>CM029113.1:23189007-23814007 GCA_016859345.1 Istiophorus platypterus | reverse complement strand
TAGTTTTCTAATGGAGGACTTGACTTGTACTTTAAAGGGAGACAGGACATGTTTAATAAATTGAGGAGCATTTATGAGAAGTGGAAGATCTCGATCTTGCAGCTCAACAGGCAGCAACTACAGAAGTTAACTAATGAAATATAACTTGACTATTTTCAGTCCAGGTAGCCCTGTGCGAGAGGCAATTAGTCCTATGAATTTTCATGTTTTGTTTTTTGTTTTTTAACATCTGCTTTGTTAAACGTATTTGATTCGTCGTCGTAGCGACTGCATCCGATCGAGGCAGACAGAGAGCTCGTATGTTAACAGCACTGCAGATACAAGCCTCCAGACGCTTCAGGTCACGTGACGTATGAACCGAGATGTGACTTGTTGATGACACAATCTAACCTGCAGCATTTTCATACCCAGAAAAAGTCCACTTTATTCCTCTGCGTCTGGAGGAAGATACAGTATGAGACAGTTTGAGAGTCTTGCTGCTTAATTCCAGACACCAGCTGTTTACTGCTGCTCATCTACTAAACTTCAGTTTTAAAATTCTATTTCATACCAGGAAAGAAAATTACATTTCCAGGATTATTTTCCAATTTCTGTCTTATCCCATAAACTGTTATGAACACACTGGATTATGCAGAAATGAAAGAGGCTTGCTGGCAGTAATGTACTCATCTTCATCCTGGCGCACACAGGCAGCAGATCGCTTTGTTCGATTTATCGTCTCAGACACTGAGACACGGACAGACTGATTGTCTGCACTTTTACCACGACGCAGTCGCTTCCTCTCATGCAGTCATCGTTTTTTGGGGGTTTTTTGTGTGTGTGTGTTTTTTTTTTTACATCTGATACTTTTACACGACAACATTAAGGCCTCGAAAACAAAAAGCTCCTCCTCCTAGTTCCTCCTCGGAGATGGAAGGAGGATAGAAAGGTCCAGGTCGTGTCTCTGAAGACGTGGTTGTCCTGCAGGACAAGAGGTGTTCAGAGAAAGATGGTTCCGACCTGTAGCTGGTTGTGTGTCTGTAGGGTTTTTATAGATTATTATCTGTTTTCAATTTTCTCCACAATCGCTCAGCTAAACCAGGCAACGCTGCAATTGCATGGGTCCTCAGCAACAAACCCTCAAAGCCCCATACAAGGCAGGCCCTGTTCAGACCTGGTGCCAGACCTGGTATTAATCTGAGTCTCCACATGTGTCTCTAGTGACGGCTTTGATCAGATCTCACCTCCTGCTCCATGTGCATCGTTTGGGTTTGTTGTTTATAACCAGCGGGAAGCAGTGATGCACTTCCTGTGCCTGTTCTACCAGGAATTAGAAGAAGTAGAAGATTCGGTTCGTTTCCAGGACACATCTACGTTACACAACGTCCATGGGCATCTCAAACCTTCGAAGCCACGGAGGGAGGTTGTTAAAAGTCAGATATGTTCCCAGTTCATCGTGAGAAGCAGCACAGCAAACTCTCTACCCGCTCCCTGCGAGCATGTCATCAAGATGTGGGAGAAATGTAAAGATGTGTCCGTGCGTTGATGAGCGGAGGCGGTGCAGCCACAGACGGACATGATCAGCCTAAGCAGCAGGAACACAAGCAGAGCGATGAAAAAGCAGCTCGGCCTTCGATGCCATATCTCGATGCTTTTGATGATCGAGATGCAGCGAATGCATCGTCTGAAGGGGGCGATGGAGGCTCGTCTCCATCGCCTGGGGAAGAGCAAACTGTCGTCACCGTGACTCGGTTTCACCATGTTCCTTCTCTCCCGAGTCTCCACTGACAGGAGGCGAACGGGATGGTGTCTCGACAACAACACATCAAACCATCATGTCGCTGATTCAGTGCATTTATTTATTTTATTTGCTTAAATTGTAACCGAAGCAACTGAGTGAGTTAATTGATCCTCAGGCCACAGAAATATGTTAGAATCCATGACGATAGCCAGACACTGATCAGTATCAGCCAATATTCACGGTGTTAAAATTCACTGATCAGAGGAAAGACTTTACCTCCCAGAGGACTTTCATCTGCTTCCTGTTAAATTCTGTCTTCATTACAGGAAGCACGGCACAACTGTTCCTGGAATTGGCTCTTTGTCAGCTAAAGGAGACTCAAACAGATTCAGGTGAGTCACTGAAGAAATGGTCTTCACTGATCTTTCACACCTGTGCTTCGAGAACAGGAGAGAAAAAAATTCTCATTGTCGCCTGTTGATTCTGTTGTATGTTACGTTATTGTTCAACATCTATCAGCTCCGACTCCATCAAGATCAGTTCGGTTTCAGTCGCATTGGAAAAGCTCATGTCAAACAGTGGAGAAGAAACAACACGGCAGTGTATAAACACCACTGCCAACTAGTGGTCCGCTGGTGTAAATGCACCAACGTAGAAGCATAGATGCTCATGACCACGTAGACTCACCGCAGACACATAGATCCTGCATCAGACTGGACCAAACAAAACAGGTTAGGTGTGAAAGGACCATCGACCCAATAGTAGTTCCTCACATCGGTCAGAATCTGCCTAATTCCCTTTAGACTTGTCGGTTTTAGCTGGAAATGACCTTCCCTTCATGTTATAAAGAAAAAATTTAAACAGGAGCAGATGACGCTGTTGTCGATCTTCTCTGAGACAGAATTCAAGCACAATTTTGAGACTCAGTGACTGGAGAAGTCAGGTGTGACTTCACAACGAAAGCAGACATAAAAAGTTCCAGCGTGAAACATATGAAACAAACGAACCGCCCAGTTGATCCTGGCTCGCAGGAGACTGAAGCAGTACCTCAAACAGAAGTGCCATCAATCGTCATCGGCACGGTGGTGAGATATGTGATCTATTTTTAATATTCTCTATTTTTACTGAGGGCTGTTTAAAAAAAAAAAAAAAAAAAAAAAAAAAGAAAGACAACAGACCCGTTCAGAAGCAGCAGAAAGTTTAAAGAAAACCGTCTCAGCCGCCCAGAACACAGCGGTCCATCCGGATTTAGCGTTCAGTGTCGTCGCTGACCCACAGCATCACCAAACTTCATGACATCCTGATCAGAACCATGGGGTATTAAAGTGTTAACACACTCTGACTGGTACCTGACAGGTCGGTTTTCACCGTTACACAAGGTTTGGGTTTTTTTGCAGACAGGTCTCAGCAGGTGGGGTCGCAGTTTGCCAACGGCCGCCACACACCTGTGGCTGTGCCGTCTGCTCTTACCTCGATGCTGGTACTAAGGCTGGGCAGGGTGTCCGAGGTCACCGTTGTGCTTTGAAGGCTGGAGAAGTCCCACAGGTTGACGGGCGCCATGGGGTCCGCCCCCTTGGGAGACTCTGCCCATCTCTGACTGTCCAATAAGGTCACTTCGTAGAATTCCTGGATATCTGATGGAACAGGATGGAAACAGAACAAGACACACTTTCAATGGACAAAGCTAAGAGATTCATCAACATTCGCTGGAAAAGACAACAAGTTCCCACTCAGCGAATCCAAGACTTTTCAATAGACTACAAAGTTTTTAGTGAATGCCAAGCGCTCCATCCGACTAACTGCTTATGCTTTGGTCATCTAGTGTAATCTGACTAACGGACCGGCTGGAGGTTCAGCGTTCCCTCCGCCTGAGCCACATCTGCCACCCCACCTCAGCTACTTCAAACACACTCCTTCCAAGGCCCAGATACAGCATGAAGACCCATCGCACCAAGTCCTGAGCAGCCGCAGAGACAGATAAGAGTTTTAATAACCAATCCGCTGGCCTCCCAGGAAAGACCCGTCCATCAAGCTCATCAATGCCTTTTCAAAAAGGTTTGAGAAACTACAAAATCCAAATCAGTTGACTCTTGACCTTGGGATCAGTATGTGTAACCAGATAATCTCTCAGGTGATCAAATCTTTGGGGGGGGCGCATAAGAACATGTGAGCCTGTTTCATTTGCTGATGAAGACAGTGAGATGTGGTTGAATCTGGACCTTAAGTGGACATTATTTTGTTGTAGCCTGCTGTAGTCCTGGTACCAAGAGTATCATCTGATGGTATCAGCGTATCTTTGCTGTTGGGCGACAACCTTGAATCTCTAGTTCTGGTGACTTCCATGCTTTCAAATAATTGAACCGTTGAATGACAATAAGCTCATGTATAAAATGAGGTTTCTTTCCAAACCCTTAGCCCCATAAAAATGCGCTCAACGCTGTCTGGATGGTGTTTCGAATGTACTAACCACCTTACAACAAAACATTTTGGAAAGAATAAACTTGTCCTGACCAGAGTTAATGCAGAGTAATTCACTGTCTCACTATCACTTTAAGTCCTGCGCTAGAAAATGAGTCTTTGGAGGATTCAGGTGTTTTGATTTCGCCTTCATTGTGTCAGACCATAAATCCTGCAGCTCAGTGGTAACAGAGCAGACTGGTTGTGTCTGCGGGGAGGATGAAGTGTTGGTGGCTCAGCAAAGGTCACGTTTATCAGGTTACGTTGTGGAGTCGACAGCGGATATGGATAGTACTGCTAAGACTACTACTGCTGGTACTACTACTACCACCACCGCTACTAGTACTACTGCTGTAGCCAAACTGAAAGGACTCAACCTCGACGGTCGTTTGAACACTCAGAGAGTGAAAGAAACAAGAACCACAGACATCCCCAATCAGTATGGTAAACATACCCGGGCTAAACATGGGGTGGGGAGGGGCGACATCATCACCTGTCTCAGTTTGGTTTCAGGTATTTTCGAGAACTGAGTCATTGTGATGAGACAAGACAGAATCAACACAAATTACACCTGTTTCTACAGAACTGGTTTATTTATATATGGGAAAAGGTTGAAATAATTTCTCAGGTTCTTTTTTATGTAGTAAGAAATTTCTCACTACTTACTAAGTTGTGGAAAAACCTACATTCCAAAACAGACCTAATCTGAAAGGGACTTGATGAGGGTCAGACCCATTCCAAGAGGAAATCAGGATTATTAGAGATGACATTTAACCCACAGGTCCGAGACATGCAGCAAAACAGCAGCTCCCTGCCTAGAACCAATGATCTGTAATATGAATCCTAACCAGCACGACTCAGGTCCCAAAGTGGGCCCATTAGGAGAGATACTGGTCACAGTGTGTCAAAATCAAACCTCACCCGAGACAACAGAACATGTTAAAAGGTCTGGGTCAAACATACTTGTCAGTTTAAACTTTTAATTCATTTAGTTGGGGAGGTTGGGGTTTTTTTGGACATTTTGTGGGAACTTAAATTCCCACGTCTTCAGCTTATGTAAAACAGATACGAATGTAGTTTGGAGGAATTAATTTTACCTTGAGAGATACTTTAGATTATGACACATGAAAACAGCTAAATATCTTACTGGAAAGAAATTTTACTCTGAGTTCAGCTCCCAAGGACAGTTTCATGGTAGTAGCTCTTCAGTCAAGTATTTTCATCTCATGCTACTTCGACTCCACTACGTTTCAGAGGGACACTGTACTTCTATCTGCACCACATCTGTCCGACAGCTGGAGGTAGCAGTTACTTTACTGACGGCAACTGATCACACATATGAGTTTAATTAATGTGGATTAATGAATTGTGTTTGGTTAAAAACATCTGTAGTAAAATGCAGCCTTGGTGACAATAGCCCAGGTGTTAGATGTGTGTCACAGCTACAGGTGAAAATTCACTGTTGATCTAAACCCAACACGTTGACATTGGAGCTGATAAATATTATTGTGGATTTTCCTGTAAAAATAAACAAACCAACCGCCAATCAAAACAATAATTTAATATCAAACAATATACCTCCCACAGGGGGTTCCTTAATTAGTACTTTTTTTCTGAATTATATCAGCATTTTATTTTCCTGTATTAATTTAAGTAAGATCTGGAACGCAGGACTTTAACTTGTTAATAGAGGATACACTGATGTATTGCTACTCTCACTTCAGTAAAGGATCTGATAAAATCCTCCTCAAACCAGGTAGTATTCAACCGTGTCCTTCTGGAGGAAACTAGGGACAAACTAGGGACAAACTCTGGACAATTAGAACCACAGACTAAGGAACGTAGGCCCACACGTTTCTCCTGCTTCACTGGTTCTGTTCTTCCTTTTCTGTTGTAGAACATATTTACACTGATAGAGGTAAAAGCTGTTACTTCGCCATCATTAAGATAAATAAGTTCAATTGTCATGACAGTGAGTTTTGGGATCACAACAGTTAATTGATATCATGGGGGTTTCCCTGTGGTTACGACCACAGTTGGTCTCTTCACATGGGGCTGACCGTTATAAAAAGCCTCCAGCCCAGTGGCTGCATCCAACACGCCACTTTATTTTTGGACGTCCAGTTCTGAGGGCGGCTCACAGAGAGCGGATATCCAAATTAACCGCGGCTTTCTTTGGCTCGGCCGGCACAGCACTTCCCCGTCGACTGTCGAATCAGCGCTTCGTTTGCTGCAGCGGCCTCAAACTCTGATTGACCACCAGCCTTTAGACACCATCAGGAAGAAGCTGCAGTGAGCTACATATCCGTGTAATTTAAACTTTATTTAACAGTCACGCCAAGAAAAGGTGAAGCTGTTGCACAAAGATCATCCAAGGAAGCAGCATCATGACAAACAGAAGAATCCAAAACAGCCTCCAGGTTCCTAAGTGGCTTTACAGTCTCTGGTTTGGATTTCTTTCATTTCTGCTCTATTCATTATTATCCATTAGGATCCATTTGTACGACCTAAAGCAGCAACTCTACCATAATTTCTACCTAAACTCTTCACAAAGCTTCATATGCAGACGGTGGCGGTGTCTGCTGGACTTTAATGACACTGGAAGTTGTCTTTTGTCCATGTCGTTGCAACTGCTTGTAGCCATCGTTGCCATGAGTGTCCTGCATTTGTGCATGTGTCATTTATCCTGAGGCCATTAAAAACCAACTGAAGGTTTTACTCTATTTCACCACCGACAGCTGTCGTCAGAGTTTCGCTCTGGTGCACCTGTGACCATACCTGACTGTGATGTCACAAGGTCCTGGCGTACACCTGGTGAAAGTTAAAAGTTGAACCAGTCGACTCAGAGTATATATATATATATATATATATATATATATATATATATATATATATATATATATAAAAATATAAAAATTAAAATGGTCATTTTTTAAGAGGTGCCGCCTACAGATGATTATCAGCTGAATCTGCAAAATGTGCTGACATTTTGACCATCAGCAGACGTTGTTCTCCACAGCTCTGAAGCTGAACACCAGTCGGGAGAACTTCCTCCAACTCAGCTCTTTCACAGTAAAAGCCTCGAAGGCCTCGGCGACAGCGCAGCAGTGCCACGTGGAGCTGCCGCGGTAACTCCACTCTGTAATCTCGTCTGTGCAACTCCAGGCCAACTCTGATCTGACTGCACATTATTTAAAAAAGAAAAAAAGAAAAAAAAAGATCCAATCCCTTAACCAGCTCATAGCCAGACAACAGACAGGTCACCAAGTACCGTTCATGTCATACATGGTTCATGGACCCGGTGAGATTGCCCAGGGTCTAAATACTGCAATATAACAGACCGGCACTGGCTTCAGGAGAAAAACACTTCACCGGGTCGGTAAAGTCGGAGTCAGCGCAGACGGATCCAATCACCAAAAACAAAGGCCCAAACGAAGATACGTTTTTTTCACTGATATCATCAAACGTTATGTAACATCTTCTGATGACTGAGAATAGCTCCAAATATCCACATAGTCCTGAAGCTGATGTAAGACCTAAAAATACCTAGTCGCCTCTCTGCTTCCAATCCTTTGTCACAGAGTTAATACAGCTGTAATGAAGAGAGAAAATGGGCTCCGTCGTAGCTGTACAAATCCTGCGCTAGAGCATCATGGTTGGTCCGCCACTTTCGTCCCAACTGACAGGACATGTGGTGCAGACATTCACGGTCCCCATTCCTTGACCCGAGAAGACAAATTATCCTGAAGTTGGCATAAATTTACCACTAAAAAAAACAAACAAAAAAACATTTATATAAATAATTCTGAAACACTCAGGTGACTTAATTAACGTCAACCTTCTGCATCAAATTTAAACTGTTTAAAAAGTCAATTATTCTCTGTATTCTTCTCAGTTATTTGTCCAGACAGTCTGGTGGGTTCCAGTTTGTTAAACGGATAAATGAGGAAAAACTTAATTCTCCAAGACAAACATTCAACTGGCAGAGACTTCAAAGGCGTCTTCAGCTGGCAGCCAGTCAAAGTAAACGCCGGGGAGTCGTCATGGAGCAGCAGGTTCCCGGGCTCAGAATCCTGGGGGGACAACCTCAGACCAGTGGGGAGAGCCGGCTCCCCAGTTAGAGCTTCACGGTGGATGGCAGCTCTGCCGCTACAACAGACGCCGATACACAGTCTGAGAGCAGCAGTGGATGGATCAACCAATAATGAAAAGAACACGATTATTTGTTTTAATTACAGATACTTGTACTTGCATGAAAATTGCTGACAAGACTCTTAGTATCTGAAAAGGAAACTTTCCTCCCAGCTCCCTGTTAATGTTGTGAAACTCAAGCTTAAGACTCTGTGTTTATCTCTGGCTTCTCCATTGAACCCAAACATGATAACAACCCAGGTGACTGCACATATCAAATAAAAAGTGCAAACCCTTCAGCCATCATTAGCACAAGTATAACAATAAAGAGTCCACACTGTGGACTCAACACAGCAGCTTGACTGTGAGACATTTTTTTCTTTCTTTTCTTTCTTTTTTTTTTTTTTAAATCAGAAAAGAGAGAAGCTTATTCATAATTTCGCAGCCGGTCCTTCTGCCTCGGGTCAAACTAGTTTCGCTTTGCGTGCCACGAAATTTGCTGCCTGATAAAAAAAAAGCCGTTTTATCTCGGCAGTCGGAGGAGGGAGACGACAAAGCAGTGACTGAACTCTTACCACGGAGGTCTGGGAGGTCTGATGGAGCTCTGGTAGGAAACCAGCAGAGTGAGATGAAGAAAGAGCTGCATTGTCTCCCTGCAAAATCCAGAATAGAATTTAAATCCTCCTCCCTGCCCCCACTCCCACCTCCAACCCCACCAGTTCTTTTAAAAGGGAGTTTTTCATTACCACTTTCTTCACGTCTTTCCTCATGTGGGGAAACATTGGGTCTCTGTAAATAATAACTATAAAGAGTCTGGTCTAGACCTGCTCTATATGAAAAGTGAAAAGTGAGATAACATCTGTTATGATATGGTGCTATATAAATAAAACTGTAATTGAATTGAAAAATCTTTTACAAAATTAATTTTCAGCATCATAATGTTTAAATCCTGTGTTAAGATTTTACAACCTCGAGGTAGCTGAAGGTCAAAGGAGACAGCTGCATGCTCATAAATCTGGAGTCACCACTTTACCTTAGACTCTGTAAATCAACGTTACAGCTCACCTGAAACGTTGTGTGATCACCTGACCGACTCATGGCAGGTAGCAGCAAATGCAAGACAGAGAAAACGTAAAATTCACAAAGCGATCGGACGGCTGTTGCAGATGAGCTTTCTGGCTGTCGCTGCAGTATTTTATTTTTTTTTTACAGCACATGCGAAACGTATGAATGACGAGGGAGGGTTTTTTTGTCCATCAGGCTCCAAGTAAAAGGTCAAGTATAAACAATGGTTTCTTCAGTTCAACTGCTTTCAACATAAAAGAAATTAAATTAAGGAGCCGCCAACAGATGGCCAGCAGATAGTTGTTTCTGGGAGAGCAAACTGTGATTGTATTAACCATTTAGACCAGAGCGACTCTGACACACCAGTCTCTGGTGCAGGGTCCGGTAAATGACCACACCTATTCAGATGGCTGCTGTTATCTGCATGGAAAACACAGGACCTTGGTAAAACCTACGGGACACACTCCCCACGCCCCGGGTGTGTGCACGGCCCAGGTCTGCAGATCAAACACCGTTTAACCACCAACTGGTGTAACTGGAGCATTTGTAAGACCTTTTGTTGGTTCATCCTGAACATCATCAGTCTGTGTTTATGTATTTGTCCAACGAAGGAAGAAGAGTGAACTGTTTTTATCGTGCTCGGGTTGTTCGCTGGGGTCAGAGGTCAGAGGAAACGCCATGAGGAAACAAAGAGGTTGTCTTTATAAACATGGCAGCCTCATGTAGACATAGTCTCAGTGTTAACACACTGAGTCCAAACAGGCTTCAGGTTACACTGAAGCTTAAAAGCCACACAGGCAAGACGGTGCAAGTTAAACCTGAATGGAGGACGGGGCAGTTTAATGTCAGGTGTCAGGGGGCGGGGGGCGGGGGCAGGGGGAGGAGGGTCCAAATCAAACGCCAACCAGAGGAGGAAGCGGCCGTGGCCCCTGAGCTGCTGGAAGGCTCTTTCTGGAAACACATTAGTGAAGCTTCAATCAGACCAACTTCACAGCATTTAAAAAAAAAAAAAAGCTGGAGCAACTGGAGAAAATGAGGGAATAAAAACAGCAGGTATCATCCACGTTATGAGCAGATCGGTGAGTGGAAAAAAACTAATTTAAACTAAACTAAAAAAGTATCTAAAAAGCATTAAACAACAGTCAGGGGATCATCAACATTATCAAGATATATCGTCTGAGAACCACAACAAGAACGGTGGTGTCACATGACTTCGACATGATAAACATCTCGATACCGAAACTGAAACAATCCGACGAGCCTGTTCTCATTGACTGTCCTTTGCGTTCAGTCCACCTCAGCCCAGTGACCCTGGGTCGTCACAGTGAAGCGCCACCCACAGCCATTGCCGTTTACGTTTATTATTTTCACACTCAATAAAGCTGCAGTTTCAAACGGATGTGGTCTGTGGTGACCGTCAGCTATGTTTCGCTCGCGTAGCCGACAACTCCGGTAATACACGCTAAAACACTGTCATTCCCAAAGAATGGGTGCTGATAACATGGGGAACACTAATGCTCTTGACCACAAGCTACCGTGGCTCCTTCCTAGTATCCGTGTGCTGTGCAGCACTAGTACAAAATGGGGATATTGACTGGATATGTGAACGCTTTGACCTGCTGGGAGTCGAAAGTGTCAGAACCACATCTCATGGTAACAAATCCAATAGTCGTTAAGATATTGTATCAACTGCCCCTCCCCAGGTTCCATCTTCTCAAATGCGATGGTTTTACTGTTTTTGTTTTGGTTTTACATCACTTACATTGAACATATTTGTATTCTGCACGGAATAAAAACAAACCCTCCAAGACTCCACCAGTCCAAACACCAGACAACCGACTCATTTAATATATGTAGTGAGGACTCTGATGGAATTTAATTACAAGGTATTAAAGGAATTTTATCATAATTTCTGTATATGCATTCTTGGGTTCTGGTCAAATTGGTGTTTTGTGAGTTGTGAGACCTTGACCTTAGGATCATCGACCACCGAATTCAAATCGATCCATCCTCGAGTCCAGGTGAGCGTTTGTTCCAGATGTGACGAGATCCTCTTCCAGAGGTTCCTGGTGCGTCAACCTCACAAGCGCAGCACAAACAGGAGGTCGCAGTGACCTCAGTTCATCCCCGAGGCCCAATGCCCTTGGGCCGTTCCTGCAATATCGGGTTCACGAGAATGGGACGGACAGACAAGAGTACGGACAGACAGACAACCCAAAGACATGATGCCTCCGGTCGTGGCGGGGCACAGAAACAGACACTGAAGCACACAACTCTCCCTCACTCTCTGTAAGTCGGCGGTGGCGATGGGAGATTATGGGCTGGGGGTAATCGTCGTGTCCACAGAGGGATTACACTGCACTCGGCTGGCCGCGGACATCTCTTTTTTTTGGGGGGGGGGTGGCAGATTGGAAACTGTGTGGCAGAAATCTATTTTTCATCAGGGACACTAGGATGGCTGGGACGTCAGGGCGATTGCGACAAACACACGAGGCCTAGGACACACACGCAGACAAACAGACACACAAAGCCAGGGAGTGTGTGTGCGCATGCATAAGTAGTTTGAGGACAAACACTGCAGAGTCAGTCTGACGGTACAAAGGTAATTATTATTTAAAGCCAGGAGACTACACCCTCATCAGTCGGGCTCCATCCAAATCCAGTGAAAATCTTAACAGAAAACTGCAAAAATAAAAACCTGAGTGAGTCTCGTTTCCTCTAACGGCTGCTGATCAACATAAGGTGAAGCTGATCCTCCCACCCGTGCCGTTAAAACCACCACAGAGGGAGAAGAGGACTGGCGAGACGAGGTCGTTAAAAAAGTCGTGGTCAGAGCTTAGACGATGGAGAACCAGGTGGAGAACGTGATGGTTGGTTCCCTGTGTTAATGTGAGGAAGGTTCCGGTCTCGTCATCATCATCACATAGATCTGATGGTTTAGTCTCTTAATGCTTCGCATTCCGCGGAGACAATGAGCTGCCCAGCTGTGGGTGGGGGGTATGTTCTCGGTAAAGTTATGTTATGCTTCAGGCGGCAGAGGAGACGGAACAGGACAGAGACGAAGCTGAGAATGAGGAGAGCAGCACCCTGGGCCGCCGGGCTCTCGCCAAGGACTTCTACTCGTCCATTGGTGAGGAAGATGATGCCGAGAGCAGGCGCCGCCGCTGCTGGGCCGAGGATAACTTCCCCTTCCCGAACACACGAGTTTTAAACCCAATGTGAAAATGGAAGCTGATATTTTCAGTTTGCCAGATGAAACAGAGCTGGTAACTAAAGGATTTTATCAAACGTGGGGCGTTAAAGTGGGAGGCGATGGATCAGTGGTGTTCAGCCTCAGAAATGTTCACATCACTGACACTGGTCTCCTTTACATTATTAAAAATTTTAACCTAAATAAATAAAAAAATAAATAAAATGTAGACTTAAATAAATAAAACCAGATATCAAATGCCGGTGATTATGTTTCCATTAAAATGTTTCCTGTGTTTATATGATGACGTTATAAATGGAGCAGCAGACACATCAGGGCTGGTGGCGTTTCATATCCTATAGGTCATGTAATACAGCGATAGATCTTATTTATGTTGACGGGTCACGTCAGGATCCCGTTCAGCTCAAGCGACAACATGAGCAATCAGGGTCAACTGGGAGGAGATGGCGAGTTTACTGGTTCATCTGGTGGATACTGGGAGGAAGGTGAAGCTGATCTAAAAGGGCGGGTCCTTCATTATTACCAGTCGCTACAGGGTGAAATGACGGCAGCTTTTCATCCGCTCCCTGCAGATCACTGCAGGTTCTGAGATGGTTCAAGATGTTCAAGTGTGGGGGGGGGGTGTCAAAACTTCAGCCTGTGCTTCTTGAAAGTGGCTCATGGTGGATTTTGAGGTCTGATTCAGACATGTACATTCTGTGCTGCTACATCACCCCGCTGCTGCTCTATTCTCTGCTGGATTAGCTGGTTTTTAGATGAGAAAGCCCCCACCCCCCTTTCAGGCCAGGTTCAGGCCTCACATTCCTGCTGGGTCAGTTCTGAACCGCAAAAGGTAGAAGCTGGACTTGGGTCTCGGCGTGAGGCCTAGGCGGAGCTCCGAGACAAACACATCACCCAAGCTCTAGAGGAAAAATTCTGATTTCTTGCGTTTCCATTTTCTTTTACGTGTTACTGTAAAAGCACATCAACAGGTGGAAAACAAACCAAATGTAGGAAGAGATCAAAACCTCACAAGTTAAAAATGAAAAATAAAGTCAAATTGTGTTTTATACAGTTCACGACCTTTTAAAAACAGGCCCCTGCAGGCAGCCTGGTTCCTACTGATGGAGCTGAACGCACTGCTTCACTTTCAATTCCAGCTGGAAAAATGCAACAGTCGAAGGACAGTTGGTCACAGTCAGTCAGTCAGTCAGTCAGTCCGTCAGTAAGCCAGTGAGTCCTGGGAATCTCAGACAGACCGGACCACATTCCTGCTGCTTGGCGTCCATTAACCCTGCAGCCATTTATACCATTTATTCAGCTCCCGTTAGCTGGCGGCGAGGTGACAGCCCGGCACAAACAAAACAAACAAAGAAAAACCCCACGACGCTGGCGCTGCGACGCTGGCGCTGCGACGCTGGCGACGCGACAGCCGCGTCAACCTGCAGGGTCAGTGCTGCTTCCCGAGGTCTTACCAACGCCAGATTAACCCACACCTTTTAGCTCTTTCAGGAAAAAGAACTGGCTCCTAGGTTATTAGCGCCCATGAGCGTGGCTGTGAAACAGCTTCATGTGGGTCACAGTGACAATTACATACTAATTTTGACACATGGTGGTGAACACCAATAAAAAAGGGCCGACACAAACACAGACACTGTAAAAAAAAAAAAAAGCCATCTGTGTTGAGTTTGCAGCTCAGGATCTCATCAGGAGCCATCGCTCTCGTCGCACACTTTCATTAATCAGGGAGTTTGACAGGATGGACCGATGAGACGGGGTTGAAAACGGACACCGAACCTTCAGCTGCTTCACTGTCCCTGAACAAGATGCTCAGATCCACACTGGGCATTTGTACCATTTACACTCCCTCTTCAGGAGGCTGGATCGGAGCTATGCGCAGCTAAAAAACAAAACAAACAAACAAAAAGAACAGCGCAAACCTCAACTCAAATCCTCAGCTGAGACTGACTTAATTAGAAGGAGAAAAATAACAGGGTTTTTACATGTAGAGTCACAAAAATCTGAACTATTTCCTTTCTTTAGCAATACCGACCTTCACAGTCCAGGGAGCTAATTTCAGCTTTTTGCCAGCCCCAAAACAAGTCGGAGAAATAAACGCTGACATACGGGAGATATGAAGAAAGTCATCTCGTGCCTTTATGACACTGCGATACTTTCATTTAACGGAGAAACTGAAAATATCTGCTGCATGTTTCCGTTGGCTCTGTGCTCTCTTCCCGGCCCCTGGATGGCCACGCCGACCCACCGATAAACTTTATGACCTCTCGCCCCCCTGTGACGACCTCCACGGAGGGGAAAAGAAATAAAACAACACATGGGCGGCAGCCATGATGCCACGAGGCTCTTCCGTACAGATCTACACACACATGGGAAGTTCAGGAGAGGTCGACCAGAGCCACTATAACGTCATCGGTCTTTACCACCACGTCAGAGTGCATAGATCAATCAGAAACACATCAGGGAACTGATACAACCGTCAGAGATTTGGCTACAGCGATACTGACACGCGGGCCCGATGCATGAAAATCAAAAAAACTTAAATCCTCACAGGTGCAAAAATTTATCTCAACTCAACTCGCTGAAAAGAAAAGGGTCGTTGCACCGTTTACGCCGCTGCCACCGCCACGACTCGTCACATCATAAGAACCACGGGGATTCAGGCAGAAGCCGGGAAAGGGGCGATCATACCTATGAGAGCCTGGAAGAGGTTGCTCTGGAAGATGTCGATGACCCTCTGGATGGAGTGTCGGAGCTGCCGGTCCTCCGCGTGGCTCAGCTTGGCCCGGTACTCCTCCAGCAGCAGCAGAGCTCGCTGGGCGTCTGGAAGACAGGAAGGGAGGAAGCAGCAGAGGTGAGTCTGGGATGCGACCACCCCGTCGGCCAATGAGAGCTGAGCCGAGACGCCACGGCCAAGACGCCACGGCAAAGCGCGGCGGCATCTCGGGTCAGCAGACAGGCAGAGCCACAGCTGCTTTTGTGCAGCAATGACTCCTCAGCCCTGAGATACTGAGCCATACCGGCCGTAGGCAGAAACTTCAAAAGGTCCAAACAGGAGGAAATGTTAATGTGTTTCATTTAATTTTCAGATTAAATTGAGTTTAGTTAAACTGAAAAAAAAATTAAAAAGAGGAACACACAGGAAAAAAGGGAAGCACAACGTCAGATCTGCATTTGAGAGGCATCAAAACAAAGTGAGAGCAAATCTAAACCAAAGACAGTCAGATAAAAGCTTACATTGAAATTAATAAATAATAAATTCAGATTAAAAGACAAATTTATTCAAGACTTTTTAATGGACCTGGGAAAAAGTTGGAGATTGAATTGAAACAAACCACAGGTGTGAGGCTGCGGCATAGATTCATCTGCCCCCCCCCCACCCACCCCCAACACACGACGACTGGAAAAGCACTGGTCTGATACTTTATTTCTATCCTGGATTTAATGTAGGGACATACTTTAAAAACTATCCTGCAGCTCAACCTAAAAATGAAAAGACAGATCAGTGTTTTTTGTCCTTATTCATTTGTTATTCATGGTTTAAAACTACTGTTATTGTGTTCTGATGAATGATATTGAAGCAGCCGCACTCACTCCATCTCTGACAATTTTAAACTGAGCCATTAAACTTGGGCATAAAGAGCTCGGCACAAAACGGTGGATTGCCGATTCCTAAGCGCGGCCCGACGAGCTCCGCGTCGAGCCCCGCATCAAGCCCCGGCCCAGCGCCGTCCAGAGACAAAACTGTCGGTAGGACAGTAACCGGAGAACCGAGTGTGACGCGGCGCTCTGCCCTCTTTATACCTGGTGGCAACCTAACGATAAAGCTTATTTATACGGCGCTAAAATTGGGATACATGCAGCGATTTGCAAAAACGAAGCCAATACCACAGGGGATCCCCTACTCATCCCCTACTACTACTACTACTACTACTACTACTACTACTACTACTACTACTACTACTACTACTACTGGTCCAAAACCCCCCAAAAATCCCCATTACAGGGACATAAAACAGAGAAAATCAGGAAATACTCTCATTTCAGTAATGAACTGAAGTCATTATGCTTCAATCTAAATTATCGATGACTCATTTTCTGCTGATCAACTGACAAATCCACTCTAAATAAAAGAAATACAAGGTTAAAAAAGATTTTTGGTAAAGTTTCTAGTTTCAGCTCTACTAATAACAGCGCTTCAAACCAAATGACCTCGGCTCAGAGGTCACGGTCACGTGTCACACAGCGTCACGAGGAGGCAGCGCCGCCGCACTTTGAAAAGGACGGAGGCAACGGGCTAGACAGAGGCCACATTTATTAATTGGACCATTTCTGCTGTGTGGAGTTCCCCACCGCTGCTCCTCCCTCCCCAAGGGCGGATGTTTTATTCTGTAGACGTGTGTTAATGTCTCAAGCTGAGGCCGCATTTGTTTTGGAAGCCTACGACGGACGCGTGCCGACCACAGGTGATAGGTGAGAACATCAAATAGTGGCATAGAAGGAAATGGACAAAATATCCTCTTGTTCCATCTTCCGGGGTTCACGGCCTCCTCTCACCTCTGGCTTATGAGGTCTTCATTTCAACAAAAGTGTTTTTACCTCATTTCGTCTTTGCAGAGTCAGAGTTTGTTTCCTTGCCGGCAGGATGAAGACGTTTTGACACCCTGCGAACGCAGAGCCGAGCTCGACCCGCCGACCGCTATCCGGGGCTGAGCCACGGATCTTTACCACACCAACGGAAAACGAATTGCTGACGAGTTCGAGAAGCGAGTTCAAGTCATTTTACTGAGGCTACAAAACCCAACGTCCTCTGCTACCAGCATCGCAAAACCGGTTTGAGTGTTGGACCATTGATCCGCCAGAGCCAGAAATCCGAGGACGTCAGCGCGGGCCCCTGGGAAAATGGGATGGACGGATTAGCGGAGTTTCTGACGAGCTAGTTAACAGAGAAGACGGGTCTGCAGGAAATGACGAGAACCGCCGGTTCCCAGCCCGAAAAAGGTCAACCATGGCGGAGAACCTGGGAGGAGCGGCCGATCGTCCTCACTGTAACTTTACTTTTTATCTTTTTGGAAGTGAAACTGTGGACTTGAGACTTTTTGTAGCCGTGAATGTGATTTGATGTCAGTCAGTGCAGGAGACCCTGAAATACACAGATTCTTCATTTTTATTTTTTCTACATCTGCTGCTTGTGTCTTTTTTAACAAACAAATATACAAATATATGTACATTATGTTATATCAAACATCACTTTGGGGTCGTTTTCTTTTAATTTTTGTCTTTTTGTTTTTTTAGACTTAACCAAGTGACATTTATGCGTCACTTTGTAATAAAACAGCCCATAGATGCGTCTTAGATGAATATAACTCTGATGATGTGAATAATCAAATCTGAGTTTATCAGCACAGCACAACACAACTCAACCGTGTGTGTCCCTGTGAAAGCGCTGCACTGATCCTATGGGAGTTCCAATGTAATGACTCGGTATAACTAGGCTGCTGTTAACGCAGTTTGGCGCAAGCGACGCTTCGACACAACTGCGAGAATCTGATTTTTTCCCGAGATTAAAAGATAAAAAGTGGGATTGTGGCCGTTTATCGACGCTGTGAGTGAGCGTGGAGACTTCGCCCGGTGTCACCGTCGACCTGCCTCGGCTCCGCCGCGGTGGCTGACGAAGCCCCGTCAATGTTTTATTAATACTGGAGTTTATTTTTGGTGGAGCTCGTCTCCGGACAAGGTGCCCCACATACAACTTGGTTAGCCGCGGCGGCTAGCCGGCTAGCCCTACTTTGGCTCACTTTACCGGACCGGCTCGGCCCGGCCGGGGCCGAGCAACGAGCCGTGCGGACCAAGGCGTGTGGGTCGAGTCGGCGTCGGCCGGAGCGCTGTCCTGTGTCTTTTGTGTGCGGCTGCAGTTCGAGTTTCTCCCGGCAGGCAGCGGTTAGCCGAGCTAGCTCGCTAGTGAACGTGTTAAGTGAGAGCGGCTTACCTTTCTTTCTGACTGGCATGGTCGGGTCTGGCTCGGCTCGGCTCGGTCGTGGGGCTAGGTCCGTGTTAGCCACATACACGGGACGTTTTCTGTTCTCTTTTTCGCTCCGCCGGTTAAACCCCGCTGTCACCGCTCCAAGTCTGCGCCGAAGGAAAATCCCTCCACGACGACACCAAGTTCCCCGACGACACAAACTCAGTGTCCGGGGGTGTCCGGGGGCGTCCAGCGAAAACAACGCCACCGGGGAAAAACAGCAAAAAACTGAACCCAAAACACGGGCAGGGAAAAGTAATATGACGGAGAGGAGCCAGGAGGAAGCTCCGCTCTGTTCCCGACCCTCTGTGCTGTAGTTCCCCGTCAGACGGGCTCCCTGCCCCGGCGAGCAGCTCACGGGCTGCCAGCGGCGGCGACGCGGGGCTGGTGGTGGTGAAAGAAAGTGGAAATGTAGCGTCGACCAACTGGGACCCGCCGTGCGCCAAACTCCATGCAAAAAACAGACAGTTTTAGGTGCAGGAGCCGAGCGCCGCCGCTGCTGCTGCCGTCGCCGCTGCGGTGGAGGCGGACGATCCGCTCCGGAGCTGTGACGGTTAGTCCAGAAATAATATTAAAAAAAAAAACTTCAGGCTCCAGGCTGCTGGCACACCTTAGACTAGAGCCGTGCCAAGCCCAGACTCACTTATCCCGCACTGGCCCGCACACTTGTGTCTATTATCCCCCGCACAGCCTGCGTTGTGCATTCGTGTCAAACTTCTTTGAGTCTAAATCCCTCCTCTCTTTCTCTTCTTCTCCCCCTTTTCCTTCTTCTTCCTCCTTCTTCTTCTTCTCCCCCTTTCTATTCCTCCACCTCCTCCTCCTTCACCTCCCCAGGTCTATAAATTCCAAACTTTCCTCCAAAATGGCGTCGCACAGAGCTGGGAATGTGAACCATGTGATTTCCAAAAGCCTACCCCTCCAACCTGCCGCCCAATCACGCAGCTCACCTACAGGAGCTAGGAGGAGGAGGAGGAGGAGGAGGAGGGTGGGGAGGAAACTTTTGGATTAGGAGAAAGGGAAGGTGAAAGTCCGAGGGAGGAGAGGACAGAGGAGGTGAAAGTTAAACCTAAAAAAAGGAAAAAAAGGCAACCGAAAAACTTAAAGAACACAAGCGGAAGAGGAAGAAAAAAAACTCATGGATGAAGAGAGATGGAAGATGAAAAAAACGAAAGGATGTAAGAAAGCAAGGTGAGGAGGAGGACGGATGAAAATGGTCGGATACACCAGGACAAGGCTGTAAAAGTGAAGAGGGGAGAAAACACCGTGATGAAGAGGGAGAGGGGAGCTGGTACAAGATGGATTAAGAGGAAGGGTTGGAAGTGAACCGAGAAAGAGGAAGAGGAGGAGGAGAGATAAAGGGCTGGAGAAGGAGATGAAGGTTCAGTGAAAGACGGACCAGAGGGTTGGGTTTACAACGGGGTTGGACGGTGGAAAGAAAATCCAAAGAGGAGGAAGAAAAGTCACCCGAGTGAAGAAGGGAGGGAGGTGAAGAGGAGGAGGAGGAGGAGGAGGAATCCGGATGAAGGGGAAACACCTTGAATTATTACCCCCACGAGGAGGTTCTGTTCCTGCCAGTCTGTCAGCAGGTCTACACAAAAACCACTGGACCGATCTGGACCAGACCCGACTTTTAGGGTCAAAGGTTGTGATCCAGGAAGTTTTTTTTCGGACCCTTTTCGTCTCGGCACAGGAGCCACTCCACTGAGCGCCGGGCCAGTTAATGTAACGTCAACTTAAATAAGCTTCTCTAAAGAGACGGAAGTAGCGTAACAACAGATGAAGAAAACTTCACGCATGTTAAGTCTTCCTGGTTCCTTCCTCTCATGATAAGAAAAGGTGGCTCATGTTGTTCTGATTTATCAGAAACTTCTAAAGAAGATGGGCCCACGACACTGATTTTCTTCGTCTTTATTTCTCCTTGGGTCTTTTATTTTTTAATTTCGTCGTATAAAAAGCTCAATGTGACGGTTTGACCTTGAAAACAGCCTCTGACAGAGACCGAACATGGTTAATGTTCCCACAGTCTCTGGTCTGAGATCAGGCATACAGTCGCTACGCCGAGCTTACGGTCAGTCGCAACAGGTAACAACACTTCTGTGCCTAATCAGTCTGTTGTTGAACTACGAATCCTACAGTTTTACCGGAGCGCCCAAAAGAATCCTCGTCTGCTGGTGGACAGGCCAAACAAAACTGCACACACGAATTTGGATCTTTTAAGTCTCAGATAAGCAGCTGCAGGAATCCACGATACTTACAAACCCAGTCGAAACAATCCACCAGATAATTCAGGAAAGGTAACATTTGTGAATCATAGCACCGTTGTACTGCTGGACTAAAGTGTTCTCTGGTCTCTTGTCACACTGGAGTGGGATTATGGGAGTTTTTTGGTTCAGGAGGGAGAGTAGATGTATTGTCTTTTTAACTTTACATCCCAGTGTTTCTTTAAAGTTGCTTTTCTATGTTTTTCCCGCTTAGACACTTGAGCTATGATATCTAATGTGTTTTTATGGTTTAGTTTTATTTCTTTTATCGGGGATGTGGCTTTTACAGGGTCTTTTCTGTTGTCAGTATCAATTCAATGGTTTTCTTTGTGTTTGTTGTCATCATCTCATTTGAGCTTCCGTGTTCAAAATTTCTTTATTTGCAGAGTTGAATATGATTAAAAATAAAAATGAAACTGGATCACAGTAATTTTTTCCTTAAATTGAGTCACCTGAATGTGTTGTAACAATTTATTCCGATCAGAAAGGGCCCTGCCACACAACCGATGACACAAGATAATTTTGAGCTGAGAATGAGATTGTTCCTTGGAGGAGAACCCAAAGAGAAAGGTCAGAGGTCAGGCAGTGAACCCCCTGTAGTACTACTCCATCCTTTGATCACAATGAAGATGAAACATCCTCCTCCCCTCCCCCATCCCTCTTCACCTCTCACGTTGCGGATGCAAACCACTGGAAGCTCTGGCCCAGATTAAAGAGAGCGGCTCCGGTGAAAGGAGGAGGCCTTTTATTTTTAGACAGCCATGTTTAATGGATGACCTTGCCTGGAGTCCGGGGCTCTGTTGCATTGAAGCACAGAGGGAGGGGTCCACCCCACTCTCACGCCATCCGTCAAGCCATACGTCATCTGCTGAAACACGGCTGGTCAAAATCCACTGGACTCAACGGGAGAGAGTCTAACTTCATGGCGTGTCGGCGTGTCGTTTGATTGAACAAAAGTGTAAAAGCGCGAAAGGTTCCCTTTTAAATACAGACACCACAATGGAAACATGCTTTCAGCTTTATTATGTTTTTATCCTCTGCAATTTAACTGTCAGGGCTGGATGATTCCAGTTATGTATTTAACTTTATCATTGTCTGTGAGAAATCTCATCCATCCATCTATAAAACAAAAAATTTTCCTGTGATGTAACGAAGAAGCCAGATGGTGTTAATCAGTGAGCTTCAACGGGAGGATTTGGTGCCTTGCTCAGGGGCGGGGGAGCTCTCCAACTCCCCTCCACCACTGGTGTGAGACAACTGCACAAATCTGTCGTTCAAACGCAGAATTAACAGGCTGACCGCCGGTTAACGGTTTGGTTGAAGTGACCTTGAAGATGCAGCTCCAAGGTAACGTGATTTTACCAAAGATGAGTATTGATGAGTTCTTTCTCTCATCCAGCCAGACTCTGACTCCTTTTATTCCAATGAAGCCTTTTGAAAAACCTTTTCATCTTCCCGTACGTACTTTTTATTTGGGATACTCAGAGTACTTCTTTCTTTTTTTGCTCCTGTGATATATCTTATCTCATTACCAACAAGTTTTTATGTTTTCAGTAAATATGATGCCAGACCGGCCGTGTTAATGCTGATGACGTGAGTCTGAGCCACATGCTGTGTGTGTGTGTGTGTGTGTGTGTGTGTGTGTGTGTGTGTGTGTGTGTGTGTGTGTGTGCGTGTGTGTGTTTTCTGTAGCTATGAGTCTCTAAGCCTTGTATTTGTGTATTTACAGTGCTGTTATGTGTATTTGAATGTGTTTATTGGAGTCTGTGTGTGTTTTTGTTGCAACATGTGTCACAGGCTCCTGCTGCCAAAGTCCAGATTTACGCCAAGATTAATTATGAGCATGTTGTCCAGACCGGGATGAAAGCTGACATGACATGTGCGGTAATCGCATCACAGCGTCAGACAGCGGCGTCCGGGCGCCGGTTCACACACCGCAGGTTGTGATGCAGATGGACGGATGAACACTGGTGCTCCGCACGTCCAACATGTGGCATCTGTGCCGCCACCCTGCAGGTCCAAGGGCTCCGCCCTGCTTCTGTCGAGGAGGCGGGATTGGGGTGGTTGGGGTGGGGTGGAGGGGGTAACACTACAAATGAGAGGCTGCAAAATCACCAATCTTGGGTAAAAATTAAAGCAACACCAAAGTCCTGACACCTCAGTATGTTTCCATGTGAAGGCTGATCAACATCCTCAGGTGACGTCACCTGAGTCAGCGCCGGTTGGTTCTGAAGACTAAGAGTTTGAGAAGTAAAAAAAAAAAAAAAAAAATCTGGGGGTTATGGGTTGGAAAGAAGCAAGTTTACCAAACGTCTGTCACTTAGCCCCTCACATCACCCCACAGGCTCTCGAGAGCCCGGGGGGGGGGGCAGGCCGCTGTTTCAGTGGACTTCAGCTCGACCTTTAACCCTGCAGCACCAGAGCTCCTGCGGGTGAAACTCTCCCGGCATCCTGCGCCAGACTCCACGTGCTGGTGGATCACAGACGTCCCGACAAACTGTCAGCAGATGAGGTTGGGAAAACACAGGAAAGACGTCCATACCATACTGGACCGTACTGAACCGTACTGGACTGGAGTACCACAAGGATGTGTTCTCTTACCTCTCCTCTTTAGTCTCAAAGCACACCGGCAGGGTCATGGCTGACCCCTCCCATCCTGGACCTGGTCTCTAACAGCCACTTCCATCTGGTAAAAGACAACGAGACGGACCCTCGCTCTCGCTCGTCAACCACAGCCGACACTTTGACCCCACATTGCTGGGCTCTCTGCATCAACTGACCATCGTCTTCCAACACTGTACAACATCCATATGAGTCTATAATATACTAAAAGAAAATAGATTCTAATCATTTTCCCTAGACTCTGTTCGTAGATACACAATCACATGTTCTACACTCTTAGTATTACTTGACTTATTGTACTCTCACTTTCAACCTTTTCTTGATTTAATGTTATACTTATACTCTCAAATACAGTGGCATGAAAAACCTGTATAAAAGCTGTGACTAGCTAGCTAGACTAGCTAGTTTGCAGAAAATTAACTGACAAGCAAGATCAAGTAAGATGCATGATTAGTCATATTTTTATTATTTGTATAGTTTTAGATTGAAAAAAGTGAAAGAGCAATAGATACACCCCCACCCTCCCACCCCCCCACCCTCATAGATACGAGCTCTCAGATACTTTTACCTTGGTCTCAGACCTTATCCAGGTTGTTGTGGCTTTGGCTTGTTCCTAATCATTGTTAGAAAAGACCAGGTGATGTAGATTAAAAGTTTCATAAAGACTCTGACTCCTCAAACCTTGTCCCAACAACCAGCAGCCGAGGCTCCTCTCAGCAGCTGCCTGGACTCTGAACATTAAAATGACTGGTGAGGCAGGAGAGGAGGCTGTAAGGAGATAGAGAAGAGTTTCAAGGTAGAAGTTTCCCCAGAGTCTGATTTAACTAAGAAATGACGGTTAACGGGAACGATGGAGGTCAAGTTGAGGTCTGAAGGACCGAGGAAACTTTCAGAGTGAACCGATCTTAGGATTGTTGTTAGAAAGACAAACCAAAGACCCCTGTTTGACTGTAAAACACCTTCAGGGGGATTGGTCAGACTCTGACTGGTGGTTCACTGATCTACTGAGCAGCAACACCTGCACCAATATGAGATTAATGGAAGAGTCATCAGAAGAAAACCTTTCCTGCTTCCTCATAATGAAATTCAGCATCAGAGGTTCACAAAGGAAAATCTAAACAAGTCTGATGCTTTTTGGAAACAAGTCCTTTGAACGGATGAAGGTCAAATAAAACTTTCTGGCTGCAATGAGCAAAAGTTGTCCAAACCTATATCGATAGTTTGTGGACCTGTCTGGTCTGTGAGTCCCTGAAAATGTGACATACTTGGTGAAATAGAGTGATTCTAATTCTGCTGCTCCGGTTGGATGCTGGTGTCGGAGGCTGCAGGGTAATCCCGTCCGGTCGCCCGGCGACGTGGCCGATGATGAAAACAGGCAGGCGGCCTCAGATGTGATCAACAAGTCCATTTGATGAGATGTGGTGTTTTTCCCTCAGAATGAACCGCAATCGTACTGCTGATCCTTCGACTCCGGCCCCATCACCAGGCCGAAGTTTTAACATGTTCAACACTTTGCCGTGGTCTTTACATTTTTGGTCTTGTGCTTATTAAACAAAGATACATAGTGTGCGAGCTTTAGCTTAGGCGCTAGATGTATTTTGATAAAAGGAACTTTTACTGAAATGATAAGGTGATTAAGAAAATTAATTGGGAACAATAGTGACAGGTGATTCAATGAGTCATTTTTTTAAGCTGTTTTATCGGTCTTCTATGAAAACCAGGCGGGGAAAACAGGTGAGCACATGAACCGGGGCGAAACAGACAGGAACAGTGACAGGGACGCAGGAGCCACAGGGAGCCGGGCCGACGGCGACCATGAGCAGAGGGCAGGTGAACACAGGAAGGTCCTCACAGGTGAGGTGGGTGTGGGGGTCAGGGTCCAGCGAATAGCTGAGGGAGTATACCAGGAGCAATCAATCAATAAGTGAAAAAGATCATTTCAGATGTATTGATGATAATGGTTTTTGGCTGCAGCCTCATAGTTTTCTGGAGGTTCCCTGGATAAAAATGGAAGCAATGTGACAAAACACAACTTTAAGACAAATAAGCTCATAGTAAACTAAAAGACTGAAGGTCTTGAGGCTGGAGGGGACGGGGGGGGGGGGGGTGGGACAGAGGACACGTCCTAGTTTATGTTGTTCTCCCTAGTTTATGTTTTTCTCCCTAGTTTATGTTGTTCTTCCTAGTTTAAGTTCTTCTCCCTAGTTTATGTTGTTCTCCCTAGTTTATGTTGTTCTCCCTAGTTTATGTTGTTCTTCAGTGGGGCCAATTTCTAACAAATTATAAACCAGTCAGAGTGTGTCTCCGTGTCTGTGGTGGTTAATCAGTCGCTGCACGAGGAGCAGAGATTCAGGCCAGTCTGGACACACACACACATAAAACTAAATCGGTTGAATAGTGGCCCATTGCTGGCTTACAATAGCCCACACACACACGCACACACACACACACACACACACACAGTGCAGACAGTGCAGAAAGTGCATTATCTCATTTGAACCACAATGGTACAACGGCGTGTCTTGACATAAACCGTGTGTTTGTGTGTGTGTGTGTGTGTGTGTGTGTGTGTGTGTGTTTGTGTGTGTGCATGTGTTTGTATATATGTGTGTGTTTGTATATATGTGCGTGTGCGTTTGTATGTGTGTTTTTGTATGTGTGTGTGTTTATATATTTATATATATATGTGAATGTGTTTGTATGTGTTTTTGTATGTCTGTGTGTGTGTGTGTGTATTTGTGTGTGTGTTAATTTGTGTGCATGTGTTTGTATATATATATGTGCGTATGTGTTTGTATGTGTGTACGTGTGTGTGCGTGTGTGTTAGTGTTTGCCTGTGTGTGTGTCTGTGCGTGTGTGTGTGTGTGTGTGTGTGTGTGTGTGTGTGTGTGTGGGTGTGTGTGTGTCTCTGTGTGTGTTTGTGTGTGTTGGCCCTCCTCCGGCCTGGACCCTGTTGGAACAGAGTGAGTGTCGTTAAACAAGCGCTCCCTCTGTCAGCTGAGCTGTGGATCAGCTTCAACAACGGAGCTTTTGTCGGCGCCGACGCACCAACCGTCCGTCCAGAACCACACTGTCGTTCCTCTCCCGCCCCGTCTCTCTCCTTCTCACTCTCTCTCTCCGGTCCGGCAGCGTCCGTTTATCCCACTGTCACCCGAACGCCACTAATCCAAGTCACGCAGCAGAGCCGGTCTGAGACAATGAGGTTCAAATTAGCAGCCGAGCGGTGAGGATTTGTCCGTGGGTGCAGGATGAGGAGGATTAACGCTGCGATGGTTATCCCATCGTCCTCCAGTGATTCCTGTGTGTGTGTGAGGAGGGAGGACGGCACAAATCTGACATAATCATCAGGGTAAACTTTAGATTCCGACTCGCAGATGTAGGCAAAGATAACTGGTTAGAGTTAGACTCACTTTCCCCCGAATCTGCTCCTGAGAACTGGAATATGAAGGCAACTCCATTACCGGTGCTTGAGTAAATACTCAAACGGAGGCTGGATAACCAACTGCCCAAAACCCCAGTGGATCTAGATGATTAGATCCATCACAGATGTGGTGTCCTCCATCTTCCATCGTGTGACCTCAGTCATGAAAAGGATCTGTGTGTGAAATTCTAGAATTAAGACTTTAATTCTGTTACTTTATATATTTGTCGCTCATTTGTTTTAAATTTGTTTAATCAAAGTGTTTCTATTTTTCTTCGTGTCAAGAAACAGAGAGAAAACTTCAGACAGGTGAGAATTATTCCATCATAGGTGAATCGTAAGGATAAAACCTACCAACCACTAATATTTCATCATCAATACGTCTGTCACCCATTTAATGATCGACTGATTGTTCAGTGTAGAAAAAGTTATAAAACAGTGAAAATGCCTTGTTCATCCCTGAAGCCAAAGTCAACATTTTTTCATTTCTTCTGACTGACGAGCTGTCAGGAAGCCTTTAGGTAAAATTGTAAATTTTCACATTTAAGTGAATTTCTTTTGCAATTTTCCCTTTTAAAAAACAGTCAGATGATTAACCAGTTAACAAACTTGTTGCCATTTGTCATTCGACTAATTGATTCATCAACTGATCATTACATCTAGAGCCAGGGGAAATGGTAGAGAATAGTTGCTAACTCCATTGTCCCTCTGGAGTCAGACATCATCGCTCAGTCTGAACTAGACAAAATGAACAACAGCATGTTAGTTCACACTGTTGACTGTTCTTTCCAACCATTTATTTGTCTGATGGCCACACCAGCAGGTGAAAATGTTTGATAATATCATGTTCTAGTCGCAATGCATGAAATGATATTGTTAAAAATGTTTGACCATGTGAATGTTGATGAACCTGCAGAGAATTATCAGCTGAATCAGCAGCTCGTCTCAGCTTGAAGGAGTTTTACAGTGAATTTGAGCTCATGTTCAAGCAGTATTGGTAGTAGCTCTTACTACAGCGCCATACACACCACCTCAGCTAGTGGTGATCAGGCTTCTCTCCTGTTTAACAAGCTCCCAGTTTGGGTTTGGGAAGCAGGTGCTCTCTCTACATTTAAGATGAAAATGTTCCTCTTTGATAAAGCTGATAGTTAGGCCTGGCCCAGTTGAGCCCTCAACCATCATTTAGATGTGTATCTATAGGCCGAGGCTACCAGAGGAACTCATGAGTCACTTAGCACTCTTCCCATTCATTTACAGTTAAGTGCATAAGTATTTGGAGAGTGACACAATTTTCATAATTTTCCTCTGTACACCACCACAATAGATTTGTAAAGAATAAATCAACATGTGATTGAAGTGTCGACTTTCAACTTTGATTCAAGGTGTTTTACAAAAATTTTACATGAACCGTTTAGGAAAAACATCCATTTTTATACATATTCCCTCATTTTCCCTCATTGAGGTCAGGTGACGGACTTGGCCACTGTTGATTATTCCATTTTTTTGCCTTGAAGGCAATACTTGGAATTAACTCCTGCTTTCTGGGCATCAGTTGTTTTAATTTTCAGAGTCTAGGCAGCTGCTTAGAGGAGCCCATGGCTGCCGACTGTTGGGAGAATCATTGAGGAGAAGCTTTGAAATTTGCATCACCTGGCGTTTTCCTAACGATGCCTGTTAAAAATGCCACAGCCCTAACAAGATCATTAAGATGGTATAAGATCTCTGAGAGCACATATCTCTAACTTAAAAGTAAGGAACAAAACAAACAATAGGATGCAAAGAGGCTTTTTCTCTGTCATTAGCCCAGCTGCAGCTTCAGGTTTGGGGCAGGCCAAAGTCACACCATCACTTAAATCCTGTTGCTGTGGTGTAATTTAAACCTGCTAGTTTGCAGATGTTCAGCAGGTATAATGTTTTCTATGGTCACCATCTTAGCTAAGTTTGTTAGAATGCCAACATCTGCTAATTCATTCTGGAACAAAGTGATGGACTGGCCATCACGTCATCTCTGCAGTCACGCCGCTAGCATTGCCAAAAATAATCAGCACAACAACAGCTTTATAAAGAGATAACAGCTTATTAAAGAGGATTTATTGTTTTTCAAGGCCCAAGACCAGAACCTGGTACTCTATTGTTTTTATTCTTTAGCAACCAAACTTAGCAAACAGGGTTTTTATCTGCACTGGTACTCAGGACACAGACACTCCATCAACTGAACACATTGGGGCGGCATAACCACCACTTTTACATTTTGGTCAATGACCTCTGAACTGTACACCCAAGAAACTATGTCTTCTTCTTGAGGATTCCTTGAATAAGTATCCACTCTGAATTTTTGTGCTAGTTGTACCAAAATGTGCCACATCTCACCAGGGGCAGGGGTAGAGGCGTGGACCCTGTCCTAGGTCTGAAGTTGTATTTAGCTTGTTAGCATCATGGATGGATTACTGAACAGACCTATCAGTCACAGGCCCAAGGCCCCTGAACAACAGAACAAGCTAAAAACAAAGACAAACAGGCCCAAAACTAAAAAAAATTCAAAATGACAATGATGATGCAGAGCATCTTTAATGAAAATAATAAGGTTGTGGGTGGGTGGGGGCCTGTTATCTCATCTGTCCACAGCTGTAGGAGGATTTTCTGTTACAAACAGCTGCTATTTAATGACACTGTTTCATATTTTTTAAAGTTGTTTTGTTTGTATTTATTTATTACAAAGAATGAGAAAATGTCCCTATTAATCATGTAGAGTTTATATTTGTTCAGGACCACGACTTTAAATTTTAGTCTTAATGTATTTGTATTTTATTTTGATAAAGGTGACCCCCCTCCCCCCCCTTAAAATTGTGTTTCAGTCTGGCCCCTGCCATTGGTGGGTTTCTAAACCGAGCCCTGATAATCTGGGTAGAAAAAGTCATCAGATAGAATCCTATCTGGTTTGTGTTGGAGGCAGCAGAGCATCATAAAGACGGGCAGACAGTGAACTCAGCCGCTTGTTTGAAGCCTCTAAGGTGCAAATGTCATCCATCACAGAAACAATCAATTCAAATGACTGTTTCTCAGGCAAATGCAGCGTGGCATCAAAACAAGCTCTTTCATGTGTCGGGGTCACAGAGATGAGCGACACCGTCACCTTCACACCAAAGCTCGACCATACAGAGGAGAGGATGGGATTTTAGTCTTTAATCGTCGAGTCCGCTCAGTTCAAGATGGTGTTAGAACAGATGAATAAGTCTGAAGGTGCATAAAGCTGAATTTACATCCAGTCAGGTGCAGCAGTAGAAGGCAGGACGAGGCTGCATCTTCATGGTCTTTTTCCATTGGTGGGAAGTAACTGTGCATAAGTACAATTTTGTTTGAAATACTTGTACTTTACTCAGGAATTTCAATTTAATTTTACTTTATGTTTCTGCCCTACTACATTTAGTGTGACATATTGTACATTTTTGCCACACAACATTTCTCTGAGAGCCAGATTTACTCTTTACTGTTCATTAAGATAAATATTCTGATTTTGAACTCACCGCATTTCAGTTACAGATGATCAAATATACTAATAAACTAAAAATCTAAGATTATGGAAACTGAAAACTCATCGCTGTGTTTCTTCTTCTTTCCTGTGAACCATCTGATGACCACTCAGGTTTAATTGGTGGCCCTCTGGAAGGCCCCATCCCCCAGCTTGGGAGCCAGTGGACTAAACCATCTAGCTGTATATAAAGTAATTAAAAGCAGGTTTATCCGGTGATTTATTGGGTTTGGGAGGCAGGTGCTCTCTCTACATTTAAGATTAAAATGTTCCACCTGGAGCAGCTCCAACAGTACAATGCTGCTGAAGCCTCCATGACTCAGGATCAATGATCTGATCAGAGATCAGGCACAGGAGACAGGTTACTGCAGAACCACTAGTTTTACTTTATGTACATGTTGTTGTTAATTCTTCTGTGCACTGCAGGACATTTACTTAAGTATTTCGACATGCTTTTAATTTTACTTAAGTGAGGGATGTGACTACCTTTTCCTCCTCTGGCCTTTTATGTTCTGTCGGTTTTCTCTTTAGGAAGAGAGAGAGACAAACTGACAATGGTTTGAACTTCAACTGTTCAGGATGAAAACCGGAACACTGCTGTCCTCCAGTGGCTTTTCCACTACATTGCATCAAACACCACCTTTTGCTTCAACCACTACTGCTGAGCTCACAGTGCAACAGACCAACACAACAGAATGATAATACAGATATCAGACACATACAGCACCATAAAGGTAAAAGCTGAGAACAAAGAGTCCCCTAAAGGGCAAGAAGTGTACTATTAGCAAGTGAACAGCCTGAGCTAATGGACTTCTTAAGATTTTATCGTTCCACTACCAGGGAACCAAAAAAGAGTCTGGCCAGGGACCAGGGCCCTGTTGTGGTGGTTGTTTCACATGTCTTTCATTAGCAGAGTGTAGTGGGTGGGAGGGAGTATAGGCCTGAAAGTGGGAGTTCAGGTTGGAGGAAGCTTTTTGGTTGTTGTTTTGTAGGTGAGCGTCAGGGTTTTGAATGTGATGCTGGCAGCGACTAGAAGTCGGTGGAGCAATCTGATCAGCGGGTGACATGAGCTGTTTTTAGACTTCTTGAAAACCAGATGTGGCGCCACATTCTGCATCAACTGCTTAGGTTTGAACATACATGCAGGAAGACCTGCAGGTAGGGAGCTGTAGTAGTTGATGCATGATATTACAAGAGCCTGTATCAGGAGTTGTGCTGCATGTTAAGACAGGTGGAATCTGATCTTCCTGATGTTATACAGGGCAAATCAACACGAAAGAGCACTCCAGGCCACATGGACCTTGAACATTAGTTTGTGATAAATCATCATGCCCAGGTTTCTGGTTGACTTTGTGGCGTGAGTTTGGTTGATTCGAACTTGATGTTGCCTGAGACTGTGACAGTTATTGAAATAAACCACAACAGTGTGACACTGAAGATTTCTCCACCCAGATTTGGAGCAGAGGACGTCACCTCCTACTCTGTTGAGTATTGTGTCAGGGGGGAGGATGGATGGCAACAGGAGACGGCCCCGAAGGCTGAGGAAGTCACAGTCAGCGACCTGAGTCCTAACACAGAATATATGTTCAGATGCAGAGCAGTGACCTCAGTAGGGATTGGGCCAGCCAAGGAAGTCAGTGGTTCCAGTAAAACATTGCCTTGTAGTCCTCCTGGAAAACCTCAAGTTGAACCAAACTCAAGTGAGATATCAGCCAGCTGGCAAAGACCTGCCGAGCTTGGACAAGATGTCCAGATTTTGAGCTACATCGTGGAGTACGCCCAATCAGACAATGGGGTGAAAAAGGAAGATCTCCAATGGAAACAAACAATGTCGAGAGCTGAAAAGGTGGTTATTCAAGGGCTTCAGTCAGAGACAGAATATGTGGTCAGGGTCAGATGTGATTGTGGTGTAGCTGGAAGGAGCAAGGAAAGCATCACTCTTAATGTCTGCACATCAAAACGTGAAGTTGCTCGCCTTGCAGAATTCCTGAAACATACTAGCATCGGTTTACATTCTGAATCCCCCTCACTTTACAAACTGCCACTGAAAGAAGAAGATATGGATGTAGATGGATGCCGGAGGTATAACTTTGGAAAAGAAAGCATGAGGCAGAGCCGTACTATCATGCTTCTTGGTGCAACCGGTTAAGAAAAGTCCACTCTGATCAATGGAATGATCAACTACATTGTTGGTGTAGAGTGGAAGGACAATTTCAGATTTACGTTAATTGTTGAAGATCAGTCAAGATCCTGTGGGATATGATATTCGCTTTGTGTTATGATTTGCTTATTTAGATTACACTGTAGAATAGAATAGGGATCACTCAGTATATTCTGTTCCTGTGCAAGTGCCCGCCTGTGCTCAACCGAAGGTCACAGACGAACAGGGCCACTGTGCCCTGATGTGAAAACACCTGCTAACAGAAGATAACATATGTAAGAAGGGACTGACTTAACCCCGTCTGAATGGAAAATTACTGAGCATTGGGAGGCGCAAGAAAAATATATAGACTGTTGCATGCTGTGTGAAACTCAGACATAACTTAGTACGCGAGCGAGTTATGTCTCCAGATATATCTGTAACTCTTGAAGAAAGAGTTGGTTTTATACAATGAAAGTCTCCGAGTGATCTCTCCTCATCAACGAACCCAGTGAAGCTGACGTGCTTCAACAATCCCAAGCTGAAGGCCAGACATCTGAAGTCACTGTGTACAAAATCAACTATCAAGAAGGGTTTAAAATCCCCTTCTCTCTGACTGTTGTGGACACTCCAGGCTTTGGGGATACAAGAGGAGTCGGAAGAGACAAGGAAATCACAGTCATATTCAACACCGGCAGTCTTTGGACCGTCTCTGACCCTTTGGCTCCTTTTTCAGTGGAAGAATCATCAAGAAGAAGATGTTGAAGGAAAAAAAGAGGTAAAGTGAAGAACAACCACCAGTAAAAAGCCCTTAAGACAAGTAAGTCGTGCATAACCGAAATGTAACATACGCTATCTGTGACAATAACAGTGGCCTATATGATTCATGTATACCTGTCAGTGATCAGACCAAAGAGCGGGTCAAAGGTCACGGTCAGTATTCAAAGTGACCAATCAAAAGAACGTGATGAACACTCCGTCATGAGGAACGTTTCTGTTTCCATCCATGGATATTGCTCCGTGTGCTCCTATCACGACTATGAGATGACTGTATCCAGCAGTAAACTCCATGGCCCTTTCGCTGCCCCATTGTTCAGCACTGCCCTCAGTGTGGCGGCGATATCACACACCTCACACGTTTTATCAATTTACAGGGATCGGCAAGAATATGAAAGCATCATTTGTCAACCTTGGTCTGCCTGCTTAACTATACTCTAATCTACTGACACTAGTAGATATTTTTGTATCATGTCAATAAGGAAATTTCTCCGTCACACCTCAGCAGCCATCTTTTTTTGACGCAAAATCTTAATATCAAAATCTCAATCTCAAAGTAACTGGTCACTAAAGCTGTAAAAAATGTAATGGAATAAAAAGTATAAAGTGACATAAAATCAAAATACTTGAGTAAAGTTCTAGTACCTTTAAATTGTACATCAGGGTATAATCAGGGGCAGGTCGGGGTCAGGGTCGGGGGGGGGGGTTAGGTCATTAGTTGTGGTGCTTTAGGTTGGGGTGGGGGAGGTAGGGAATGCATTAAGTCAATGAATGTCGTCACAACGACAGTAAGACCATCCAGTATGTGTGTGTGTGTGTGTGTGTGTGTGTGTGTGTGTGTGTGTGTGTGTGTGTGTGTGTGTGTGTGTGTGTGTGTGTGTGCATATAAAAGGAGCAATGGGGGGGTGCCAAGATGCTTTGGTAGCCTGTTAACACACCAGCTGTTGCTAGGTGAGCCCGGGGTTGCCGGGGTGATGTATAGGCCCCTGATGGTCTGGAGAGTCAGGAGGGAGTGTGTGTGTGTGTGTGTGTGTGTGTGTGTGTGTGTGAGTGTGTGTGTGTGTGTGTGTGTGGTATTTCTATAGGGATTGAGTGTGAAAGTCAGACAATGGGAGAGGTCAGGGACGAGTGTGTGTGTGTGTGTGTGTGTGTGTGTGTGTGTGTGTGTGTGTGTTGGGTGGGTCCTCCCTCCCTCTGCATGTGAGTGTGTTTGGTGTTTTTTAAATTGAAGTTAATGTCATTGTAATCTTTTTTCTACGTCTATCTATCTGTCTATCTATTTATATACTGTATGATAAGTGTAAATCACAATTCGTTACTGTTACTGAAATTGTTATGTTTATCCTGTTTATCCTGTTTATCATGTTTATCATGTTGCTGTAGTCATCAACTTACTTTCTTAATTTTGCATGGTTGAATCTGAAAACACTTGACAGTAATTTTTATTCCCTCATTTTCTCCTTCAGCGTATTTTTGTGTTTGTTTGGCTTCTGTGGAAACAATAAAGACTAATATGCCAAAAACCAGGTCATGTATCAGAATTATCATTCAAAAAATATCGTACTTAAAAAAAAAACAATTTAAATACAAGTCAAACGAGCTCTACCACAATTAACTATAAGAGCAACATTACAAGCATTAATGCAACAATAGTAAAGATCCACTAATAGAATATTTATCATTCAAGGCAGTCATTTTCCTACTTTAAGTACATTATCCCAGTCGGGCAACACTGCCTCCAGTTGAACCTTGACCTGAGTTTCCTGCTTTTAAACGAGGCTATCAGTTTCCCGCTGCTTCTGGTCTTTGTGCTAAGTTAGGCTAAATACATGCTGGACCTAGCTCTGTCCTGGAGAGGGGAACTGTTATCCCTCCGAGACACCTGGAGATCGAGAGAGTCTCTCTACATGTCAAAGGTGCGGCAGGATCTCACCTGTAGGCCCCTGGAGTCGGGTGGGACGTCAGGTCAGACTCTGGTCACACCTGGGTTGGCTGGCTGCACATCTGTACGAGCTGAGAGAAAATGCAAATTCCCATTAATGTAACTTAGAGGTCGTTTTTAGTTTGAGTCGTTGTAGTTTTTCCTTCTATGGCTGCGTTTGTGGAAAGGTGCATTTGTTTTCTTCACCTGCGCGGAGATTATTTTGGAATCATTTCTCGACTTGTCTTATTCAGTAAGAAAAATGTTGTTGACACACAACTTCAGTTTAGTTTCCTAGTCCAGTACCTGTGGGGGCCGAGGATTTAAAAAAAAAGATTCAGAGCATCATTTATTATTATTATTCTTTTTAAAACATGAAAATATAACATTATGTATATTTAAGTGTCAGGTTAAAGGGCTGCTGCTTTAAAAAGATGTTTTTAGATGTTTTTATTTCCAGTTAGTAGTATACAACAATCATTTTGCAAAGCACAGTATGGTCTCCCCACTTCTGAAACCAAACCTTGGGGGGGGGGCTTTAAAATCAGGTTATTGTTTTCAGTCTCTCTCATGAAGACTTAAATTCTCATCTGAGTGATTAAAAAACCCCAAATCTGGAGGATGGGGCAGTGAATCTGCTTTTATTTTGACAAAAGTGCGACGTGAGAGTCAAACAAGCAGCAGCAAGGAACCAGAGTGCAACTCAGAGTTTGGACACATGGGGGGAGTAAAGCACAAGGGGTGGGGTCCGTCTGGTTCCATCTGGCCCCCGGATGGTTCAGGCCGTGGATGGGAGGGTGTCTCAAAAGGACAGCAACCGGGGGGGACTGCACCTTTAACAGACCACATGAGTTTTCTCACTGGCTCCATGTGGCTCACAAATCAATATTGATATCATTAATATCAGCACAACCACGGTTAATAATACATCATCACTACATATTGGGTTTTGTTTCTCCTTTTCTGTCCAATCTGTTCTTGCTTTTCTGAAAGTGTATATAAAATGTTCTGTGTCTCATCCTTGTCTTCAATCCATCTCTATATATTCTATCCCTGTCTGTGCTTTTCATAATTGTCTAGTCTTCATTTAGTGTTTCACCATTCTCCAGTAATGAAAAGTGAAATGTGTATTTGTAGACAATTTATTTTTAAAGCAGGAGACAATGAAGCTAATTAAAAAACAAAAAACAAACGAGTAACCCACAAACCAAAACAAAAAGTAAATATCGTGTACAAAGTCGCGGGGGAGGAAATAAGACTTCCTGTGAAAGTAGAGTGAGCGCTGGGAGTCTACGCTCTACGTGACGACCTTACGGGAGATGAGGTCTCCGGTTCGTTTTCTCCGTCCACAGATGGCGGCGGCAGGATCGTGTGACCTCATCGGCTGAAACTGAAGCTAAAGACCTGGATCAGCTACTGCTACTGCTACTACTGCTGGGTCAGTCCAGGGGCCAGACGGACCCAGACTGGTTTCTGACAGACGGTCTCATGGTCTGAGCGAAGCCTGGATGTGTTTATGACCTACTATAAATATTTTGACTTTTTATTTGTTTTGTAAATGGTTTTTTTTTATCCTGTAAATTCTATTTACATAAGTGATCCAGTAAGACGTAGTAGTAATCTGTCATTGTGATTTTTAACCTGTTTCTGAACATCTGCAGTGAATAATTGCGTGGGACCAGGTGATTACATAGTTTTTTGCTGTGATATGAATCCTCCAGATAGTATTTATTTAACTATGTAGCTGGATAAATTCAGTTCACATTAATTGTGTGTTTTTTTTAGTGTGAATCATCTAATTTTAAGGATTCCTAGAAAGCCGTGACAGCTAAAAAAAAAAAAAAAAAGGCCGAGAGTTTCTGAAAAGCATGAAAATGCTTTTTCCAAGTGTTCCATAAAGTGTCCGTCATACATCAGTGTCAATAACAACACTGAAAAGAAAAAATGTTCATTTATTGTCCTTTCCTGCTCAAGGACAATAAATGTTAATATCAGCTGTTGACTCTATTAGTCATAGTAGTATCAGTAACAGTCATTAAAACTCAGGTATTGTACCTGATTGTCCTGCTCAGGGAGCGGGTGGAGCCTCTCCCACCTGGAGCAGCAGTAACAGTAACACTGGACACCACTAGTACGTGCTGCTACTATTACTAGTACTATTACTGTCAGTAGTTACTGATAGTACCCATGGCAGTAATATTATTAGTTCTATTAGCAGTAGTAGTAGTAGTAGTATCAGTAGTAGCAGTAGCAGTAGTACCAGTAGTAGCAAGAGTAGTAGTAGTAGCTGTAGCAGTAGTAGTAACAATGGTAGCAGTAATAGAAGCAGTAGTAAAAGTAATAGTAATAGTAGTGGTAGTAGTAGTAGTTGTAGTATCATTATTAGCAGCAGTGGCGATATCAATAGTGTCAGTAGTAGTAGTAATAGTAGTAACAGTAGTAGCAGCAGTACTAGTAGTAGTAATAGGGGTGCAGAATGAGAACCTTTACTTTTGCTAATTAACATTTCATACATGTTTCTACTTGTGTACTTTTACTTTAGCAGTAGTAGTAAAAACTTAGCTGTGGTAGTAGTCCAGCAGCAGAAGCAGTAGTGGCTGCAGCCGTTGCAGTATTAGTAGTATTAGTAGACGTATTAGCAGTTACAGTAGCGATGGGGACCTTTGTCCTCTGCCTCAGGATTGATCAAAGTTATTCATCATAATGTGCGATAAAAACTCCTCCGTCAAACTAAATGAGCAGGAACACCTGGTGATGCCACTCTCCGATTGGCTGACAGCAGCTCCGCCTTGACCAGGTAAACCTGCAGCGGCAGCTCTCCCGTTCAAACTCCTCACAGCGACCTGATTGGGCAGACTGTCATCCCGTGGCCGTGATGGGAGCCAATCTGAGCAGTGGGACAGACTTCTTGTTTTCAGCCAGGGGCTCTGATCTGAAGTCAAGTCAGGACTCATCTCTGAAGCTGAGCCCCAGACGCTCACCTGAAAGTCCGCGGGGAGTAACTAAGTACATTTCCTCAGGATCTGTATCTAAATACATTTTTGAGGTACTTTCTATTTCACATTCCTTTATTCTTCCATTTCACTACATTTTCTTGGGAAATATAGTTTTAATCCACTGCCTCATCTGTATTCAATTCGATTCAATTCAGTTCAGTTTTATTTCTATAGGTCCATATCATAACAGACGTTATCTCAGGGCCCTTTTCATATAGAGCGGGTCCGGCCACACTCTTTATAATTATTACTTACAGAGACACAACGTTTCAGCCATGAGCAAGAAAAATTCTCTTTAACAGGTAGAAATGTTGATCGAATCCTGGTTCGTGGGGGGGGGCTTGACTGGCTGAGCTGAGAGAGAGAGAGAGAGAGACGGGGGCAGGAGGGAGGAGGGAGAGCATAGCATAATAATATGACTAACAGCTATATATACTATAGTTTTACTAACAGGGCTGATGACATTACTAATAGGACTAAATGAAATGGTAACAGTAAGAATCATAATAATTAAAGCAGTGGGTGATGATCAGGTTCATGGGGCAGTAGGTGGTTCTACAGTCCTGGATCCAGACTCTGATCCAGACTCAGCAGCATCAGAAAAACCTGCAGAAAGTTACAGGAGGAAGAGGAGAGAGACGAGGAAGAGGAGGGGAGAGAAAAAACAAAACTGTATATTGACTAAAACTTATCATATTACTTTTTAAAAAACACTGGTGAATTTAAGGAGTAAATAACATTGTTTAGGCCTCTAACCTTTCCAGCTTGTGACCTCTGGCTGACATCAGCATGCTGGCGTCTCCCCATCATGTTTCAGGTCTCTGAGCTGTTAACAGTTTCACAGTTTCTCCTCTAAAACTTCTCACATGGTTTCATTTCAGTAGCTGATCAAGGTCCAGAGGTCAGATCATCCAATATTTCATGGAATGATCTTGTTGTGGATCTTGTGTCTCTTTGAGGTCATTTCTTGTCTCTTTCTGTTTTTTCATCTCTTTGTGGTTGTTTCATGTCTCTTTGTGGTCATCTTGTATCCCTATGAGGTGGTCTTTTGTCTCTTTGAGGTCGTCCTTTTTCTCTCTGTGTTTTTTTTTTGGTCTCTTTGAAGTGACATTTCTCAAGTGAAGCAGGACTCTGCTACTTCTCCTGTTGGTGAAGAACCTTCTCACTGGTGGTAGAGGGATGATGTCTGACTCCCCAGAGCTTCCTGCCACAGCAGATCCACGCTGACACTCACACAGATCTTAGACTAAAAACTACCACACATTTCCAGGCTGTGGCCCCGGCGGCCCGAGGGGTCACTGGGATGTGGGGTTGACATGAGCCTGCAGAGCCGTGAGCCGGGATCTGAGAACAGTGGTCCACAGGGAACAGTTTGTGAAAGATGAACATGTTTTAGGGCTAAAAACCAGATCTTGTGTTTCTTAGTTTCCTCCAGCTCTTTATTTAGCTCTGGAGAATGTGAGTCAAATTCTTACCAATGGCTGTGACAGGACAGAGTCTCCGCCACCAAAGAGGTCCATTGTCAAATTTCTGCGAATCGGGTTGTCTCAATGACCCGAAAATCATTTTACATTTGACTGTTACACACATAATATCTCACAGTTTGACCTTGTTTAGGAAATAAAAGTAATGAAATACATTGGAGTTAAAGGTCAATATTATATTCGTTATAATCCTTAAAGTAGTTGTTTTTAACAATAGTGTCAGAGTATCAGGGTTTTTTCAAAGTCATTGTTTTCTGGATGATTTTCTGTCTGCTCAGAACTGCCAATGAAAATGTGACCTTTTCGTGTTGATTTTCGGTCAACACAGCCATTTGTGGAGTAGTGTCTGACCGACATGTAATACAGCACAACACGTATATAAATGTAAAATACGACGGGTCATGTTGGAAGATTTCGGTGCATTTTGCAAATTCAATTTGTCTTTCATACTGGGAGGTGAGAAATGAATACCAAAAAGATGCGTCGAAGGGTTCGAGGGTGAACAAACTCATCTCGTTTGGTATAAATCTTGGGCATCAGAAGTCTACGGCCTCATTAAGCCCTTCCTGTTGTGAGCGACCCCACCCCCAACCCCCCAGCTCCACCCCACCCGGCCCCGTCCCACTCCAGCCCTCCGCACCCCCCTCCTCCTGCAGAGATGGGCCGCTCTGTGAGCTGAGCTGCTCTGGTTCAGGCTGAGCCATGCGAGGCGGCAGGGAGCCGCCACTCTTGGCTCCAAACCACCTGCCGAGGTAAGAAGGGTTTTAGGTTTTCAGCTCACATATCTGATCTGGTGTTAAAGCTGCAGCCAACTGAGAGACTGAGGGGTCAGACAACCGGGACCCAGGGGGGCTGGGGTCTGCTGCCTTCACTGGTATTTGTCATTTTTTAATTGAATTTGGTTCAGTTCATGATTTGCTCCGAACTGTGAGGGCGGTTCTCCTGATGGGGTCGCCATAGCAACCATTTAAAATTCACAATGTCGAAAGAAAAATATTAGGTTCACATCCTACAGATTTTAAAATTTTATCAATGTTTATGTGTCTTTGGCTTTGTTGTGTGGAATTTAACTCACAGGATAATGTTAATACTACCACCAAAAACTAAAATGTAACATATTTATTAAGCTTTATAATAATGAAATATAATCCTGACTATGTTGAATATCAATATTGTGTTACAATATAAATAATATTTACTAATAAAATAGTCAGAAAAAACACATAATGTCTTTAAAATTAAAATAAAAAAAATACTTTAAACGATGAGATTAAAATAAAAAAAATAAAAAATATTATTTAGATGAGATATTTATATTCAAAGCATAATTTCTATATTGATAAACAGAAATAGCAAATAAACAAAAACAAAGATAAAACGTAAAAAAAATAAAAATAAATGTACTGAAACTTAAAAAATACAATTTGAAAAATAAATACCTGAAAAGAATTTATTCATTGAAATTTGAATTCAAATGTTTTGAAGTTTTAAATGAAAACTGAAAAAAAATACAAATAATACAAATACTGGCATTTGTATTTAGAAATTTATTGTTGATATATACTTGAAATAAATAAAGAATTTTAAAAAACATATTAAACAGTTAAATCATACATATAGATAATAACTGATGGGCCCCACCGTGTCTGAGTAACCGAGCCGCTGTGGCGTGTTGTCGACATTCCTGCCATGGACTTCCTCAGACATTCGGGCCCTGCAGGCCTCAGGGGCCACGCCGACATGACTGAACAGAGATGGGATCCCGCTGCGCTCATTCAGGCTCCATCATGTTTGTCCCGGACTGACGGCGGGCCGGGGGCTGTGCCGACGGCAGGGACTGGCTCCTGACGCTCTGGACCCGGAACTGGCTCCTGACGCTCCGGACTTGGAACCGGCTCATTCTCCACCCACACAACTATGAATTCTACTGGCGATCATGAGTGAAAGTAATAGTACCATAAAGGTAAGATGGTCTTAAAGAACATGAAAATGACTCAGAGCCAGATGGACCGACTGCTCGTACACTGACACTGATGCTGCCACCGCCGCCGTTGCTCTATCACCATAGAACTACTTTTTCCCTTTACACAACTAATAGTACCAGTACAACAGCAAAAAAATACTTCAAAAGTCTGAGTCATGCTTTCAAAATATCCCTTCTTCAACTCTGGGTGTTGAATTGATCATATATGCTTTTGGATGTTTACTTTTAATATTCTCAGTTATATATATATGATTTGATCCATAATACTGCATCATATTTACTAAGTTTTCATGTTTCTTGTAAGATTAAAAATATTCAACCATAATCCTAGAAAACATAAATAGAGTTTCCCTTTTTTTAATCTTGTGAACCCTCTGTGTAATCATGGTACCCTATGGCTGGGTGGGGGGTCCCCAGCTGGAGAACCACTGCTGGTTCAGCAAAGCAAAACATTTCAACTACTCCACAAACTGTGAGCAAGTTTTATCTTCATGATAATGATTCAGAACCTATTTCCTTCTGAGAATTATAAGGTATCATAAAATCGTACAGTCGTAAATTAGTGACCGGCAGCAGTAACCTTGTGCCTCTTATGGCAGTTTGTCCGTTATATGCAGCCTGTGGTTTGAATAATTCACTCAGCATTCACTTTACTGCTGCATTTCCTCCTGTATTGTATTTTTTTTTATTTTTTAACATGGCCGCGTCTTTTGGGCCCTTCTCATAAAACCTCTGGATCTAATCACTGCACCGAGATAAACTCTGCGTCAATAAACCTCCGCCACCAGGTTTATTAGACAGTCGTTGTCCGGCAGAGCTGAGAGAGGGGCCGGGCTGCTGCCCCGTCCCAACCTGGGGCAGTAATCTTCCCCTCTTCTCGGGTATAAACACTCCATTATGGGCTAAAAGTCCTGCATCAAAAAAAGCCTACTTCAACTGTCAAAGTAAACGTACTCCTTATGCAAAATGTTCCCGTTTAGGATGTTTTATGTACTGAATATTTAACCTGTTGCAATCTAACAGTTTTATTTACTGTTAAAACCTTCATCTGAAAAGTAACTAGTAACTAGTAACCCCAGCCATGAAACGAATGAAAAGGTACAAGGCAGAGGTGGTAAGTAATGGCGAACCTAAGTAGTACCAGGTACAGCACTTGAATGAATGTCATTAGTCACAATCCATCGCTGGTGCACTTCCACTAAAGCTGGGCTTCAACCAAATGATACCTCCGAGGCTGGAGGGAGTACTTCAAGAAGTACTCCGTTCTACTGGGATAAAAGTACCCACACAACCATGTCAAAGTACTAGAAATACAAAAGCTCTGCTTCAGCAATCACAGCTCAGTAGAAATTAAGTACTGGCAGCTTCATGTGCTTAAAGAACTGACCGCGACTCTGGGCGGTGTCCTTTTATTATGTGTTATATTAATGGACTATTACTGATGGGTCCATGTGTGGGCCGTGTAGAGGCGGAGCCAGTTTCTCCTCCTTGGGAACGGTTGTTTTTTTCTTTTTTCTTTTTTCTTTTCCTCTTCCACCTTTTGTTAGTCCAGCAGACGCGAAGGAGGAGGACTCGGCCGGCAATGCTGCTGCTTTACGGGGGGAGGCAGCGGAACAAGCTCGGGCTTCGGCCGACACCTTCCTGGACACGGCTGTAATCCCTTTATCTCTGTATCTCTTCTTGACCTTCATCCATTGATCACAACGTAGCCGTAGCTAAGGTCCTTTTCCTCTGCGGTGGAGAATTATCGTTTTATTTTCATCTCAAGACTCTAGATCAATTCGAAAAAAGGTAAAGTGGAGTTTAAAACCAAAAGCATGACTTTAAGTAGAAATGTTTTTTCTGCTCGTCTGCTTTTCTTTTAAATCAGATCACAACCTATGATTTAAAACTAACACACTGTCTAAATGCTCATTGTGTTTCGTACTGATCACCTTAAACCTACGTTACTACAGTTTTCACATACATGTAGTTCAGTATATGTGCTGTCGGGCAATTAGGGCTGATTTATAAGAAAAAAAAGGTTGGAGGAAAGTCTAAAATGTAAATATACAACAGTTCCCTCTGAAATCTGGTGGGTAGAATATCAAGAGTGCATAAGTAGTAGCAGTAGTTGAGTTAATGTACTTAGTTACTTTGCACCCCTGCTGTTGAAGGGGAAAAAACTACAGCCCAGTGAACTCTGACACCCCCCCCCACACGCACACCCCTGGTCCGGGTGCCTTCGCCGTTCGACCGCCCGAGCAGAGAGCAAAGATCAAGCAGAGATACAAAGTACAACTCACAAAATAAAAGTCCGGTTTATTGTCAAACAACAAACTTCGCACATACATCAAAACAGGCCGTCAAAAAAACAAAAAGTCGCTGACAAAAACAAAATAAAGGAAAAAGAAAAGAGGCTCTTTTCTTTGGCCTTACCCTCCCATACAAACAAACTAGTTATGGTACAGCTAAAGTACATACATTAAATTTACTGGAATGCTCTGAGTTCAACGGCTTAAGAGGTTGTCTTTCATGTTTTTTTACATGTTTTTTTCTAGTATCTGTTGAGATATCGTAACATGGTCAACCAAGTAAAATCTTTTGTTAAAGAAGCACCGATTTTGGTCTGACGAGATCGCTGCCGAGAGAGAAACTGACCCCCCTCCTAACAATATGTACAAAAATATAAAATGTAAATAAAAATACAAACAAATTCTCCTTTCATGTTGTTGTTGAAGCCTGATTTCTGCATCAATGTGGTGGCGGGTTCCTCTAGAAAATTTGTTTTGCAGTTTTGAGGGGAGCTCGAGTGTGTGCGGACATGGTGGATGTTTGTTGAACTCTACTTGCTAATGACCATGTTGGATTTTTTTTTTTTATTATTATTTTTTCCTTTAAATCAGTCCTCCAGTCCCTCCACCTGTGACATTTAAAAGCAGTCAGAGGTGGAGAACCAGGAAGTGGTTCAGCAGGATGGCGCGGGGGGAAAACGCATCAATCGTCATCGTCGGTTTTCTGCTTCTTGGTTTCGACGTCGTCCTGAAACAAGAGAAGAAGAAGACGACGTTGGTTAGCTGGCGAGCGTGCGGCCGGATCTGCGGTTCGCGGGAGCAAGTGTCTCACCTCGTCGTCGTCCTCATCGTCCTCAGCTGCCCTTTTTGTGCCGCCCTCGATGTCGTCGTCGTCCTCCTCCTCGTCTTCCTCGTCGCCTAGGGGGCGAAGGGCAAGCAGAATGAGGCGATAGCCGGTTTTGGGAAAACGGCAACGTGAAAATGAAACTAAAAGAAAACCGTCCAGCTACCTTCTCCGTCGTCCTCCTCGTCCTCCTCGTCCACCTCCTCGTCCTCGTCATCATCTACATCGGGCTCACCGTTCTCCTCGTTCTCCTGGGAATGAAGGAAAAAAATTCAAAGTTAATGTCTGAAATAAATTCAAAAAGCTGTGTGCTAGAACTTTTTTTTGAAGATGCGGGCAGAGTTCTCCAGTGCTCCACCGGAGCCCAGACAACAGAAGTTACCTTTCCGTTGGTGGCAGCATCTTTGCCATTCTCCTTCTCCTCCACCAGCTTCTTCTCTTTCAGGTCCTGGTGGAAACAAACAAACAATGTTAAAAACAGAAATTTAAAAGCATGAAAAACCCCCTACAACCCCTGCAGGTTTCTGTGTGCAGCCGATGTATTACAGCCACCCAGGCTGCTACTACCTGCCCTGCTGCCTAATGGCCTAGTTAGAGGAGTCCTGGTGCTGGGAGCTGCACATTTTTCAGCCCTCGCCCCGTCAGAATGAAGCCTTCCTATTAAAACACCATATTGGTCTCTGCAGATCCTCCCCATCCTCCTCCTCCTCCATCCCCTCTAATGTGTTGTAATCTGATACTTTGATGTGGCCCCCGGGGCACTCTGGGTATTGTAGTCTTCTGCAGGCTGCCATCTCCGCCATATGTCACGAGACACGCCCGGGAGAGGCACTGCAATACCCAGGATGCACCGCTCTGTTTAAAATAACACAGGAGAGCGCGGGGGGAGCAGGGGGAGGAGGTGATGGAGGGGGAGGAGGAGGCGTTGAGCGCGACGCACGCTGCTGCTGCTCGTGGCCGCTCGTTTTAACGGAGGCTGGAAAGGACAATAGAAGACGACACATGGCAGGCGAGGAGAGCGGCTCGAAAAGCGAAAATAAGGCGGCGCGGCGGCGCCGGATCCCCGCAGACACCGCCGCGAATCCCCGCGGGTTCTCCTCTGCTGCCCGCGTAGAACGGAGAACCGGCCGCTGACCTTATTAATTGCGCTCGGGTTCCTCGTTTTGTCGACATCGTCCGCGCACAACCTTATTACCCCCCCCCCCGCGCTGCACGCGCGTCTCACGCGCATCCGACACATACACTGATTAATCGCCCCGCACGGCCAGATCGTATTGGTCAAAATCCGCCGAGACGCCCGGGAGCCCCCCGGAGCGAGGCTCGTCCGGGCTCGGAGGCTCCGGTCGCTCCCCCGCCGACTGTGCGTAAAAACGCCTCCCGACTATAAATAGTGGCCGAACAGGCTCCGCGGATTATCGGCTTTAACACCGGCTCCGCGCGCCTCCCGCTCCACCTTCTCCACATCTTCATTTGTTATAATCGCTCATAATTACTCAGCTCCTCGGCCCGCTGCTGCTTGTATTATCTGAAGGCTGGATCCTAGTCTCCCCTGCCTCTGTTGCGGAGACAACCCCCACCTCTTCCTCCCCACGGGGGCTATTAAAGTTTTACCCGATAAGATCCAAAGTCCAGAAACAGAAATTGACGTTTGAAGAAGCAGAGCCTCGATCAGACAGAAGGAGAAAGACCAAAGACGGTGGCGGAGAGAGGGGAAAACCAGCGCCGTCACATCACACCTCCACAGCCCGGCCGCACGCGCACACACACACGCGCGCGCGCACACACGCGCGCAGGGAGAGAAGTGGGCTGCATTACCGAAAATAAGAAGAAAAAAAGAAAAGGAGAAACTTTCCCCCTGAGACAGAAACGCGCCCTGCAAACATGCTCCAAAAACACACAGAAAACGGAAGCGGCTGCTCAGTGCGTGTGTGTGTGAGAGAGAGAAAGAGTCTCCGGTAAACGGAGGCTGAACAAGCGGAGCCCGTTCAGGCGGCAGCGGCTCCGACCTTCCTGAGTCGGTAAACAAACCGGGTCGGACGCTGCGGGCAAGCCGCTGCCGCCAGCCGGAACCACGGACAGATAACAATGAAAAAAAGAGGCTGAAGTCAAGCGAAGCCCCGAAAGTTGACATCGGTATGAACCCCCCCATTCAAACGGACACACTCCACACTACGAGCCCCGGCCGGAGCCCCAGAAAACCCCCCGCTTAACTCCGCGGCTCGGCCCCCGGCGGCTCGCTAGCGCTCCGCGGAGAACGGCGTCCCTCTCCCGCTCCCAGCGCGACCCGACTCCGCTCATCATTCACCCGAAGCAGCGGCTGCAAGACGCGGAATAAATGTGGAGAATAGGCGCGTCAATTCGGCGACGAGAGCCGCGGGTGCCGAGCCCGAAAACCGGCGCTGTGCGTGTGTTTGGTCCGTCGGTTCGGGGTTCGCCGGCGTCCCGGCGAGGAGAACCGAGCCGCCCGTATAAACAAAGAACCCGCGCAGACGGTTGCTCTCCGGACAATGAGCCTCGGCGCTGGAAGCGCAGCCTCTTTCCATGATGCGGTGCCGAGACCCCCCCGCTTTATTCTGGGGATATTTTCCATCAGAGTTGGAGAAAAGACGTAAACAGCGGCTCTTTTCTCCTCTTTACCGCCCCCCCCCCCGGTCGGGCTCCGACTTCGCCGAGTCCGAATGAGCGCGAAGCGACGACCAAAGGGTTTTTTGAATCTAGGTTAGAGCCCGGAGAAGCCTCTTTCTGCCGAGGGGGGCTCGGTGAGCGGGGCCCCCGCTGGAGGTGTGCGAGGCGGCTTACCTTGGCAGAGATATCCGAGCCGGAGTCAACTTGTGTGTCTGCCATTGTTTTAGTTCAATAAAATAAAGGACGGCTGAAATGAAAGGTTGATAAAGTAAATCCCTCTCCTCGCTTCGCGGATCAATCAGTATTATGTTGTGCCAGTGGCCAACGCTGCTCACGGCCGAGCCTTTAATATAGGCTGCTGGGCGGAGTTCGGGGGAGGTCGGCGGCCGCTGATTGGCTCCGGGCTGCGCGGAGGTGTTCTCTTCGCGCGTCGGACTGGAACAATGGATAGAATTTCTGAAGCCCGGACGCCACGCCCCCTCCTGTCCTGCCGCTGCAACCGTCCTTTCTCCGCTAAAACAATGATCCGGCCCGGTCCGACCCGACGAAACCGAGCCGGGTCGTCGACGGAACCGCGGCAACGAGAAAACTCGTCGAGTCTGCACCGAACCACGCACTAAATATATCGACCGGCGACGCTTCGTTTGACGTAGTGTCAGTTTGATTGATTGACGCTGTCCTGGTCGAGTCAAGCGCCGACCACGGTGCGCTCCTCCCGCCCACCGCCGCGACCAGGGACGGAGGCTGAGTCTGGGTGTAACGTGATGGGGTCGACGGCGCGGGCAGTGTTGTGGATTTGGGCTTTTCATAACGTTACTGTCGCGCCTTCCGCCGCCATGTGAAGGCGGTGGAGCAGATCGGAGGCGCCGAGTGTGAGCGCAGCGCCGCCGCCGCCATGCCCCCTCACGGCGCCCGGTCGTCCCTCGCCCCGCCCCTCCACGGCGGCCATGTTGGACTCCCTCGCTCGTCTGTGTGCGCACTTGACACTCCGACTCGGGTTTTTTTTACATAACATCCCATAAATTTGTGCGCCAAGGTCGACGCCGAAATAAACACACGATTGCTCGTCGAACACGACGCGCAGAACCCGCTCTGGCGCTGCTTTCAACGTGTTCGGGCGGGTCAGGGAGCGGGTGCGGCACAGTGCTGGTGGCCTCATTTCCTCCGTCTCCATTGTTTGAACCCACAGAGAAATGCCCGCCGTGGAGGAGGGAAAAAGCAGTGCGACACAACAGACATGCGATGAGACAAGTGCGAAAATAATTCTAATGTGCTCATGAACTGACGCGCATTCTTATGAAACACAAGGGCAAACACGTATTTTTCCTTACCGAGTTTTGTACACATGGCTTTTACAAGCTGAACATGAGGAGGACAAAGCGGCAAAAGCAGCCGCCATTGCTGGCTCGGGATGGGGGATGGGAGCAGAGTGTGGTCCGGGGACGAGCAGCCCACATTCGCATTCTACTCTGATGACGCACTCGGCCGCCGAGGACGCCTCCGATTGGTCGGCGGGGCGGAGTGAACGGGGCTTTTGCGCACGGCGAGCGCCGATTGGCCGCCGCGGACGTCCGTCAGTTCAAAGCGGGCTCCGCCGGCGCGCCGTAAACCGCGGCTCCGGACCCGGACGCGGATCCGGACCGAGCGCGGCGGTGGTGTAGAGTTTCACTTGGGTCTTTCAGGTGCAGCCGATCTGCTGCTGCCCAGGAAAAGCGCCTTTTACCGCCATGATCTCCGAGAGCCACGTTCATTGTGCGTAATTGTTTGGAAAAGCCGAGCTCTTCGCCTTCTACTGGACCTTGTTATAAGATATTTAACCAGGAGTTAGGAATAAGGGAAACCTGCTTCCAAACTTGATCCCCGTGTTTCGAGCATGTGACACATCCGCACTGGGAAATTAATCGAATTAACCACACGGTATTTTAAATAACTCAGGCAGATTAAAGCTACATGATTTTTCTGAGCGTTGCGCTGTGACCGTGAAAAAAAAATGGCGAAGGTGCCACAAACTTTGCTTTTTTTTGTTTCCGTGGCCACTTTGAGGACGAGTTCCTGGAACTATATTTGGGTAGTGGTGAGGAGCTGACACTAAATGCAAGTTCCAGGTCCCTTCGGGGATTGTGACACAACAAGGACGACGACGACGACAAACAACAGTGTCCGGCAGAAAGGGGGGGATACGGCCAAAAAGCACAGGGAAGGGGTTTAGACCTCAGTCGGGATAACAGAAAAGTGAAGGATCACAAGGCTCACGGCGCAGCAAGCCGAAAAACTACAGCATCCAATGCCGGTCTGGGTGGCGCCGGCAGCAGCCTGTACTCGTTCGCTGGCCAAACGGTGAAAAGCGGAACAAAGCAGACCCTGGTTTTGTGATTTTACATATATCTGACAAAGTCTGGGCTGTAAAATTAAGAAGAAAACTCGTACTAAAGTCCTGACAAGTCCAGGTAACGAGGAGCCCGAGCTAACGACCTGTTAAGTCCCTGCGCCGGAAAATGGGTCCGGATCTGGACCGGGATGGCGTTCGACACTCCGGACGCCAGCCCGATTCTGGGTACCCCAGTTCGTCGTGGCGACGGGCCCGCGCCGGCCACCGAGGTCGGATTACCAGCTGGTCAGAGCAGTCAGCTGCCCTTGGGGCCCCAGACCCAGAGGGGCCTCCTAAAGCCCCGGGTTCACTGTGTGTCAATTGGTTGAACATAATTTGATTAACTGCAGATTTGTTTAGGAATCTGCACCATTGAAGTACAATATCAACTAAGACAGGTACTTAATCCCGTGGCCCCGTCCTGTAGAGGGGCCTAGTGTCAACACATAGCTGTGAGGCCGCAGTTATGTTAGTTACAGTCGGGGCCAAAATCAAGTATTTTGCAGCGGCGCCCCATAACAGGTTAATCTGGCCATGCCTGGCGGCATCACGTCCTTCAGGGCCACAGTACAGCTGAGTGTGCAAAGGGAGATTGTGTCTAGTGCGGCGCAACGGGACAACACGGAAACCTTTGTGTTACACGACCCTGGCGTTAACTCGTCTACAGATTGTCCTCACACAGGAGGAAGAGGGCGACGCGGCGAGCGCACGCCGATATTCAAACCGGATCCCACGAACCTGTCACCGATGCAAATAGGCTGAGTTCAAAGAAAACAATGGTCACGGCAGCTCGGCCACAAACGGCGGCAGCGTCTGCGGCGGGGACGGGCCCCTGGGGCCGCACTGTGATTCTGGCTCCATAAACACACCCGACTTGACAATTAGGAAGCGAAGAGCTCGGGTAATACGTTAAATATCAGATATCTGAGAGGACGTGTGCAGTGACACAGTCCGAATGACTGGACAGTGGCGGCACAGTGATCTTTGGCCCATTGAAAATGAATGGAAACAAGGAAACGTGTGTTACATGTTTTAGTGCAATTAAATGTAATTGTAATTTTTTTTTAATTCAAGTAATTTTACTCTTTTTATATCCCATTTATACATATTTATTTATATATCTTTTTGGGTTTTTTAAAAATATTTTGTCCTAAACCCTCTTATGTTTTATGCAAAGCACTTTCTATCACCTTGTAACTAAAAAGTGTCATAAAAATTAACCTGCTGAGTTTCCCTTGAATGAAAGATAAATACCGAGGTAGCACTAGTTATTTCACCCCAAAAGAAATGATGACTGACATAGAAATGTCCGATGGTGCATCTGAATTAAAGACATAAACAAAATCAGTCTGCTATCCAGAAAGTCAGCGACAGATTTAAAAAAAATGCATTTTCTGTTAGCAGCTTAAAAACTCAGAATTATCATAAAACTGTTGGGTTTAACCTCATTATGCATTCTCTTGAATATTAAACCTCCTCAGCTCGGTTCAAAGTTCATCACCGCAGAGTGTTTAAATTGGAGTTCAAATGTTTGGAGCTTTAGAGCTGACACTAATCTAGGTTTAGAGTCAATCCGGGCTGGCGTAGCTCACCCTGTAGGGGATAAATTCGGTCTACACGACTAGACATTGCTCAAACAAGGAAAGACAGACTTTAAATCCGCCTCGTTTCCGGTTCGTTCACGCTTCGTCCCGCTGGCTGGCGTTCAGCTTCTTTCGTCCGAGCCGGGAGTTCGCCGTGTGGAAAACCAGTGAGAGGTAAACCAGCGAAGAGAGCGGTAGCAGGCAACTGCTCCCTGGTGTCGAACTACCCTGTTCCACGGTGCGCCAGTGATCTGGCGAGTGGCCGACGTGTCCGGACCCGACGTGTGGTGCAGTGAAGTGGACACAGGCTCAGACCAGGGCGTCTGCAGCCGTCGCAGGGTTACATCTCATGTCTTACTCTTCTATTTATGACTGAATGGACCGTTTCACTATGGACCGTTTCGACCTGATACAGTTTGACCTCCCTTCTGACAGAGATACCTGGATTCACTTTAACACACTAGAGTTCCCCCATGAGCAACAACTGATCAGTGAAAGCATCAAGAGACAAAATACAATAAACCGGCCCCCAGTGTCCTGTCAGTTCACTCTCTGAACTCCTCAGGTCCATAAAAACCATCAAGGCATATGATATGTATATTGATTTATTTCACTGAGAGCTGTTATTAAACAGTGATTTTGGTGTCTCCCTGCCCTTTGCGTGACCCTTGACACGATATTTTACTGGATTACAGAACGTCCCGCCGTCTAAACTCTGACGACGCTACAGTCATGAAATCAGTTCATAAAAACTCAGCTTCACGGTTTTGGTTTTCCAAACGGAAACAGATAGATGCGAAGAACGCGGTCTGCATGCTCAGGACTACAAGAACACAGATTACTAAGGAGAGGGACACATTGTGTGATGTCAAGGTGTAAATGAGGACAAAATAAGAAGAAGGTGTATTTCACTTTGCAGATGATGACAACAGCTGAGTATAAAGAGAATTTGGTTTGCGTGACACGGGTGAGAGCAGCGGGTTAGTGCGAATGTCAGAACGTCAGGCTCAGCTCAGAGGGAAGTGTCATGTAGACTTTGGCTTTTATAGGCGATCAACGTTTCCAATTGTCCTTGTGCAGAAGTTAAACACATCGGACAACATGAATAAATACAGAGGTAGAGGGATGAAATCAGGTCCAGTACCCGCGGGAGGCCTTGATCGTAGGTGTTTTACAGACTGATCTGAAATCAGGAGAATCTCCTCAACAGCGTCTTGAGCTGATTCACGGTTCTGGAGGCAGAAGCGATGTTGACTGACAGATTTATTACTGAGCTTTTAAAGAGGCGAACAAAAGGTGCATTTAATCTCCCTCTGTGTTTTTAAGTGTTAGCTGCTTTTGCCTTTACTGACGCCTGACAGCATCCAGTCAGGACTTGTTCCATGTGACAAAGAGACGTCACAAGCCTGGAACTCTTCGTTACACTTCTAAAAACATGGTTTGGTGGAGAACTTTGCTTTTTTTCATTTTTTTCTAGGAGGGACAATAGAGCGCAGACAGGAGGTGGGGGGGGTGCAGCAGAAGTCCCCAACCAGGAATTAAACCAAGGGACATCATGATCACAGTATATGGCACCACAAGCAGTTTAAACAGTTTCTTTACTGGCTATGTGTGTGTGTGTGTGTGTGTGTGTGTGGGGGGGGGGGGTATGTCATGTTGAAAACAGGAACCGAACAAATACAGAATGTTGACAAAAAGCTTGAACAACAACAATGTCGTCTAAAATATCATTGTGCGATGTAACATTAAGATTTCTCCTCAGCAGAACTATGGGGCTGCGGAACACAGGGGTGTCCACATACTTTTGGCTGCACAGTGTATCAGGAGACATCCTGCAGGTGGAGGACGAGACAGACAGGCTCCAGACACTTTGTCCTAATTGTAACCGTTCAACAGAGTCTAGAGTTCATTCCCCGTCCCAGCGCTGTGTTGCTGAAAGTGTGTTTGTCCTCTGGTGGCCAAAAATCATGCAATGCAGCTGTAACATTTCTAACATCTCTAACATTATCTGTGTGTGTGTGTGTGTGTGTGTGTGTGTGGTAACATGCAGCCAGCGTCTAAACACAAGAGTGTAACCGACATTATCTGGCACAAGAGGAAGTGCAGAGGGCTCATCTGGCCGTGGCTTCCTCTGGCGTCTCAGCAAAGCAGCGTCACAGCGACTAGTTTAACTTAGTGTAAAACAGTGGGGCAGAGTGCAGGTCTGCAGCGGTGCAGCATGACCCCCCCCCACACACACATACACAAACACACACTCACACACCCCTTTTAATACAGCCACTGTTATGAATGCACAAATAACTAAACCAACAAGTAAACATGCATCTACAGTGGTTGTTATGGTCATTAGGAGTAAAGTTTTATAACTCAACATACTGTAATTACTGTGTGAGGCTATTACCACAAGCCAAAGTTTTAGGTTCTTAGCTTTATGTACATACGATACTGAAACCAAACAAAACACAGTAAACCAATGATGTTTCAAGTGTTGTTAGCATCTTAATATTGTGTAACAATGTGTTATACAATGAAACAGGCTCCGTTCAGAGAGACGCTGAGAGGCTGAGACTTTGTTTAAATACAGACCAGTTAGTCAGCCTGTTTAACAGAAACACTGTGGGGATAAAACTAATGAAAGGACATTTTTTATTCCTGGTTTTCCTGGGGCCCTCCATATGTTTGGGCCCTGGGTACTTAGTACCACAAACTACCCCCCGGCCGCTGGTTCCTACATAAGGATCAGGGTTCCTGAGGTGTCCCGTCCTGTTTATATGTGCAGTATAAACCAAATTCCAGTGGATGAAAGTAACATTTACAAGTACTGTATTGATAATTAATACTTTCATTCTGGTTGATTACATAAGGAAACACTGGACTTTTTACTGCCCTACACTCATTAGTTACTTTTCTGGTTAAGATTTTGCAATAAATACATATTGTTATAGTAATAAGATTATAAAATACAATGTTCACTAGAGACCATTATGTGACAGGATCAAAGCAGCCGCAACGTCGGTGGACATGTTGATTATCAGATGACTCATGAGTTGGACCATGAGTTGAACCTTGTGTTAGACCATGAGCTGGACCCTGAGTTTGTCCGTGAGTTGGACCATCAGTTCAAACAAGATTTGGACCCTGAGTTGAACCTTGTGTTGGACCATGAGTTGAACCATGAGTTGATCCAGGAGTTCAACCCTGAGTCGGACCACGAGTCGGACCATGAGTCGGACAATGAGTCGGACCATGAGATGAACCATGAGTAGGACCAAGGGTTGGACCACGAGATGGTCCATGAGTTGGTGTACTTTTACTCCAGTAAATTTTTGAAGGCTGGATTTTTACTTGTATTGGAGTAAACTGTATGTTGAAAATGTTGAAACGCACTTTTTTAGACACTTTCAGATTAAATGTGAAGTGAATTTGAGAATCACAGCTGCAGCAAGTTGTTTTTTTTTTTTTTTTTAAAGGTAATTCTGAATTCAACTGAATTCAACCTAAGGTGACCTGGAATCCAAACCTGAATTGATTCAAGCTCTAGAGCGTCTCTACATCATAATTTTTTTTTTGAAGAGCGCCTTGGGAGTTGTAATTGACTTCTCTCCTTCAATTTTTACCCCTTGCAGGCTTCTTGTCCCCTTCATATGATCAGACACAATTTTTGATCTTTTGTGCCAATGATTCAGGAGCCCAGAAGCTCCAGGTTTGACTCAGGTAACATACGACCATGAGGCCAAGGTATCATAAAGGATTTTTCAGGTTATATTTAGCTCATTTGTTGCAAAGTTACATCACAAATTTCTTCCATTTTCTCCTGCGTGTCCAGTAATTAAGAAAAGGAAATCCTCGGTCAACGTGCTGTAAAGCTGCAACCAGCAATTATTTTCATTATCAATACATCAAATGATTATTTTCTTTATTAATAGATTGACTTGTTAGTGAGTAAAAGTGAAAAATATCCGTCATGATTCCCAGAAACCCCAGTTAACATATGCTGATATTATTTTTTTATTTCTGACCAGCAGAAACAAACTTTAACGATTAATCAATTAGGTCAAAATTTCTGCCAATAAATTTTCTGCCAAACCTCTCATCAGCTAATCAACTAATCATGTCTGCTCATGTTGAACCGTCACAAGTGGACGAATATTCACACACCGAAATCACAACAGTCGTTTTTCCCTTCCTCTCTCTCTCTCTGTTGTCTTCCTCTACGGGGTCACATGACTCTGCCACCCTGCTCGCTCGCCCGAAGCTTGATTTCCCTGTTGATCCTCCGTTCTCTCTCTCTTTATTGATCAACCTGGCAAGGACATTATATCTGATGTTTGACATTTCATGGAGGAGAAAGAGTGAGATCCGTGGCCATCACCTCTGGTGTGTGTGTGTTCACACGAGGTTCCTTTTGCCACATATATGTCACGCTACTTTAAGCTTTTGCTTTCCCCTATTTAATTTATTTAATTTTATTATTTTTAAGACAAATTTTGGCATCACATTTAACTTTGGGGAAGTTCTACTCAGAATTAGGTGGATAATTGATTGGAAATATTAACCCACATCAACCTTTATGGGGGCATTTGGCTCTGATGATGAAGAGCAGGGTTAGAGCTTGTTAATGGTGGAGAAGCTACCCGACAGCATTGGACCTTCACTGGTAAACCATCAGATAACGCTGCGGTGTAGGTAAAGGATTTCAGTTTTTAAGAGATCCTATGGAACAGAGATGAAACAACAATCTCCAAATTCCACTTAAATAAAAGTTTAAAGTCTGGTGATGTTTTCAGCTGCTCCAACAACAAACCTGAAGTTTGTAAAGTAAAAGCCACAGCCCAGCGCTTAAAGACCGAATGGTTCCCTGGTTCAGACGGACTGTTGGAGGGGGCGACTGCCAACACCTCTACTTTCCACCGGCAGCGTAAACCTGTTGGGCTCAGGTGTGACTGCGCAGTGAGAACACAAGACGCAAATCAACCGGCAGACCCATCTGTAGAAGTACGACGACTCAGAGGTCAACCGGACTCTGGTTCCTGGAGGACTCCCTCTGTGATTTCTGGGGACTGGCGACGTCTGATGGGACACAGGTGAACAGTCTAAGTGTGTCAACGGCTCATGGAGCAGCAGCTACAACTGTCCTGTTGTAATGGTTTTATGTCAATGTATGTAATGTGAGTGTGTGTGTGTGTGTGTCTGTGTCACACACACACTCTCGGGCCGTGTTTTCAAAGGCGTCTTTGCAGCTTTACGAGCCCGTAGCCTGAGGCTCCGCATTTATTGCTGGAATTCTGTTTGAGAGAACAAGCTGAGACAGCGAGGGGCTCGAAAACCTCACCGCTCCTCCGCGGCTCCTCTGCTCCCTCAGCAGACCTCCTCCATTTCCTCCTCCTCCTCCTGCCCGGACCTGCTTCACCTCTCCTCTAACCCCTTCAGCGGTCAGGCCCTGCGTCGGCGGCTGCCTCCATGAACCCGCGTGACAGTTGCTACGACTAGTACGACGTCTACCGCTGCCTCTACAGTAGCAGTGTGAATCACACATTCATGCTCCCCTCAGGATGAACGGCAACAACTTTGCTGAGTAGACTCAGAGTAAAAAAACCCAAATTGGTTCCATGAACTTTTTTTAAATTTAGTCAAAAAGATGCACCACAGGACCCTCGAGCTGAATTTTTATGAACCGGGTGACATCTGCGGGATCGTCTGTGATTTTACTGTTTAAAATTATTGAGGACGTTCCTATGTTGTTTTTAGCACACAAACCCAGGGTATCGCCACACATCTCTAAGATCTGTGTCTAAGGTCCAAATAAAACCATATTAAACGTGTGAAGGCTACACACACGATTAACGGTGCCATGGCAATTAGTTATGCCAGAGGGTGTGAGGGCAAATTATGATTATTATTAATTAAACAACACTGACTTATTAAGACATCCATGACAGCTCCAGGGCTCTGCAGAATCCATTTGGGCAGTTAGCATAAAAAAACAGGCAGTTTTCACATTTTAAGTGAGGTTCAGCCTGAAAAAAGTTCAATTCTTGTGATAAAAAAGGGAAAAAAAGGGACGAAAACACAAACATGATCCTTATTATGAAACAAAGTAGCTTTTTGTTTAATCCAGATTAATGAAAATGATACTGATAATAATGCTGAAACAGGGTTGACTCACCTCAGAAGCTGTTTTGGAGCTTTCAGTCATTTTTGATGATCTTCAGCAGCAGGTTGTTTGTCCAGCTGTCACAAAAAAGCATATTCACATATTTTCAGAGCAGGTTGAAGGTTATTTTTCACCCATTTTGGCTTAAAAGTTGAGGCTCAAATTTTTTTCTTGATCTTTGAAACAATCTCAAGTCAAGATCCATTAAGCTCGTTACCACTGAGCTTCTCACCACTAATGATATTTTTCTGTGATTTTTGTGTATAGATTTCTTTTAATTCTGTTTTGTTTTTGTTTTTTTTAAATTTCCTAATTTTAAAAATAAAGACCAAGAGTACTGAGCAGCAATTATCAAACACAGACAAAAAATAAATGAATAAATTCAAGATCAGTGAAAACAGTTCAAGGTCATAAAATCAGCAGTAAAAGAAAACGGCGACTCCGAGCTATGACAAGGGACTTTCTCGTAAAATAAAGCTGTAAAAGGGAAATTTAAAGGTGAAGCTGAAACACGCGGTTCATCCCAGAGTCTGGTGGTTAGAAACTGAACTTCTCTGATCCAAGGACCCGGAGAGGACGTAACATTCTACCTGGGATCAGAGCTGGGACCGAGTCTGTGAACCGGACCTCTGGGCTTCCTGCAGCTGCTTCACAGTAAAAGTCTGCAAACTGGTGGGTTGTAATATTATTGGAGAGGTCAAAATAAAAGGTTTAAAGAAGAAAGAAAAAAACCCACCACAACAAAGCCTAAGTACACTCCTGAACACACACACATACACACACACACACACAAAGTCAAACACACACTCACACAAACACACACACAGTTTGACATGACCCATTTCCCCTCCTATTAAGGCATTACCTTCCTTTGTGTTGGATGCATTAGCGTGAAAAGAGAATCGGTGTGAGGACTTTCAGATGGCCTCTAGCTTCACTCGTGACAATAGGAGGCGTTTGGTCCAAGCCCTCGCTGGGGGGGCCGCAGGTGGGGGAGGTGTGTGTGTGTGTGTGTGTGGGGGGGCAGGATCACTGTGCCTATACTCAGACGGCCCCTCCAGCTGGTTGTGTTGTCCAGTCACATAAAGGCGCTCGTCTGCTTCCTACCTGGAACAGACACAGGTAGACGTCGTAATTCTGCTCCTCAGACATTTTTACAAGGTGCTTTCAGAACAAAGATACGACTCTTTACTAACATCTAGTGGCTTTAGTTTTAACACTTTGACATGATACACATTTATGTGTCATATGCACAAAAATAAAAAACACAACAGAGAGCGACTTGGACCGAACGTTCCTTTAAACATCGTCAGCTCTTGGACGAGGTTAAACCAAGTGTGCCTCGCTTTGCTTTGGACGTTGTTTCCTCTGGTTTTTTTCTTAGTCTCGGGTCTACGTGGGCTCTTCCGGTTACATAAAATGAGTCTGGTTCTGATAGGAAAACCCAATTCTGCAGCCCGGACCCGAGTCTGTGTCCAGTGGGATTTTACCCCCGAACAGAACCTGCAAACGTGTGCCCACGTCTTTGTCCGTATTCTGAGATAAATGACTCTCTGCTGCTCTGATCAGAAAACATGTAATGAGTTACTTGAAAAATGAAACCAGCCACTACCTTCTTAATTCTCATTGAAAATCTAAAGTGATGAACTTTGGATGGACTGAAAACTCAAGAGAAGCATCAATGAGCTGTGACAGCTCCAACAGCTGAAACCTGCAAACCTCAGGTGTGAACAGAAGATGAGAGACTGTGTCATGATACACAAGATAAAGCTGATTATAGCTACTTGACAACTACATCTCCCAAGAGGCCTTGAGAGTGTAGCTACAAAGCACCTGGTTTTAGAATGACATTTATTCTGAAGGGCGCACTTTAGCCTCAGGTGAGAGACGCTCACCGTGTGGTGTCCACGAGGGACGGTAGCTGACCCGGGACAAAACAATGGCAGCCTGGAGTGAGGTTTTAATTAACACGAACACCCCGGTGACGCCCTGGCTTTGGTTTTTGCTCCGTTTGTACGAAGATGGGGAACCACCTGGGTTTTCCCTGTTAACATGGAACCATCCAGTGACAGAAAACCGCCTCAAAAACCAAACACATCCCAGAAAACCAGCTCCTCGCTGGCACTCCGAGATCTTCCCGCAGGAATCCATCAGTCTCAGTTTTTGCTGCGAGTCTGCTCCTCTGCTGTTGAGACAACAAGCCTTTATCTCCCAGCTGAAAGGCCCAGTTAGTGAATGGGAATGACGGGAGAGATAATGCGCCCTTCTCTGAACAATTACTGATGAACTGTAGCGCCGTTGTGGGGCCGAGCTGCGGCTACTCATGCATATGAGCGGGGAGGTCCACGCCGGTTTTCCCACAGCTGCAGCGGGGCTGATGGTGCGTTCGGGTCACGCGGGACGGAGGGGCACAACTGCTCTGGTCAGACCCTGGTCGTACCAGAGAGGGCTTCAGGCTTGCACACGTTCACCTTTCAGACGGAAAAAGTCAACTGTTTCCACAAGGCATGAAGAACGTGGCAGAGGGGTAAATTGTGCTTAATACCATGGGGGGTGGGGGTGGGGGTCAGAGGACACATGGGGGTTTGATGGTCCACTGCTCAGTGTAGCAGGGACAGAGACGTAGAACCGGTAGCCAGAGCTGACCGGGCCATGAGGCACCGGCTCCAGGTCTCTGGAAGGACGAGGGTCCGGCGGAGCTCCCTTCTCCCTGGGTCGGCACCGGTGTCGTAGCTGAGCGGTACCAAAAAAGTCCAAGACTGTCAGACCACAGACCAGGTCCACACCCAGACTTCAAGTCTTCAGATGGTTCTGGTTCAGTGTAAATAAACAGGTTGTGTCTGAAGTCACTGTGAATGTTTTCTGTATTAAATCAGACCTGGAACTTTTCCTGAACCTGAACCAGGTTCTGTGAGAGTCTGAACAGAACCAGAAACCAATTTGATGAAGCTGGAGTCACAGTTACAGGTGGAAAACCAACACGTTGCCTGTGAAGGTTTCACTGATTCTCTCCGTATCAGTGTATTAGTGAGATATACAACGTAGACTAACATTTCCTCCTGTTGATGGAAAACCTGATGTGACGACGATACTCCGAAACACATTTACTGTGGAAATTAGCTGAATACAGTTTTAGTTTCTAGGACACGGGGTTCGGCCATAGTCGTCCTGTTTATCGAGGTTCTAAATTTCTGTGTGTGTGGGGGGGTCAACATACATATTGGACCTTGGAGTTTTTCCTATTTCATCACGGTTCCAAGAGTACAAACATGTACACAAAAGCTAATTTTGAGCAGAAAAATAATTTTGTTTTCTTGGAAAAATCAACCGTGTCATCATTGTCATTTCAGTGTGAAAAAAAAGCGAGTTTAATGTGGAGTTCCTGGTTATAAACAAAGGGAGACACCGTTTCTCTCCAAACCAGGAATCTTTTCCCGGTCTGGGAATTGAACCAACGACCTTTCATGTACAGGTCTGATTCTCCTAACTTTAGTATTCCAAACATCACAATGATTAGTGTTTATTAACCAGATGCTTTATAAAAATTCTCCAAACAGAAAAAGCCGTAGCACGTAGCAGGTAAAGCAGGGGTCACCGAGGGTCAGCTGATAAGAAGGAGACCAAATAAAGAGCAAAAACACACAACTACCACAACTGCTGAAACCACACTGGGGGGTCACAGTCAGATCGCACAGACCTGTTCACATCCCTCATGACTGGCGGCAGGAGATGGAAGAATCTGTGCGGGGAAAGCCGCAGCATCGAACAGCGTACTTCAAAATAAAAGCGGAGCTGCGCCGAGCCCAGTAGAAGCCTGGGTTCAGCACAGGAAGAGGCCAAAGTGCAACTTCCTGTCACCCGACTGGTGGCCGCCGCCGTTACTGAGCTGTGGTGAACTCTGCTCCTCCTGCATCTGACCGACCTGAGGAGAACAACAAACAGTGGAGGACGTCCAGGTCTAAATATAGCTCAGCTGCCGCGGAGCAACAGGTTCACGCCGGGGGCTGCAGATAAAGGGACAGTCTGGCATTTTGGGAAATGTGCCGCCAGTGAGGCGTTCAGCTGCATTGACCTCGCGCCCATGTGGTTAGCTTAGCTTAGCACAGGGGCTGGAAACGGAGGGAAACTGCTAGCCTGGCCCGCAGTTAATAGGTGCATGCTGGCGTGACGAAACGCTGACACAGTCAGTCATTATCGGTGTTTTACTTGATCTGAGTTTTGGGATAAAAATACTTCCCCTGGTTCTGGTTCTGGTTCTGAAAACATGTTCTTTTATTGTGATAGAAACAAATTTACAGGCTCTATTTTTTTGTTTTTCATTCAAAAAAAAATCTTTATCATATCAGTGTCACAGGTGTTTGTTCCAGTGCATAGTATCAGTGCATCTGTCACCATGTCTGTCATTAATATTTAAAGCTGACATTGTGTCTTCGGAGGTCAGCAGGTCAAACTGAGGCTCAGACCTCACTATGATTAAGCTGTAATGAGCATGCTCAGTCCGGTTCAAGTCCGGTTCACACACGCGCCCACACACAAACACACAGTCAGACAGATGTCCCTGGCTGCAGCTCACTGGCCCATTAGTCGTGTTTAATTATTGATCTCTATAAAGTCCTGCAGCAGGCAGATGGACACACACACACACACACACACACACACACACACACACACACACACACACACACACACACACACACACTCAGCGATGTATTATGATGATGTCATCAGTCAGTGTGTAGTGCTCGTCCCCCCCCCCCCTCTCTCTCTCTCTCTCTCTCTCTCCCTCCCCGTGATAATTTCATTAAGAAGATGATTCATGTTGAAGCTGCTGAGCTCTGAAGTCCAGTCACTGCCAGAGCCAATAAACTGTCCACATTCGAACATGTGATCAAAGTGTCGTTAAACAAACGGCGTGTGATCGTTATCAAAAGTAAAATATCGACCCGACTCCCTCCCCTGTCCCGAAAACATCTGATGATGATGATGAACTCAGATTCGGCTGTTGTCTAGTGTAAGTCCCTGGATTAATGGAGATGTCAATCAATGTGAAAGTGAGAGTGGCGTCCAATCTTGTGGTTGGAGTGGTGGAGGTGGGCGGGGCCTCTTTACAGCTTATTGGGCCTTTAAATACGGATGAATAATGTTGACATGTAATAACTGACACTGATCAGATCTCAGTGTTTAATTATGTGTCTGTTACCAGCAGGTAATCAACGACTGCTGGAATAATATGAAAAATGTGGAACAAACCATGGACATTAATTAACACTTAGACATGTTCTCATAGCTGATTATTATCTACATTAGAGTCTGTTATAAACCAGTTATTACATGTTTAACTACTGATAAATAAACGTTAAATAGGGCAACTTCAAGTAAAGTGTTTCCCAATTTCATAGTAAAACAAGTAAGATTTTTAAAAATATTTTACATAAATTTGATGATGCTTTAGAGAAAATGTTCCTAAAATATGTAATAATCATATTTTACTAGTTATCATAAAATATAAATATCTCATATTTTATCAGCATGTGTATTTTTTTACCTATTTCATGTCTGAAATTTGAGAAATTGTGTGAAAATGTTTCACATGTAATAATGTCACATGTCACATTTCACATATGAGGAAACCACATACATGTAGCTCCTCATGCAGTGTCCATGCACACTCATACACACTCTCACTCTCACACACACACACATACACACACTCACACAAACACACTCACACTCTCAAACACACACACACACAAACAGACAGACAGACACACACACACACACACACACACACACACACTCACACACACACACTCACACTCTCAAACACACACACACTCACACACACACACACACACACACACACACACACTCAAACACACACTCAAACACACACACTCACACTCGCACAGGCTGGTGCCTCAGTCATGTTCAGGTCTCTGCCTCCATCTGCTGGTGGCCGACAGACACACAGGAAGACAAAGAGCATCACGTTGTTTCTGCCTGAGCATCAGTTTTCAGCTTTAAATAAATAAAATGAAAATAGAAATGAAATTAGATATTTTTAAAATTCATTAATGCATTTTTATTGCTGTTATTAGTATTTAATAATCAACAATTGACCAGCCTCTGATTATATGAAGGGATTTATATAAATCGCTTCATGGTCTAAAAAAAGTTTTTAATCGAATCAAACAGTCAAATTTTTTTTCAAATTTAATTAGAGGATCAACCTCTGTGTGTTTTGGGGGGTACTGCAACTACTAGTACTAGTGCTACTATTAATGGTGCAGTACTAATAGTGGCAATAATAATAGTACTATTAATAGTAGTAGTAGTATTAACAGTATTTACAGTAGTGCCAGTAGTAGTATAGTAGCAGTAGCAGTAGTAGTAGTAGCATTAGCAGCTGTAGTAGAAATAGTAGTAGTAGTAGTAGTAGCTGTAGTACTATTAGCATCAATAGTAGTATCAGTAATACTAGCAGTATTAATATTACTAACTGTACTAGCATCAGCAGTGGTGCAGGTTTATTGTATTTTGTCACTCTGTTGCCCTCTTGTGGTCACAGTCCACAAAGGGGAAGTTTGATTTAATAAAGATACAGGACTTTATATATACCAACTATTTAACTTTCAGTTTAATTGACTGTACAATTACAGCATACTGAACATTTTTAATTGTTTTTGCTTTTTTACCTTTACAGTGTAATTGTCCTTTGTATTTTCTTTGTTATTTTTTAATATGTCCTCATTCCACCATGTTTCATCCAATAAAAGGCATCTTCACTCATATAGTTACAAGGCACTTTAAAAGTCGTCTTATTTAAGATTCCTTTAGTGTGTATACTCACCGAAGTAGGAGCCAGATGTTGCTGCACAAACTGCTGCGTGACCTTTAACCTCTGAAGGTTAAAGAGGCCGAACCCCTCGGTGCGTTTCACCTTCTGGTCCAGTTTATTATTCCTCGTCGTGGAGCGAGAGCAGTTTCTGATGCTCAGATCGGCTGTGAGCAGAGAGAGTCAAGAGAGAGAGTGGCATTGTTACTGAATCGTGTGTGTGTTTGTGTGTGCTTGTGTGTGTGTGTGTGTGTGTGTGTGTGTGTGTGCACCTGCGTGTACACCTGTGTGTGTGCGTGTGTGTGTGTGCTTTCTTCGGCCACCGTCACATATGAAACAGTCCTGAGCTCTGATCTCAGATCAGCCTGTACCACCAGCTGAAACTCTTCACTCCTGCCCTGAACTCGGATGAATGTTTTTTGTAAAACAGTTAAAAGGTCCATGGATTAAAGATGTTTTTTCTTATTCGTGGCTTCTTTTTCACAGATCTTGTTAATAACTGGTGTCACTGGTGCCATTTCTGCACAGTTTACATTTTTATTAATGAGATTACGTCTATCAAATCGTCCCCGATTATTGTCCTAATAGATTTTTTACCTTTTATTTAAAAAGACTTTTGGAAGAAATAACCAAAAAAATCAGAAAAACCATTCATTGCTATCAGAGATACGAGTTTGTGTCTGAGATCTGGGAACAAAGAAGAAAGAGAAGCCAGGTGATGAGTTGGGTCAGAACTGAACCTCCAGTTTATAATGAACTTATTTAAAAGAGAAAACGAAGACGAACGGTGACGTGTTCCCGACCTGCCCGCTGAAAGCCACCCGCCTCACGGATCCAGATCCAGGAGCGTCAGTGCTGTGAGGCAACGCCGGAGCCTGAGACCACGATGCCGCCCTCACACATCCCGGCGGTTCAACCGGCAACCGGACTGGAACCAGTATGAGACCTGGGCTGTAACAGAGGATGATCCTCCTGCTGCAGGTGCAGCGATGTGGATCCCTCACCTGTCAGCAGAGCGCTCCAAAGGTGAGCTATGGTGGGGGCGGGCGGGGCTCAGGTGGGGGTGGGGGATCTCGTTGTCTTTGTTTTCACCATCTCGGTCCTGGTTCATTTACACGCTGGTTTTGTTTTGTGGATCAGATTCTGATTAAAAAACAAAAAACAACACTGTCTGGTTTAAACGTAGGTTCAGAAGAAAGAGGAAGAACGAGACTTTTGGAGGAGTACATGAACCTCAGAGTGTTTCCTACAGGTACAAGACTCAAGTGGGGGAGAGGGGGACTCAACGACACTTTTCTCGTTGTGTAGTTAAAGAGTGGAAACAGCCTGAAATTATATCACAGGAACAAACGTCATAGTTTCACTCATCATTGTGGTGTGAGGGAAAAAATCCACAGGGATCCGTCATCACGTCGTCTACTCATCAACCGCATGATAACTGTACCGATTCTTCAAAATTAACCGCGTGATTTGGATCAAGGACAAGTCGAGACGTGGGTCCCAGCGGGCGGGTTGTTTCAGGTTCGCTGGAGTGGAAAACAAACGCGCCCTTTGTCAAAATGCAGCCGAGGAAGGAAAAACCAAGACATGATAAAGTCATATAATAAAAACAACCTACAGTCGTAAGTGGATCAGCCTTAATGTTTAAAGAGGAGTCTGGAAATTATTATTTTAATTCACTGGCTCGACGTGTTTTTAATCTCTTTTCTTTCTACTTTTTATCTTTTTTGCTTTAAACTTCACATGCAGAGTTTGAGATTTTACTGGGAAGATTGGAAGCGGCGCTGGTTGGCTGCTAATCTATCACGAACAACCAGTTTCATACCCTGAGAACAGACTGTGATGATGTTTTAGTCTAACGGTCTCTGACGAACCTGGTTCTGACATTGACGCACATCAGCTTCAGTGTGACCTGATCATCACTGTTGCCTTCGTCAGTATCATCATCATCATCATCATCATCATCATCCTCATCATGACCACAATGTCATCGTCATCTTTTATCATCATCACCAGCAGCAGCTTGACACAATTGTAAGTGGTGTACAATATAATCAATATAATCAATATAACAATATAACAATATAATCGTTTTAGTCTCAGTTATCACGATGGTCATCTTCATCATCATCATCAGTATCATCAGTATCATGATGGTCATCATCATCATCATGATCACAATCGATACTATCCTTATCATCATCATCTTCCATCTTCATCATCATCATCATCGGCAGCAGCAGCAGCAGCAGCAGCAGCAGCAGCTTAACACAAGCTCGTCTTCATCACAGTAATCATCATTTTAGTCTTAGTCATCATGATGGTCACTAACATCATCATGATCGTGATCATAATCACCATGGCTGCAACCAACCGTTATTTTCATCATCAATCCATCGATTATTTGCTTTAATTCTCACTCCTGATGTCTCAAATACATAAACCTATGTTTTAAAATGTTATCAAAATGTTATTATTAAAATCACCCACAGACTGGGTTTTTTTTGACAAAACAGTCCCAACTCAAAGTCAACTTACTGGGGTTCTGTGGGGCTTTCACCTGAATCACAGCAGAGTTGGGTCAGTTGTCATGGAGATGGATATGTTGACAGTGACATGACACTTTTAGTTTTGAAGTCAAAGATCTGTTCTGTATATGGAAATAAAACAATTACAAATTGTTACTGTTATCACTATTATTTAATTTGTTATCTTGTGTTTTTACTGATAAAGTACTTTAATACTGTGAACTCGCTGCGTTAAAGCATAAAATAAAACAAGAGAAGAGACTGAAATCGGCTCAATAATTTCCAATCTAACACCTGCTGAATGTGAGCTGCTCAATACAGATGTGGATGATGAGGAGACAAAGACAATGTGATACTAAGGACCAGTCCCTGGGCCTGGGCCTGGGCCAGGGCCTTGGACCCCCCCCGCAGGGAAGATGAACATCAGAGGAATCCGTGTGGAGTAAGCTTACATGTTGAAGTCAGTTCATGGATGTTTAACGGAATGACAAATTCACGGCCAAAGTCTTAGAAATGGGACTACAGTGATCAGAGTTCCACTTTGGTTTAAACAGACTCACGTGTTCCAGCCTCGTCCTGAGGCGACGTCTGCAGGACCGATGTGGTCTGAGCGAATCTGGGGGTCCAGAGCAGGAGTAAGGTCCCAGTTAGGGTCAGGTCAGGGAACAAGGATGGTTTCAGGTCACGGGTCCTGTGTCATCCTCCGAGTCGTCCGAGTCCTCCGAGCCCTCCATCACTTTCCTGAAACTCAACCAGAGAAAACACCAACGGGATTTTCTAAGTTTATCACATCTAACTGATGTGAACATGCGAGTTAGAAAAGTCTCCTCACGGGGCTGAAGTCTTCATCCTCAACATGATGCAAACAAAATCGCTTCAAAGGAAGAATCCGGTGCTAAAACTCTGAAAAATACCTGTTGGGTTTTGTCCTCGGTCGTTCTCTCGTCTGTTTGGAAGGTGATGAGTGAACGTTGATAAAAGTGACATCACGTCCTTTATGGTTCAGAATATCTTGACCTGAAAATTGAAATAATTAAATAAATTTTTCAATTGGATTTTTTTGAGAAACATTTCAAAAACTATTGATTTTTTTCTACGCAACATGAAAGTTGTGTCAAAGCTGCTACTTGTGATATATTAAGTAAAAAAAAATACTTATCACAGCACAACTTAGAACAGAAAAATTCATACACACAGACAAGAAAATGACTTGAATCAGAAGAGAAATCTCCACCAGGTGTTTTAGGTTTTTTAGCTGCAGCCCCCCCCCCCCCGAAATACCGGCCGCAGCCTCCAGATGTCACCAACAGGACTGAGGTCTCCCCCCTTCTGTTACAAGCTGTTTATAAATGTGTGTGTGTGGGTTCAAGTACAGTATTACTATTCAGTGTAGCTTAACAGTGGAGGTTTGGTATTCCTGCTGTTTATTAGGCAACCCCCCCCCCACCCATCTGCTGTCGTCTGTCTGTCCCCTCCCAAACCCCCACCCCACACAAGGCCCCCACATCCGACCCGGCGACCAGCCCACGCCGGCTCACATCAAACACTCCTTTGATACAGGACGGCCTTTATGTGTGTGTTTGTGGGGGTGGGGGTTTATGGGGGGGTCGAAGCCGTTTCCATACCATAGACGTAAAGAGCTTTTCCTTTTTTCTGCCCCCATGATTTATTCTGGTGTAAAATGTGAGGCGGATTCAGGTTAGAAGGCCCGAGTGGAAGAAAACTCAGGTCTTTGACGAGCTGGTGAACGAGCTGCGTCCCGGACGGACGTTAAATCACTGTTCCACAGGCCGGACGTGGAGCGAGAGAGCGAGGACCAGGAAGCCTGCTCGTCCGGTCCCCGCGGGAAAGGTCAGCGCCATTTCAGCCAGAAAAAACAATTCAACGCCGAACCGATCGTTTCACTGCGATGAGATGATTTTTGCGATAAAGCCGGAGACACACGCATCAGGACAAAGTCCACTTTATGCCGAACTGAGTGGAAAGTTCTGCTGTTTCGGTCAAGAAAAAGCCGAATTCGAAGTGAGATCGATATTTTGAGGGTAATTTAAAACACCTGAAGGCGTCTCCGCGAACAGGACGTTCGGAGTCGTCCACTAAGAATGTGTGACGCAATGGACGGGGACGCGTCGGCGGCGGCAGCACTTCGGTGCCTGCGTGCGCGTGCGCGCGCGCGCGCTGCAGCTGACCTTTCCGCGCGTGAACTTTCAGCCACATGTCAGGTTTGTCTTGTAATAACTTAAAAGCCCCGACGCTGTCCGCAGCCTGACCGCGCGCGTGTCTCGGTGCGTGGGTGCGGGAGTTGCGTGTCCGTTAATGTAAAAGCTGCGTGTGAAGGCGAAGCCGCAGACAAAGACAGAGCCGCTTTGTTCTCCATGACAGAAAAGGCCTCCTGCTCCTGAAATGGCGGCCGGGGGACGGCGGCAGCGAGCAAAGCCCGGAGCGGAGCCGGGCTCGCGGCTGGATCCGGACTCCGATCTGGTTTCGGGTTTTTTCCTCGCTCCGGGACGGACACGCGGACGGTCCCGGGGGACGCGGGGATCCGGGTCGGCGCGGGTCCGGTACTGCGGGTCCCGGCAGGCCGGATCACAAGCGTCGGTCCAAAGCGGTTTTAGTGGGTCGGAAACGAAAATGAAAGTATGTGACACGGAGCAGAGCGGCTCCAGGAGTCGGCGAGCTCGCGCGCGCGCGCGCGCACGCGGCGGCGCGTCATCAACAACCAACGTTACCAGCGTGTCAGGTCGAAGTCGTGAGAAAGGCGGAAGCTGAACCCTTTGCGATTGTTTCCAACCAGATCAACTTGTGTTATGACTTTTCCAGAACGAGCCGTCGTCCTCCGGATCCCTCCGAGGCCGTTACCTGGTCGACGCCCCTCGGACCCGCCTCCGCCGCACCTGTCACGCGGGTGCGCCGTCTTAACGGCTGCGGTCGCGTCGCCGTCGGCTCGAACTCTCCGGATTTGGTTCTTACCTGCGGTCTGCTGCCTGGAGGTCAGGGGTCACTTGTCTGATGCAGGGTTTTGTTTTTTTTAAATGGGGGTTCGACATTTTGGGCACCGCGCTTATTCTCTTTCTTGCCGAGACACACACATCGATATCGCGCTCAGTCTGTCCGGTCAACAGGAAGCGAATCCACCCGACCAGCACCAGAGTCTTGAGGGTGTTTATGACCCAGACTACTTCTAATGCTAAGCTAAGCTAAGCAGCTGCTGGCTTTAGCTTCACATATACCGTGCAGACAAGAATCAGCTAATCTAACAAGAATAAGCAGCAACACCCCCCCCCCCCCTCCCCCATGATCTGGTGCCGCAGCTTTACAGGACCCAGGACCAGGATCCGGAGGAGGAACAAATGAGGCAGCCTCGAGATGGAGAGCTGCTCTGGGCTGAGATGGTTCCAGGTCTCTGGTCTGTCGTGGATTAGATGATGCAAAGCTGGAATAATGTCCCCGAGTCCCTCAGAGGAACTGAGAACGGCTTTTCTTGGTAGCAGAAAAACAGGGGCCCCGGGCTGCTGCCGACCGGCCCCCGGTTTGATCTGAGGAAGCGAGAGCTGCACGTCTCAGATCCTGGTCTGGCTCCAGAGTTCGGTCTTCGTGTAGAGGCAGGTTGACGAGACTTTCTCAGGTCTCTGCAGTGAGACGCCTGGAAACCTCCTGATACACCCTCTATACCGACAGAGCGGCTCTGTGGCTAATGTCACAGGAAAACCTCCCATGTGCTGCATTATGCTATTGTTCACCTCCACGGAAAACCTCCTATCTCCAGTTTTGGGAATTTCCCAGAGTTCACGTCGGTGACATAAGAAACTGAATATTGAAAGCAGAAGGACCAAGACCAGAGAACGAAAGAACAAAGGAGAGTTGGCAGAGTTGGTTTATGGTTGTGTGTCAAATACAAACTCTGACTCTACAAAGTAATCGGTAAATTTCAGCCTGCGAGATAAAAAAAGACAACATTTCTGACTGAGATTTGGAGGAGGACGAGTCGAAAGTCCCTGAAAATAGAGAAAAAAGCCCGAGCAGAGCGACTCGGACTGAGGCGAGAGCTGGAGCTGGTTCCCGGCTCTGCCTGCAAAAAGACGGAGCTTTCCGGATCTCCCTGAAGTTTTCGGCCGACAAATGAAGCTTCGACAAACATGAAGAGACACGACGCTCCATCTGTCACCATCAGGTTTTCCTCACAGAGCGAGAAAACACGCACGCACGCACATACGCACACACACACACACACACACACACACACACACACACACACACACACACACACACACACACACACACACACCCTCTTTCATAATAGCCAGTAAGTCTGTGTTTCTAAAAATACAGGACTCGCCCTTCTGAGACTCGGGGAAGCAGAGTCACTCCCTGCTGGAGGCTCTTTGGTGGCTGGAGGTTTGAAAAGTTTCCCCTTAGACCATACATGGAGTCCTGACTGCAGGAGGAGGAGGAGGAGGAGGAGGGGGAGGGGAAGGGGGAGGTGATGAAGGCAGAGGGAAGTGGCCCAGTCCTGAGAAGTACACAAACATTAACGTGAGCACAACAGCTACTGTACCTCCGCCTGTTGAAATCACATTTTCTTAAAACAAACAAGACCCTCCCCCCATATTTTCTCTCCGCTCTCCACTGTCTGCTCTCTAATTAAAGCAAAAACATTCATATACACATGATCACATTTACGCCGTTTATGATTCAATAACTGAGCAAATCAACCTGATTTAAGAACTTTCACAATCTAAAGTCATAATCGGACCAGGAAGCACAGTCAAACCAACAGATCGTGGTCAACTGACACGTGGTGCCGGACCCGAGGGCCCCGCCCTGAGAGGGTGCGAGGGCCTCAGCCGGCTCCGGACGAAGCGCTCCGTGGAAACCTCGGCGGAATCAGGGAGGGCTGCGTCCCCCGACTTTCCAGAGCAGATCGCGTGACCATAAAGCCGACGGTAGGTAACGGCTCGTTGGAAGCGACCCGAGGCCAGATAGCCTCAAAATCAGTCTGAGAGGGCAGAACGCCTTCTCGTCGCACGGCTCGGAGGACGGGCTCAGCTCGTTCTAGAGGGAAGACGACGCCAGAGAAGGATTCGTTCAGCGGAGAGACGGAGTCGGCGTCGGCAAGATGATGGAGGAGCCGCTTTTACAGGCCATGAGCCGCCATGACGCCATAGCACCTCACTCACAGGACAATGGTTAATTTCTACTATGCCAATCTGCCTTTGCACCGGGTCTCGTTCCAAGTAACTGACTCGTTTCTTGTGAAATACTTGTGAAAAATGCGAGAACTGGGGTTTACCGCCCCAAGTGTCAGAAGTAACGAGCTGTGCTGATTTTTGTCTACACGTGGGCTCACACATGCTCCGCTGCAGTCAGGCTGCGTTCAGCGTCTTCCTGCTCAGGTTAAAAACAAATATTTGGCGTTGGTTTGCTTCGGGCGGAAATGTGAAGAATGAGGAAGTGCTCTGTGTGTGTGTGTGTGTGTGTGTGGGGCGAGCGAGGCTCTCGAACATGTCGGCTGGCCGAGATCACTCTGCACACTTCCTGTTTTTTTCTCTGCAGCTTGGCGTTGAATCTGAAAACAGAAACATAAAATCCCTGTGGAGACGGAGCCGAAGTCTGCGAACCGCAGCGGTGAAAGTAATGTCGGACCGGGCCGGCGATCTGATCCCATCCGATCCGAGCCGATCCGGCACTAGAGTCAGAGGCAGCACACACATTATTACGCATTTATGTGCTGTTAAAAACGAGCTGAGAGGCGACTGGCTGGTGTTTACTCACATTGAATTTTAGTTTGAAGTTTTACAGTTTTCTTTTACAGTTCTTACAGCTGGACTCAGGGAAGAGGGGAGGGGGTGTCACCGGCTACTGAGGAGGTGGGGGGGGTCTTTCACATGTTATTAATGAAGCATCATGTTTCAGATACTCCATCCTTCTTTCCTCAGACCGAACGACCTCTAAGGCAAATATTAAAACACCGGATTTACGCGAGGAAAGTAGAAAGCGGTGCCGCCTCTACACTGAAGCACCTGTAGGTGGACGCCGCGTCCCGTTTTAGCACACAGACCCTTTCTCTTTAATTTGGCTCACGATCATATTCCTGTCAGTCGTGCTCAGAACGCAATGGAAAACCGAAGCGACAAGCAGCTGAACGGAGACCTTTCTCAGAGCTCTTGTCTTCAGAGATGATCTGAGAAGATAAAACGGGGTCACGCCAACCGGGAGAGAAGCAACGTGCCGGCGCCTCGGACAGCGTTGGAGCTTCCTCTTCAGCGGCTCTGAGAAGCCACACAACGCTCGCAGTGACACGGCACGACGGCTCGCCGGCTTATCGGAACGAAGCCGTGGACCCTGATCACGCCTCTAAATCCGGATCAAAGCGGCCAAACAAATCGGATCCAGATTAGAACACTGGGGCGGATGACGCGGGTATATTGTCTACAGTCGCTTCTGCCCATAAACAAAAGTACCGGGCAAATGAAACCTTGACCTGATGATGGGCACTGCGGTTCATCCTGAGGGGAATGTAAACCACATTTGACCACGGTCCACCCAGTAGTTGTGGAGACGTTTTAAGTCAAAAATCAAAGATGTGAACCCGATGATGGCGCTAGATGGAGCAGTTAGCAGGACCATGAATACCCGCGGTGAATTTCATGACGACATAGCTGTCGAGAAATTTCGGTCTGGACTGAAGCATCGAGCGTCTGAAGTGTAAACTTTGTCTGAAACGTGACGCGGTGGAGAGGCCGAGTCGATAAAGTCATTGGATCGTCTCTTCGCATTTGACCGTGAAGATCACGGTAGAGGAGCAAACAGCTGCTGCAGCTCGACCGCACGAGGCTGCCCTTATCAATCGATGCGACCTCTTCCTCCATGTCTGACAACACACACACGCACACACACACACACACACACACGCTCAGGAAGGGAGGGGGTGGTCGATGGGGAGGAGGTAATTTGAGATGCATTTCCTGAGTCTCATAAAGCTGCAGACTTGAAGTCCAGCCACTGTTTTTTTCTGCTGGGTCCTAATGTCCATCAGGAAGAGGAGAGGAAAAAAAAAAACCTTCAACCTTCTGGTGTCACCCTCATTTCTCATCCTCAGCACCTGGCCCTCGTCTGTGACCGCCGACGTCTCATGGGATCACGGACGGCGTTGGTCACGGCGGGCCGCCGCCGCCAGATGACATGCAGAGTTCAGGACTCTGACCCCGGAGACCAGGTCCACCTCCCAAGTCCTGTCTGTGTTTCAGGTTTAGGCTAAAAAACCCCCCCTAAGGCTGATGACAGTCTGGGGCTCTGGTCAAATGTTGTAAGAATAAAAGTCTTGTCTCCAGTCACAGTTTTTTTTCCTGCTCCCTTCGGTATTTAATAAAAACCACCATCTGCCCTCGACTTCAACCACCTGCTGAGGTCCTGTCGGAAAAACGAATAAAACACTTTGCACCTGCTTCGGTGAGACTGAACGTATCCGCAAGATTTTACTGATTCATTCAGTATCAACATTTTGCAACCTTGGCTACTGCGGTTATTAGCATTTGGAATTTATGTTGACAAGGAATAATTCAGGTGGCTTTACATTTCTTAGTAGTATATAAACATATTTTCAAGGAGACGGGGTTTGGCAGGATTTGGCAGGATCGAGTTATTATTCACAGGACATGTGAATGTACGTGTATGTTCCTCGCACTCACTCTGAAACTTTCCTGTAATATCCGACTGTTCACCTGGTTGTTTACGAATGCTGCCACGGAGCAAAGAGACGTTTACAGACCCAGTGTCTATGAACTCCATGTTTTTATTTAATGGCTCCAAAATGTAATTACTATTTCTTACAGAGGACTAATTAGAGAAAATGGAATTTTCCACAAAAGAACAGCAGCATTTAAACCGTAGAGATTAATTATTGGAAACTTAATATGCGTGTTGAATTTTATTCTTGCCTGTCAACAGCTATCGCATTTTTAAAATGTTTGGCTGACCCCCTGCGATTCGCTGACAGAGTCTCCAAGTTATTACATGTACTTCTACCAAGAAACAGTCTATTTCTCTACTTTTTTATAATAAGTTTCATAGAGTTGTTATCAGGTCCCCAATCCCAGGACTGCTGTTCAAACCAGATGTGCAGGAATCAGTTCAAAAGACGGATCGGAGGATTAAAGCAGATCCATCGACTCAGGAAGCAGAACGACGAGCCACCAAGTAAAAGGCACCTGGAGGATTTATGACCACAGCTGGTGGCACGGAGCAAGATCTTTACAAGCCGCCCCTGCTTTTGATAGCTACTGTGTTCGCGTCACAGCGAGCTAGCGCACAGAGAAACATGGAAGAGTGCCGAGGGAGGAGATAAAGATGGCAGCTGGCAAGCAAAGAGGATGTGGAGAGCACAACTGAAAAAGTTTCACGAGGAATGAAATGAATGAACATGTTCGTTAGACCTTGAAGATCCTCAACAAGAGTTCTTCGTGAGAAACACGGAACGTTGACAGAAACTTTGTTTTACAAGGAAACTCCAAAGTGGAACTTTAAACGGCAGCAAAACAGTCGATGCCGTTTTCCACACACTTTCTCTGATGGCGACGGCAACGATGCATCACCTGATCAGAGCTGATTCCCCCTGTTATAGCTTCTAATTTTGGTTTCAGTCACAGTTACAATCTGACAGAGCACAGACAGACAAGAAAAATTGTCATTGTGAAATTTCTAATTATCCAGCGGGAGACCTCTTCATTTGAAACCCAGTGTTTGAACAGTGTTGGGCGGCTGTCGGGGCCGAGATCTATTTTCTGTTTTTCAGAAAGGTGGAACGTCGTCAGGGCGTTCAGCTGGAAAAACCCCCTCGGACCACAAACAGGTTGCTGCTGGTTTCGGATGAATCTGAAACCGCGAGCTCCTCTGTCAACAGTCTGCGTCTCCGCCTGATGGCGAGAGCGACAACACAACGTCGGTGGAAAATGAAAGGTGCGACTCCTGTGACCAACGGAGGCGAGAGCGGCTTTGGGTTTCACTGGCGAGGGCCAGGCCGGGACCGTGCCGGGGCCGAGGGCCTTGTTTCCCACAGCCACAGGTCACCAAACGCAGCACGATGCACCTGAGCGGGATCACGTCACCTGTGAGTTCTTTACATGATGAGAACAAATCACAAACAAATAGAAACAACTCAAACGTCACTGTTAATACATTTTTATATCATAGACATATGAGGTTTTTAGTGGACGGTGATAATATGATGTCACCGTTATCTGAATGTAATTATTCAGGCTTGATCACCAAACAGGCGACGTGACGTCACTGAGCACCTTTTAACAATTATAGGTAGGGTAGTATCCTCACTAGGAAACGGGGCAGAAACAACAGGGCAACATTAATTTATATTAGTAATTTATTTATTACTAATATCGTTTGTTAAAAAACATCCTTGTGTTGCTGGGGAGGAAGTGTGTGCCCCTACAGCGACGAGGTGATCAACCACTGGGCTGCTGTTCACCCTGTTTTCACTGTAACAACAGTGTAGACACCTGGTATATTCATTAATATACTGATTTTTGCTTGTTTCAGGCTCATTTCCATGACATGGCCATTGTGAAACGACAAATACAGGGTTTTAACTTAACTTGTTCTGGGTGATTTACCCTTGTTTCCTGTGCTGCTTCGCTTGTACCTCAGTACGTATTTCACTGGGCCAAATGTCTGGCTTGACAAGGATATAAAACCTAAATAATGAACTAAGTAGCCAATAAGGAAATGATGTGTTTTCCTGCTTAAAATTGGCTACTTAGAATTATACCCCCATAAAACTGGAGGACTCACATGAAGCGAAAAAAAAAAGGAGCGGCCAAAATCTCTGTTTTTACTCGCTCTTATGGGTCAAACTCCAAAAGCACTGGATCCTACATTACCCATAATGCACCTGGACATAGTCCTTCATTAAAGCCTCCCTGTCTGGTAAAGATCCAGGTCTAATTAATCCTAATCCTCCAGTTTGTAACGCAGGCTTCCTGTTAAAAATCTCTGGCGTCCTGTCCTGGTAAACTGATCTTAACATGTAGAACTGGTGGAATGGCCCTTTAATTTCTGATTTCACGTAAGGGTTGGTGGTCTGGGTGAACCGGCACCGAGGGCTCGGCCCCTGAGTCCCCGGTTTCCAGGCCGCCGTCCCTGCTTGAACAGCAGAAACAAAAGTGAGATCGTGGTTCGTTGTTTCCAGTCTGCAGCAGAAGCAGCAGGGGTGAGCGAGCGGGCGGGCGAGCACAGCCTCGGCTGATCGGAGGTCAGATTTCCTCGTTTCCTGTCTGACGTAACTGGGGTTCAGAGGCAGAATGAGAAGCCGGTCCGAGCTGCTTCAAGCCTCCCGGTTCCCTGCGGCGCGGAACGTCCCAGGAAAATTAAACCTGCTGCGTCAATCACCGCTGTCTGTGGGAATTTGGTGCCTTTCATTTGTAATTTAGCTTGATTAATGGCAAATAGTTAACAAGAAAACAAAGTGAAAGGATGATCCCTCCTGTGATACAGTATTTCATAGGAACATAGAGGTTTAGTGCCTAGCAGGTTCCTGAACGAAAGTCAATTAATGTGGCCATGGGGAAGGAGGAGGAGCAGTGTGCCCTCCGTCAGCACCAGACCATGTGGGGTCTTTGATGGGACTGACTGGGACTACAGACCAGAGACTGGTTAGCATCAGGCCCTGTGTCACATTACGCTGGATTACTTGCCCATGGACATTCAGCTACTAGTTACTTGCCCAGGATGTGTTGTTGTTGGGATGTTGGCTGTAGTAGCAGGAGGGTTGTGAGCTCCACTGTCTGCAGTTGTTGTTCCGGCTCTGAGAAACCATCACATCCTCTCTGCATGTTAGCTTAGCAGCAGCAACTGTAGCGTCGGTTTGCTAGCCCACAACCTAGCTAACGCTAACTACAATACTCCGTCTCATTGTTTTCTCTATTTTGTGAGTATCCTCACTGGGAAGTCTTCTCTCTATATTTTTTGTGCACAACATGCAGAGTTTTAGCCACAAGAACCTAAAAAAGTTTGCCAGCACAGTAGATTTATTTGGTTTGATGCATAAATTTAAAATGCTAACCAGGTAACGTTAGTTTAGGGTTAGGGGTTAGGGTTAGGGATAACCCTAACCCTAACCCCTAACCCCGGAGCAAAAAGACAAGGCGTGATGCGGAGCCAGAGTCCAGGCCTGCGGTCCTCAGTCCGACTGAGAGAATCGGCTTCTGCGTTTCGCTCGGTGCCGCGACCAGGAGACGCCGCAACCAAGAGATGCTTAGGTGTCAAACGCATGCAACTCAGGCACGCTGAACAAAAAAAAGGGGCTAGACGTGAGTGACGGCGGCCGGGGTCTGAACTGGGACACCGGCGCCCGATCGACGTGGACCTGCAAAGAGAAGCAGGTTGATTAGATCCATTGGATCAGGGCAGCGACACATTCACACCGAGGGGACGGGGACCAGGATGGGAACCGGGTAGGGAACCGGGACTGGAACCGGGACCGGCGGGTTCTGATTCCTCAGAATGGGGCTCAGTCCAGGCTCTAAGGATACTGTCAGGGCACTGTGACCTTTGACCCCCAGCTCTCTCACTATCAGCTGTGACGGGAGGGATCTGGAGAATCCTTTAAACCAGACACATGGAAGACTTTATATTTTTTTTTTTTTTTTTTTTTTTAAATGGAGGCTTTTATTGAACCTTTTGACAGAATAAAAATTACTTTATGGAATTTAAATTGCATGATTTATTGTTTATATTATATGTGATAGGTCAGGATTTTATGGTAATTTATCCATGTTTTTTTAAAAAGATATATATTTCTCTCTATATATAAATGTATATATGTGTGTATGTGTATATTTACATGTATATGTACATTTACACAGTAAAACACAGATGCATGTTAGAAATTTTAACCCATTGTATTCTTTATAAATGTAATATTTTGTATTTACAGTGTATTTAACCTCAGTATATCATCATGTATTGTATTTTATATTATATCTATCTATCTATCTTTATTTATTTATATATATATATATATATATATATATATATATATATATATATATAAATAAATCATCTCCCACTCAGCTACACACAAGAAAACTGCAGCGTAGGTTAAAATCTGTTTTTAGCACAAACATCACACTGGAGCTGCTGCGCGGCTCGTTTCCTGCTCTCTGCTCGTCGCATCCTCACACTTTGCTTTTTTAATGTGAATTATGGCTCCGCATCAGACGCGTTAGATTCCTCTCTTTGCTTTTCACTTCGCCACCTGCTCTTTTCTGCTCTTTTCTGCGGAGAAGCTGCGTTTGCTCCTGTTATAGCAGACAATGTTGTATAACTATATAGAAATATGCAGAATTCTGCTGGAAATGTCTGATAAAGGTGATGTTTTAATCTTGAATTGGTTTAACTCTGGAATTTAGTGGTGACTTCCTCCTTCTCAGACGACAGGAAGTGCAGCTCTCAATCCGTCACATGATCGATCATGTGATCGATCAGAACAGCCGATCAGAGATGTAGCTCGGCCCTCCCTCTGCCATATTGTTAAAAAGTATTGTGGCTTAATCAGTGATTTTCTGAGAGAAAAATGTTGAATAATTTCTTGGGGGTTTACTTTATTTGTGTAAAAAATCTCCAGGAATAATGAAACAATCTGATATATCTATAAAAGAAAACTGTCTGAAATGGAAACTAAACTCTGCTGCGGATGGACGAGGTTCTTAAGAGGACCCGGATCATGAGGAGGATCTGGTTCCACACTGACGAGAACAGACAAAGATGATCAGATTTATCCCACAGCAGATGAAAGATCCCATCACATGTTCTACTGTAAATGACTGATTTACATTAATCTTTTGTAAAGATACAGCTTGAGTTTAAGTATTGTTATTATGGTTGTTGTTGTTGATTTTAAATAGTTTTAATTCTGAAGTTTATGAGTAAAAGGATTTTTACCTCAATACTGGTCCTGGACTTTTGAGAATCTCGTTTCACTCCACTACATTTATCCAACAGTTAAAGGTGACTTTCGCGATTCAGATTTTAATTTTAGAAAATTAAAAAAAAATTCATAATTATAATAAACTCACAGAATGTGATGACGTTGCTCAGCAGCAGGGCTCAAAAGACTTTAAAGGTTAGGACTCTTCATTGAACAATGTCCTTGAGCGTGTGGGACCCGGGACAAAGTCGTCCAACATCTCCGCAGGCAGGTGAAGCTGCTTCATTGTTCACTGTGCACACGTCAGTGTAAGACAGCGTTTCCTGTGGGTGTTGGGGGGTGGGGGGGGGGGGGCTGGGGGCTTGGGGGTAAAACCTGAGACCAGCGGGTAGAAACAGCAGAGGCCTCTGGGTAACTGACCACCCTTCACGTTCCGCGAACACAGTCGTCGGCGACAGCACGTCCCGTTCATGCCGCCGTCCTCGCAACAGCAGGGTTTGTTTGTTTTTTAAATCGTTACAGCACCGAGGACGAGGCAGAGAGAAGAATAAAAGACCCAGGAGGCCATCCGGGTCCTGCAAGTTCCTCCATGAAGGTTTATCCTTGTGGATTAATTTTAATCTTCCTGAAAAGCTAAACAATGACACAGAATTTCTGTCCAAACATAACACAACCAGTGCTGACAAAACACGGTTTCATCTGGGCTCGATCGCAAGGTGTTAACACAGCTCGCCATGGGCGTAAAACCCCTCTGCAATGTTTCAACTTCTCTAAAAAGTCCAGAGGAAAAACAGGATTAGTTTAGACTGGTCAAGTGAGTTTGAACCAGGAACCTGAATCTGGCTTCTAGTGGTTCTCACTGTCCTGAACCATCAACCAGATACACAACAGGACAAGCAGGAAACGCAAGGACAACAAAGCTGCACAAAGATTAAAAAAAAACACGCAAACAGACCTGTGACTACAGTGTTGAAGTGAAAGCTCCCCTGACGGCCAGGACGCCACCTGGTCGGCGCCCTACATCGTAGCCGGGCGCCTACGGTTGGACGTTGGTTGTTTCCCACCGAGCCGTGAGGATTCCTGCCTGCCGCTCCAACCGATAGCCGACCGATGGCCGCTGGCCAAGCCGCTTCCTCCTATCACTGACCTGTGCTGCTACCAATGAGATAAAAGTCTCAGACAACTGTTAACCTCCAGGAACTGACAGACCGTCGCAAGCTTTAAGTTCTTCCTCTAAAACATCTCAAGTATCACTACCTGAATTTCAGGTGTGTGCGATATTTCAAACATTAACTTGCTGTGTATGTAAGACATTATGTTCGAGGACTTATGTTAAAGCCAGCATTGAGAAAGACATGGGAACAGAGGGAGAACCTTGTGTTGCAGCGTGGAGCTGGTTAGTGCCAGAGATGCTAGTGCGGCATGGAAAAGTGTAATTTTTTATATTCATTTCATTTGAACTCAACCAGCTGCTCAGTTTGGACAGCGATCAATGTCGAAGAGCAACGTTGAGAGAAAACGCGTTTATGATGAGGATGTGCTGGGGAAGCGAGGTCCAGTAGAGACCAGCACAGAGCCAGGAAAACGTTAGCCTGAACCATGCTAGCTTCTGGGGCGGGCTTAGACCCCAAGGCTCGGGAGCAGGCAGAGAAAACTGGTTCAGGTTGAGGTTGCGGATATGGGGAACCAGACTTCCACCGCCTGATGGACATGCTATAACCCCACAAAATACAGCCGGCTAATAACATGCTAGTTAGCCAGACATGCTAACAAACGTAGATAAGATCAGAACGAACCGTCCACGACTCGTCATTTTGTATTGCAGTTACCATAGTTACCAGTCCCCCCATATGTAGACGGTTTTCCGCGTCCCGATGATGACGGGGATCTTTTTTACGTCATTCATGTTATTTTACTCGTAGCTTGTGTAGCCGGTGCGACATGTGAAGGTCAGGCGATGAATAATAACCCCCCGCACTCGACAGAGAAACGACCGCAAACAGCCCGAGTCTGACTCTGCTCGGCCGCGGCTCCTGGCCTCCTTTCACCCGGAGCGCCCTCTGCTGGTCCCATCGGACCGGAGCCGGTTCAGGTTTCAGTTGACACTGCGGAGAGCTGCAGGGTGACCCCCCCCCGTCCACCCGCTCCGGCACTCACACGGCACAGCACCGGCAGCAGATCGCCATGGCGACCGGCCCATATTGCCGGTCACCACAGTGTGAGGTCAGTGTTTCCATGGCGATGGAGCAGATGAGCAGTAATCCGTCCTTGTTGTTGCACTGTGGAAACAAGGGGGGGGGGCAGAGGGAGGGGGTGGAGTCCTGAGCATGTGGTAGCATGTGTGTGTGATCTCACTCACTATAGCTGCACCCCCCCCCCCCCCATGGTAGATTTGCAGTCATGCGCTGCAGCTCGAGCCAGCAGAAGATTAAAAGGCGCTTATGATGCGGCGCGGAAACGAGGTCACCGCGACCGAGCGCGTTTCGCTTCCGCTGCAGGACGCGGCGGCGCGGCGGGAAGGACGCGGAAGGACGGAGGCCGGTGAGATGCGCAGCCTCGGGGCTCTGGCTTCCAGACCGACCCCCCCCGCCTCTTAATTTACTGTTCAAGCATGGGGGGGGGGGCGTGAAAAGATGAAGCTGCAGGTCCTCGCATCAGCCACTAGATGTTAATGAGGACTCTGCTTTTACTGTTATTGATGACGTGGTTCAGAGGAGGTCCTGGGGGGCCGGGTTCATGGGGGGGGGGGGGGTCCCTGCAGCACTACCTGCTTTCAGAGAAGTAACAGAAGTGAGAGGTCTCCTCCTTCTTCCTCCCCTTGTTGTTGGGTTTTTGGCGCCATTTAACAGCTTGCTCCAACAGCCCCCCCCCGTTGAACACACGCAGCTCCGGGGCGGTGATGCCCCCCCCCCCCAGCGCAGAGAACCAGCAGCGTCGCGGGGTCGCTACGAGAACGAGCGAGTTTAGAAAACGTGTTTCTGCAGGAACTGAGCATTTATCATATCATATGTCCTGTTTTTTTCCTCCTTGTGGTCTTTATAACACCCCCTCCCTCCCTCCTCCCTCCTCCCTCCCTCCCCTCCCTCCCTCCTCTCTGGCGTCTTTCAAACGGTGCAGCGGCTCCTGATTGGCTGGCCGACAGGCTCGCTGTGAGGTGTGAGGGGGCGGAGAGCGGCAGCCAATCCTGGCCCCGTCTCCCAGCCCCCCCCCCCCCGTCTCTTTCCCTTTTCTTTTTTTAAACACTGCATGAATATTCACCCGCCTATACCATAACCCCCCCCATCCTGCCTAAAAAAATCCCCTCTGAGATTTAAATCTGCCACCCCCCCCTTTCTTATGTAGAAGAACAGCAGCCTCTCATAACATGGAGGCGCGGCAGCTCGCTTTGTGTAGCTCACACAATAGACTCCAATAATCCCCCCCCCCCCCCCAGCCCCATCCACCCCTCCCTCCCTGCAGATTAGAGGTTGCAGTGCAGCAGCTCGGTCTGAACTGCAGCCTCTCAGCTCAGGCTATAAATAACTCGGCAGCCATCTTATCTTTTCTGGGGTTTTCTTTGGTCTTGCCCTGCTGAGGAGATTGGGGGGGCGCAGGGTGGGGGGGCACCAGGGAATAATATGATGAGAGTCACATGCTGAAATGAGCCAAAGGCCTCAATCCTCAGTGTTAGAGCTGAAGAGAGAGAATACTGATGGTAGGACAGGTGGGGATTTTTTTTGGGGGAGGGGATGTCTCTGCCAATGAAAACACGCGTTCAGGTGTCGTGGGCATCGTGGTTTGGTTAAATGGTCGGCGAAGGTGAGGTGGGACTGAGGCAGATTCCTGGTCCTCGCCAGTCTGGTTTCCTCCACTGGATCTGGTTCAGCCTCAGTTCAGCTCCATATCTGTTCTCTCTCTCTCTCTCTCTCTCTCTCACACACACACACACACACACACACACACACACACACACACACACACACACACACACACACACTTCCATTTTATGTTATTGTGAAACACTGGTTTGATCAGGACTCATTAACCTGCTGCACAAAATCAACACACCAGCCGTGTTGACATTTAAAATGTGTTATCACAGCCGGAGGTGACAAAAGGTCGTTCTCTCACACCTGAACCCCCCCCCCCCCACACACACACACAAAAAAAAAAAAAAACACACACACACACCTCCAGCCACAACCACCCACAACTGTATCTTTAAGCAGACTGGACGTAAGAACCAGGACCTGGTGGAGCCGAGGGTGGACCCCCCCACCCCCACCCTGCTGCAGGCTCTAGGCTCTGGGACACAGTAACTGCTGCTAGCACTGTGGATTGTGGGTAACATAGGCACCGGGTCGGTGTCTGTCCGCGGCCAGTTTTAGTGTCACGACGTTAAATCAGAAATCGGCCGAGTTCTCTTCTCATCGATATCAAAGCGTTTACGCTACTGGAGTGTTAGGAAATTGAATTTTGTTGCTTGGCAACCCGATGAGGCTCGACAACATAAAAGTCTACATTTTTTTTCTCCCCCCAGCGGAGTTTTATTTTTATTTTTATCTCGTTTCCTTCTCTTGGCCTTGCTTGGCCGTTGTCTCACAACTGAAGGTCCAATCAACTGACGGGTATAAATAAATTTTGACTGAGTTTGTTGAATAGAAACTCTAAGATTAAGGGTGAAATACATTGTTGAGAGGGATGAGCATGGTGTGTTTAAACATGGGGCGCGACCTTTACATGAATATTCATGACCTGTCACGCGTTTGTCAGCTTCAGAGGAAACACTCTGAAAAGTCACATTTACATATGAGAAACCGCCATCAAGGTGACCCTGTGCTGCTCAGCAATTATATCATATCTTATATTAGAAATGTGGCGGCACACTGATACAACATTTAAAAAGGGGGAGGGGGGTGTGTCTACCTGATCATATATGAAGGAATAAATATTCCTCTCTGAACCGTTCTTCACCTGTTTCCTTTCTCCATTTACAAGCTCATCAAATTCAAAAGATTGAGATCAAAACAAAACTTCTATATTATATAACTTGCCTTGCTGTTCTTGTTCTCTGCTCAGGTTGCACCAGATGTAAACCACCATATCAACAGTTCCGAGACCGGACTGAATTAAGTAAAATTTTTTTTTTTGTAGTAGTCTCAAAAAAAAAAAAAAACGTTGGGGGGGGGGCTCAGCAGTCACAGTGGTAACTAGTCGACGAGTTTGTAATGGGAGTCCACAGAGCAACCTCTGATTATTCTTACAGACGATGCACAATCTGTCTGTAGCGCGTCCCCAGGACTTTTTATTTTTTGCGTCACAGCTGCTTCAAGCCTTCGAGGGGTTGAGGTTGGTGGAATATCAAGGTTAGAGAGAATATTGTGAGGCTGAAAATCTGAACTGTTCAGAAGAAAAACTGTCACTGAGCGAGCAGCCTTGAGCTCCTCTGCCGTTGTTGGGGAGAAAATCTGGACCACATGAGATCATTCTCGTGGAATTCCTCCAGGGGGCTGTTCAGAGGCTGAAGAAACCTGTTTAGCTTATTAATAACCTTCTAGCTGAGACACGTCTGGATTCAGAGCGAGAAAAACTCTTGAAGAAACGTGGAATGAGAGCGTAAACAGTTTATGTTTCCTGATTAATTGATTCTTCATCAAGTGTCTTATGAGAAAAACACCAAATGTTCAGATGCAAGAATTTGATTATTTTTTTCTGATCCAGAGCCGCGCTGGGGGTTCTAGTGATTGGCCAGTTCTCCGTCAGACCCGAAATACCTCAGCCACTATTGGAGACGTTGGACCGTTGTTGATGATTCCCAGAGGATGGATCCCGCCGACCTTGGCGACCCCCGGCTCTCCCTTCGGCACCATCAGCAAGGTCAAAGTTTACTATTGTCTGGTGAAATATCTGCCTGTGGGCAAGTTCAAGACAACATCCTGAGAAGTTTGTCAGCTTTTCGAGATTTTCTGACATTTTATAGTCTAATTAATCAACCTTAAAAAAAAAAACAAACTATAAAGTATGCAAATAATTGTCAGTGCAGCCTGCTTTGAAATTGGTGCCAAAATAAAAACATCATAGTGTCTGTAATGAAACAACAATGTGTTTGATACCAACTAGGGAGTCTGACTAAGACTGATGGAAGAATAAGGAGACTAGATTTATAATCCGACCAGACTGAGCCAACGTCTGGCACTGAGCGCTTTGCAACGCTCAGCCGTGCAAACACATTTCAGCTAACGGCTCTGATGACGGGAGGAGCCTGGAGGTGGCGACATCCGTTGTTCATCATCTGACTGTGTTGTTTACACCTGGGGACTAACTCAACACAGAGGACGCTCAGGTCCTGTCCCGAGTCCCTCTCCTTGGACGAGTTACACCCACCGGGGCTTTTTAGACCAATTTCTGAACTTTAGAGTCAAGGATTATCAACAGCGTTTTTCTTAGGGACACAGACAAAACTCTACCATTGTGTTTTTATGTCAAGTTAGCTTTAATTTTTCTGGTCAAAATTGAAGACTGGGTCCTTGAACAAGACCTAAACAAGTAAATCTAATGTAAAGGGAATAAAAACATCCATATTAGACGATGATCTCGAAGAAAATAATACAAACAAAAAAAACCTCCAGATCTTACTCAAAATAAATTCAATTAATGCCCAAACCTTCAGGAGCAGATAGGATGACATAACAGTGACTGAGTCAGAGGAACATACAGAACATACCAGCTTTTCATGTAAACTCAGCAAAACAAAGATGACTGTGTGTGTGTGCGTGAGAGAGGGGCTGTGTACCGACATAAATACTCACTGGTATTAACCACCGTGACTCAACAGTGTTCAGTTTTAGATTCAGATGGAGGCTTTACTCAATGAGATGCTCACTGGTACAAGTCACTGCCACTGCCACCTGCCCAGGAGACACAGACACGCACAGACAAACACACACGGCATCGATACTCACCTATGCTGGAGTGCAACTACTTGTTTAACTTTACCAAAACTATTCCTGGTCCTATTTTGGAGATTTCACTGTGAGCATGGTCCTGTAATGACATTTGATAACATGCCCTTCTCTTTCACTTCTGTGTCAGATGTTCAGATTGATACCACTCTAGTGATGAATCAGGGACTTTTTAAAACTTTTACAAACAGGTGTTGACTATTTATCAAAACAAAACAATTATCAACAGGTAAGAGAAGCAGATTCCAAAAGCAGAAGATGACACAAAACCACATGTTGTGGTTTTTCAGGAGGTTTTGGTCCTGACTGTTTCTTGGTGTTAGTTGCTGAGCTTCAGATTTGCTGGTGGATGGATTTAGTTTCCTTCAGACAGAGACATGCTAGCACTTCCCCCCCGTTTCCAGTCCTTATGCTAAGCTAAGCTAACCACGGCTGCTGGCTTCGGCATCACAAAGTACCTCTTCACTTCAACACTACCTGCTTAGTATTTGTAATCAGTAAAGAAACATGTATTAAATGGTTTATAGGTCTTTATAATGTAGATGTAAGCAGATCAACTCCTCCTGTAGCATCTATAAACATAGTAAATCATAGGAGTTGTCAATGTGACAAATACGTCATAAAAATGCTGTTACACTTGTGTGGTATCAATCTTTCTCATTTGTCTCAGCAAGAAAGAGAAATAAGTAATTTTTCTTTTTTTTTTTTTTTAACGACAAAAAAACTGAAACGTTATGATTTCCAACATGTCCCTGGTCTCAGATCTGCACAAAACAGAGGAGTTTAATCCTAATCTCACTTCTTCTCTGAACTTCTGCATCACGAGCCGACAGCTGAGAGAGGAAGTGTTGAAAGGCTCAAAGGCAACTTGTCAAAAGTCTGACTGACACGATGGCAAACGTCCATGTTAGTTCATGTTAACAGCAGCAGTGTTGTGTGTGTGTGTGTGTGTGGTTGTCCATCAGAGTCAGAGCAGTGGCTGAAAAGTCCAAATAGTCAGAATCGCAGGCGTATGGACACAACAGAGGCTAAGTCCAGCCACCGCTCTGCTTCTCCCCAGACCGATCAAGTCTACATCCACTGGTCTCCATCTTAAACCGGGTTTAAATCCTCCCCTTCAGACCAGGAAAACCAGGTAACCGGTCACTGCATAAACTGTCAGTTCAACCAAATCACAAAAACACTTTCTGGATTTCAACAAACACGTCTGCTGCGCAGACAGTTTTAATTTTATTAACAGGTGAAACTTCTAAGTGCCAGGTTTCGTTTTTTGTAAAGTTTCACAAAGATGTTTCTCAAGTGGTGATTAAGCTGATTGTGCCTCTGTTCTCAGACATTCAACAGAGAAATAATTGAATTGATAAACAAAATAATCACTAGATTCAATCAGAAAACTTGTATCTGCAGAAATCTCAAAACCACAACTAATCCACATAGATGGATAATAAAGATGTGAGATACCAGTAATGTTAATGTTTATTTTTGTCATTTTGGTGAACGGACCCTATGAAGTGATTCCTCTGGTGTCACACTTTCTTTCAGAAACCGGGCCTTTCTGCTGTGAACCCTTTGTTAGTTAAACGTAGGTGCTTCAGACTCACTGAGGGGATGAAGTGTGGACCGACGAGGTCGGTTCTCCACTTGAAAAATCTTTACGCACATCAATAATCTTTCAAGGTTGAACGGTTTAACCTGAGGCTTCTCAGTGTAAAACAGCTCAACTCGTCTGCGGAGGGAGGAGCAGATTTTCTCAGTGTGGAAATAAGTATTGACTAATTAAAGGTTTTTCTGATTCTGAAAAAAAAAAAAGCCTATAAATGTCCACAGTTCATGATGAAAGAGGATCAGAACCAAACTGGAGAACCAGCCTTTTATCCACAACAGAGGAACCTTTCAAAATAAAACCACCAGACTGCTGAGATTAACCAGACTACAGATGGCTCCTCTGGCCTGTAAAGGTGGCGATTCACAGATAAACCCGGACCAGAGGGAAAACCTGATACAGATTCAACAACGGCCGAGGGGTGAGAAAAGCGGAGAGCTACGAGGAGATCGGAGGGGATGGGGTGGGGTGGGGTGGGGTGTTCTTCTTTCTGCCAGAGTGGAACCGAAGGAATGACGACCAACCGACAACGAGACGTCCTCTTACTTCTTCAGCGACAAACTAAAAAGAAACAGGAGAAACTGAGTGAGAAAACTGTAAATCTGATGCATCAGCAATCAGCATCAGTGCAGCAGGACTAGAGCCTAGATTTAAAAAGAGGTATCTGCATATCAGTTTACAACATCTGATTTACGTTGTTCTTTGTTTACTGAACGGGAACTAAAAAATGACGTCATTCTTCTCCTGAGTCTGGATACGACCAAGAACAAGAGCATTTCCAAAAACTTCAGAATGCTCCTTTAACCCTCATCCAGCAGCAGTAAAAACTGGAATCAGGTCACTGGTCGATTTGTTTTGAGACGAAAAGCAACGAGTGTTTCAACATGTTAATTCGTGCTGCACCCACTCTTGGGTTCCTCTTCAAGAACCCAAACTTCTCAGACAGCGCAAATGAGAACTCATTGGCTTTTACGCCATGTTTAATAAAGACACGGGAAAAGTGACCAAACATTCAGTCCAAACCTCTGATGCGTCTGAGGGGGACCGACAGTTCAACACCGGGACCTCCTCGGTCCAGACCCGAGCATGTCCTCAGCGCCAGGCGCTCAGGGTTCACCTTTAAAAAGCTTCCGTAAAGCACAAGCACCTCATAAAGACAATCGGCGAGGACTCACTTGAACATGTCGCTGTCCTGCAGGTTGAGCACCAGGCTGTCAGCGTTCAGGTAGACTTTGTTTTGGGACTGCGCCACCTGCAGGTCGGACACGTTAAAGCATGTGAGCGGGGAGAGGGAGAGGGAGAGAACAAGAACATACAGGTGGAAGGTTGCTCGCTGGCGGGCCCCGACCGAGCCCGCCGCCGAGCACAATGGCAACATTGTCGGGGCCGTTCGCCATTCCCGTGCTGGAAGCTCCGGAAAGGGCCGGGCTTTAGTGATGGAGAGAGTTACACTCAGTTACACTGAAAAAAGTGATTCGTTTCTCGATAGAATTTAATGAACACATGAATTTTTCTTTCTTTGAGATAGTGTGCGCACACCGATGTATCATGACAAGCTATTTGTTCTGTCCCTGAAACAACTGCATTTATTTATCTGTTTGATTATCTTATGATACCACAGATTAGCATTTCTTTTATTTATGTGTTTATTTACTTATTTCATTTTCTGGGGCATGAAAACATTTCAAAAGTTTGTTACTGTGAATAGTCAAGTGAGCAGAAGACGAACTGATCAGTAAAAAGTTATAAAGTTAAATATGAAACCTATTTTTCTCAACATTTTAAACCAGATTAATGTATTGTTTCTATTTTGTACAATTTTAGAGTCAAAAAGTGAAGTAGCACCAGACAAATGTTTGAACTAGAAGGAAGAATGAGAGAAAATCCCCCAAACCACTGAAAGACTCTTAGCTGCTTTAAAAAGTGTTTACAAGCTGTGATATTTGCCTTGGTGGGGTTGGGGGCACTGACCATGCAGGTGCCCAAAGTGCATGGCATTGAAAAAAAAAATGTATTAAAAATGTTCAGTAAAGCACAAAAACATGACAATCTGATAAAAAAATAAGAGAAATCAGGGAACTGATAACGAAGCTAAGCTGCTCTTCAAATTAAAGGGACATTTAAACAGTGATTGGTGATTTTGTGTCACAACAATCAAGGCGACAGGTTTTAATTATCTAAACTAGATTTACCTGCTTTCATACCAAACACGTCAACCGAATATCAATATAATAAAAAGTAGGCAGAGTTGCTTTAGTTTACTTTCTAATTAAATGTAAAGTGATGTTTAAATATGACTTTGTAGCTTTTATTTCTGGCAAAATGAAAAATTAATATCACATTTTAACCTTTAACTTTTGAGGCTTCAAATTCCCTCTGAACCTAAATGGATACGAATCTGAGCCCAGGAAACTGACATTACTGGGCACAAAGGAGAAGGGGAGGTCAAAGGTCAGAGGAGGAATCTTCCTGGTTCATTTCCATTCTGTGACAGCGCCTCTGCCTTCTCTGTCACATACATGTTCATTTGGCACCATCTAGTGGACCGAGCCTGTCCCCTGACGACATCCGACGGTTCAACCCAGCTGAATTTAAAACTCAAAGAACTTTTACTACCAGCAGAGGAATAGACAGGAAATCAAAAGCACTGACTAGTCAGGAGACCACGGGAGTTTAAGGCTAAACTTGGTGCTAGAGCCATTAAAAAGAAAATTAAAATTACTTACTTTTAGTTAAATTTAACTGCTCTGTGATTTTAGGCCTTAAACTTAAAGCCTAATTTTTGGGGGGATTTATTTACACACTAATGTTGTATCTGAGACCCAGTCACTTGAATGGGAAGGTGGTCCCCACTGTACATATATCATCTACTGGCTGGGGGGTGATTTACATTTTAAGCACTTTTGTGACGAAGCCCAGCGACGAACCCTGACGGCTGTTGCTTCAAACTGACGGCCGAGGTTCCTCTCGTTGTCCCTCGAACTTTCATTCATGAGGCCCAAACTCGAACGGTGTGACAGCCCTTTATAGCCTTGCCACCGTTTGGCCCCATGGGCGGCACCAACGCCCTGAGATCCTCCGATGTTTTACTCCAGATAAGCTCCTGAGTTTATTCGATTTACGAGGACATCGACGCAGTGACATCTGAATGGGGCTCGTTCTGACTGGCCTGGACTCGTTTCAGAAGGAAAATGCAGCCACTGGATCATTTTAAATAATCTGAATAGTGAAAACTCCTACGCTTTTTTCTGTGCTGGTACGTGGAAGCCTATCGTTTGTTCTACGACTATGAACATGAGGCTGGCGACAGGTACCGTGTGTCTAACTGTGTACGTTAAAGGAGGGTAATTTAATTGGAACGTGAATACATGAGTTACTGTAAATTTCTGTTATTATTCCTCATATTTTTGTGCAGTAGGGCTGCCGGTGGAAAAGAGATTAGTTAAATTAAGCGAACATAAAATCAAACAGAAACACAAGCTTCGGGCGGCAATTTCTCACCGTCTTAGCGATGTTCTGCGCCGCCCGGATCTTCCTGAGTTTCAGGTAACCCGGGTTCTTCGTCACTGCCTCGCCCAGCTACAACACAAAAGAAAGACATTTAAATTGTCACTGTATTCAAAGGTGATCAGCAGCAGGCCGAGCTGGTCCCATTAGACCGTCAGCGTTTCGGATCAAAGCCACCCCGTGGGCTTATTACTGCCTGTCTGGATGGAGCGTTCCGTCTTAAACGCTTCTGTTCCTCTTCGCAGTCATGAAGCGAATAGACAGGAAGTTGTTGGAGGTGAAGATGTGGGAGGCAGTTTGAGGTGTGTACTAGTGATGATTACATGGTTGTAAATCAGTGATAATCCACAAACAGCTGTCATGAAAACAACAGCAGCTGGGAATTTCTGATCACTCTGCCGTACCTGCAGTTACAACATGCAGCCTTTGTTGAATCCAATCTAAACAACCCTCTTCCATCAATCAAATCTGCTGCACAATATATCTTATATGTGAAAATCTAATTTGCAAGTTTGACAGGAAAAACAAAAATGAAAAACAAACAAACAAATTCTGAACTCTGATACACAGCCTTGTTTTTTCCGGCTTCAGGTCTGGATCATCGCTTGATCACCACTTGATTCATCTTTACATTGTTGATCTGTAAACGTCTGAGGTATTTCCCCCCTGACTCTGGTGAATTGTTTTCTCTATATAATCATCTTGTGCGTTAAAGAGTAAAATAAACGCCACATATCCATCCGAGTTCCCTGAGCCGGATTAAATCAAAACTACCCGTTCTATCCTGATGGCAGGTGAAAACGCAGAGAGTCTCAGTTAACAGTTTACAGCGAATGCTTGGCGCAGATAACTCAGACGATGAACTGATTGTTTGAAGCAGCTCTCAATTTTTTTTTTTTCCCAGTCGGCCGATTGATTAATGGTGGCGGAGACAGATGGTTGACGTGGATAAAAACGTCTGTCGAGGTTGATGTAAATTTATATCAAGATAAAGTCCAAAGAAGCTGTTCATGATTGCTGTTTTTAAACAATCAACAAAAGCAATTGGTCAAACTGTTGTAGAACCTGTTAACATCCAATATTAACATGAATCATTACAATTCACTGATTAATATCGGTGGATATTAAAGGTAGAGATACCTCAGTATGTGTACACGACCCAACACTAAAACCAGATTCTTCATGCTGCTACCATACTTGACACATACTACATGGCCAGAAGTTTGTGGACACCCGAGCATCACATATAGTCATGTTCATTAACCTGCCACAGGGATCTGATCCCATTCGGACACCAGAGCACCAGTGAGGCTCAGTGCTGGTTTTGGTTTTATCTCCACTGCTACTTCATTGGTCCTCTACTTTACTGATACACTTACCAACCTCTTATCTTAATGACTTTATATTTTATATGCAAGAATATTGTTTTGTAGTGTTTAGAAAAGATCAGTCATGAGTCAAAATCTCTCCCTGGAAAAAAAAAGGAAAATTTCCTTTTCCTTAATTAAATTGATTATATTTGTGAAATAAAAACAAACAAACAAACACTGAGTGAGGTTTAAAAATAAAGTAAAACACTGTCACTGTCCTGTTCTGGGTCATAACCCCCCTCACCATCTTGGCCGCCTGAGCCTCTCCTTCCGCCTGGATGATCTTCTGCCTCTGGTCCTGTTTGGCCTTCTCCACGTAAAACTGAGCGCGTTGCGCCTCCTGCTGGGCTGGAGAGGAACACACACACAAAAGGGTCACCACTGGGACTTGTTTAGAAAGGACAACAACAAGTCTAAATCATTGGTGCCTTTAAAATAGATCCACCTGAATCAGGCATTTTTTCAACACACTGATCTATGACAAGACGATAATAAACCTCTGGCAAAAACACCGGCGTCTAAACTCGAGCCAAGACGGATCATCTCTCTCATTGGATCATACACCAAAGGAAAATAAATAAATAAAACCAGTGATAAAGACTCCCCTGATCCCAGAGACCAGCCCCAAACAGGGACAGGCAAAGTCCTGTTCCTCTGTCACTTGTTCAGCTGCCACCGATCACTATTTTTATTATCGATTCATTTCCATATTCATTTTTTTTATTCATTTAAATTATTGCCTTGTCTACACAAAATGTCTTTAGTTTTCTTTCCGTTCAACTTCAAATGAAAACCCCAGAGATGTTCAGTTTACAAAGATAAATGTCAAAGAAAAGCAGCAGATCCGCACATCTGAAAAAGCTTTAGGCAGCCAACGTTTAAAAATGACCTACATGGTTCAACAGTCATGAAAATAAACAGGGAGAATTTTTCTGTTGATTCTGATTGTTGCAGCTCTGGACATGTGATAACACCTGAAAAATCGGATCTAAAATCCGTTGAAAACGACTGGTGGTGACCAGCAGGATGATGCAGAGGGCGAAGGCCCAGAGAAGTGACGACAACCCTGAAGCCGCCGCCGGACGGACGGTTTCTGGGTCTACGCACCGACTTGCTTGGCCTCCACGGCAGCGGTGTACTCCCGACTGAAGCTCAGCTCGGTAATAGCCACGTCATCCAGGATGATGTTGAAGTCTTTGGCCCGCTCAAACAGCTCCCGGCGGATAAGCAGAGAAACCTGGGGGGGTGGGGCACAACAGTACATCTTTAACAATGGTGGTCACACTGTACTGCTGGGAGGTTCAGAGTGACCCTCTAACAGCATCTCTACAGACCATCAGGCTGAGGGTCTGCTAAGGGGCTGAAGACCTGCAGACACAACTCAGGGCTGAGGAAAGCGCTCCGCCTCCTGTGCCTTTTTTAAAGCGTTTTTTTATTCTATACTCTGATTCACAGGCAACGATGTGTAATCATGATACTCTTCTAGAAACTAAACAGATGCCGGGACATAGCTAATGATTCATCAATCTGACGATTACTTTCTCAACAAATGAACAATAAATGAACCGTTCAGTCAGAAATGTCAGAAAACAGTGACACATGTCTCCAATAGTTTCCCACAGTCGAAGATGACATGTACGAACAACTTTGTTTTGTCCGAACAGTCTGAACCCGAAGGATGTTTAATTTACCATCTGTAGACAATCACATTAGAGAAGCAGGATCCTGTTGATTTTTGTTTTTTTTGTTTAAAGAATTACATAGGTTATTAATTATCAAAACAGTTGCTAATTAATTATGTGTCCAACAAAACGATGAATCGTTTCAGCTCCAGCAGCATCTGACATTGAGTTAAACTAAATAAGAAGTTTTAGCGCATTAATAATTATAATAATAATAAAAAGAAGTTTCTGCTAGACTTCAATTAATATGGGAAATACATGAACCTCTGTCATTATGATGCTTTATGTCATTGCCTCCATCAGATGGAGGAGGTCAGTTCTTAAACCAGACCTGCAGCGGTCGATAGCAGTCTGTGTGCGTGGCGATTGTGTGTGTGTGTGTGTGCGCGCGCGCGCACGTACCTGTGCTCGCTGCGTAATGAGCTGCGAGGCGTTGAACTTGGCCACGACGCTCTTCAGCACCTCATTGACGATGGAGGGCAGGACGCGCTCGTCGTAGTCCTGACCCAGGCGCTGGTAGAGGAAGGGCAGGTTGGACGCCAGTGGCCGGGACAGGACTCGCAGCGTGACACTCACCATCTGAAGGTCTGACGGGGGGTCAGAACCAGAAAATTAGATCTAGGTTCCTGGTTTAATCTGGAAATACCTGGTTATTCAATCTGCATTAAAATGATAACCCGACTAATGCAGGAAATATTAATTTTTTAAAAACACAGAGGGAAATGTAAACCACATATATTTACTACTTAACTAATTAATTTGTTTTTGAAAGAATTACTCCACTAAAACTCAGAGGTAAATACTGTACTGGTCAATGTTTGAGTCTATTTGTGTTTTTTTTTACTGATTCAGAATAATCAGAAAAAAAAAAATCTAACAAAAGAAATGAATTCTGAAATGTTATATGTTTAACTACCCCAGTCGGATAGAGAATTTCTATCTTACTGCTAACAGAACTTATATGCTGTAGTAATAATACTATTATTCAGTATAAGACCTACAAGACTAAAATATGTCTCCAAATAATAAAGAAACAGCATCATCTAACTAAGGAGAGGAGCCGCTCCCCTTCGTTATAAGTGTCATTGTTTTTGCAACTTGTCTGCAACTTTTTTTTTTTTTTAATTATTGATAAATGAGTATTTTCTTGGTTATCAATCAACAGTTGGGCTGAAAAATAAAAACAAAATAAAAATAGAACAAACCAAAACCCCTCCATCACAATTTCAGACAGCCCAAAGTGACGTCTTCAAATCTCTTTAATCGGTTTTATAGTGGAGAGGACTGAGAAAACTTGGAAATATTCAGAGAAGTTTGGTATTTTCTTCTTAGGGATCAACTCAAACTGATGAATCAACTATCAAAACCATTAACAATTAATCATCAGGGGATTGACTAGCTGATTAACTGACTATCTGCTGAGGCTGTAGTCGCCGCCAGTGCAGCCTCCATGTTGTGTTACACTTTCTCTACAGACGGTTTCACTCAGGCCGACCGTTGGCCGCTCCCAGGCCCTCGGGAGGAAGCTGACTGTAGAGGGTCACACCCCATCACCCAACCTGAAAGGCTCCCCGCCCCAAAGGGACAGTCTGTGTGTTTGTGACTGGTGTGTTTGTTTTTTGTTCCCTCAAGTTGGTTTGATAGTTAAACTCTGAAAAAGGAAGCAGCAACTGGCTATAATAAGTTGTTCTGTTTTTTTTATTCCCCTTGTTCAACTGTTTTGCAAATGTTAAAGAAAAATAAATCCCAGGTCCACAGTTTTATTCATGGGAAATGTGTTTACACTTTAGCTGATGATGTGACTTGACACATTTTATATTCAAGGAAAAAACAGAAACTTAAATTCCCATGTTAAATTACAGGAAGCTCCTTATTCATCTGATAAAACTGAATCATCCAGAATCCAAACGAAGCGAATCAGTCCCAGACTGTCACAACTGAATCGGGAGACCAGTGCTGATATCCACTCATCGTTGAAACAGGTTGTTTTCATTTGCTTATTTGCTTTTGGAGAAAGAAGGTTTCTGGTTCAAGGCCAGATTCTTGTGTCTGTGTCTCACCTTTGCTCCCGGTGAGAGAGGAGATCTTTCTGGGTCTGGCCCGGATGTCATAGATGATGGGATACTGGAACCAGGGTATCCTGAGGAAACAAGAAAGAAAACAACAGTATTTTACCTACTAACAGACGATTTCCTTGGAAGCCATGTTTCCCAACTGTTTCTACTGTCTGCTCTAAAACAAAGGGAAAAAAAGGACGTCCTAGAAAGACACAGCCGAGTGCTCTTTTATGACTTTTTTCTCTCCTTTATGACACTTAATAAGCTGCTTTAACAACAAAAACTCATCAATATCAGTATTACCAGCAACCACCCTCCTGTAGCTCACAGGTTTGACCCAACACCTGTTCCTGTCACAGTGATTAAGTGCTAATTTAACTACACGATATCCATCGTGACAACACTACAACGCACTACGGGCGAAAGGCGGCGTTACATTGGTAATGGCACGTGGCAGGGGGGCCTACCTGAAGTGGAGTCCCTCAGCAAGCACCGTGTCCATCTGCATCCCCCCGATCCTGTTGAAGACAATCGCTCTCTGTCCTCCCTCGACTGCAAACACAAACAAAAACGACTCCACCCTTTACTGCAGTAAAAGTGCCGCATCACAAATAAAACTCATGCATTCAAACAAAGTTTAATTGCACAAATATCATCAAATATCTTTCAGTTAAATGTAATTTTCTGCCACTAGGGGTCTCTCAATTAAAAGCAATGACAAAACGCAGTTGGGTTATGTCATAAAGTTGCATTGGATCATTGGAGTTGTCTTCGCCACAATCGCATTCAGCCTCTATTGGTCCTGGTTCCTTCTTCATGCAGGAGCGAAATTACCTCCAGACGTCTCGTCATCAATGAAACTAACAGACCAGGTGATTAAACAGCAACCCTTATGCTTGCTGACCACACACACACACGCACGCACGCACGCGCGCACGCACAAAGGTAGCTGTAATGGGCAGGTGAGGTGGGGGTGTGGCCAAAGCCACTCCTCTGCAGTCCAGGCTCATTAAGTGCAGTCTGATATTCACTCATGTTTTTCTTGCTGCGTTTAATTCTGCTTAGTGATTCCTGTCCAGCATCGTTATTTTTATATAGTATTTTCTTCAGCATAATTTTTTTTTTTTTAATTCAAGAGCACAATCCCTTTGACATTTGCCAGTTCTGAAGGTTAAATCTACATCTGAATGAGGGATGAGGTGTTTATTAGTGATGCTCCTGACCAGACAAACCATTTGGAATCAGAACAAGGGACTAATAGGAACCAGAACTGATAAGAACCAGAAATGATGAGCAGAATCAGGATCTATACATTTCAGACGACACCCAGGCCTACTGAAAACGGACCTGGAATTGTTCGTGTTGGGGTAAATTCTTGCTTCTGAGAGTCCTCTGCCTTTTAGGTCTTCTCTTCTTGTTCAGTGTTGTTCACGGTGTTTAACAAAACCACATAATGAGAATCGGCTTCTCTATTTAAAATGTATAGACCTTCCACGCAATCCAGGTGACTTTGGTTATACAATAAGTTGCAATAGCCTGCGCAATTATTTCTCAGTCCTGTCGGTTTCCTGGTTGTTATAGAAAGTGGTCTCAGATAGGTCCATGGACTTTTCAGGATCGGAGTGACAGATGCACACCCATTGGTAACTTATACATGGAGGAAAAGCCCAACAGACGACAGTACCTGTGTACATGGCTTCCTTCACTCCATAGGCCAAGGCTCCGGCACCGATCAGCAGCTTGACGCCGATTCCTGTGCCCCGAGGTCCTGACGACATCCTGCCTGCTATCTGCCGCAGCTGCTGCAGGAAGCCCTGAAACACAAAAGCAGATTAACAGGTGGGATGAGCGAACCTGTCCATGATCTCCAGGACATCACCGGGACAGGACACGATGCAACACAACGCACACCGTGCTGATTTGGGGAACAAGTGTGTCTCCGTTTTAAAGTGAGCCTTAATGGTTCAAATGTACTAAAAAGGCATGACACTGACTGACCTTCATGTTGAAGGTTGACGCCTCCCCCAAAACTTCACACGGACTCTATTTAGCCACAGAAACCTTCCAGAAGCGGACGGGATCGGCCAAACTCTGTTGCAATATATGCTGTTTGAAAATGTGCTGGTACATCAGCAAATTAATCCAACGGATCATACATAATCGTTTGTTTGAATCAATTGCGTAATATCCAATATTAAATTGGCTTTATGGAAAATCAAAAAAAGATGAATTTGTCAGATAGAGTATCATGATGTTGTATTAGCTTGCTTATAAGATGCCAACCGCCATGTGAACTGCATGAGTAACATTAGTAGAATCAGGTGTTTGAACTGTTGTCTTTATAGGAAACAGAGCTGTATGCCGACTTGACGGGAAGAGTCTAGAAACGTCTAAGAGGTTTTGAACCAATGACTTAATGAGGCGTGAGCGTCCGCCGCCAGGTGAGGGAATAATAAGCTGTAAGAAATTTACACGACACCTGGTTTCTCTGCTCACCAGGCTGGACGAGCCTCCGAGACTCACTCAACCCTCCCGCAAGGCGAAAGGTTCACCGAGCGGCATTAAACATCTTTAACCAGCCACCTCCAGTCCCCGTCCCCACCTGCAGTTCACCGGGTGAGTTACCTGACGTTAACTAACGTTACTGGGTCCGACCCTCGCTAGCTTACATCAGGTTCAGCCAGACTCACGTGGATCGGTTGCTGTTTTTAAAATTGCCGAACGTCATGGACCAGGGCTCAAAGAGCGGAAACAGAAAACAAGCAGCTCACCGGAGCTGAAGCTAGAGAAGAGACTCCGCCGGTTTAGGACCGACTCTGGAGGCTTAAAACGCACTTACACCGGGCTCTTTATTGGCCATGTTCGTCCGCTCCGTCTGTTAGAAAACCAAGTGAAGAGGAGGGCCAAGGTCACGGCTGATGACGCACTTCCCTTTGCGCGCAAGGTAACGTGGGAAACGTAGGAGTCTCTGAAGTCGCGTTGTTCTGACGTAAGGAATGGCTCAGCTTCACGGTTTTCTGTTTATATATTGAAAAAATACCCGGATTTTATCGGTAGTTGTTTTTTTAGTTAAATTTAAAAAAGAGGTGAAAATGAAAAACAAAATCTTTCTGTTTTTCCTCCATTGGTTCCCTTTCTCCTAATTCCTTGCCTCCTTCCTGTCTCCTACCCAGTTCTTTCCTTCCTTCCTTCCTTCCTCTCTCCTACCCAGTTCCTTCCCTCCTTCCTTTCTTCCTGTCTCCTATCCAATGTCTTGCTTCCTTCCCCCTTCTTTCCCTCCTTCCTGTCTCCTACCCAGTTCTTTCTTTCCTTCCTTCCTTCCTTCCTTGTTTCCTCACTCCTACCCAGTCCTTTCCTTCCCTACCCCCCCCCCACCTTTTCTGTCTACCTTTTTTTTTACTCACACCCTCATTTCCTTCCCTTTCCCCATTTCCTCTCCTTGCGTCCTTGTTTTCTTCCTTTTTGGTCCATTCCTTTCCTTACCCTCCTTACCTCCATAGTCCTTCCTTAGCATCTCTTTTCTTTTGTACTTCTTCTTTTCCTTTTACTCATATTTTCCTTCCCTCCCCTTCCCTCTTTCTTTCCTCCCACTTGCCTCCTTCTTTCCTTAACCGTCCTTCCTGTGCAGCAGGGGGCGACAGAGTTCTGGACTCAGTTTGGCTCCTTTAACTAAGTCAGAACCTGTTGTGTAAAAACAGCCGTTTTGTCAGTGGAGTCTGGTGCAGGGGCTTCCAGCGACGCTGCGATCGATGTTGCTGCAGAAACGGCTCAATGTGCAGCTCGTTTCCGAGGCTGTTGTTCAAAAAACCCCTTCAGTTTTGCATTAAACTTTCTGCTGTGAAGCTGGAGAAATAAAAAATGAAAATCCGCTGTGGACTCAGTTCACATGTAGTTTTAAAACCATATCGTTAAAGAAGTTTTTTTCCACTCTGACGCCCTCAGCCTGTCTCTCTTCTCCTTGTGTTCAGTGTGATTCACGGTGATAAAAAACCTAACACATAAGCAAACTATTTTTCTCACAATATAAATTACACTTTGGCCTTTTACTTCTCTTATCTCCCTCAGCATCTGTTCTTGTGCTTCCTTTTGAAAATGAAACTATATAATTTTCGGCTATGCTGAGACAAAAATGATGACTTTTTAAAATCAGGATTATGAAACAAATAAATAAAATGTATGAGTTGTCCGTTTTAGAGTAATAGATATCAAGTCAAATATGTGACTATAAATCAAGATAAGGATAAAATAGAAAATTCATATTAGTAACAGTTGGAGTCTGGAGTGTTAAATCAGAGCAGAGATATAGACATATTTAGACACTTTCAACAAAATAATGAGATAAACCTAGAACACAGCATGTCAGAAATATGATTTATAATATGTTTTATTTACTATTTCATAATTTTGACTACTTCATAACTATTATTTATTTATTCCAGATATTGACTTTATATTGAAACCTAGAAGGTATTGAGTTAAAATGATGACTTTTCAAGTCAGAATAATAAGATGCTGAGTCAGTCAAATGATTTCAAAAGACAAATACTAACTACAAAGGAACACAAATCGACTAGAAAGAGACAAAAACTAACTACAAATAGACAAAAATCAACTACAAAGACAAAATAATTAACTACAAAAGGACAGAAATCAACTACAAGGAGACCAAAATCAAAAAAAAAAAAAAAAAAGACAGCAAACGCTCACAGAGACACAAAACTACAAACAAAATGGCTGCTTTCAGTGGGGGGGGGTAATGTCTATGTCCAGAGGCTTATTTTCTCATAATCTATTCGTGGCGACACTGTGAAAAATTAAACTTCATTATACTTTAATGAAAAGACATTTGGTAAGAATTACAATTTACTGAATCCAACTGACATGTGTGACCTTAAACTGTTCAAACTTTAGAAGATGAATAAATAATGAGTCAAATTTGCCAGTTTCTAATTACGGATTATAAGTGACGGAAAGTCAAACGATAAGTTTTAATGTAACCTTAACTGACACTAAGTAAAAATATGAGAGTAAAAGGCGTAATCACGTTCAATTCTGGTTAATTATATGACGTGCTGATGACGTAATATGTCGAGAATCGTGACGTCTTAAACCGGATTAACGGGACACCAGGTCAATATTATGGCTTTTACAACAGTATGAGACAACAGAGTCAAGACACAGTTTGTGTTGATCATTTTGCCATAATTTATCCCAGGACTGGGACTTTTGAAGAGTTCCCGTTCTGACCGGAGGTCGACGGGCCGCGGCGCTCTTCCTCCGCCGGCTCAGGTTGCCTCGGTCGGCCGCGGTCGCCGCCCTCGCGGCTCATTGATTGGCTCAGTGTTCAGTTCCTCCTGAGGAAATCTCTCCTTTTATAGTTAACGCGGCGCCGAGCGGCCGTTTTCCGGGTTCACGCTCCTACGGCGCGTAGAGGAGGCGGGGCGCCGGGAGACACCTGGAGCGCCGCGGACGCACCGGAGCCCGGACACACGGTATCGATCCGCAGAGATCGATCGGCTATCAGGCGAAGGTGAGGAGCCTGGGGGGCTGCGCTCTGAGCCGGGGGGGGGGGGCTCTCTGGGTGGATCCTGGTCTCGGATCAGACATGTCAGGTCCTGCAGACCGTCTCCTCACCCACCAGGAAAAACCTGCGATCTGGCTCCAGGTCCAAGGTTCAGCCGCGCGTTTTCGTTCCGGGTCCGGACTGAGGCGGGTCCAGCGGGAGGCGGTTCGGTTTGACGGACGTCCTTTTCTATTTTTTTAAGTTCTGATGTGAGATCAGATCATTGATCATCACGGCGGTTTTTTACTGAAGGTATGTAACGACACCGACGCTGTGTTCGTGCTGCAGGTTTACAGAGAGCATTCGCCCGGGTCCGGATCAGTCCAGGTACTGGTTCTTCAGCTGCCCCCCCTTTTTAATCAAACTTATTTACTTGCACTCTGCACAAGCTGCAGCGGAGCGTTTAGACGTCAGATCAGGTCCGAGGACTAGAGGAGGCGGACTCAGCCTCCACGTTGTTTACCAGAGTCTCAGAACCTCGACCAGAACCAGAAAACGCCCAGTCGCATCGACCACGGTCTCAGAGCAGCAGCGACTCCGGTGCAGCGGCTCGGTTCGGTTCTGAAGTTTCCCGGCGGCCCCCGGAAACGGGCCCGGCGAGGCCCCGAGATGCTCCGCATCGGCCCCGTGCGCTCAGCAGCTCCACCCTATCGATTATCGATTATAGACTGTAGCTTCGCCCTGAGGCAGCTACAACATTAAACACAGCTGGAGGGCAAAAGAAACGTCGCCACAAAAATACTCGATTACTGCCCGAGATCCTTCATCAACCTGAACCTGGCTGTTACCTACAGGATATACTCAAAGTAACTGAAGTAAAAATACTCATTATGCTAAGTGGACCCCGTCAGAGTGTTATATTATGATGTACTTTTTAATACTGTCGTTATTACTGACATGTTAACAGGTCAATGTTTCAGCTGCTCAGGTTGGAGCTTGTATAAACTGTTTCATAAAACTGAGGGTTTGTTGTTCATCTCACGTTTTATTAATAGATCACTTCCTGTCTGTAAAGTGAAAATATGTGAAAAAAACAGTGACAATTGTCGGACAAGAGTCGTGAGGTACAATATCTGTCAGGAAATATTTAACCAAAGCACCAGCACCTCGTCGTACGTCCGCGTGAGTGTGTGGTTATAGTTGGGGCTCGGGCAAACCTGCTGGCATTAAAACTCAAGGCCCGCTTACTGTCTTTTCCGGAGCTCTCAGCTGCATCTTGTGGTCTGTTCCTAAAGCGATTTGACCTGGTCCCGGTGTCGTCCTCTGATTCCTCCAAGGAATTGTGGTGGAGGGAAAGTAGGAAATTCTCAGGAAATTTAAGTATTCAGGTTTCTCTAAGTATCTGAAACTCTGAACCGTTCTTAAAGTAATACATAAGTAACAGAGTTTTGTATCGGTGACCTACGTCACCTTTGCTTCGTCGAAAGTCCGAAATGCAGCTTCTCTCTCATTTTTGGCGTCGTCTTGGTCGACGTGGGTGACGACCTGCGATGATCGGTCGATTAAATGTTGGAAAGAAAGACTAAACACGACACCCGATCCGAATCGTGGTGGGATTTTAGAAAACGTCTCCTGATACATATGAAGGGCAAACAATTAATTGGTCAGTAAAAGTGATATTGGCAGATGATCGATGGTCGATGATGAACACTCCTTCTTCTTTTCATGGCTGAAGCTCATGACTCGTGTGAATGACATGATGATGGAGACGAGACTGGTCACGTGTTAACAAGCAGGACAAAAGAACCAGAGCTCCAACGATCAGTCGGTTAAATCGACCGATTAGGGAAATTAATCAGCGACGACTCTGGTGAGCGGTTCATTGTCTCAAATGTCTCTAGTGTTTGTCACGTTTGACAGTAAATGAAATATCCCCGAGTTTCCCAGACGTCCCTGAGAACGTTTCAGAGACTGAATCAAAACAATCTGCAGATTTTTATTCAGCGGCAAAAAACGACTCTGAGCTGCAGCTTCTCTCTCTCAAACTGTGTGAATGGAACAGTTCCCCAGGAAGAGTCCGTTTCGCTTTGGACCGCATGTTCCTGGAAATGGCGGCACAGTCCTTTAAATGGGAGCCGGTTATTAATGGAGGACGAGGAGGAGGAGGATGCATTCACTCTCCACCAGACTCTCCTCAACCGTCCTTGAAACTCCCGATGCGCCCTGGCCCTTTTCGTCGGCACCGGGTCTATTTTTTCAAAGAAAGTAAGAGAGCGTCTTTAAACTGACCCCAACCCCCCTGGGGTCCGTCTGTTCGTGGGTGCGTTTTATTTATGGTATCACAACATCATTCCTCTGTGCCATGTGGCGACGAGCTGAGGAAAAAAAACCCAAAATGGCCGAAACTGCTGACGTGGGGTTTTTCATTCAGCGTGACCGTTTCGTCTGCAGAGGACGGTTCCTGAGGCTGTAAAAGGAAAAGAGAAATGAATGTGGTGACCACCGGCAGACGTCAGCCACAACCGAAACGCTCGGGAAAGGGCCTGACCGCCAGGACCGACTGGCACGTGTGTGTTGAAGCTGTCCGTTTCCATGGCTAACTCGTGGTTGAATAGCGAAGGACATTCAGGGGGTTAAATGGCGTGTTCTGGTTGAGCTGGTGCTGCCGTGTGGTTACGCTGTGCCTCTTCCTCCTGACACTGAAACAGTAGATACATTTCTGTGTAGCCCGGCGTCCCCGGCGGGTCCCGGGTCCTCCTCTGTTTTTCAGAGGGACCCGGTGAGTTTTGTGCAGTAGGAGACGAACTGCTCTGGGTTTTTTATTGTTTTAAGGGACGGGGGCCACGCTCTGTTTGACGGCGCGGTGGGCGTCGTCGTTTCTCAGGGTGCGAGCGCCATACCTGACCTGAGCCCTGTCTGCTTTACTTCCTCAGTTTTAAATTTAGCCCAAACTTTCAGAGACTTCATCACTTCCTCTTTTCACTGTTTTTTAACAAGAAGACGCTGTTGCTGTTGTTGCTGCTGCTGCAGCTGCTCCCAGAAAAGTTTGCAGCTCACAAACTTAAAAAAAAGTTGCTCCAGTCTATAGAGCAACAGACTCAAATCTTTCTGTTATTTCATTATCATTACGTCTTTGCTTGAAATCGTGACTTTCTGAAGTTTTCAGAGTTTATCTATAGGCTGCTACACTTCAGTCAGTCCTGTGTGGTGCTGGTCTCCCCTTTTACTCTTTTTCTTCTCTTTACTAACTTTGCATCTTTTCTGCACCAGAGTTTTCATCACTGTTGAATCAGAACCTGGCAGTTTCTCTTTGACACACGCTGCCTTGAAAAGTTGCATTTTTAACCAGGGAGCAGGACGTTGTTGGCGGTTTAAAGTGTACTGACGAAGAGAAGAGATATTTTTATCAACATTGTCACGCTGTCAGTTACCTTTGTTTGACCTGAGACAGGGTTAAAATAGTCACAGCAACGCGGCCTTGAACACCAGCCTACGGAAGTGCAGCTTCTAGCCAACATATATGACCCAGTTTGAGGTTCCAATGTTCTGAATAATCCTCCTATAAATGTAATTTTCGAATTAGAACGTGTAGGTTAATGAGAAAGGATACGATGTTCAATTTGTAAAATAATGAGTCCAGACTTTAGAATTCTCGAGGGGGAAGACACTATGTTTTATGAAACGTTGCATCACAGGCAGAGACCTTCTGTAACTGGACTGAGGCAATAAACTCTCTTATGAAGTTACCAGATGTACTTCGCATGGACTCCTGCACACGTTTGGTAATGGATAGCTTGCGGTTTTAAATCTGCTTAATCATGCATCAAGTGTCACACGTTTAAGTGCAGGTCTAACACGAAGCAGCGAGCCTCCCCTCCACATCTGGAGGTGTCCGGGCGAAAACACAGAGATTAAAAAGGAATATTGCGGTTCTCCTCATTCAAAACTCAGATTTTAATGACAAAAAACCCCTATATATCCAGTACATACACTCACTGGTCACTTTACTAGGAACACCACACACGCAGTTGCTGGTTCCTCCCTTTGCTCTCAAATAGTCTCAGTTCTTTGTCGCCTGGATCCACCAGATGTTGGAAACTATTCCTCCGAGGTTCTGGTTCCATGTTGACACCATGCTTCACATCATTTCTGTAGATTCAGGTCATCGGTTCCATATAGGGGGTGAACATGGTTAGTAACAGGACTCAAACAGAATGTGGTATTTAAACCATAATTGATTTGTATTAAGGGGCCAAGGTGAGTCAAGGAGCCCCCCTGCCTGGACTGTTGACCCCAGGCAGGTCGGGTTGGTGGAACCAGGCCTGGTCTCTGCTGTTGTTGCTCATCCACCTCCAGGTTAAACATGTTGTTCCTTCTGAGAAGCTTCTCTGTTCACCACAGTAGTAAAGAGTGGTGACCTGAGTTAGTGTAGCCTTTCTGTCAGCTCCAACCAGTCTGGTCGTTCTCCTTTGACCTCTGACCTCTGAACTCTTCACACCAACATGAACATATGTGTTTTTTTTGTTTGTTCGTTTTTGGCTCCATCCTGAGTTAAAGTTCTAGCGACTGTTGGAGATCCGCGGTTTCAGGGTTCAGACCGCCCGTCCCGCCGCGGTCGCAGTCACTGAGACCTGCATCGGCAGGGTTCTGCGCACCACACCGCCGGTCCCCCGTCCTGTCTGCAGAAACCGTCGCTAAACCGCAGTCGCCCTGCAGCGTCAGCGGCGGACAGTCTCGTTTCGCCACAGTCCTGATGTTTCTGACCCGAACTCTCACCTCGCTGCTCTGTGGCTTTCAACCTGGTCGATGATCTTGGTTTCCGCCACGGCTCGTTTTTCTAAAACATCCTCACTGTCCGAAACTAAAACTGTCCAAACTGTGTGTTGACAGCATGGGGAACCTGATCAAAGTGCTAACCAGAGACATCGACAACAATGGTGGAAACTTCTTCCTGGACTTTGAAAGTGAGAACACACACACACACACACACACACACACACATACACACATACACACATAAACACGTAAACACATACACACACACACACACACACACACACACGACCACATGAAATCCATGAGGTGTGAATTAAAGACTAGTTGGCTCTTTAAATATAAACAGGTAAATAAACAGGTGCACTGTGGGATGCCGCTCTCCTCTATGAGCAGCCGTAGGTGGTCATGGAGACGTCTTAGCTCTGCACCACTGAGTTACTGTAGAGTCCCAGAATAATCAGCATGACGAGGGAATTGTTCCCCGACTGATGAGTCAAATAAAACATTTTTACCTTCCACCGAGGTGGAAGTGACAGTTCCTTTTCCTTTTCCTCTCGTAAATTCGGGGAATTTAAATTCATCATTAAAGGGCAGTGTAGCCGTATGTTTTATGGTTTATGGCTTAGACATGTTCATACATAAACTAATCGCCCTGCCGTCATCCAGCCACCGGGAAACAGCGGGGCACATCTGCCCTGCATCCGGCCCAGTGTTTAAACAGAGGCGGAGCAGAGAGAAATTAAGTGTGTAGGGGCCGGGCCGGACACGGGCCGTACACGGGCTGACGGCGAACGCGTGTCTGACCTCTGACCTCTGATCTCTGCCCCCACTTGTCTCCGGCCAGACGCCCAGCCCTCGCAGTCAGAGACGGCAGTGTGGGAGAAGGTGAACCAGGTGCTGACGGAGGCTCGGGTCATCCTGGAAGACCTGCAAGCGTACAGAGGAGCAGGGGAGGAGATCCGACAGGTAACCCGGGGTGGGAGGAGCCCGCAGCCGGCTTCAGCACTGACACTTTATTTCTGTACTTCATTCAAAATATATATAAACATGTTTTTCTACAAAAACATTTTTCATCAAACAAAAGAATCCAAAGCTGTTTAAAAACACAATTTTAAATAATGAATGTCTGGTAGAGAATAAATAATCTTAAAATTATATCAATAATATTAAATCTGATTAAACATGAAATGACAGAAAATTAATCTGCAGCTGTTTTAATGATCAATTTTCAAGTAATTAGTCAAGTAATCAAGTATCAAGTAATTAGTCATTAATGATTTGATGGTTCAAGCTTTTGTAACGTAAAGATCTGCAGCTTTCTTCTAGCATCACAATAAACTGAATACTCTAATGTAATTAATTAAAACTTTGAAGTACTTTTACTTTGTGCAGTCCAGACATCTGCTCCTCCACATTTCAGAGACTAATATTGTAGTTTTTATAATTAATAAAGCTACAGAACATACAGAAGTTACATTGAGCTGCAACATCAGTGATGCTCACACATTAAAGCATCAATAATTATAATATATTATGATGGGCCGTTCTGCATAATAAGTACTTTGACTTTAAATAATATTTTGATGCTGATACTTTTGCACCTTTATTTAAGTAATATGTTCAAGTAATATGTTTTTCTTATGTTTTACAAACCAAACAACTAATCGATCGATCGCGAATACAACTTTGTGATTGATCACAAATTGAAAATCATAATAAAGTTGCAGGCTTAGTTTTTTTTAAGTACCTTGCAGTTTCGGTCGGTACCAGAACATCGGTGAGGTTTGACATTCAGGGACAGTTAAAGATGTTTTAATCTGAGAGGATGAATGAGCTAATTCCGCCAGATTTATTCTTTTACTTGAGGGTAAAATGACCAAATTAGGGGGAAAACTGTGCAGTAATTTAAGAGAACAATGTAAAGGAAATGTTCCTCCAGATACCAGCCGAGTCCAGGGACATTCACGTGTTCTGGTCGGACCAGGTCAGCTCCGCTGGTATCCAGTAAATACTGTAGTCCCAGGATCTCTGTCAGCACCGGAGAACGATCCATAAGATAACAAAAGAATACGGCCACCAGTATGAATCCAGCCCATCTGGAGCGGCGGGGGTCACTGAAGCTGTCCACAAGAGGGCGATCAAAGCACAGGCTCTGACCCGCCGCCAGGCTCCGATCCGCCGCCAGGCACCGACCCGCCGCCAGGCTCTGATCCGCTGCCAGGCTGCGGCCGCAGCGGCTTCCTGTTTTCATTCGCACGTCCTTGTTGTCATAGCAACTGTGCCTCTGAGTTTTATGTAAATGCCAAAATGAAAGTAAAAGCAAAGGAGATAAAAATAAGAAGTTAAGTGCAAGCAGAAGAAACAAAAACCCAAAAGGGCCGAAACAGTGTCCATAAGGAAAAAATAAAAAATATCTACGTCTGTATCATGTTTTTTAGGACCTAAAGGAAGATGTAAATTTAACTCAGTTTTTTGTGAGTTAGGATCATTGTGTCTTTCCTCTATGATTCTTATAAAAAAAAGGCATCACATCAGTCATGTACAGTATTTAGTTTGATAAAGGTTGAAACCAATTATCTTATTTCTTGTATTTCTTGTATTTCTTGAATGTAATTTTATTGAGAAGAGCTTTTAATGGTATAGATTATTCAGAAATAATTTTTTTTCTCTAGTTTAAAGTCATTTCAACTGCAGCTTGTTCAGGCCTTTATTGTGAAATGACCGGAGTGTGTCTGTGTATTTCCTGATGAGATGGTGACTCGCGGCGTCTCACCTGTCTTTTCCTGTTGTACCTGTGTGTCCAGGCCATCCAGAGTCCTGGTGTGGAGGGGGTCCAGGAGAAGGCCTGGTCAGCCGTGGTTCCTCTGGTCGCCAAACTCAAGACCTTCTATGAGTTCTCCCAGAAGCTCGGTAGGAACCTGAACGCAATATGTCGGAGAGTCGCTGGTGTGATGGCGGTCGAGTTCTGGTCCAAAGTGAGACATCCCAGCAATGACATGGTCACTGGGGAGCAGCTGGAACCATGGGTTGTCCTTTTTTTTTTAATTTAGCCTCTATCTGTTCACATCCAGTCAAACTGTCCCATTAAAGCAGCTGAATCAGCAGTGACCAGCCCCTGTCTGCAGTGTAGCAGTGGATGTACAGACAACTGTCACTGGATCAGTGTGATACTGGAGGAGACTTAAAAACAGCAGGATTCTGAATGGAGTTCTGCAGCGTCTTGTTCCTCTGATTTCTAAATGGTCTTGTGTACATTTAATCACGATGGACATCAGGTCTAATGATTCCTCAGAGACTAACCTCCTGCATGTACTTGTCCCCTTTTACCTCACAGTACCCCCCCCCCAGAATAGGTACACCTAAGACTCTGAAAACCTCTGCTCCAGCGCCACCATCAGGACAAACTTTATATGCTAGCTGTTAAGAGTCTGATAATAGATGAGTCGACATCGTGGGGACCCAAGCAGGACTTAGACCATTTATTACAGACCTGATGAAGCAGTGGTTTCATTAAAGCGTTTCCTTTGGTGGCATTATTCATTGAGTGAAGGCTACAGTACCTTTTTCTCTTGCCCCCTCCCACAGAGTCCAGTCTACAGTGTCTCCTGGACATCCTCACCAGCTCCGGGTCGACTCCCACCCAGCATCTGGAGCAGAAACAGGCTCTGGCCCGTCAGTTCGCCCACATCCTGCACTTCACGCTGCGTTTCGACGAGCTCAAGGTCAGCGTCTGCACCTCCTTCGCCTCCTACACCCCCTTCACCTCCTCCTCCTCCTCCTCCTCTTCCTCACGTCCTGTGTCCTGTTGTCTCTGTTTCAGATGACCAACCCCGCCATCCAGAACGACTTCAGCTACTACCGCCGGACAATCAGCCGCATGCGGATCAACAACCTGTCTGTAAGCCCCACACTAAAAACAAGAAATCAGATCTCGAGGTTCAAGGTTCAGCTTCATTTTCGCATACAACACAATGCATTTGTGCCCCCCCCCCCAAACACACGTTTGGGAGTTGTTAAAGGTCCCACGTCCCCAACATCCAGCCTCAGAGAACTGACGCCTCAAATTAAAGCTCTGTGCGTTTGAAAAAACTCTGACAAACACTACGGGTCAAAGGTTAAACCCACTCAAAGTCTGTTTGTTTTTGTGACAATATTGTAACATCTACCTCCCCAACTCCTGCCTGCGTTTCCATGGGAACCTGTTTCTCTTCCAGTCCGACACGGGGAACGAGGTCAACAACGAGCTGGCCAACCGCATGTCTCTGTTTTACGCCAGCGCCACGCCGATGCTGAAGACGCTAAGCGACGCCACGTCAAAGTTCGTCTCAGATGTGAGTCCGTCCATAGAGTCAAGGATTCATGTTCCCGTTTATTAACTGAGCTGCTGATTCATTCGTTCGTTCTTGTGTTTTGTAAATAAAACTGTGGTTTTAGTGTTGGTTGCTGAAAAAATGAGAAAAAGGGAACTATTCAATTTTAAACTATTTAGGAACAATTGGTTTATATTCGTATTAGTTTGTAGGGAAAAAAAGGAATATTCATATGTAAGTGTAATGAACAGTTGAGCCAGTAGGTGTCGCTGGCAGTGCTGTAGACTGTTGGTGCTGCATCCCAGATTAAACTGCCTGGTTTTATGTAAAGGAGCTGGAATCAGCTTCTCCTCCTGCAGCATTAAAATAATTCAACGTTATGATATATAAAGACATAACGTTACGTCCTGACACTTAGATTCTTTACTGAGTAAGAGACTTTTACTATGTGAAATATGTTGTGATTTATCTGGATGGGACTGTAGATACTTCAACTACTTTCAGCTGATAATACTCTTGTACTTTGATTTTAGGTGCAGGTTTACTTATACCAGACAGAAAATGTATCCTGTTCCTGTTTTCTAATATAAATCTTCTGCTATAATTGTCCGTGGACGTGACCCCGTGTTTCCCCGATTGCGGTTTTTTGATCGAAAACTTTATTGTCCTGCCGTCGCTGTGCAGAATCCGGACGTCCCCATCGAAAACACGACAGACTGCCTGAGTACGATGGCCAGCGTGTGTAAAGTGATGCTGGAAACACCGTGAGTCTTCGCACACTCTTGAATGCATCATCATCGCGGCCGGCATCAGAGCCTGCACCCTGACTGTGTGTGTGTGTGTGTGTGTGTGTGTGTGTGTGTGTGTGTGTGTGTGTGTGTGTGTGTGTGTGTGTGTGTGTGTGTGTGTGTGCAGGGAGTATCGCAGTCGCTTCACCAGTGATGAGACGGTGTTGTTCTGCCTCCGTGTCATGGTCGGCGTCATCATCCTGTACGACCACGTCCACCCGGCCGGAGCCTTCGTTAAGACGTCCAATATAGACGTAGGTTGACCAGAGGCATCCACACACACACTCCACACACACTCACACACACACACACACACACACACACACACACACACACTCAGGCTTCGTCTGTGAACACACGTTTCCCCCAACAGACAGAAAAGTTTCGCTCGTTTCACGCGACAGAAATCTGTAATTATTTGACTTTTCCATGGAAACGAGTGTCATTGGGAAACTCACCTCGGTTCTGCCTGAGGACACAGATGAGCTGGGAACGTTTTATTACCAACACTTCGGCTTTGACTGTTGAAACGGTCACAAGTTACCTGTCTAGAAGAATCTGTAGCAGAGATGAACTGTTTATGCCTCAGTTCTAGTTACATTATATCTTAAACACAGAGAACCAGCAAATCCCAGGGTCTACAGGTAATTTCCAGTAAAGAAATCCGGCTGCTGTGGCTGCATCTGGTTGGAGGGAGTCATTCATGTGATCCCTTTGATGCGATGTGCTCTTGGTCCCTGTTTTAATCCTGCCCCCCCCCCCCGTGGTCAGATCCAGGGGAAATGAAATGTCTCTGGTGTTTTTTTGGTCACTTTCAGATGAAAGGCTGCATCAGGGTGCTGAAGGAGCAGCCCCCCAGCAGCGTGGAGGGACTACTCAACGCTCTCAGGTCTGTAAGCCCCCCCCACGATACATCGCACACACTGGTGAAGTGACCTGAGTGAATCGGCCAGTGGGATAAAAACTGTTTACCTCTGTGGTTAATCCATTTAAACCAGACAGAGGCTGAGGCGGATTGTTTCCGACAGACTGGCTCTTTCCACTCAGCTCCGTCATTGTTTTCTGACCCGACGAGATGATTGTCACTAATTGTCACCGCCTCCGCCCCCCACAGGTATACGACCAAACATCTGAACGATGAGACTACCTCCAAGCAAATCAAAAACATGTTGCAGCCAAATTAACTCCACGCTTGTTTTTTGCAGTGTTTTTGGTCCTAATTTCAAAAGAACTACTGAGCAAACCTTTAGATAAGTCTTTTTGTTTAACCTCACTGGTTGTTATTTTTTTGTTTGTTTGTTTGTTTGTTTGTTTTTTTTTACTCTCATGGGAAAAAAACTATTTTTGTTGTTAAAAAAAAGGAGAGAAAAAGGGAGGATCCTTTAGCCGGTTGATCCTTGAAAAGACGTAAAGATCAGCCGTTGTTGCCCGAGCTGTATCACATCACATCAGACTTAGGACGACCGCGTCCTGTTCAGAGGGACGATGATGTTCACGACGTTCACGACGTTCACCGGTAGCGGTACGGTGACGTTTGCCTTGTCGTCACCACTTCCTCCTGCTTGACGCTGCCAAATTTCCAGGATGTGTCACATAAAGAGTACGGCTCGGCGAAGCGACCGACCCTGGGGGGTCGGCCTAGTGTTTCCCCAGCCCCGTACAGTCCTGGACCCTTCGGATCTCTCACCGTAGCTGCAGTTTTAATCGGGGACTTATTGGGGTATAGCGGTTGAGTGTCAGTCGGCCTATCGAAGCCTCGCAGGTGGATCCTGGGACGATGTCATGTGCCAGAGAAAGAAAATTAGCTACATCTGCCAAAAATAATGACAGGAAAAGAAAGCGGATGAGAGAGACAGAGTGTGAGAGGGATGTCTCGGGATGAACATCTCGGGTGCGGGGGGGTGGGGAAGCAGCATCGCCTTCCTCATCTTGAGTGGCTGGGTCTGCAAACTCTCGTGTGAAGCCGTCCTGGGGACGTTGGGATGACTTACCCAGGCCGCCGGTCTGTCGGCTCGCCGTACCCCTGATGTGACCTGATGCAGCTCTGGTGAGGTTTTTTCTTTTTCAGTGGCATGGATCCGGTAGCCGCCGTTTGTTGCAGTTTGTTGCAGTTTGTTGCCGTTTGTCGTAGTGTGTCCGGCCCCTTTTCCACCAACCCCTTCTAAAAGAACCCGAGAACTTTTCCGCCGGAGGAAAACTCTTTCCGATTCAATTCCTCGGCTGCAGTTCCTACCTCAGAAAAAGCCTCCGCAGCCAAGGTGCTGTTCAGTGAACTGATGGAGCAGAGTTCTACTGAACAGCGCTCAGCGGGAATCTTAAAGGAAAACTGCAGGTCATTGCCACTTTGGTTTTATTTTTCCCGCCCTAGCCATCGGTTTCTGTCGGCGACGGACCATTTAACCCGCTAAAAGATGGATTGGAACCAGATTTAGAGGTTTGTTTTCCAACCTGTCTGATAACTCCTACGTGAATTACACAAAATAAAAAATAAAACCCAGACTTTGATACACAAAGGTTTGTTTTTCCAAATCCCAAATGTCCCCTTGTAATTTGGCCTGCAGACAGGCAGCGGGAAAGCAAATGTTCCCATGGACATTTTGTAGTTGCCGGACGTGGTAAATCCTGAGCTCTGTGGGCGTCAAGCGAGCTGAGTGGTCAAACTTTCAGGACGCGAGGACAGAATGTAAATGTTGTACAGGTTGTGCGTATCCGAGTGCGTATCCAAGCGACGCTGGTGCATGTTCATCTGCCTGCAGAAGCTTGCTTTAGTGTTTAAAAATGAGCTGCTGTTTCAACTGAGTAAAATAAGAGACTTTTTGAATGTGTGACACCTTTGTTTTGAAACTTTTTTTTTTTTAAATTAAGCTTTGGTGAAGCATCTCTCTGGATCATGTGACTTGCAGGTCACATGGTGCTCAGTTCCTGGGGGGTTCGGTTATACTCTCCTCAGTGTCTTTGGTGGAAAAGGGTCAGAGCGCTCAGTGGACGGTTCGTTGGGATAAATTCAATTCAGCTCGTTCCTCCTCAGAGGATCAGCTGTTGTTGTCACAAACATCTGAAACATCTGTAAAACTTTGCCTTTGACCGTTTATCACAAATTTCAGATTGCATTTCACAGTTTCGTTTTAAAGCGGTCGTGTGTTTGGGTTTCCACAGCTGAAGAGTTTACCAAGCGGCCTGGAAGGTCGGACATCCACCTAAAAACTGCTGGTGCAATCTGAAACGTGGCCAGCGGGAAAGTTAAATATTTGTCATGGGGTGTTTTTTTTTTTCCTTTTTTTTGGGGAGGGGGGGGTAAAAACAGTGCTCACACTGTAATAAACTGGCTGAGAACTGTGGGGAATTAGCTAATAGAAGGAGAACCACTGTGACGAGGAAGATGCGGTACTGAAACGAGGGAAACCTCAGACCGAGGTGGACTTTAGTTTTCGTGATGGACTGCTGACTGGAAACTTTTACAAGCTTTTACTTCGCCTTGTATGTTAACGCTGCAGTGCCAGGGATTTTATGGCATTAATTTTTTTTAATGATGTATGTTTTGGCCAAATAAAATTTTTTTCTTTTTTTTACATTTTTAAGAAAAACCGGTGTGTTTCTCGTGATTTTGTCAGATATTAAAAGTTCAGTGTCGGAGTAGCTGACAAAAAGCCACAAAAAGAAGAAATCTGTCTCGACTTGACGTTTCTGTCCATGTTGTACAAAACAAATTCATTTTCCATCGAAGTCGCGACTTAAACAGGAATTTGGTTTAAAAGAACATCAACTTCAGCTTTTTTTTACTCAAACCATTTAGTTCCAGACACGGAATTCAAAGTGCTGCAGCCGAAGTTCTCCTGTTAAAATGTAAGTCAGGTTTCCTCATCTGAAAAACTGAAACATAATTAAATCCTGAGGTTTTCCACCCTTAAGATAAATAAGTATCTACGCTGTACCGGAGGGTGCCTCGTCAGTTTAACACAAATAAAAACCAATGATGGCGTCATCAAACAAAAACATATCCCACAACCGCCGTTGAGCAGCACGTTTTAGACGTTTCATCGGCGCCTTTAAATCGAACCATCATATCGTAGCTCCGCTTGACCCCTGAGCTACTTTTACACAGTCTGTCCTTCTGAGTCATCAGGCGTCTGCAGGTTTTGCAGCAGTTTGACTATCACACACAAACTTCCCCCAGTGCACCGATCTCCGATGGAGCACCACAGGGATCCATTTTAGGCCCGATTATATTCTATTTGGCCTCATTTTTTGGAAACATTCCCTCGAACTGATCGGCTTTGTTGTGTTGCGGATGCGTCTCGTGGCCGATTAAATGTCTCACTTTTAAATGTTGAAGGCAAAGGTCTTATTATTTCTTTTAGCTTGCATCTGAAAAGTGAATGATAACGGAATAAGAACTGACTTCAGAGGAGGAGGGACAGATAAAACAAATGAGAAAAAATAGTTTTGTGTTTCTTGGTGAGGGCAAAGTCAGCGAGAATGAAATGCATCTTTAAAATATACATTTTGAATCAAGTGCCATTAGCTGCTCCGCCATAAAACAGATACAGGGCAGATCCAGGAGGCAAAAGGCAGAGGTTCAGTTCACACGCCAGAAACGCCACGGTGGGCCGGTTCTGTTCGGGCCCCCAGCTTGGTGGCCACAGACTCCGGCATTGGTCTGGCGCCATGTCTCAGGAGCCTCCCTGTCCTGGCCTCTCTTTGGTACCTACCAGTCCGATGTATATATTTGATTTCTGCTCCTCTTGGCCTCACTTCCACCTCAAATGCAGAACCTCTGATTAATCACCCGCCTCTATTCTTACCTCCCTGTTAAAATCTGAGCGTTTTCTGTTGCTGATTGCGGAACAGTGGATGTCACCGTCTGGTCTTCCCCTGCTGCTGGTATTTTTAAATCCCTCTCAAGAGCTAATCTTTTCACTTCCTTTTTTTCAGTCTGCACACACGTTCTTTGACGACATGATTGTTTCTATTCTGTCTGTCGTGTTTTATCTGGATCTGTTGTTTGTTTTATTCCAGCACTTTTTATGGTTCCTTCTTGCTCTTATCAGAGGTTACAGCGAGCTGAAAGTATTCAAGTACACTCCACCCAACGCACACACACACACCCCCAATGTGTGTGCGCACACACACACACACAGGTTTCTATACCCGTGAGGACTCAAACTTACATAATAGTACATCACATGCAAATCTGAGGGCTCCCAGCATTTTTTGAGGCCCCGGACCGTTGTCATACGGATGGTGTTAACCAGTTCACGTGCACATTCACCGCAGGTGCACTGTGGGTAACGTGGGCGCCAGGTTTTGACAGGGGAGACGAACAACATCCGTGGTTCTGCTGCGTCGACCCTGAACTGTTCGTCATGAGTCTGGCACAGTCACAGCAGGGTAACAATAAACTAGTGGAGAACTATTTGAATTTATAGGCAGGGTCTGCTCCGTGTATCATAACAGGGTTTGACTGTGGTCACTGAATGAATCAAAACCTGGTCAGGGTCCTCACACTGGTTCACACTCTGCTCAATGCAGGACTGGTTAGCCCCAGAGCTGATGACCTGCAATCAGCTGAGTGTATATTTAACGAAACCTAGGGTGATGGGCACAGACTGAGAACTGAGAGCTGGATCAGACCTGCCGGTTTCTGGGGGTGTGTTCAGATATGTGGAGGAAAAAACCAAAAAGAAACCCAGCCTGGCTTCTCCAGGGTTAGTTTCAGTCTGGGGACGGAACCAGACCCGTTCCAGACGCTCTGAGTCTGGGTCTGGAGGGTCCGTAACGGGGCCGCAGATCAGAGTCCTCAAAATGTTCTCACTTACCAACTCTGTTGGTCCTCACGCAGATAGGAAAGCACTCTCCTTTACACACACACACACACACACATGGAATGTGCTGCTTCCCATTAGCTGTTTTTCCCGGGTATTACTAGCTACCAAAGAATCTTAAGATTGTGTGTGTGTGTGTGTGTGTGTGTGCGTGTGTGTGAGAGAGAGAGAGTGCTTGTTATTTGATGTTATTTCCATTTCGGTCTCACATCAGTCGTGATAATATTTTTCCTTGCGTTTTCATTGCTGAGATCGTTTTTACTGATGACAGCAGGAACCACAGATTCACAACAGGGACCAACAAAACCACAACACTGGAGGGTCTGGGGGCCCGAGGGCCCGAGGGTCTGAGGGTCTGGGGACGCCGGAGGCAGCCGTTCTTTACATCTAGTCATTTTCCGCGGGGGCCGCACCCCCAAACGTTGACGGCCCAGGTCACCAGCTGAGATTCTGTCGGAAGAATCACTGGACTATCTTTTTCAGATGCGTCACTGAGCGCAGCAGGACGACGGGTCAAGTCTCCGACGGAGGACATGTACACAAATACGCTGCAACAGCAGCTTTAGAAAGAAACGTAATTGTGATCTTTTTTTTTTAAAAAGAAAGTATGTGTAAATGTTGTTAAATTACCGCAGTGCTGCTCACGCCACGGACAGCGCACCGAAGCGTCTGACCCCTCCGGCCTTGGATCTGCCTGGTCGTCAGGCGGCGGTACGGGTCCGGTACGGGTCCGTGTGGGCTTGGCTGTCCCTGTAAAAAAAGTGGAATCTGCTCTGGTGTTCTTCCTCTTTCTGGAGCTGACTCAGATCCTAGAAATGTCTTCCTGCTTAAGAGTCACCAGCTCATCACCCAAACCTCTCTGGCCCGTGTCCCTTAGAATACGAGTCCGTATTCTAAGTTCTTTTACTCTGTGTGTTCAGATCAGGTTGCAGTGAACTCATCAGACACACACACACACACCTACACACCTGTCGTGCCCGCAGCAGTTCTCCACAGTTGATTGACAGGTCGTGGTGGGAGTGGGTGGGACCTCCTGATTCCCAGAAGTCTAGAGTTGAGAGCTCCGACGACCAGGGCTTCAGGGCCCAGGTGAGACCGTTGGATCAGGTTCAGAGGCTTCAGGGGTGGTTTATGACACCAGGCTGTCAAACCGTATAATGAGTCGAATAATGGGAGGTTTAACGTAGTTGATGTGCAGTCAGAGTGAATGTCTCCGACCGACGTCGTCAACCTGACGCATGTTTTATGTTCGGATGCTGTCAAACCAATGCAGGGACACTTTCTTAATGTGCATCCTGTGGCAGTATGTTCACTTGCTTTTATCAACAATAAAATGGCCGCTGTCATAATGATCTCTGACTCTGTTTAACTGCACATTGATCGGTCTTTTCTCCTACCTGATCTTGTTTTACATCCAGCATGTATAGATTGTTAGGATCCATGGAAAAGGTGTGAGGCTGTGGAGCCAAGACGCTGCTCTAAAAGTACTAAAATTATCGTATCGAGCTACAATGACAGCTGTTTTCTAAATTTGTTGTGTTGATAAGCGGGGTTTCTTAGATCTGAGGACATTTCCATATCATCCACAACCCCAGATGTTTCTTTTCCATACAGTGCCGCAGACGGCGACGCATTGTTGCTTGTTGCCTACACGTTGCTGGGTGGGCGAGTTTACGGGCTTGTTAATAGCCAGAGGTCCCAGCGCCGCTGATGTGACGCCTTCTCGGGCCGAATCGTCGATTTCACGCCATCGTTTCCTGCGTCTCTTTTACGTCGGGGCCATGTCGTACTCCCTGTCAGGCTGTGGCACGAAGCCATGCGTAGTCCTGCTGCATTGATGGCGCACCGCCACTCGACGCCAGAAAAACAGGAGGATCGACGCTGCGGTTGTAAAAGTTGCTCAACTCATGTCACTGGAAAGACAAAAGCCAAGTTTAAACTGTGTTTATTCTTGTCTCTTACTCCCCATGTGGACCTGTCCACAGCTACATTATAGTCTGTTGCTTAAATGCTTCTCATGGATGCTGAAGGGTTTCAGTCCACTTGACTGAGTTTTAACATTTCCTGCTCCCCGGCGGTTGAACCACGCCCAGCAGGAGCGGCGCCTGAGCTGCAAGGCCATTTCGTGGTCGTGCTCTCTGGGTCGGCTGACGAGGGATTCCGACCCACGCACTACGGCGGCTTCGTCCCCACGAACAAACCTACCGGGTGAGGAGCCGCCCCGCCAGGCTGACAAATGGAGTATCAGTAATCAAACTCCTTCCCTCCCCTCACCCTGAAGTCTCGAGGTACGAAGCATTTCCAAATGTTTTATATAAAACTTGGGTGTCAGGAAAGTAGCGGGCGGGACGTAGTGAGGGCAGCATCATGCAGCATCATGCAGCGAAACCTCCTGCTCCTGACTGGAGCTCCACAATGTCTTGTGTGGAGGGGAGGGGGAGGGAAATGTGTTTATCTAATCAGGAGCCGACAGTTTGAATACAATCTTATCTTTATAATAAGTGTGTGAAGATTAGATATCAGAGCTGCTTTCAAATATGTGTGTGTGTGTGTCTGTGTGTGTGTGTGTTTTCCTGCTGGATTCCAGGATTCAGGCTACTGGAATTCAAAGGGACCTGTATTCCGTGTTAAAGGTGTGTCTCACCTGGGTTCAGAGAAAGAGGAAGCTGTCTGAGGGTGTGTGTGTCAGTGTGTGTGTGTGTATCAGTGTGTTTGTGTGTCAGTGTGTGTGTGTGTGTGGGGGGGCAGGACAAAAATCTGCTGTAATGGTGCGACGGCTCAGCCTCAAACGCGACAGAGTGTTTGACTTGGACTTGAAAAAACAGCAGCAAGAAATCGGCGAATAGTTTCGCTCTTTCACTAAAATCCGTCTGTCGCTCAATGACTCTGATCCAGACGCAAACGTCTCAGCAACTGTCGGATGAACTGCGGTGAAATGCAGTTCAGACGTTCATGTTCCCCAGAGGGTAAACGGTAATGGCTTTGGTCCTCTGACATTTCCTCTAGCGCCATCCCCAGGTCGGAGTTTAACTCGTCCAACGTTTTGGTTTATGACCAAACACCTGCAGAACTAATGACCTTTCCATCAACAACAACATCAATAACAATAAAAAATAACAGCAAAAATAACACTAATAATAATACCTTTATTTATATGGCACTAAACAGAATAACAGAAAAAAGGTTTAAGTCACTGACAGTGAAAATGCTCAAGTCATTAGATGACAAGAAAAATTAAAAGTACAACACAGAGTTTATATAAACTAATGAGGAGCCTAAGGAGTAAAAATGCATGTAATTAGCAAACATTAGCATTTTAACAGCCTGAACCAAGAGGGAGGATGTTGCAAACATCGTACCTGCTCGACATCAGCTCCTTTTCCTTTTTCATTAGTTTTATTAACAACGTGACAGAATAAACATGGTATTAAAGATCCTTGGTCTGCGGTGAGTAGTGAGAAAAAAAGCTATGGAAAATAAAAACTAGAAAACTTTTTAACTATTTCAAACAAACGGAAATAAATCACATGTGATTTCATGCGAAATATAGAGTGAATGCGAAATGACTTACTGATGACAAAGTTGTGTTTTTTCTTCCAAATATGAAATAAACCCATGATGACTTTTCCCAGTTTTAACACCAGAATTACTTTACAATGTTTGTGTTACATGACGGAGGTAACCATTGAATAAACATTGTTTAAAGGAAAAAAAATGTACCTTTGACACACAAAACTTGTTCTTCTTATATTATTATCTACATGTCCCATCCTGAAATGCACCACAATTCAAAATCACAAAATGAAATCTGTCATTTGACCAGCGTAGGGTGGCCCGCAGGGACAAACACCGTTGGTGACGACGTGACCAGAGCGGCTTCTCCATGACTGTGGAGATAAAGTCAAACCTGCAGATCTTTCCCTGGTGGGGGGGGGCAGGTATTAATATCCCATCAGATGTGGGTTCCATCACCTGTGGCAGTTAAAAATAAACCATAATCTTCAGACACAGATAATAAAACGCTCTTCACAGGTGGATCAGCCCTTGCTGCCATCAGACCCTCTCCGTCGGGTTCCTGTCGTCAGCCCACAGCTGCCGGCAGTGACACATCCAGGTCACAGCGTGTAACCACCCCCCCCCCCCCCCCCATCTCCATGTGAAGCCTGATATTCTGATTACCGTCGCTTCAGGGGCCCGAACAGAATGGAACGGCTTCATTCGAACACCCCAGCCAGAATGAGCCGGTCCGGACCGAGGCTGCTGACAGGAAGTCCAGAGAAAAACGGAAGCGTGTAACAAACCGTTTAAGCTGATTATACTTGTGGCCTTGTTCTTTCTCCGCTGGACCTCATAGGAACGGATGCATGAAGCGTTTTTACACATGTCAAACAGCTGTTTCCCATTAACCCATCCGTGCATGTCGACACCAGATCCTGTTAAATCTCATGACACAACATGTGCATGTATCAGCAGCTCTTCTCTCTTCAAGGTTTCAATTTTAAAGCCATTTTTTTATGTTTCTCTTCCCTAGTAATAAATATTGTTAAAAAAAGGCAGTATTAGCAGCTGAAAATGTATTTTCTCAAGTATATGTATATACTTATATGCAACCCCCCATCAGGGTCAACTTGCACTGTCTCGTACTCTGTCCGGGGCTGGGGGGTTGAGGCAGTGAGTAGGACCACTTCTTTGTGGAGCTGGCGTCCGCAGAAACTTAAAGTACTTCATGTCATTCAACCACTTCGGCTACATATACCGATTATTTTGGTGTCCACATACTTTTGGCCACACATCAAACTTTCTTGACTCCAGTCTCTGATGATTCAGTCAAACTCAAGTGCTAAAATCAAAACATTTTCATTCATTTCGCTCTTCGGGTTGTGTTAAGCCTCTCTCTCTCTCTCTCTCTCTCTCTCTCTCTCACACACACACACACAAACACACACACACACACAAACACACACACACCTGCTGCCCTTATAAGGAGTTTCCTTCCTCATGGGGCAGGGGGGATCAATAACAGCCCGAGGCAGGAAACCGCTCCTCTGTTTAAATGATAACGCCGCTTGGCATCGTGGGTAGACGGGGGTCACGTGCGAAGCTTTATCAGCCCAACGGGTGGAGCTGTCAGGTGTGAGATTTACTTTTAGTCGCTGGGGTTAACCAGGCGGCAGCTGTCCGATCGGATCACAGCCACGGAGAATAAAGCAACCGTTCTCGTGTCTGCAGCCGCGATCCTGTCGGAGATCCAGGTGGAACCAGAACTCAGACCCTTCGCTCAAGTAAAAGCACCGGCACCAAAGGGTCAAAATACCCCGTTACCAGTACAGTGCCTCATTTATACACTCATTACTGCATGACTATTACTGTTGCATTCATGTGTATACATTTTCTCTTATATAGCTAATTTTATATTTATATTAAAATATCTTGAAAGAGAAGATACAGGTTATTAGGTTGGATTTGGACACATGAGCTGTTTTTTAGTCATATTAGAATAAATACACAAAGACAAAGACACACTCCTACAACAAGTCTAAAGAAATAAGATGAGAAAAAGTGAAATTATCACTACTTGTTTTCAGATTCAACCTTGCAGAAGTAAGTTAATGACCGAAGCAGCATAATAAACATAATAATTTAAGTTTTTTATGTCTATGCAATCATTTGTATGACTTTCTGTCAGTCAATTCATGCCCTAAGGGTCCGGTGGGTCAGGGGGTCCCCCGGGCCCCTGGGCCCATGGGCCCCTCAGCCCGTAAGCCCCAGGGACCCCGAGTCCCGGGCCCCTGGGCACATCAGCCCCTGGGCCTCCAGGCCCCTGGAAAAGCCTGTGCTGTGATCCATCCATAACTGTAGGAAAACGAACGAGAGTTGTTGCTGGCGACCGATGGACCGATACGTTCAGAGCCCCAAAAATAGGAAAAACAAAAACCTGGCTTGCACCTGTTACGCATCAAAAAAATAAAAAGGAAGGAAGTAGTCTGACATTAAGGTGGAAAATGTCGTGGTTCACATCCAGTTTACATCTGGTCTCAAAATCAGTCTCTTTTAACCACGAGTTCCATCCTTCCTGAAGCCTGTACCAGTAGTTTTGGTTGTTTAAACTTAGTCGAAGCTGACCCCTGATGACCCCTGATGAGCTAGAGCAGAGAGCAGTCGTTCACTTCTCTCATTTCTACTCAGAGAATCCGAAGATGCTTCTTGTGAAGCTCATCAAATCGGAGGTTTTCTACCTGCAGGTATAAAAGGAGTTTGAGGATTACAGATGTGTCTTCAATTTACAGATGTGTCTTTGATTTACAGATGTGTCATCCAATACCTGTTACAATTTCTGGATGAAAGTTTCTCAGGCGCTTTTTACCATGTTCACTAAAAAGGAACGGTTCTCTTCTGCGATGTGGCCACGAGCGTCCAGCATAAAACCCAACACGTACACGTATCGCTGTCACTGTGCGGCGTGGGCGGATGACGCAGGGACGAGGCGTGACCCCGAGGCGAGCGGCTGCAGGAACGGCCGTCTCACCTGAGCTGCGAACAAACCGAGTCACGAGTCGGAAACCGCAGCAGATGAAGCGCCTCAGACAAAACAAGGCAACGCGCTTGAAGTTCAGGAAACGCTGCAGCGTTTTTAGGTTAGCGTCTTCCTGGCAAGTCGGAGTCTCAGCTGCCGTTTGATCTGCCTTGAGAAAAAGCTTTACACCTGGCTGTCGTTACGTTTCCCTCCACCTCTCTGCTGCCGTGAGCGGAAAAAAAAACAACTTCAGTGAGGGAGAAAAAGAGTCAGGGTTTCCATCTGAGCGTGGCAGAAAATTTTGAATCAATTATCAAGAAAATGGGCAAAATAAAGTGTGAATTAATGTGCATTTCCTTCCAACAGTGTTTTGTTTCCAATTGATTGTTTTTACCATAGTTCAAAGTTTCTCAGGTTGATCACACTGAACATTTGTTCTTTGTCCCGCACATGAGAGGAAAACTTGATGTTCGCGCCCCCACCCCCTCCCGGTTTAACCCCGTGCTTCTCTCTCTCAGTGGGGGGTCTTCCCAAAACTCTGCCTGCTGATGCGGCCGAAGCTACAGGTTGGGGCCGGGGGTCAGAGTGTGGTCTCTTAGTTTGAGATTTCCCCGGTGACCTCTCGAATGTCAGGCATGTCGGAGGCAGCCGAGGTCCCGACGGCACTTCCTGTCTCTTCTCCATAAGCTTCATCGATTTGGTGACGTGTGTTTGTGAGGTTTAATTTCTGTGTTCACGGATCATGGACAGTGAAACCGCTGCGTCTTTAACAAAGATTAACGACATTTACAAAATCTACTATGGCTTCCGTTGAAGTTGTGCAGCGTTCGGACCTCTGGGACTTGTCTGTGGGCTTGTATCTCGTCTGGCCCGAGGCTCGTGGGAAATGGTGTTCATTAGACGACGAAAGTGGGTCGTTTTTCAGAAAGCTGCCGCCGCCACCTGGACACATGAAGCCTGGCGCGCTGAGAGTGACTGTGTCGGGGTTCGGAGTTGTACTTTCCGGCACCGTCCTGAGCCTGAGCCAGGGGAGTGACACGTTTTCTTTGTCTCGTTCCATCAAGTCCCCGTTCCATCGTCTGACTACCAGACGCTGACGTGTGCTTCACCTCCGGACAACAGGCCTCAGCCATGCTACAGCAATAGCAGGTTTTCCTCTGCATCTCTATGATAAAACTGTCGCTCAGGATCATCGTAACATTATTTATTGACCAACTCAGTATTACATAAGTGGATCTGAGCACAGATCTGTGAACATGGCTGACGGCGATCAGAAACCCGCTGGGTCAGAAAATGCACGTTTCCATCCATCACTGCTGATTCTCCCGTCGCTGCTGTTAAACCACCACAGAAGAAGAGGAGGACGCGGCGAGATGAGGTCGTTAAAACAGCTGTGGTCAGACCTCAGACGACGGAGAACCAGGTGGAGAACGTGATGGTTGGTCCCTGTGTTAATGTGAGGAAGGTTCCGGCTTCCTCCTCCTCATCATCACACAGATCTGATGGTTTCATATTCGTCAGCGTTTATTCTGTTTCACTTTTGTTTTTTTAGCAACTGCTTTCCCACCTCAGACAGATGCAAGAACTTCTTTGTGATATTTTAAGGTTTTTAATTTTGCTATGAAAATTTGCACAAAAAAACAGGTGGATAACCCCCCCGACAGCTTCTTACTCTATATCATACCACCCCAGCTGAGCAAACTTCATTTTGAAACTAGGAACTTCCAGAAGAAGAAGTTAAAGAAGAAGATGATGAAGACGAAGATCTTATGAAGTAGATTGTTTTCCCGTTCTCTGAGTGATGGAACAAGCTTTATGTGATAGACTCGGGCTGTCAAACACACATTGATACCTGTGAGCAGCTTCTGGGTGCCGAGGCGCCGATTTTCCCTCAGCTGGGGCTTTGCAGAAGCTGTTTTCTTGTGGCCTGATGGTGTGATGAAGGGTGATGAAGGGTGATGAAGGATGATGAAGTGTAATGAGGTGTGGAGAACGGAGGGAAGTGAAGGGGAGACACCAGTGACTCAGTTTTACTCACACTTGCTAATTTCTGCATCTTCTGACACATTCACATTTTCCAAATTTTACAGCACGTTTCACAGATTTCTGTTGCATCTTCATGGGGGGGTTCCCCCTCACATCTTCTCAGATCATCTCCTGCTGTGAGAAACAATCCAGCTGTGGTATTTCCTGTAATCTGTTGATTTCTGTAATGACTCTTCTCTGGTTTTGGATCCACTTTTACCTTTTTTATTTTCTTATTTCTAAACGAGGCTTTTATTTTTTTCTTTGCATTGTAATCTTGGTTTGATGCACTGATCAACCACAACGTCATAACCAGTGACCGATTCAATGTTGTGGCTGATCTGTGTATCACAGAACTCGCTGGAGATTTTCAGGGTTGGTTTGATTCTGCACATGAGATATGACGACAAGAATTTAAATGTAATCTAACAGAACAAGACTGGTGTACTCTAAAAAACAATGTATCTGCAGCAGATTGTTGACGATTTGCTGCATTTACCACAACAGAGATCACACTGCTGATCTGTCCTTCTACCCCCAAGGTTTATTTGCTCAAACAGGCTTTTAATTCAAGAATTTAGATCATTTTTTCTTTTAATCTTATTTCTCTTCTAACATGCTTTTCCTGGCATTTAAATTCCTAAAACCAATATCAGCATCGGTGAAATTACTTTATACTTTTAACACGGTATCAAGATTTATACTTTCTCATTAAATTGTCACCCTCGATGCCCTTTTTTGACCGAGCGGGTACAGCAGTCTGACGCTCTCTCAGCCCCCCCCCACCCACCCACCTGAAGCCCAACAGAGAAATCAGTTCTGTCAGCAAACAGCTGTTATGTCTGTGGAAAGTCAACACTGTGGTCGGCAGGGTTTTCTGCCGATGGTCTACAGAGAGAAAAACTTTCCGCTCAGTGTGGGGAGGAACTCGACACTCGGGAAAACCCTGCTGTGAGGGGGCAGGGTGGAGGGGCAGGGGAGTTGGGGTGGGGGTTGCCATCATGGTGTCCCATGGGGGCTCAGCAGGAAGGGTGGGGGGAGTACACCGAGCCACAACTCACTGAGAAAGCTTTGTGTTATTGCTATAGACAAAGTTTAACTTTACCTGAGTCCACAGATGCTGCCAGAAAGAAACAGCAACCGGGTCCGATTCCAGAGACCAGGTCCACATCCAGAGACCGGGTCCACATTCAGAGATCGGGTCCACAGCCAGAGATCGGGTCCACATCCAGAGTGTGGCTATACATCCAGCAACCGGGTCCACATCCAGAGTACGGGTCCACATCCAGAGACCGGGTCCACACCCAGAGTACGGGTCCACATCCAGAGATCAGGTCTACATCCAGACACCAGGTCCACATCCAGACACCAGGTCCACATCCAGAGACCGGGTCCACATCCAGAGCATGGCTATACATCCAGCAACTGGGTCCACAACCACAGATCGGGTCCACGTCCAGACTCCCAATCTTCGGTTCAAGTTCAGGAAAGATGGTGGTTCTGGTTCACTTTAAATAAACAGGGTGTGTCTTAATGTCATTATGAACATTTTCTGTGTTAAACAAGAACCAGGATCTTTTCCTAAACCTGAACCAGGTTCTGGGAGGGTCTGACCCAGAACCATGAACCAGATTAATGATGCTGAAGACACTTTTACAGGTGGAAAACCAACACGTTGATTGACCAACAGTCAAAGGGAGGAAAGCTGGTGCGAGACAGTCACACATTTACGATCTTTTGCATAAAAATCTATGGCCAGAAATGTCGGGGCACAGACTTCCCTTTCAATGAAAACATGATTTTTGGGATATTTTCCACTTTTCCACCGCTCCATGTAACACGCATCGACATGTGAGAACCCGTGGAAACAATAATCGGCCTAATTTTAGCCTCTTCCAGCTGAGCTCTCCCGAACAGTCTATGCTCTGTTCCCTGAAAAATCCGCATCAAATCATCGTTATGCAAATCAAGGGCCTTAAATCAGTTATCACATCTGGAATTTCCCTGGAGCCACCATGCAAATGTCGCCCTCGGACATTCCCTGACCTCCGGCCAACCGTCCCAGTAAATCAGAGGCTGTTTGCTCTTATTTGAACAAGTCAAACTGTGTGATCGAACAGCAGTTTGTGTGAGGAAGTACTGATAACTGTTAGGCCAGCGTTGGGGCAGGAATGTCCACTGACGTCATGTGTTTGTCTTTCCTACTCTAAAGTCATTTAACACTGACGGAGGCAAACTCCTGTCGCCTACAAAGGTAAAACACTCATTTCTTCTCCCGGACATGTTCAGGTTGGGAACACAATTATTCCCTGAATTTTTGTCTGGATTAAACTAAATCCACCGTCGTCATCCACCGCCCCGGTTTTGAGTGGGTGAACAGACCCATTAAAATGTTCAAATGATGTTTGAGTTGCTACAAATGGAAACGAATGAGACATGTTGTCTGTGAACCTTTTCCTGAAATGTTCAGTATCAAAATTTTGCATCTTGCTAGATACTTTATTGAATGTTTCCTCTTAGGGTTAATAATAATTAAAAAAACACCTTATTGAAGCGAAGCATTATTACGTCTCCTTCTAAGTGTTGGAAAATTGGACAGTGAGTTGTATGAAGGACTGAGATGAAGGGTCAAGTTGGGGGGGCTCTGGTTCTTGATGACCTTAGCCCTGACACCTCGAGGTCTTCTACAGCTCCTCTGTCATCAAATGAACCTCAAAAATGAGATCTGACATTTTTGCCCCCACACACACACACACACACACACCAGGACCTCAACAACTGCCTAGTCCCCCACAGTTAAGACAACTTTGCAACCTCCACTGTGACCCCTGGCTCCTTCCAATGGTCATTTAAGGAGCTCGTCAAGTGTTTCCCAAGAGCCTCCTCAGGGAGGTGGCCATCTTTGTGGAGACCCCCCCCCACCCCTGAATGTTGCCACCTGGTGGGTCAGACCAGCTGTTGAACTTTGTTGTATCACCTCCATTGACTCAGCAGAAAAGCTTCCGCTAAGGTCTGTTAAAATAGAAAGTATAACAAGGTCCCTCAGGGTAAAAAAATCTGGCTCTGGGCTCCTCCTGACCCCCCCCAGTTTTATTTTGCAGATACATTTACCTCCCTAAATTCCCCCGTCCCACCTTACACAGATTCTGGTCTGATCCGGACTCAGTCCTCACGCCTTCCGCCTCGTTTGGAGGCGCCAAATCTCCTAACTTCCTGCATACGAAGCATTTCGGGGTCCTCCCGTCACTGCAGCAGCTGTCGCTCACCCTGGAGCCGCTTGGCCCTGTGGCGGTTCATCGAAAGGGTCAAAGAACCGGAACCTTTCTACTTCAGGTCCCTTATTTTCAGGGGAAAGATGTAAACAATGGATTCTGTTTATATCGGAAATATGCTTTACGTAATTCAGCTCAATCACATGAACTACCTTCCCCTCTAAACCTTGCAATAAGCTCAGTCTTTTTACTGGACAAGTAGTTGATATGGCCGATGGTGAATTATTTTTCCAGCCTGGGGGGGTCAGATCACCTCGCACTGTTTGCTTCCAGAGAGCATGAGCAAACACAGAGCTGACGGACTTACTCTCTCTGACGTCTAGGCTGTTCAGCCTGTCAGACGAGGCTCAGGGTCTCCTGCCTTAAAATCAGCAGAACGCGTCCACGTCCTCTGATTTAAGAACCTAATGGAGGAGCTAGATGCGAAAAGCTGTAGCCTCCACCGCGTCTGTTACCGTCCTCTCCCTTGGAGTCCATTTTTTCTGTAAGTGCACACCTGAGGGACTCTGTGTGGGGACCTAAGAGTTTATCATCACACCTCTGGGTGGACACCTGGGAGGGCACTGCTGTCCCTGCGAGGACACCTGAAGTCCCATAGACGCATTGGAGACGTTATCACCCCTCTATGGACATTAGGGAGTCCATAGTTGTCTCTCTATGGACACCTAGGACTATTATTTGTACATTGACATCTGATAATTCTTTTTTGTCTCTCTGTGGACACCTGGGAGCCCATTTTTGTCTCTATGGGGACACTTGCCCAATTGAGTCTAATAGTCACTTGTTTTTTTCTTTCTCTACGTGGATACATGACATATACTGCCTGATTGGACAACCGTGGATCCATCACGGTCTCCTGGGAGACACTCTGGAGCCAGTCACTGTCTCTGCCGGACACCTGGACACTTCTCTATCTGTGAAGCCACAGGAGACAGATTTCCCCTAGTTTTGAGAGACCTTCAGATTTTGTGGCTAGATGGAAATAAAAATCTTCTTAAAGAATTTCATGAAAATGACGTATAACTCTGAGAATGTGACTCCTCCAAAAAACAAAACCAAAAAAAACCCGTGGTGGCAGCTGAAACCGGAAACCTTCTCCCTCGACTCATCGCTGACTGTCCTGCACGGTCGGCATGACTCGGCGGTCTGGACCGTTGGTATGACTCAGCAGGGAGTCACCATGACTCATCAGACCTTTCTCTTTTTCTATTTATTTCATGGGCAAGAGAGAAAAAGGTGATACGGTCAGACCGACCTGGACACTCCATATGCAGAGAAAAGATCACAAAGTCACATATTGTGGATATATAAAATAATGTGATAAGGTATTTTTAAAAAATATATTACCTGCACAGTTTAAGGACTTGTTCAGGGGTAAAAATCCCTTAAAAAATGATCAACTAACATGAAAGACATCCCTTAGTTTTTATGTTAATTTAAAAGAAAATTCACAGAGATCTTTTCGTTACCCGATGAAAATACCTTAATTTGTTATAATTCATTCATTTCCATTAACTCCATTTCAGTCTTCCATTAACAAAAGTTAAAAATCTGGGATGGACTTTTGAATTGGTGCCTTTAATTAAGGTACAAGTTAAAGGGTGTGTGTAATTTCATAGTGTCAGAGTGTCATGTAAAGAGAAAAAGTTGCAAATGAAGAAGACAAACTTTGAGAAAAGCCCCAAACTTAAACAGATTTTTGTGCAGCTAATCTTAGATTTTCCCTTTTTCAGCTCCTCAGCCCAAGATTTGGAACCACCGGCACTCTATATATAATAAAGGCATATATAATATAATAAAGGCAGTAGCTTTGGCAAATATCGCCCATCTGTTTATGCCTGTGACCTCTGACCTCCCTGCTGCGATGTTGCCAAAAGGTAAAGCTGATGCTGTGAGTCTGCCTTTATGATGAAGGGCGAACAGGGAGAAAAACTTTCTTACAGTCTGAGATGTTCGGCTGACGTCCAGTCTCACTCTGGCTCGTCAGAAATGTCCCACTAGACTAGTTTTGTTTTTTTTTCCATCCACTCTCATTGAATGCAGCTGCCTGCTGTTTTCTAGAAAATTCATCTCCGAGGAGCCCACATCTCATCTGTGGCCCTCAGATTTCACAGTCGATTCCAGAGGCTGCGACTTGACTCCTCCCTGGAATAAAAAGCTGGCTGGAGCTATAAATCTCTCTGACCTCTGACCTCTGACCTCAAAACTAGTTTAGCAACAAGGCTGTGTGGTGTAACATCATCATCATCATCATCATCATCAGTGCTATTAGGGGAGACTCCTGGAGATGTGGAAGGTTGCTTCAAAGTATTTTTCACATCATGAGATGAATGATGAAAATAAAAACCCAGCTCCCTTTGGTTTGTTTACCCTTAAACAGAAACAGGCAAGTTTCATGTGAGAAAAACAAATCTTACACCTCTTAACTTTGACAGGACCACCAATGTGTGGAGGGCTTTTATTTTGAAGATTCCGCAATGCTCACTAATGTAAAATATAAAAAATATAAAAATATAAAAATATAAACTATTTAAAAAATGAAATACATCAATTTAAAAATACAAAAACAATTTCACACTTCAGCAAGAAACTATTGATTAAATATGCTGAAAATATTTTCAATCATTGATCATCGTCAGCTTGTAGTTAAAGTTCTGGCACTTTGAGTTTAAATGTAATTTTCCTGAACAGATATCAGAGATTTGTACAAAACTTAAAAAACAAAACAAAATAACCATTTTAAATTAAAATGTGCAGAGGATGTCAATAACAATAAAATACAAACAGACAGACACGGTTTGACTGGTTACAGACCAGCTGCCAGTGTACCAGTCAGTGGATTATGGTCCATGTAGTTCCTCAGCCAAGCAAACAGCTGACTGCTGTGTTCAGGTTACATCAGCGCTTTTTTTATACTTTAAAAAACAAAACAAAACAAAACAAAAAACAATAACCGACGTTTAGTCAGAGAAGACGTGAGCTGCAGCCCAGATACTCTGAGTTCAGCCTCAGACACGAAAACCAGGCCGCAAAATACGAATAAAATAAAAATAATCTAACACGAGGACTAGCGACAGCTAATGTTAAGTCCTCAGCTGCTCCAGCCTGTGTCTCAGCTCTCGGCTCCTCTTCCTCAGCTCGTCCTTCATCGCCAGCAATCTCCTCTCGTCCTCTCGGATCTCTGTGATGAACTCGGTCGCCCTCTTCAGGATGACCACCTTGGCCGCTTTGTCATTGCGGGCCACCGCTGGGATTTCGTCCCTCAGAACCATAAAGCTCATCTTCAGCTCGTTCCGTCGCTGCCGCTCCAGCACATTGTGAGTCCTCCGTTTGTCGTCGTTGTCCTCTCCGTCCGACCGCGGGCTCCAGCACCTGCGGCCGCCGCCCGGCCTGAGCGCCGAGCAGGCGACCTCCGACTTGACCCGTTTCACGGCCGGCTGCTCGCGGGCCGCCGGGGGCTGCTGGGCGGCGTAGTTGTGCTGGTGGATGTCGATGTGGGAGCGTTTGAGCACCAGAGGGGAGGCTTCCGAGCGCTGGGGCACCTTTCGCCTGTCTACGGTCACCACGTCGATCTCTTCATCCTCCTCCTCAGGCGCCTCTTCTTCTTCTGGGGAAAAATAAGAACATTCGTGCGTAAGTGCTGGTGGTCATTGAAACTTCTGCTGCTGCCCCACCTCCTACTATCAACATCATATTAGACGAATTTACTGCCGACAACAGTTGCTGCAGCATTTTTACAGGTTACAACCTTTTATGATTCAATGTTTGAGAGGCAAAAATAAAATGTGGTAGTTTTGTCCATCATTTCTACGAAACCAAATTTTTAAATTATTTACCTCTACATTCCAAAGAATCAACTCAATGTTTTTTTAATGGAGTTTTAAAGGAGTAAATCATGGATAAATAAATAGAGTGTAACATATTAAAGGCACCCTGTGGAGATTTTGACCACTGGTGGTGCTATGGAGCTTTGTTTTTATAACAATGCAGGATTCAAAATATTATAAAAACCTGTTCAGTGAGATTTTTTCATGGAGGAAAGAAAATCATTGAACTGTCAAACCTCGAGGTAAAACACACTCCACGATGCACATTTTGTAACAATTCTTACCCCCAAAATTTTGAGGACGCACAAGAAACATGAAAAGAAGAAGTGTTGGCCAGAGAAGGAGATGCTGAGACGTCCTGTTGTGGTTCCAATGACGAGCCCCCTGGCCTGAGACACCCCCCCCCCCGGTTTTAATGCAAACTCTCTGGTAGAAACCTGTCGTCCCCTAACCCAGACTGAGACGACCCTGACGACATTAGTCTGTCAGCACTGGGGTTATTTCCTCCTCCAGAGCCTGGAGGACATTTTACAAGTTTGTACTATTATGCTGATTTGTACTAACCAGAACCACCATGTTCTTATAAGTGATAGAGGTGATGGACAAAACTATGACCATAAGACCAGAGTTGGAAAAAACTTGAATTCATCTTCAGCTGCTGGGTTAGCCTGAAATGCAGGATGAAAGTGGTGGTTTTCCAAAATAAAAGCCTGCTTCCCACCTGATTCACTGTCACTGCTGCTGAGCGGCGGTGAGTCCAGGTTCAGTTCAGGCCCCACCCCCATCACTGCTCCGTCGTCGCTCTTCTCGCTCAGGGTGGTGTACGGGAACACCACAGAGGGGTTGATACAGTCAGTGGAGGCTGTGTGGAGTTCCTGCAGATATCCTGCGGTCCCTCGAGACCCACCCACCCGCTGACTGGCTGCTCTGTCTGTGGCGCTGTTATTGTTGTCATTGGCAGCGGCAGGGGAGGGGTCTCGGCGGGACCGGAGCAAGGTCAGCCTCTCCGAAACAACCTTCTCCAATGTGGTGGCAGCGGCGAAGCTGCTGCTCCACATGCAGTCCTGGATGATGAAGGACTGGAGGTAGGCCGCGGAGGGATTGCAGTCCTCGTCCAGCAGGTCGGACACGGCCTCCAGGTGATCCGCAGCAGACAGCGGGACATCGGTCAGGGAGGGCCCCCGACTGGGGGACAGGGGCGGCGTTGGCAGCAGCTCAAACTTCTTCCAGATGTCTTCGCTGGGCCCCGGGAGCAGCTGGCTCCGTCGGGGAGGGTAGAAGTCCTCCTCCTCGCCATCCAGGAAAAATAAAGGCTGGACCGTGTCGTAGTCGTAGTCATAATTCGCGCTGGTCTTGGTCAACACCAGCGGCATTATAGCTGCCTGGGGGGGCACAGAGCAGGGAGTTAGGTCGAGCCAGGTTCCAGGTCAGATGAGACTGGGATGATTCCAGTCTAGAGTGACACTTTCACTGATTTTGAAGTTCAAGACAAGCAGACGGTCTATAAATAAAGGAGATTTTCTAAAGTCGAATATAAAGAAAATACAAGAATCGATTTCACAATAAACCTGGAAAAGCTTTATATTCTGTGGTCTCACCCTCCATATTTCACTAATTGCAGCTGTTGAACTGCAGATTCAGTTCCAAACTGAAAACAAAAATTAGCATAACAGATATCAGTTTTTGAAATTACTAACGGGAAAAGTATTTGCATGGGGGGGGGGTACCAGACAGCTGTCACAGTCCAGGTTCTTGTATGAATGTTATAGGTGATACAGATGCCCAATGACACAAATGTGACCATAAAGTCTGTTTAAGTTATTTCAAATTAACCTCCAGGCGGCACAGACATTTCTGTGTTACAACAACTGATGATAAAAAAAATTATGAACATCATGTTGTCTGGCATGCAGAGAATGTCATACCAAACTCCATTCAAAATTCAGTTGATTCAACGGTGTTTACATAGACGTCTTATCACTGTGAGATGTGACTCGAAGACTGGTCTTTATCAGAAGGTTGCACTCAATTCCTCATGTAAATACCCCCCCCCCCCAAAAGCCCTACAAAGAGGTGTTTTGATAAAAAGTCGTTTTTTAAATGTAGGATTTACTGGCAAAGTCCGGCAGGACAACAGTCACACAAATCTTCCTTCAAAATACTGGAAATTTAGATTTCTTTTTTCTTCAATGTCCAAGTTATCATTAGAATATATGACTGGAATACGAAGATTCTTTATCGACGGACGACGGCCTGTAAGAATCCCCCCAAAAGCACTGATTAAAAACAAAAAACAAAACAAAATTTAAAAAATCCCCAACATAACCCGGGCAACAGATTACGCCTCAAAATTCTCAAGAAATCTGAGTGTGTTGCATCTAAATGGAAACTGTAATAACCAACAGAATATAAAAAAACCCCAAAAAACAAAAAACCCCAATTTACACAGGAAGAGCTGTGTTAATGGAAAAAACACGTTTGGTCTATTCAGGTGTTATCGGGAAGGAGCTGCCGGTTTTTCACCCTGACTCCGTGACCCGTCAGCCTGTGACGCCTGGGGGGGGATATAAGGGAAAAAGCCACGTGGTTTAACCAAATTCTGACAGGTGAGTTGTTAGTGCGCAGCAGATCCACGACCAGCCTCGACCAGCCAGCCTGGATTATCCAAACTAGGGGGTCAAAGCGTTCTCTAGTGAAAAACTAAACCTTGGCATAAAACCGGCAACGGTAGAGGAAAGGCAGAAAGTACAGATGTCACACCGAGCTCCATTCAAGAAACAGTAAATTTAAGATTGTTGGGGTTCCGTCCAGAGGTTTACACTATAAAATCTGAGTCAAATACAAAGAATCGTATCAGTGGCAGTCACTCCAAACTTCGGCTTTTAAAAAGCCCTTAAACGAGAGCTGTGAATAAGCTGACCGACATCTGCTTTCCCTCCTTCCAAGTACACAAACGTCTAAGTGTAACCGAGAATAAATCTTCCTTCAAGGCACAGTTTGACGGGGCCGAATGCATTAGAGGTTTCCAGCTCACCCAGATATTAACAAACTTTTATGGATCATCTGAAACAGCCTCCGTTTTGAAAATACGCAACTTCTATTACTGTGAAATCACCACTGTAAGTAACAGCTGTAAAAATACAGTTTGGGACGGTTGTCAAGGGCCGACTTCAGGCGTTAACTCGGCTTGTTTTCAGACTGAGTTCGGCGCTGAGTTTCGGACCAGCGGGGACCTGGCGCGGTCCAGCGCCCGTTCGACCCCTCGACTCACCGTTATGTCTCCGCGGAGCAGACTTGACAGAACCGGGCTGAAAATCCAAGCGTCCCGGCGAGCGACGGCCGAATCCGCTCAGACTGGGTTCGATCCAACGGAGTCCGTGTGTGACGGCGTGTCCTCCTCCAGTAATAACTGATAGGAGTGAGCTCGGAAGCGCGTTATCGATTATCGACGACCCCGGCGCGCTCCGCGGTCTCAGCGTGACGCACGGCCGACGGCTGCTCGGGCCATTTAATACTCCGCCTCACGCCCTCTTTTCGTCACCGCACCCTTCGCGCCAAGTGCGAGTATGTAGTGAACGGAGACGAGCGTGAAAAACAGTGTCGACGGGTTTTTACTGTCAGAAAATGACGATCGCGACGAAAAGCTGTGCGTGAAAACGTGGCAGGACGACGCGCTTTATACGAGGAGTGGTTCCCGCAGTGGAGCCGAGGCAGGAGGGTGGTCCGCGCTGACGGTAAATGACGGGCGCACAACGTTCCGGGAACACGGCTCCGATCCATGTAAACAATCACGTTAGTAAATAAAGGCAAGATAGGAAAGGAAATCCAAGGAAAACTAAAATAAACTAACAAATCAGCGAGAAAATAAACTACTTCACGGTGTGGAAATGGGAAAATACAATCAAGTAACTATAAAAAGAAAGGAGAAATAAAGTTACATAAGATTAAAAACGAAAAAAAAGAAAACAAGTTGAGAGGATTATAGAATTATAATTACAAAGATGAAAACAGGTTAAAGGGAATTGTGACATGAAAAAATATGAAGATTTAAATAAGAATGATAAAAAAGAAAAGAATTAAGGAAAAATAATTTATCAAATAAAAACTGAAAAAAACATAACGATAACCTGTTGAAGCAAAATTAATTGAAATAGAAAAAAGTTTGCTGGAAAAATAAATTGCAATAGATATAATTAAGAATAAGAAGTGATAATAAATAAATAGATAATAAATAGGAAAGAACAAAAAAATAAATCAAAATAAAATGGCAATTCATTAATATCTAAAAGAATAATTGAAAAGAGAAAAGATCATCCATATTAATTATTGTATATTTGCTACAGCTACGCCCAAGGGTGGACTGAATAACAGGCAAACCGGGCATGGGCCCTGGGGGCCAGATAGGTGGGGGTGGGGGGGCACTGTCTGGGGCCACAGCCTCTGTTTGAAGTGACTGAGCTCAGTCAAAAACCACTTGACTATAAACAACGTTGTGTCATGGCAGTGGCGGATGTGTGGCAGCACATGAAAGATACATGTGGACGTGGCAGATGTTCGATACAGGCATAGGATGGTTCAGTTATAAGAAGATGGATAAACGATAAAGAGGAACGACAGATATAATAAAAAGGAATTTTGGTAAATCAATGACGTCATAACGGCTTTGAACATGGTGGTAGTGGCACAATCAGTGATACCTAAATAAAAGTAAGATGTAATCAAATCTATATGTAATGAAACATCTGCTTCAGTCATAGATGATGCTGATTATTCTCTATTTATCGTCACATATGCATTTGTTTCACATTAAAGTTCTTCCAGTTGTATTTTCTTGTATTAATTTATTCCATTCTTCTCTACCTGTCACTGGCTGTTGTGTACATTTATACATTTGAATGTGAATCACACTGCGTTTACTCTTGTGCTGTAATGTGATGTATGAATTAAACCAACGTCTTCTTCTTTAATGGATAAAACTTTTATTCTGCTGCTCTCTGGTGGCTGCAGCAACACACTGCTCCACACCAGGCACCAGTAGTGGTGAAGTGACAGCACAAGTAGTGAACTGCAATGCTGAAATGTAGGGAAGTAGAAGTATAGAAGTGGAATAAAAGGAAACGCTAAATACAAGTACCTTCAAATTGTACTTAAGTCCAGTACACAAGTAAATTCTGCCACATTCCACTACTGAATATTGGTAGTAGCAATAGTAGTAGCAGCAGTAGTGGTAATAGTAGTAGTAGTAATAGTGGTAGTAGTAACAGCAGTATTAGTAACAGTAGTAGTATCAGTAGTAGTAGTAGCAGTAGTAGTAATAGTACTAACAGTAGTAGTGGTAGTAGGAATACATTTAGTAGTACTATTAGCAGTAGTTGAAGTAGCAGTAGTAGTAGTGGTAGTAGTAATAGCAGTAATAGTACGAGTAGTATTAGGTCTAGTAGTAGTAGTAGTAGTAGCAGCAACAACAGTAGTAGTAGTAGTAGTAGTAGCAGCAACACGGTAGTAGTAGTATCAATACAGTGGTAGTAGTAGGAGTATAAGTAATTGTGGTGGTTGTATCAGTAGTAGTAGTAACAGTAGTAGTAGTATAGGTAGTATCAGTAGTAGTAGCAGTAGTATGAGTGGTAGTAGTAGTATCAGTAGTAGCATCAGTAGTAGCAGTAACAGTAGTTGTATCAGTAGTAGTAGTATCAGTAGTTTGTAGGAGCAGTAATAGTATCAGTAGTAGAAGCAGTAGTATTATCAATAGTATCAATAGTAGTAGTAGTAGCAGCAGAAGCAGCAGCAGCAGTAGCAGTATCAGTAGTAGCATCAGTAGTAGCAGTTACATTAGTAGTAGTATAGGTAGTATCAGTAGTAGTATCAGTAGTAGTAGCAGTAGTATGAGTGGTAGTAGTAGTATCAGTAGTAGCATCAGTAGTAGCAGTAACAGTAGTTGTATCAGTAGTAGTAGTATCAGTAGTTTGTAGGAGCAGTAATAGTATCAGTAGTAGAAGCAGTAATATTATCAATAGTACAAATAGTAGTAGTAGTAGTAGCAGCAGCAGCAGCAGTAGTAATAGTAATAGTAATAGTAGTAGTAGTAGTAGCAGCAGCAGCAGCAGCAGCAGTAATAGTAGTAGTAATAGTAGTAGTATTAGCAGCAGCAGCAGCAGTAATAGTAGTAGTACTATACTGTAACGAGGGAAGGCCTACAGTTTGACTCAGTGTGGTCTTGCAGCCACTAGAGGGCAGTTTTTTAGGTTATTCCTGACAGCAACAGCATTAAAATAGATGGAAAATTATGGTTTAATGTGAAAGTGTGAACGTAAAAAATTATATAAATATCTTATATAAAAGAGGGCAGAGTTCACTTTATAATAAATAATAAATTTATTAAATTATTATAATTATATTATTAAATAAACTGGTGTTAAAACATTTATTCAATATTTATGAAGAAAATATTTACTATTTTCTCACTATGCACAGTTTAATATTGTATACAAATTGATATTAGAATTAAAGTAATTCCAGATAAAAGACAACATCCATCCATCTGTTAGTTACACCACTAATCCTGTGAGGGTTGGGGAGGGTTGCGATTCCTAGGTGTTACTGGGCGAGAAGCAGGGGCCGGACAGGTCTCCTCTCCGACACGGGGCCGACACACAGACTGACAACAAGTCCCGACATATAGATCCGCCAGTTAACCTGCATGTCTCTGGACTGTCTGAGGAAGCTGCACTGCTTCACAATAAATGAAAAAGATGAACAGCATGTTAAAGAAAAAAAAAAAGAACGTGAAGGACAATGAGCTTGTATTAAAGAAGGAGAAAATACTGAAATTTAATTGAACATATTTAACTAACAGAAATAGTCAGACATGCATATTAAACTACTAATACATGAAATATTAAAAACTTACCAAGAGCCTTCAGATGGAGCATATTGATTTTGTCTAAAAACAAGCTTTGTAAAAATAATTTTATTCTATATCTTAAATTTTTAAAAAGAAGGATGTGATAAATAATCAGCATAAAAACATCATCCTCATAATCATGAAAAAAAAAAATACACATCCTGTTGCAGACTGAAGGTCTAAGTTTAACCAGTCACACATTGAAAATAGAAAAGTTTATACTCAGATGTTCCTACCATGGAAAAAAACCACAGCCCAGGTTCACACATTTCACCTCAATTCAATTAATGTGACATAAACTGGACCAAAGACACAAAGACAAGTGTGATGAGGCTCCGGCCAAAGTCTGAGATGAAGATTAACAGGAGTCTACAGCCATGCAGCAGCTCTGTGAGGCCGTACTTATACACAGTGGAGCTTTGAGCTAAATGCTAACACAACAATCATGGTGATGCTTTTGAAGAAATCAGCAGTGATTTGATTTGTTCATCTTGATTAAGGCTCAGCAGAAAGAACCAGGCAAAGGCAAACGGTGGGAGAAGTCAGGGTGTGAGTCGTGGTGGGCGACAGTCAGGAAGATCAACCAGGCAAAAGGCCAAATCCAAAAACAGGCAGGTGGTCAACACCAGGAAAAAACCAGCACAACAGACGAGTAAGGCGGGAATGAGTGGAAACGGGCCGGTGGAAATACTAAGACCTGATTAGGGAGTTGGGGACAGGTGAGTAGGTGGGAGGGGAGGAGTCAGGTGGCTGAAAGGTGAGACAGCCGGGGTGACTGCAGGACAGGAGGGTGTGACAGGGTCTGAGATGAAATGATTGTGATTCACTGTGTGTTTCATTGTGTGTTTCATTGTATATTTCATTGCGTGATTCATTGCATGTTTCATTGCGTGTTTCACTGTGTTTCATTGTGTTTCACTGTGTGTTTCACTGTGTTTCACTGTGTTTCACTGTCTGTTTCATTCTCTTTTTCATTGTGTTCTGTGTATTGTTATGTACTGTGACTTTCATCTTCTATGTTCTTTTCTCTTGGTTGTTGTATGATGCTCTTGTAAAGCACCGTCTGACTCATGTCTGTGAAAAGTGCTGCACAGATAAATTTTACTGACTAACTTACAAATGACAATATGATTTTTAATAAAAGATGTTTGTTAGCATGCTAACATGTGCTAACATGTGCTAATATGTAAACTAGACCTAAACCAAAGTCCAGCTGAGGCTGATGTGAACTTTGTTAGTTCTGCAGGTATTTAGTCAAAACAAAATTTTGGAGAAATTTAACTGTTGACCTGATGGTGGCGCTAGAGGAAATGTCAGAGGACCAGAGTTACTACAGTTCATCCTCAGGGGATCATGAACAACTGAAACAATATAAATGGGACTATTTGTTAAGATATTTGAGAAAAAAGAAAATAAAGAAGAGACAGTTGCGTTGATATAAACAAGAGAGAAACACATGATGAAGCTGAAATATGAAACTGGCTCATAATTGTGACTCATTCACATCAGCTGACACATTCAGCAGCTGTTAGGTTTTTGTATCAGTCTCTTTCAATGTGTCATATCATCTTTGGCTCTGGAACTAAACTTTACGTGACAGGTGAGAATAAACATTTATTTTCCTTCAGATGTTTTATAGAAGAAGTTGAAAATGTGTTTTCAGTCAGTCTCTGCTGCTTCAGACTTTAAATGTTAATTTTTCATATTTAGTACAAAGTTCCTTCTGCTGCTGTTCTTTATTTCTGATTGAGGCGCTGCTGCTGAATGAACGATCAGGCAGCGAAGTCAGTTCATTATTAGATGAATGACTGTGGAGGATTTACAAAGTTTAGAGTTGATCAAAGTGACTTTCAGTGACAGATTCACTCTGATTGTAGAAAGTTAAATGTTTTAATTGACTCAGAGCACATTATCTTACATAAAATATCTTTGCAGGATGATACACTGTATATGAATCTATGTTAACATGTAAAAATGAACACTAAATACGTCTTGTTTAAGGTTAAAAGTATATGTAATAATTCTTATCTCACTTTAATTAACGGTAAATGTGTATTTTTGTGTCACACATACTGAAAGTAATTTAAATATATTTAGAATTATTACAAGAGAAATAGGCTAAATATTGTTTTTACTATATTTGTTTTCTGTGGTTTCTGTGACAGGAATTTTTTTTTTGCAGAATTTATTGCAGTTTTTGTTTTCAAAGGTATATGAGTGTAAATTTAAGTGTAAATTTGAATCATGAGATCATGATCAATATATAAATTATTTATTATATATTAAAAAAAACACTGGCGCACACGTATGTGTATGTGTATATTTACATATATATTACACATGCATACACAAGTGTGTATGATTAGACACATACAAAACAGAATACAAAAAAACATTTGCACTTCTATATTTAAAGTCATACATATGTTACCTAAACATATCATGGTTAATATTCATTGTTTTTTATCAGGAATAAAATCATGTCATAAAGATTCTGTTGTGATATATGCGTTTAGTAAAGTTTAACTTGTGACTGTCGTGGTAAGTTTGTCCTTTTGGAAAGTAAATACTTAAAATATTGAAAACATTATAATATTGTGATGACACATACATTCTGAGATTCTGATTTATAAAGAAGTGAAACACTGTTGGCACCGTTAACTTTCTTTAGCTTCGTCTTTCTCTGATGGTTGACACAATATATAACCAGGATATATAGCACAGTAAATATATGTGAAGGTGAATCCGGTGCATGTGGTGAACTCTGTGCTGTATTGGTGAGTAGTTCAGTGATCAGAGTCCATGTAGTTTCCAGGATCGGTGCTGGAAGCTGCTGCTGACTGTGTGAATGTGTGTGTGCTGCTTGTTGCTGCTGTCAAACTTCAGAAGAGCCGGTAGTGAAGCCCGTGGTGAGCGTGTACCCGGCGGCATCCGGAGCCCACCTGGGGGGGGGGAGCTCCCTGCTGTGTCTGGCCTCAGCCATGTCTCCTCCTCTGGTCCAGTTCTACTGGAAAAGACAGAAGGAGGATGGTCCTCTGGAGGAGCTGCCCGATGCTGAGGGAGAGCAGCTGGAGATCAGAGAGTCGGGACACGTGGCCGCCATCAAGCTGATCCGTCAGCCAGAGAACAGCAAATATAAATACCGCTGCTACGTCAGGCACGAGGGGGGAACAGCGGAGGCCCAGATAGATCAAGGTAACGGAGGCTTGGTGGCCGTGTTCAGCAGTGATTCAGCTTCATGAGGAGACGCTGTCAAAGAGAGCAGAGCAGCAGAGGACTGACTGATTCCTTTTTCCATCCTTTTGTGTTTCAGAGGTTCCAGCTCCAGCAGCCTCCTGTCCTCCTGAGAGAAAGCCAGCAGTCCTGCCCGTTGTGCAGCAAGATGAATGTAACGTTCTGCTGCAGTTAGATCTGCATATCAGTCTGTTCACCTTCTACTGAAGGATTTCAACATACACTGTCTGATTCTGTTAGTGTGTGTGTGTGTGTCCAACAGCACAACAAATCCCTTCACTTCACCGTTCTGACTAATAACACGAGTTGGGGCCCTTTAGTAAATGTGGGGCTTTGATGGAGCTAATCACAACTTTAGGGACTATATCAGGAAAGTTACAATAATTAATGTGTCTGTATTGAAAATCAATCGAATCACTCTGTGTAAGGTTAAAGATCAGAGATTATTTTTTAAGCCTTTTGTCATTGAAAGAAAATCAATGAATTCAAATTCACAGTCCCATTAACCTGTGTCTTCTTATATTTGAGCTTTCAATTTGATCCTGGAGTGACTTTGATTGTCGTAAACTAGTCACAGATGAAGGTAACGAAGGCTTGGTGGTCGTGTTCAGCAGTGATTCAGCTTCATGAGGAGACGCTGTCAAAGAGAGCAGAGCAGCAGAGGACTGACTGATTCCTTTTTCCATCCTTTTCAGTTGTAGTGGTTCCCCTGGATCCTTTCCAGTCTCAGTGCAGGGTGAAGCTGCTCTGTCTGCTGTACACACTGCTGATAGTGAAGAGTCTGGTTTACTGCTGTGGACTCAGTCTGATCAGGATCCTCAGAAACAAGGGACCGTCCACCAGCTGCACTCAAGCTGACTGATTGTTTTTTCTGCCTTTTGCCACTTCTCACCATCAGTTCATCTCATTTATTCATTTCTCAGCAGTCAGAAGTGCAAAGTCTATTTTCAGTCATTTAGTCATTATTTTGATACAATTTTTTATGGCATTTCCACGTTCACTTCTGACGTGTGATAATAGAAATTTAGGCTGAATCATTCAAATCTTTAGCTGCTTGAACAATATAATCTCACTCAAAGTATTTTTCACAGGTTCAGGGTTTGTCAAATGTATTCACTGTAAAATTCTCAATAAACTGAAAATCAGTGTGTTTGTGTTTTAAACCTCTTGTTTTATTAATTTCTTTGGATTCAGAGTGAAAATCAGACACAGAATCAACTTTGTTAGAAAGTACGTTGACATTTACAGGTGACTTGACTCTGGATGTAGGTTTCTCTTAATATCCTTCCACACAGTGTCAAAAACAAAATGATGATGTGAAGAAAGGCGAATGGATAAAATATCATAAGGACCCTACAGAAGATGAGCAAATATAAACATACTTATTTAATAGAAACTAGTGGCTGTGGGTGTTCCACCAGGTTCAGTGTTGGGTCTCTTGATCATTAGGTTGTATATTAATCATCTCTGATAACTGCGTCAGTGTGGACGTCAAACTCTACGCTGATGACACTGTACTGATTATGAGTAAACAGGGATGAGATATATATTTATCAAACACTTCTCAAGACAAAATCACTTTACAAGGAAATGCACAGGGTATATGTTATAAATAATAACAGTAAATGGTGTAAGAAAATGTGATAATAGAACTTTGAGGACATACAGTGGATTAGTGGGATTAATGAAGTGAAGAAATTAATATTTTGTACTGATTGAGATGAAGAGACTCCTTTGACAACAGGTGACCTGAGGTGAACCAAGATGGACGCTCTGGTTCTTCTCCAAGAAGTGAACAACTACATGACTTGTTTATCTCAGTGGTTCATGGTTCTGTCTCTGTGTGGTGAGTCTTTTCACCAACACCTCACTCAAAAGCTGTTCAGTATTAATCTGCATATTCTCATGTTCCGTCTTCATTGTGTAATTTCTGCCGTGTGAATATTCTTAACACTGAAAACAATGTTCAGTTTAGTGTCAGGTCATAAAATGGGACCTGAGCAGATTGAAGGAGCTTTATCGTGTCTTTATTTTCTCCAAGTTCATTTCCGTTAACTGTCATTGTGTTATCACAGTGAAAACCTACAGCTAATGTTGTGAAGGCTGCAGAGCAGAAACCCACACAGCTCGTCTGCTACAGGAAAGAAAGTGTTGATTTCCTGTCAAAGGCTTTTTATGAGTCCTAATAACCACTGAGAACAGATTCATATCTGCTGCTGTACACACTCATGACCCCCCCTTGGTAGTTTGTCTCTTAGTGATGCTTTTTTCCACTGAGTCCTCCACCCAGACAGAGTTAAACAGAGCCCGGTGACCCACAGAGACGAACCGCCTGGACGTCTCGTCCTCGGGATTCTTTTAAACGGAGATCTGGAGTTTTAGCTATGAAAGGTGTGTATACAGTTTACACTGCCAACAACTGCTCCTACATAACTGACACAGCTTGTTTGTCAGGACCCTCCAAAATGACACAAACTAGAGTTTTCTGATCTGACGTCTGTGGAATATTCCAGATAAGCTAGAAAATAGGACAGTGGTCGTGCAAATCAATCACTGTTAAGGTTCAGAAATCCAGGAAGTGAGGAGATCTGGAAGCTAAGGTCAGGAGCTAAGTCAGGAGCTTTCCTACGTTCACGTTTGGTCTTCAGCCACAAACCGAATGAACAGTTCATACGTCAAACCACATAACTACATATGTGACATTTCTGATACTGGTCAAGGTGGAAAATGAGATGAGCAGATGAGCTGTGAATCTGTTGAACACTGATGAAAACTGAAGGTGTCACTGTTGTATCGCTTTTGCTTCATAGCCAGTGTAGACTGAGAAAAATTATCAGTACCATTGTGTACTGATAGAATGTTCTTATACTGGGAGAAAAGAAACCATCGTGTGTCAAGGCGACGCTTAGTTTCTGAGTTTGATCTTGGCCACGAGAGTATCTGTGTAGCCGTTCACAGCGTGTCAAGGCGACCTATGTTAGTTTGTGTCTGTCTTACCTATGCTAGAACATATGTCGTACGTTATTATAAAAGCTTATGCTCCAGACTAAAAGCTCAGACAACTCTGTACTGCTGTGCTGACTTGTCTCCTTGCTGCAAGATATTAAACACACAAAGACTGACTCCAGTGACTCTGTGTCTTTTAAAGTACTTCTACTAACAACTTGGTCCTTCGAGCCGGATCCCAACAGCCTTTCCACCTTCCAGGGTCGGGACTGAAACCGTGCACGGGGGAGTCTGGGACTCCTGAACAAAGACCTCCGGCTGAATTGCTGGTTTGTTAGTATAAAGTATGAAACATCCAAAAACAGAGAAGTTTTAATTTTTCCACTTGCTCAGTCACAAAAATACATTTAATTCTGTCATTTTTAACATGTTTTAAAAGGAAGTTTGGAGTGTAAATTATGACGTGGATATAAGTTTTAAAGTTTTAGTCGGTTTTTAAATGAGATCTTAGTGTATAAATAACTATGTGCACTCTGAGCAGCTGGTAAATATTGTCAAACACAGGGTCCGAAAATAAGTTTTTGACTCACCGGCCAAGGTGGCTGGTGGATGAATAGAAACCTGAACAATAAACTGCCTTTTTGGCTTGTATGTCTGGCACGTACAGTCCCAGAGAGTATTTCATCTTAGTGCTGGTCTGCAGCTCTGTCTCAGAGGGTGTTGAGAGGCTCCGATTGAGCCCAGGACACAGACGCGAACTTAATGTGACACTTGCTGTGCTATTGGTCACGAATATTCTTCAGTTTCGTTGTTTTATTTCCAACGACAAATGAGTTGTTTCTGTTTTTGTCTTTGGCAAAACTGGCGATGCTCAGAGAGACTCATAACCATCGGCTCCACATTGTGTCATTTTTCAACGTGTTTCCTTTTTAACGGTCAGACTGCTCCTTCTAAATATTTCCACAATTAATATATATCTATATCTATACATATATGCGGGTATCTAGCTAGCTAGGTTAACCTTAACCTTTTGGACCTGCATTCCACAATTGGAAAAGTTGGGGCGGGTCTTTATGGAATACATGAGTGTGTGTGTGTGTGTGTGTGTGTGTGTGTGTGTGTGTGTGCGTGTGTGTGTGTATACACATGTGTGTGTGTGTGTGTGTGTGTGTGTGTGTGTGTGTGCAGCTCCGACACGACACAGGACAAAAGCAGAGCGTCCGTAATGCTAAATGAGGTAGAGACTCTCAGGACAGTGTTTTATTCTCTTATTCACAATTTTTTACTTGCCCAGTGGCAGTCTTGTTGTGTGTGTATCAAAAAAAAAATTTCAGACACTGGTCATACATGTACATTTGTGTTTATCTAGTTTGTAAATACAATCTTATATTTAACTTAAGGTCATTTTAAAATGGCATGTAAATGATTTCATTTGTTTAACTTTTAATATATTGAGAATTACACTGAATGAATTTTGAGAAAAGTAAGAAGATATTAAAAAGAAACAAGAACAGAAAATATTTTAAAAGACAGAATATTTATCAGACATGTCAATATTCAGCTTAATTTCCTATTGAGATATATATAAGTCCATATAAAAGTGCATATAAAGTATTAGAATAAAACTATATGGCACAAATTAAACTGACCAGAGTGCAAATTTATGTGTGTGATATATGTATGTATCATTCTTAGGCTGACTGAATCTAACCTGTGCAGAATAACATACATCTAAATTGAATTTCTAATACTGATCATACTGATAAACCAGATTAACAGTCAGCATGTGTGAAGCTGGTGGAAGAAAGCAGTGAAAAAAGGCCTTTTTCCCTGCAGACATTGAGACCTGCCACATTAGGAAAAGCACAGGTGTCATTAATGACATTAACGACGGCTCTGGTTTATTCAAGTCACTCTCTGGTAAGAGCGGCGGAGGCGGCCTCTGTATGCGTCACCATAGCGTGATGCTGACCGACCACCTGCCCAGGGAATTCACAAGCATTATGGTGGGGGCTGTGTGTGTCCCTCCCAGTGCTAATGCCGAGGGGCCCTGAATGAACCGCATGACGCTGTCAGTGAGCATCAGACTAAACAGCCCGATGCCTTTTTGTTGTATCGGGAGATTTCAACCAAGCCCACCTTGAGACAGTCCTGCCAAAGTTTTACCCACACGTAAACTTTTGCGACCGAAGGAAACGACACACTGGACGAAGCGACAGAGGCCTCAACAAATCACCTGACTGGAAAGCCGATGATCTCAGCTCCTTTTTGAAGTGATTGATCAGGTGTGTGGAGCTGTGGAAGTAGCTGCTCCCGTTTTTCTTTCTTCACACAGCTGCTTGAGTCACTTTCCTTCTGTGGACAATAAAGATTAAACCGGTGTTTCCAACCTTTTTGTCTTATGACATAAAATAAAGATGTTGATCATTGATATGATCATACAGGTGTTAATTCAGGTCCGTGTTAATTCTGGTTAAAGCTCAGAGACTTGAACCCCAGCAGTCTCACACACTTTACCTGATGACGGCCGACACTCGACACACTATGACTCGAGTCCATGAAGGTCCAGTCTGCAGGTCCAGAGAGGGGACATGTGGATTCAGTCTTCAACTTTTCAGGTCCCTCCGGTGGCTTTGTTTGTATAAAACTCATCATTCATAGTCAGACTTTATTTTAAATGTGAGCACAGATCCCAGTTCTTCAAAAACACCACACACACGTCAGACTGAATTTTGGGGAAATGTGAAAAAAATGATGCAGCAGAACATTTGATGGAGTCAAAACATTTGAAACATTCAAAGCACAGACTCCATTTTACGCTGAGTAAAAGATCACAGTCAGCACAAAACCACACAACAGCTTCAGCTGAGCCGTCAACCAGCAGCTGCCTCGTCTGTGGGCCCCAGGGGCTGATGGGAGGTTTGAGGACCTGTTAGAAACCACGTGGCCCCGGTCTGATCTCACAGCTCGTCCTTGTTTGGCCTCAGCTGCATCAGAGCGCCACTTCTCCCCAGGTTCACCAGAGGAAACACCACTGCACAAAATGCTTTTCCTCCCAGCTGCTGCTCTGTGCTGTCTGTGTTCAGGTGAGTGTTTCCAGCCAATCAGGAGCCAACAAAGTCAACCTTTAACACACACTGTCACACTGACCTTGGTCTGTCCGTTTCTCTCCAGCCCTGGTTACCATGGCAGCACAGCTGATTCAGGACCAGTTATCATGGACCAGGAGAGTTGGTGACACAGTCTCCTTCAGCTGTGGAGGAACTGACCAGTGTCATAGTTATATATACTGGTACCAGAAGAAAGACACAGAAACATTCACACTGATTCTTGCCATTGACAGGAGGGATAGTGAGATATATTCAGGTTACAATCATCCTCAGAAAGATGATTTCACAGCTCAGAATACACAGAACGGCTGTGAGTTGAAGATAGAGAAAGTTAAACTCTCTCATTCAGCCACCTACTACTGCTCCTGTGGGAAGTCAGATTCCCACAGTGAGAAAAGGTCCCTGCAGCCTGAACAAAAACCAACAGATGAACAGGTGTCAAACAGTGTTTGTGACAGGAAGAGATCAGTAAACCACAGCTCAGGTTCACACATTTCACCTCCAGCTCAGACAGGTTCTCTTTACTATAATATTCTAGTGATTCATATTATATTCATATCATTTTTCAATGATTCCTATTTTCAGCAGATATTTCAGCAGGTTTCCTGTTGTTCCACACAGTGAGGATGAAGCAGAAATACAGAAGAACAATAAGGAAGCAAGATGGAGAGAAAACAATAAAAGAAACAAAAGAATGAAATCATGTCAAACATTAAAGGTCTTAACAACAAATAAACTTCAAATAATGTGACAAACTTCTAAATATTGCCACAATTAATTAATATATCTCTATATCTATACATATTTGCGGGTATCTAGCTAGCTAGGTTAACCTTAACCTTATGGACCTGCATTCCCCAATTGGAAAAGTTGGGGCGGGTCTTTATGTAATACATGAGTGTGTGTTTGTGTGTGTATACACGTGTGTGTGTATAAACACACATGCGTGTGATTCTAGTGATTCATATTATATTCATATCATTTTTCAATGATTCATATTTTCAGCAGAAATTTCAGCAGGTTTCCTGTTGTCCCACACAGTGAGGACGAAGCAGAAATACAGAAGAACAATAAGGAAACAAGATGGAGAGAAAACAATAAAAGAAACTAAAGAATGAAATCATGTCAAACATTAAAAGGTCTAAACAACAAACAAACTTCAATTAATGTGACATAAACTGGACCAAAGACACAAAGACAAGTGTGATGAGGCTCTGGCCAAAGTCTGAGATGAAGATTAACAGGAGTCTACAGCCATGCAGCAGCTCTGTGAGGCCGTACTTACACACAGTGGAGCTTTGAGCTAAATGCTAACAGAACGATCTTGGTGATGCTTTTGAAGAAATCAGCAGTGATTTGATTTGTTCATCTTGATTAAGGCTCAGCAGAAAGAACCAGGCAAAGGCAACGGTGGGAGAAGTCAGGGTGTGAGTCGTGGTGGGCGACAGTCAGGAAGATCAACCAGGCAAAAGGCCAAATCCAAAAACAGGCAGGTGGTCAACACCAGGAAAAAACCAGCACAACAGACGAGTAAGGCGGGAATGAGTGGAAACGGGCCGGTGGAAATACTAAGACCTGATTAGGGAGTTGGGGACAGGTGAGTAGGTGGGAGGGGAGGAGTCAGGTGGCTGAAAGGTGAGACAGCCGGGGTGACGGCAGGACAGGAGGGTGTGACAGGGTCTGAGATGAAATGATTGTGATTCACTGTGTGTTTCACTGTGTGTTTTATTGCGTGTTTCACTGTGTGTTTCATTGTTTGTTTCATTGCGTGTTTCACTGTGTGTTTCATTGTGTTCTGTGTATTGTTATGTACTGTGACTTTCATCTTCTATGTTCTTTTCTCTTGGTTGTTGTATGATGCTCTTGTAAAGCACCGTCTGACTCATGTCTGTGAAAAGTGCTGCACAGATAAATTTTACTGACTAACTTACAAATGACAATATGATTTTTAACAAAAGATGTTTGTTAGCATGCTAACATGTGCTAACATGTGTTAACATGTGCTAATATGTAAACTAGTCCTAAACCAAAGTCCAGCTGAGGCTGATGTGAACTTCGTTAGTTCTGCAGGTATTTAGTCACAACAAAGTATTGGAGAAATTTAACTGTTGACCTGATGGTGGCGCTAGAGGAAATGTCAGAGGACCAGAGTTACTACAGTTCATCCTCAGGGGATCATGAACAACTGAAACAATATAAATGGGACTATTTGTTAAGATATTTGAGAAAAAAGGAAAAGAAAAGAAGAGACGTTCATGTTGATATAAACAAGAGAGAAACACATGATGGAGCTGAAATATGAAACTGGCTCATAATTGTGACTCATTCACATCAGCTGACACATTCAGCAGCTGTTAGGTTTTTGTATCAGTCTCTTTCAATGTGTCATGACATCTTTGGCTCTGGAACTAGACTTTATGTGACAGGTGAGAATAAACATTTATTTTCCTTCAGATGTTTTATAGAAGAAGTTGAAAATGTGTTTTCAGTCAGTTTCTGCTGCTTCAGACTTTAAATGTTAATTTTTTCATATTTAGCACAAAGTTCCTTCTGCTGCTGTTCTCAAATGAAAAATTCAGTAACTTGTGAAAAGACCTTTAAATCTACTGCACAGCAGAAGAAATTCTTTATTTCTGATTGAGGCAAAACGTCTTTGAAGAGTCTAAAAAGTCTGATATTGTAAATGCAAACTGGAATCAGCTGCTGCTGAATGAACGATCAGGCAGCTTTTCTATTTCTCTTCTGTCTCCTGAAGTCAGTTCATTATTAGATGAATGACTGTGGAGGATTTTCCTGCTCAGTTGACTTTTTGTACAAAGTTTAGAGTTGATCAAAGTGACTTTCAGTGATGAGCAGGATTCTTCAGATTCACTCTGATTGTAGAAAGTTAAATGTTTTCTAAAGTGTAATTTTGATTTGTAGATCCACATAATTAATTGACTCAGAGCACATTTTCTTACATAAAATATCTTTGCATGATGATACACTGTATATGAATCTATGTTAACATGTAAAAATGAAGACTAAATACGTCTTGTTTAAGGTTAAAATTATATGTAATAATTCTTATCTCACTTTAATTAACGGTAAATGTGTATTTTTGTGTCACACATACTGAAAGTAATTGACTGAAATATATTTAGAATTATTACAAGAGAAATATGCTAAATATTGTTTTTACTATATTTGTTTTCTGTGGTTTCTGTGACAGGAATTTTTTTTGCAACATGTAGAATTTATTGTAGTTTTTTTTTCAAACATATTAGTGTAAATTTAAGTGTAAATTTGAATCATGAGATCATGATCAATTTATGAATTATTTATTATAAATAAAATAAAACACTGGCGCACACGTATGTGTATATTTACATATATATTACAAATGCATACACAAGTGTGTATGATTAGACACATACAAAACAGAATACAAAAAAAAGTTTGCACTTCTATATTTAAAGTCATACATATGTTACCTAAACATATCATGGTTAATATTCATTGTTTTTTATCAGGAATAAAATCATGTCATAAAGATTCAGTTGTGATATATGCGTTTAGTAAAGTTTAACTTGTGACTGTCGTGGTAAGTTTGTCTGTTTGGAAAGTAAATACTTAAAATATTGAAAACATTGTGATATGATATGGTGATGACACATATATTCTGAGCTTCTGATTTATAATGAAGTGAAACACTGTTGGCACCGTTAACTTTCTTTAGCTTAGTCTTTCTCTGATAGTTGACACAATATATAACCAGGATATATAGCACAGTAAATAAATGTGAAGGTGAATCCGGTGCATGTGGTGAACTCTGTGCTGTATTGGTGAGTAGTTCAGTGATCAGAGTCCATGTAGTTTCCAGGATCGGTGCTGGAAGCTGCTGCTGACTGTGTGAATGTGTGTGTGCTGCTTGTTGCTGCTGTCAAACTTCAGATGAGCCGGTAGTGAAGCCCGTGGTGAGCGTGTACCCGGCGGCATCCGGAGCCCACCTGGGGGGGGGGAGCTCCCTGCTGTGTCTGGCCTCAGCCATGTCTCCTCCTCTGGTCCAGTTCTACTGGAAAAGACAGAAGGAGGATGGTCCTCTGGAGGAGCTGCCCGATGCTGAGGGAGAGCAGCTGGAGATCAGAGAGTCGGGACACGTGGCCGCCATCAGGCTGATCCATCAGCCAGAGAACAGCAAATATAAATACCGCTGCTACGTCAGGCACGAGGGGGGAACAGCGGAGGCCCAGATAGATCAAGGTAACGGAGGCTTGGTGGCCGTGTTCAGCAGTGATTCAGCTTCATGAGGAGACGCTGTCAAAGAGAGCAGAGCAGCAGAGGACTGACTGATTCCTTTTTCCATCCTTTTCAGTTGTAGTGGTTCCCCTGGATCCTTTCCAGTCTCAGTGCAGGGTGAAGCTGCTCTGTCTGCTGTACACACTGCTGATAGTGAAGAGTCTGGTTTACTGCTGTGGACTCAGTCTGATCAGGATCTTCAGAAACAAGGGACCGTCCACCAGCTGCACTCAAGCTGACTGATTGTTTTTCTGCCTTTTGCCACTTCTCACCATCAGTTTATTCATTTATTCATTTCTCAGCAGTCAGAAGTGCAAAGTCTATTTTCAGTCATTTAGTCATTATTTTGATACAATTTTTTATGACATTTCCACGTTCACTTCTGACGTGTGATAATAGAAATTTAGGCTGAATCATTAGAATCATTAGCTGCTTGAACAATATAATCTCACTCAAAGTATTTTTTCTCAGTTTCAGGGTTTGTCAAATGTATTCACTGCAAAATTCTCAATAAACTGAAAGTCAGTGTGTTTGTGTTTTAAACCTCTTGTTTTATTGATTTCAGTTTGGATTCAGAGTGAAAATTCGACACAGAAAAAACTTTGTTAGAAAGTACGTTGATATTTACAAGTGACTTGACTCTTGATGTAGGTTTCTCTTAATATCCTTCCACACAGTGTCAAAAACAAAATGATGATGTGAAGAAAGGCGAATGGATAAAATATCACAAGGAGTCTACAGAAGATGAGCAAATATGAACGTAGTTATTTAATACGAACTAGTGGCTGTGGGTGTTCCACCAGGTTCAGTGTTGGGTATCCTGATCATTAGGTTGTATATTAATCATCTCTGATAACTGTGTCAGTTTGGACGTCAAACTCTACGCTGATGACACTGTACTCATAATGAGTAAACAGGGATGAGATATATATTTATCAAACACTTCTCGACAAAATCACTTTACAAGGAAATGCACAGGGTATATGTTATAAATAATAACAGTAAATGGTGTAAGAAAATGTGATAATAGAACAGAGGACATACAGTGGATTAGTGGGATTAATGAAGTGAAGAAATTAATATTTTGTACTGATTGAGATGAAGAGACTCCTTTGACAACAGGTGACCTGAGGTGAACCAAGATGGACGCTCTGGTTCTTCTCCAAGAAGTGAACAACTACATGACTTGTTTATCTCAGTGGTTCATGGTTCTGTCTCTGTGTGGTGAGTCTTTTCACCAACACCTCACTCAAAAGCTGTTCAGTATTAATCTGCATATTCTCATGTTCCGTCTTCATTGTGTAATTTCTGCCGTGTGAATATTCTTAACACTGAAAACAATGTTCAGTTTAGTGTCAGGTCATAAAATGGGACCTGAGCAGATTGAAGGAGCTTTATCGTGTCTTTATTTTCTCCAAGTTCATTTCCGTTAACTGTCATTGTGTTATCACAGTGAAAACCTACAGCTAATGTTGTGAAGGCTGCAGAGCAGAAACCCACACAGCTCGTCTGCTACAGGAAAGAAAGTGTTGATTTCCTGTCAAAGGCTTTTTATGAGTCCTAATAACCACTGAGAACAGATTCATATCTGCTGCTGTACACACTCATGACCCCCCCTTGGTAGTTTGTCTCTTAGTGATGCTTTTTTCCACTGAGTCCTCCACCCAGACAGAGTTAAACAGAGCCCAGTGACCCACAGAGACGAACCGCCTGGACGTCTCGTCCTCGGGATTCTTTTAAACGGAGATCTGGAGTTTTAGCTATGAAAGGTGTGTATACAGTTTACACTGCCAACAACTGCTCCTACATAACTGACACAGCTTGTTTGTCAGGACCCTCCAAAATGACACAAACTAGAGTTTTCTGATCTGACGTCTGTGGAATATTCCAGATAAGCTAGAAAATACGACAGTGGTCGTGCAAATCAATCACTGTTAAGGTTCAGAAATCCAGGAAGTGAGGAGATCTGGAAGCTAAGGTCAGGAGCTAAATCAGGAGCTTTCCCACGTTCACGTTTGGTCTTCAGCCACAAACCGAATGAACAGTTCATACGTCAAACCCCATCACTACACATGTGACATTTCTCATACTGGTCAAGGTGGAAAATGAGATGAGCAGATGAGCTGTGAATCTGTTGAACACTGATGAAAACTGAAGGTGTCACTGTTGTATCGCTTTTGCTTCATAGCCAGTGTAGACTGAGAAAAATTATCAGTACTATTGTGTACTGATAGAATGTTCTTATACTGGGAGAAAAGAAACCATCGTGTGTCAAGGCGACGCTTAGTTTCTGAGTTTGATCTTGGCCACGAGAGTATCTGTGTAGCCGTTCTCAGCGTGTCAAGGCGACCTATGTTAGTTTGTGTCTGTCTTACCAATGCTAGAACATATGTCGTATGTTATCATAAAAGCTTATGCTCCAGACTAAAAGCTCAGACAACTCTGTACTGCTGTGCTGACTTGTCTCCTTGCTGCAAGATATTAAACACACAAAGACTGACTCCAGTGACTCTGTGTCTTTTAAAGTACTTCTACTAACAACTTGGTCCTTCGAGCCGGATCCCAACAGCCTTTCCACCTTCCAGGGTCGGGACTGAAACCGTGCACGGGGGAGTCTGGGACTCCTGAACAAATCTGTTGAACACTGATGAAAACTGAAGATGTCACTGTTGCATTGCTTTTGCTTCATAGCCAATGTAGAGAAAGTATAAAACATCAAAAAACAGAAGTTTTAATTTTGCCACTTGGAGTGTAAATTATGACGTAGATGCAACTTACAAAGGGTTATTGAGCTTTTAAATGAGTTTTAATGTATTAATATCTTGAAATGCAATCTTCCTTTTAATTTGTTCTTGGCACTTTATTAAAGTACACAGAGGTATTTACAAACAAAGTCATCAAAAAGGAGGATGTTGATACTAAAGAGAAAGGGATTTTTTAACATACTGAGAATATTATTGTATTTGACAAACTGAACACAACCTGAGGTAAGTTTAAAAAGAAACGTTTTTAATAACTTTTAATATACATTTCCCTACTAAACTGGATATAAAGTATCACAATAACAGTATATTACAAAATTTAAATGGACAAAATTAAATAAATGTGTGATGTATGTATTTGTTATTCTTACGCTGACTGAATCTAACCTGTGAATAAAAATATACATTTTATGTGAATTTCTAATACTGATCAAATTGATAAACCAGATGAACAGATGGTGAAAATTGGCAAAAGGCAGAACAAAACAATCAGTCAGCTTGAGTGCAGCTGGTGGACGGTCCCTTGTTTCTGAGGATCCTGATCAGACTGAGTCCACAGCAGTAAACCAGACTCTTCACTATCAGCAGTGTGTACAGCAGACAGAGCAGCTTCACCCTGCACTGAGACTGGAAAGGATCCAGGGGAACCACTGCAACTGAAAAGGATGGAAAAAGGAATCAGTCAGTCCTCTGCTGCTCTGCTCTCTTTGACAGCGTCTCCTCATGAAGCTGAATCACTGCTGAACACGGCCACCAAGCCTTCGTTACCTTCATCTGTGACTAGTTTACGACAATCAAAGTCACTCCAGGATCAAATTGAAAGCTCAAATATAAGAAGACAATGGGACTTTGAATTTTAATTCATTGATTTTCTTTCAAAGACAAAAGTCTTAAAAAATAATCTCTGATCTTTAACCTTACACAGAGTGATTCGATTGATTTTCAATACAGACACATTAATTATTGTAACTTTAAGATATAGTCCCTAAAGTTGTGATTAGCTCCATCAAAGCCCCACATTTACTAAAGCGCCCCAACTTGTGTTATTAGTCAGAACGGTGAAGTGAAGGGATTTGTTGTGCTGTTGGACACACACACACACACTAACAGAATCAGACAGTGTATGTTGAAATCCTTCAGTAGAAGGTGAACAGACTGATATGCAGATCTAACTGCAGCAGAACGTTACATTCATCTTGCTGCACAACGGGCAGGACTGCTGGCTTTCTCTCAGGAGGACAGGAGGCTGCTGGAGCTGGAACCTCTGAAACAGAAAAGGATGGAAAAAGGAATCAGTCAGTCCTCTGCTGCTCTGCTCTCTTTGACAGCGTCTCCTCATGAAGCTGAATCACTGCTGAACACGGCCACCAAGCCTTCGTTACCTTGATCTATCTGGGCCTCCGCTGTTCCCCCCTCGTGCCTGACGTAGCAGCGGTATTTATATTTGCTGTTCTCTGGCTGACGGATCAGCTTGATGGCGGCCGTGTGTCCCGACTCTCTGATCTCCAGCTGCTCTCCCTCAGCATCGGGCAGCTCCTCCAGAGGACCATCCTCCTTCTGTCTTTTCCAGTAGAACTGGACCAGAGGAGGAGACATGGCTGAGGCCAGACACAGCAGGGAGCTCCCCCCCCCCAGGTGGGCTCCGGATGCCGCCGGGTACACGCTCACCACGGGCTTCACTACCGGCTCATCTGAAGTTTGACAGCAGCAACAAGCAGCACACACACATTCACACAGTCAGCAGCAGCTTCCAGCACCGATCCTGGAAACTACATGGACTCTGATCACTGAACTACTCACCAATACAGCACAGAGTTCACCACATGCACCGGATTCACCTTCACATATATTTACTGTGCTATATATCCTGGTTATATATTGTGTCAACCATCAGAGAAAGACGAAGCTAAAGAAAGTTAACGGTGCCAACAGTGTTTCACTTCTTTATAAATCAGAAGCTCAGAATATATTTGTCATCACAATATTATATCATGTTTTCAATATTTTAAGTATTTACTTTCCAAACAGACAAACTTACGACAGTCACAAGTTAAACTTTACTAAACGCATATATCACAACTGAATTTTTATGACATGATTTTATTCCTGATAAAAAACAATGAATATTAACCATAATATGTTTAGATAACATATGTATGACTTTAAATCAGGAAGTATGAATGATTTTTTAACCTACAAAATTATAGGAAGAATGTCTCTAAACATACAAATTATCAAGAATTTATACATTGATCAAAATCTCATGATTACAATTCACTTAAATTTACCTTCATTATTTTAAGCACATTTTTACATTAAAGCACAAAAGCTACATTAAATTCTTTATTTTGAGTCCAAAAAAATTTCAATCATAGAAACAACAGAAAACAAATATAATAAAAACTATATTCAGCCCTTTTTCCCTTCTAATAATTCTTGATTTATTTCAAATTACTGTTATTGTGACACAAAAACACACATTCATCATTAAATAAAGTGAGATATTAATTACATATATAGTTTAATCTTAAAAAATGTGTTAACTGTGAATTTTAACATGTTAATATAGATTCATATACAATGTATCATCATGGTGATACATTGTATGTAAGAAAATGTGCTTTTATTCAGTTAAATATAATGAAACTACAACCATAATATTTAAATTATTAAAAATTGTGTAATTATTTATATAATCTTGTATATACATTTTTTAATATTTCATACATTTATCATCAGACAACAATTTTATTCATTTAATGTATTTACCACCAGAAACATTACGAATATTTTTACCACAGTAAATATTTTGAAAAGAAATTTTTTTTTTACTTTCTAGAATCAGAGTGAATCTGAAGAATCCTGCTCATCACTGAAAGTCACTTTGATCAACTCTAAACTTTGTACAAAAAGTCAACTGAGCAGGAAAATCCTCCACAGTCATTCATCTAATAATGAACTGACTTCAGGAGACAGAAGAGAAATAGAAAAGCTGCCTGATCGTTCATTCAGCAGCAGCTGATTCCAGTTTGCATTTACAATATCAGACTTTTTAGACTCTTCAAAGACGTTTTGCCTCAATCAGAAATAAAGAATTTCTTCTGCTGTGCAGTAGATTTAAAGGTCTTTTCACAAGTTACTGAATTTTTCATTTGAGAACAGCAGCAGAAGGAACTTTGTACTAAATATGAAAAATTAACATTTAAAGTCTGAAGCAGCAGAAACTGACTGAAAACACATTTTCAACTTCTTCTATAAAACATCTGAAGGAAAATAAATGTTTATTCTTACCTGTCACATAAAGTTTAGTTCCAGAGAGAAAGACATAGTAGGAGCCTCCTCTCACAGTGAAAGAGACTGATACAAAAACCTAACAGCTGCTGAATGTGTCAGCTGATGTGAATGAGTCACAATTATGAGCCAGTTTCATATTTCAGCTCCATCATGTGTTTCTCTCTTGTTTATCAACACGACCGTATCTTCTTTTCTTTTCTTTCTTGCTCAAATATCTTAACAAATAGTCCCATTAATATTGTTTCAGTTGTTCATGATCCCCTGAGGATGAACTGTAGTAACTCTGGTCCTCTGACATTTCCTCTAGCGCCACCATCAGGTCAACAGTTTAATTTCTCCAAAACTTTGTTGAGACTAAATACCTGCAGAACTAACGAAGTTCACATCAGCCTCAGCTGGACTTTGGTTTAGGACTAGTTTACATATTAGCACATGTTAGAACATATTAGCACATGTTAGCACATGTTAGCACATGTTAGCACATGTTAGCATGCTAACAAACATCTTTTATTAAAAATCATATTGTCATTTGTAAGTTAGTCAGTAAAATTTATCTGTGCAGCACTTTTCACAGACATGAGTCAGACGGTGCTTTACAAGAGCATCATACAACAACCAAGAGAAAAGAACATAGAAGATGAAAGTCACAGTACATAACAATACACAGAACACAATGAAACACAATGAAACACACAATGAAACACACAGTGAAACACACAGTGAAACAAAGAATGAAACACGCAGTGAAACATGCAATGAATCACGCAATGAAATATACAATGAAACACACAGTAAAACACACAGTGAAACACACAATGAAACACACAACGAAACACACAGCGAAACACACAGTGAAACACACAACGTAATGATAATCCCTTAAAATCCGTCTCTACACCATAAACATACTCACCAGTGTGTCATGTGGTTCGCTCCATAACTTTCGATCAGGAGGATAAAGATGATTGTAAGATTTAAATACTGTTTCACTTGTCATGGTTCATTCATACATTCATTTTGCACATTACTAACTCTCCTCATTTCATCTCAGACCCTGTCACACCCTCCTGTCCTGCCGTCACCCCGGCTGTCTCACCTTTCAGCCACCTGACTCCTCCCCTCCCACCTACTCACCTGTCCCCAACTCCCTAATCAGGTCTTAGTATTTCCACCGGCCCGTTTCCACTCATTCCTGCCTTACTCGTCTGTTGTGCTGGTTTTTTCCTGGTGTTGACCACCTGCCTGTTTTTGGATTTGGCCTTTTGCCTGGTTGATCTTCCTGACTGTCGCCCACCACGACCCTTATTTGCCCTTTCCCGTCTTCTGGCTGCCAAGCCCTAATGAAGAGGAACTTTTCCGAACTTAAAGACAGTCTCTGAGTCCTGAGTTGTGCTAATAAGTCATCCTAAACTTGAGCCATCAAAGTACAATGTGACCAGTATGAACCGAACCTTAGCTCTGAACTCTTTTTGAACAGGAACGCCATTCATCACCATGAGCTGCAACTCATCCAGAAACTAGTGTTAGTATGGTAACTGACATGGTATCTATGTTAAGGCTGGCTCAAACATTGAACATAATATTGGACACGACACAAGGACAAGTATGTTACATGTGTTTATTGAAGTAGTGAATGAATAAATACGAAGACCAGAGACCTTGCACCACAAAGGTGCTGCTGCATCAGGGTGGTGAGACAGAGAGCTAATCAAAAGGAGTTCCCTATTTAGGCTCAGGTCACTTATCAACACATGGGCCTGCCAATCAGGTGATGTGAGCACCAGGAAACACCCAAAATAAAACAGGATGCAACACTACCCCTATAAAGATGGCACTTGAAGTTGCCATTATTCATCCACTCATGACAGGGCATCAGCTACAACATTTCCTGGCCTCTCTTATGGCGCATGTCCAAATTTTAGTTTTGAATCATTTTAGCCCAACACATTGGCCTCTGGTTGCTATTGTACATGCAGAATAGGAACACCAAGCGGTTAAGATTCATGTAATAAACAGGCTGCGAGGCAGAACCAATGTATACATCAAAGTGCTTTTTCAGTCCATGGCAAATCTCTCAAATCTCCCTTTACATGACTAGGCTCAAGGGGCACTGGGGCATTCACATGTTTAGGTTTGCCTGCTACCTGGTATACATAGCAGGTGTGACAATGCTCAGCTACAACCACCTTTAAGCCAGGGCAAATGTAGTCTTAGAATTCGATTGCATGTCTTCTTAATCCCCAAATGACCATACATAGCATTACCATGAGCTTAGTTCAGTATCTGTGAACAGTACACAGAGGGAACAAAAACTTAAGTGACGTTCCAGTCAGACCCATCAGGACAAACAGTCCACTTATGCCTGCGTCCATCATCTTCCTTGCTCAGGGACAACTGCAGGGAGCTTGCAGAGTGCTAAAATAATTAAAGCCACAGATTTAGTTTTCCACTTCCTACCTAAAGTGGGGCAATCAGCTACAGTGTGACCTAACTTCTTGAGTAGAAGCAAGCCCAACCTGGATTTCTATCTCTAGAGCTGGATATTTACTCCCAGAAGTGTAAAGAGTAGAATTACCACAAGGAATTTTGTTGGTAAAGTGAGAACACTGAGAGAGTGTATGGGTTGTAGTTCCAGGCTTGAACCTGTCACTACATGCAACCTTAGGAGCCAAAACATACTCATCAGCAAGTACAACAGCATCCTCTGTAGTTTTTACTCTCTGCCCACTCAAATAAAAGGAGACCTCCTCTGGAGCTCCTCCAAAAAATCAACTTTTTCAACTGTTCTTTGTCACAAATTTTTGTGAGGTGCACCACTGATCAAACAAAATCTCTTTTTCTTGGGCAAATTCCGGAGAGGTTTGCTTTTCTTCTTTGAAGTGGCTAAGACAATGAAGTCTATAAACATTCTGGCATTAGCTCTTTGGCACGCAAAATAGCTGCTTTAACAGTGTCATAGTCTGTGCTTTCACCCAAAGTTAGTGAAGAGTACACCAAGACAGCTTTAACTGCAAGAACACAAAGCTACAGCAATGTCCAGTTGTGCTTTCTTTGTGTAACAAAAGAGTTGTTGAGTGTCAAGATCTTTAACAAACCTCATGTGTCATGTATCATCAACTACACTGTGTCATCACCCTGACACAAATCCAGGGAGGCAGGAGCCTACAGACACTTCCTGACCCAGTGTTCTCTGGTCTTCAAATTCAATTCTTCCTTCTTTGATCCTTCCCCATCGAAAGGGCCAGAATTGCTTGTTCAACCACACTGCCCAGGGAGGGAGGCTGTGAAGGGTCTGCTGAATTATAACAAGGGAGGCAGATGAGTAGTGGACTACTCCGTCGAGTTCCAGACTATAGCAGCTGAAAGTAAGTGGAACCCACATGCCTTCTGTGATGCTGACTGTGAGTATTTTGAGACTATTTTAGGGATTGTTATTGCTCTCTTTAACAAATACATGCAAATTTTTCTGACCTGACGTCGTCATAAGCACATCATTCATTTGTTTCCTCTAAAACTCTAGGCAAATGATTGTGTTTTATGGGGACTGTCCTCCCATAAACAAGCACCCTTTAGGTCGTTGGTGCAAACAGCTTATTACCACCTATAGTTACCTTTCATTGTTGAGGGAAATCTAAACGTCGAATGAGACAGCATCTTTCTGAAATGTCTTTTTCTTAAATATCCCAAAACAACAAGGAAGGAAGTATAATGGCATTAAAGGATGAAGTCAGGTGACGATGATAAAGACCCACAAACTTCACAGGGGAGGGGGATTTGGATGAATGGATGGGCGGCAAACAGATTGGAATTTGATAGCGGACTTCGGTTTGTTTCCTTTTTCAAACCTACATAATATTGATCCTTTTAACCTACACTAAAAGTGTTCATAACCTTAACCAATGTGATGATTATCGTAACTATGACGACAAAGCTCTGTACCCTTAATGAATTACCTCAATTAGTTGTTTTTGTGCACAAACCTAACCAGTCCTTTACCATAGCAATCTCTAGACATAAATGGGTTAGTTATTTGATTTTTAACAGTGATTTCTGTGTTGATCTGTGGTATCTCTCCTGCAAGTGTAGCACTAATTCAAGAAATACTTATATGGGTCGTATTAGAGGACAGTGACAAAGGACTGATATGGTCATTTAGGTTGGAAGACCTGTTTCTTTTTAATGATTTCATTTATGATGTCAAAGCCCTGTGGTTAATGTTTGGTTAACTTTACATACTCAAACACTTTGGTCAGATTTGGATACATATCATGTTTAGTTTTAAAAAAAGCAATTTGATAAGGTTAGATGAGCTTTGTTGTCACTGTTACAACAATAACCATGTTAAAATCAGGGAAAAATCGTGGTGATAAACAGTTGTCTCCTGTGAAGTCCATTGTTTTGTGGCCCAATGAATTATTGATGAATTGTTTAAACTTTGGTGTAGTGTTTAATCCCGGGAAACAGGATTCCTCAGTATCTACTTCCAGTCCATTTCCCATTTCTAGGAAAACTTTAATTACAAGAAACTGTGAAAAAAAGTGAAAAATAGGCTGACACATACTAAACATACCATCTCTAATCCTGCTGAACGGTTTATGACCAAATCCCTGCATAACTGATGACATTCCTATCAGCATCAGCTGGAGTTTGTTGTTAGTGATTACTAGCAAGTGTTAGTATGCTAATATTTCGTATATAATCTAAGATGGTGAACACAGTAAACATTATACCATCTAAACATCAGCATGTTAGCATTTAGCCTCACAGAGCTCCTTCATGGCTGTAGACTCCTGCTAATCTTCATCTCAGACTTTGGCCTGGAGCCTCATCACACTTGTCTTTGTGTCTTTGGTCCAGTTTATGTCACATTAATTGAAGTTTATTTGTTTTTTAGACCTTTTAATGTTTGATATGATTTCATTCTTTTAGTTTCTTTTATTGTTTTCTCTCCATCTTGTTTCCTTATTGTTCTTCTGTTCTTCTTCTAAAGAAGCTGAAGTGTTGTTGTAGAGAAACTTTCTTGGTGCTAGAGGGAAGGTCAGAAGGTCATCATAAATGTTAGGCTTCATCCTCTGGGAACCGGAAACGTCCACAGGAGTTTTATGGAAAACCGTCCAACAAAATCAGCATCCTTATAGCAGTGTCTGCTGCTAGAAGGATAAAATGCTCACCTGACATCAATCTGAGATTTGTCTTTTCAAATGGGGTGAAATCATCTGGTGACATCTGCTGAAAGGTGCAAACCAACAAGTGTTGCATGATGTGTTTTCACTGAGAACAGAGGCACGGAATTGACTTTATTCCAGTAGCAGCTCAAAGCAGATGATTTTATTCTGGATCTCATACCTTTGTTTGGAAATATTTTACTATACAAAATTAGATTCAATTCTGACTTTTAAGAGAGATATATTTTCTTGTGGATGATGTCTTTATGTAGTTAGTACTAATTGTTTTCTTTGCATTTCTTCATCATAGTGCTTCATTTCTGCTTCGTCCTCACTGTGTGGAACAACAGGAAACCTGCTGAAATATCTGCTGAAAATAGGAATCATTGAAAAATAATATGAATATAATATGAATCACTAGAATATTATAGTAAAGAGAACCTGTCTGAGCTGGAGGTGAAATGTGTGAACCTGGGCTGTTTGTTTACTGATCTCTTCCTGTCACAAACACTGTTTGACATCTGTTTATCTGTTGGTTTTTGTTCAGGCTGCAGGGACCTTTTCTCACTGTGGGAACCCGATCTCTTACAACAGCAGTAGTAGGCAGCTGAATGAGAGAGTTTAGCTTTCTTTATCTTCAACTCACAGCCGTTCTGTGTATTCTGAGCTGTGAAATCATCTTTCTGAGGATGATTGTACCTTGAATCTACATTGACAGTGCTCCTCTCAAAACGCAGAATCACGGTGAATGTTTCTGTGTCTTTCTTCTGGAACCAATACATATCATCACTATTACACTGGTCAGTTCCTTCACAGCTGAAGGAGACTGTGTCACCAACTCTCCTGGTCCATGGTAACTGGTCCTGAATCAGCTGTGCTGCCATGGTAACCAGGGCTGGAGAGAAACGGACAGACCAAGGTCAGTGTGACAGTGTGTGTTAAAGGTTGACTTTGTTGGCTCCTGATCGGCTGGAAACACTCACCTGAACACAGACAGCACAGAGCAGCAGCTGGGAGGAAAAGCATTTTGTGCAGTGGTGTTTCCTCTGGTGAACCTGAGGAGAAGTGGCGCTCTGATGCAGCTGAGGCCAAACAAGGACGAGCTGTGAGATCAGACCGGGGCCACGTGGTTTCTCACAGGTCCGCAAACCTCCCATCAGCCCCTGGGGCCCACAGACGAGGCTGCTCTCGGAAAAAAAAGGCCTTTTCCTTGCAGACATTGTGACTTGTCACATTAGGCACAGGTGTCATTAATGACATTAATGATGGCTCTGGTTTATTCAAGTGCCCCAGTAAACCGGGACTTTTGGTGACACAGTCTCCTTCAGCTGTGGAGGATTTGACCAGTGTGGTAATTGTATATTCTGGTACCAGAAGAAAGACACAGAAACATTCACACTGATTCTTGCCATTGGCAGGAGGGATAGTGAGATATATTCAGGCTACGATCATCCTCAGAAAGATGATTTCACAGCTCAGAATACACAGAACGGCTGTGAGTTGAAGATAGAGAAAGTTAAACTCTCTCATTCAGCCACCTACTACTGCTCCTGTGGGAAGTTTGATTCCCACAGTGAGAAAAGGTCCTTGCAGCCTCCAGCTCAGACAAGTTCTCTTCACTTTAATATTCTATTGATTCATATTATATTCATATTATTTTTCAATGATTCCTATTTTCAGCAGATATTTCAGCAGGTTTCCTGTTGTTCCACACAGTGAGGACGAAGCAGAAATGAAGCACTATGATGAAGAAATGCAAAGAAAACAATTAGTACTAACTACATAAAGACATCATCCACAAGAAAATATATCTCTCTTAAAAGTCAGAATTGAATCTAATTTTGTATAGTAAAATATTTCCAAACAAAGGTATGAGATCCAGAATAAAATCATCTGCTTTGAGCTGCTACTGGAATAAAGTCAATTCCGTGCCTCTGTTCTCAGTGAAAACACATCATGCAACACTTGTTGGTTTGCACCTTTCAGCAGATGTCACCAGATGATTTCACCCCATTTGAAAAGACAAATCTCAGATTGATGTCAGGTGAGCATTTTATCCTTCTAGCAGCAGACACTGCTATAAGGATGCTGATTTTGTTGGACGGTTTTCCATAAAACTCCTGTGGACGTTTCCGGTTCCCAGAGGATGAAGCCTAACATTTATGATGACCTTCTGACCTTCCCTCTAGCACCAAGAAAGTTTCTCTACAACAACACTTCAGCTTCTTTAGCATTAATTGCTTGTTTTTTTGCTGGAGCTGACTGACTAACTAACTGACTGAAATCTATAATGTTTTCAGAGAATGAAACATTTTAAACATCTAAAGCTACACATATCAATATTTTCACATGAACGAAGGGTGAAATGACGTGTAATCAAGGACGAACTGATCGCTTGAAGCACTGGGAAGTTTCCCAGGGGCCCTGACACAACTGAAGCAATGTTACTGTCCACAACAGTAATAAGCTAATACAATTATAGCGTTAGCTATGCTAATACAACCCACTCCCTCTAGTGGAACCTCTCCTCAACCCAGTGAGTCTGCATTGTGTTACTGATATGGGATTATAATCACACACTGAATAACATACAAATGTTAGATTTCTACAAATCTAAATTGAATTAAACACTCAACAAATGATTTACTGCATTGAAAAATGCAATATGACTGTTAATCTAAATCATCAAATTAAGGACAAGACACGTAATAGATGCTGTGTATCCAGAAAAATAACAGCATAACAAAAAGGAAAATCAGGATTAAATATTTATACATAGATTATAAACATATATGAAGAATAGGAAAGTGCCACCATACTGACAGAAAGCAGTAACTTTGGTAGTTCTGGAGATATGTTGAGAAACATGTTGAGAAACGCTGACCTGATGGTGGCGCTAGAGGAAAAGTCAGAGCAACAAAGTTAATACAGTTCATCCTCAGGGGATCATGAACAACTGAAACAATATAAATGGGACTATTTGTTAAGATATTTGAGCAAGAAAGAAAAGAAAAGAAGATACGGTCGTGTTGATATAAACAAGAGAGAAACACATGATGGAGCTGAAATATGAAACTGGCTCATAATTGTGACTCATTCACATCAGCTGACACATTCAGCAGCTGTTAGGTTTTTGTATCAGTGTGTTACGACATCTTTGGCTCTGGAACTAAACTTTATGTGACAGGCAAGAATAAACATTTTTTTTGTCAGTTTCTGCTTGTATTTAAAAATAATATGTGAACCGAAGCAGAATTCATACTATTTTAAATCTTTCTGTTATCTCACTTACACACACACATTAATATGTTTTTGAAAATAGAAGATGATAAATTTAGTATTTTAGATACTAAATATATATGTTGTACCTTTAATAGGAAATAACCTATTGTTATTATAATGTATGTTTGTGTAATAAAATATATTATATCCAGTTTTATTATTATGTGCATATTGTCTGTGGTAACTGCCATTTACATAAAGGTTCAACCTAAATAAAAGTGAAGAAAAATCAGTGATATATTTAATATTTTGATACTGATTAGATTATATGGTAGCAGATATATGAGATAATACTTTACATTTATTGTAGTTATCAAGACAGATGTAATATATGTAAATTGTAATTTATTATATCATATAACTATGAACCATCATATAGAAAATCTATTTTCATTTCATTAAGATAAATTTCTTAATCATGTGATATAAAATATTATATCACAATATTTGTAACATTATGGTAAATAGACATCATACAATGATATAAAGAGAATTGAAATACATATTTTTCTTTCTGTCACGTGTGACATATCAGACATTAGATGAAAACTATGTTTGATGTGAAGGTGAATCTGGTGCATGTGGTGAACTCTGTGCTGTATTGGTGAGTAGTTCAGTGATCAGAGTCCATGTAGTTTCCAGGATCGGTGCTGGAAGCTGCTGCTGACTGTGTGAATGTGTGTGTGCTGCTTGTTGCTGCTGTCAAACTTCAGATGAGCCGGTAGTGAAGCCCGTGGTGAGCGTGTACCCGGCGGCATCCGGAGCCCACCTGGGGGGGGGGGGGCTCCCTGCTGTGTCTGGCCTCAGCCATGTCTCTGGTCCAGTTCTACTGGAAAAGACAGAAGGAGGATGGTCCTCTGGAGGAGCTGCCCGATGCTGAGGGAGAGCAGCTGGAGATCAGAGAGTCGGGACACGTGGCCGCCATCAGGCTGATCCGTCAGCCAGAGAACAGCAAATATAAATACCGCTGCTACGTCAGGCACGAGGGGGGAACAGCGGAGGCCCAGATAGATCAAGGTAACGGAGGCTTGGTGGCAGTGTTCAGCAGTGATTCAGCTTCATGAGGAGACGCTGTCAAAGAGAGCAGAGCAGCAGAGGACTGACTGATTCCTTTTTCCATCCTTTTCAGTTGTAGTGGTTCCCCTGGATCCTTTCCAGTCTCAGTGCAGGGTGAAGCTGCTCTGTCTGCTGTACACACTGCTGATAGTGAAGAGTCTGGTTTACTGCTGTGGACTCAGTCTGATCAGGATCCTCAGAAACAAGGGACCGTCCACCAGCTGCACTCAAGCTGACTGATTGTTTTTTCTGCCTTTTGCCAATTTTCACCATCAGTTCATCTCATTTATTCATTTCTCAGCAGTTAAAAGTGCAAAGTCTATTTTCAGTTATTTAGTCATTATTTTGATACAATTTTTTATGGTATTTCCACGTTCACTTCTGACGTGTGATAACAGAAATTTAGGCTGAATCATTCAAATCTTTAGCTGCTTGAACAATATAATCTCACTCAAAGTATTTTTCACAGGTTCAGGGTTTGTCAAATGTATTCACTGTAAAATTCTCAATAAACTGAAAGTCAGTGTGTTTCTGTTGTAAACCTGTTTTATTGATTTCAGTTTGGATTCAGAGAAAAAATCAGACACAGAATCAACTTTGTTAGAAAGTACGTTGACGTTTACAAGTGACTTGACTCTGGATGTAGGTTTAATATCCTTCCACACAGTGTCAAAAACAAAATGATGACGTGAAGAAAGGCAGACGGCTAAAATATCACAAGGACTCTACAGAAGATGAGCAAACATAAACGTAGTTATTTAATACAAACTAGTGGCTGTGGGTGTTCCACCAGGTTCAGTGCTGGGTCTCATTTAGGTTTTATATTAATCATCTCTGATAACTGCGTCAGTGTGGAGGTTCAGTTTCTTTTTAATTAACTGTAATCTACTGAAATAATGAGACCTGTGGTGAACAAAAATGGACGCTAGAGGAGAATGACTACATGAATTGTTTTTCTCAGTGGTTTGTGGTTTGATCTCTGTGTTGAATTTAGTCAGTCAGATTATTGAGAACATATTACTCCACAGTAATTTTTTTCCCAAATTTGCAGTAAGTGACTGTTTAAAATGCTCTCATGGTGTCAATTGAAACACCGTGAACTACAATTTTTCAAAAAGACAAATTCATGAAAGCATGGAAGATTTCAGAAACGTCATCATTTCAGAATTAATCTGCTCTATTGGTATTTTATATGAAAAGGTACTGATAATTGATTATTAAACAATAATTTAACGAAAATATAACTTGTGAAATGCACACTTAAAATACCTTACTTTGTGTGATACTGATAATTTCATTCCATTATAATAACAAATTTTGATTAACATCTAATATACAGAAAATGATCACTCAGAAAAATGTTTAGTTTCTCTCTTCCTGAAACATTCAGGAGGATATTTAATGTAAACCTTATGTTTATCTATACTTGTATGCATAGTATTTACGTGTTTGAATTTTTAATTCATAAAAAAATCTCTAAAAATTATTACAGCTATTTTTTTCCCCTTTTTCTTTTATTACTTCTACTTTTTTCATCTGTTCTTTGTGGTATTTTAATTGTTTCCTTTTAATATAATAATGATATCCTCCAACACCTCACTCAAAACTTGTTCAGTATTAATCTGCATACTTTCATGTTCAGACTTCATTTTACAATTTACCTCATGTTAATGATGTTAAGACTGAAAATACTGAATTAGTATCAAGTAATAAAATGGCATTTCTGCAGATTGGAGGAGCTTTGACAGCTTTTTATTTACCCAAGTTCCCAGCTCTGAGACCCCAATTTGAGCTGCTTCTCTCACAAATTAAGAACTCAGATCCTTCCTGGAATGATTCTTTAACCAGACTGGGTGGTTGTAACTGCCATCGCATTATCACAGTTAAAAAAACCTACAGCTAATAGTGTGAAAGCTGCAGAGCAGAAACCCACACAGCTCGTCTGCTACAGGAAAGGAAGTGTTGATTTCCTGTCAGTTTCAACACTTTTTTTATGGGTCCCAATAACCACTGAGAACAGATTCATATCTGCTGCTGTACACACTCATGACCCCCCCTTGGTAGTTTGTCTCTTAGTGATGCTTTTTTCCACTGAGTCCTCCACCCAGACAGAGTTAAACAGAGCCCAGTGACCCACAGAGACGAACCGCCTGGACGTCTCGTCCTCTGAATTTATTTTGCAAAGATGTACAAAGTACAAAGATGTCAGTAACTTTAAACGATACATATTAATGTTTGAACTGATGCTTATTTTATAAATATCTCATTATTCATATATTTTAATTATATTTTCACAATATAAATCAGCAAAAAACAGAGCATTAATAGGTATCCATCTAATTCTGCAAATAGAGCAAGAAAAGCTGCAAGATCTACAAAAAACTTCAGGGTTGAGCGGCATGGTTTTTGTTTTTCATGTTTGAGGTTTTATGTTTGAGGCCGTTATATTTTACAGTCAATGTTGATGCTCTAGTATTTTTCCATTTAATAGAATCGGCAGCTATGTTTAGGATGTCATCTCTTTTCAGTATAGTATTATTGGTGCATATCGATGACATCAACAGTATTTTGTCAGCTTTAGTTTATGTCATAGTACAGCTGAGAGGATTCAACCTAATAAACATAATATTTTAAAGAAAATTAGACTGAATGTGAAAATAAACTCTAATCCTTGATGTTATTAAAATGACAAAGTTAAACTAACAATACTGTCAGTGCTTTTATTTTATTGATTCTATTTCTGTTTTTATAAGTGAGTAAGATTTGTATCCATATCTAATAATAGCATTACAATAAATAAAATCACTGCCGCACACAAGGTTACTTTGAAGATAAATTCTAAAATGTCTAAAGAAAACAATAATAAATTTAGGTGATCGTTTTAAAAAAAATATATATATAAAAATATATAACTCTCCTATTTAAAAAAAAAAGTTTATCTGTGTCTCATCTAAATATATTCTCATGTTGAATGTTTTGATTTTACCTATTAAAACTGGGTATTGTATAAAGGAATAAAACAACACAAACAGCCCTAAAAAATAAATATACTACTCTACAACTAATAAGAATGAGAGAAAAGGACTTTATTTTAAAAAGCAAATTTCGCAAACTGTGCTAAACAGTCAGTAAAAAAACAAATACATCACAGCAAAAGCAATATTAGGATAAAAACAGTGACTTAAGTGGATAAAATACAGGAAATTGACAGAAGTTTTCAGTATTATAAATAAAAATGAGCATCACATTTTTTAAAAACTGGAAGCTACTGTGTGAGCTCTAAATCAGCTTTTTATCTCCTAATCACATCTCATGGTTTTGATTAAGCAATAATAGTTAGATACAAGAGTCTGATATTAATACTGACACTTGTTAATAAAATTTGTTATTGTTAATAACATTTGTTATTAACAAGGCTGGTGTAAATTTTTCTTACTATTTGTCCTTTTATTTATCTTTTTATTTTGTATCTGGCGGCGCACGGTAATCCTTCTGCCTTTTCCAGTAGAACCGGACCAGACGAGGAGACACGGCTCAGTGGCTATGAATGAGGGGTCACTGTTGGGGCCAAAAGACAGCTCAGCTGGCTGGGTTTTCGACAGGAACAGTGACTAAAGTGACGTCTGCATTTAAATCTATGGAAGAGAAAAGTCATGTACAGAGGGATATTATAGGCAGCCTGCAGTGCAAAAAACCCTCATTACAAAGATGGATGCACATTTGAGAGTTCAGTGGTGCAAAAAGGCCCAATTAATTACATAATTTTTAATATATATATATATTTAACACACACACACACACACACACACACACACACACACACACACATATGTATATATATATATATATATATATATATATATATATATATATATATATATGTTTGTTTGTTTTTTTACCATTTTTCATAATTAATTTACTTTCTATGATAAATATATTTACCACTACATCTCAATTAAAACATGTTCACTATACTTTTAACTGTGTGTGAAATAATGTACCATACAGGTAGAGAAACAATGGATGACACAGACTGACTAACAGACATATATGAGATATTTGTAAGCAGAGCTTTCAAGATTTTGTACAAAGAGTCAACTCAAACTGAGCAGGAAAATCCTCCACAAGAATAAGACTAATAAAAAGGGGTCTGAAATTTGATTAAACAGAATGGAGCCAAATGAACCGTAACAGGATTCTCTCATTACTTATCACAATTTAAAGGTTTTAGGATGCATGAGAGAATTATGACGACTTCTAAGCTCTTTTCAGATGCTAATGTAGTTTTAAAGACTGAATGGGTGCATAACTACTCGTCTACTTATTATGAAAAACTTAAAGCAACAGTTAACAAACTTAAGCACTTCTTCAATAAGACATCTGAAGGAAAATAAATGTTTATTGTTACCTGTCATATACAGTTTAGTTCCAGACGTAGTAGGAGCCTCCTCTCACAGTGAAAGAGACTGATACAAAAACCTAACAGCTGCTGAATGTGTCAGCTGATGTGAATGAGTTACAATTATGAGCCAGTTTCATATTTAAGCTCCATCATGTGTTTCTCTAATGCGCACATATAGCTTATATCATAGATTATATAGATGTGTGTGTATTTACCATTAAAAAAAATTGTATTATTAGGATTTGTATCAAAATAAAAATTATGATGAATAAAATAGTCTACATAAAATATTGCTCTGTTTGATTCAAATGTACTAAATACCACAACATACAGCAGTTATTGATTAATTAGCTCTTCCAATACGGCCAGGTGAGAGGTTTTAAACAAAGGTAGATCATATGGTGGGTTTCGGTTTTCTGCTGGTGCCGAAAGAAAAAAAGTATTAAATTAAAAATTTGAAGAGTAAGACCACCACCCCGTGGTGAGTCAGAAGGAGTGCAAGGAGAGCCAGATGATGCCGATGGTGGTTGGCATGACCATGTTATTGGCAAAAAAAAACAACACAGGGATATATAAGGAGCAAAACAATGCACAACAGTCACTGACACTTACAGCCAGTGCTGCTACTACTTCTACAAATGGTTCAAACACTATTTCTACTGCATCTAATATAAGACAATAAATTCTAGGATTGCAAATATAGCCACTGCCAAAACAAACACCAGCGCTGCTTCTGCTATACTGTACCTCTGCTAGCTCTAAAAGAAATCTGAGGTTCCCAGTGACAGAGCCTTTGGCCTCTTCCTCAGTGAGAGGTCTAAGCTTGTACGTGAACTTTCTCAGTACCTCTTTCCCTCTCTCTTTTCCCTTGTACCATTTAGCTCTTTTTAGCAGTGTGCATTTGATCTTGTGGGAGTCCATCTATGATTTGTCTCCAGATTCATGTTTTTCATGTTGATTTCTGCCTGCCCTGCGAAGCAATTTGGATCTATGGTGATGTGTGACAGTACAGTATAATTAACTGACTTGACAAAAATTACAACTATATATAGTTCTGCTCTTTCTGGAATACTTCAGGTGCTATAATTGTTGTGCTGAATGTCCCTTCTACAGGAACCTACTGTTTAGGAAATGCTTCAGTTAGTATTCCTACAACAGGCCATAGTTCCTGTTACCAGTAATCTAAACCTGCAGCAATAACCTACTAAAATAATTAACACTGTTGATAGGCCAAAACTGATATAAAATTAAGAAGAAGTGGCTTTACAATGGGAACAAGAAATTCACAAATCCATTAAACAAAGATCCAGCAAATAAAAGTAAAATGATGAAACAGCCAATATACTTCTACTACTGCTGTATTTAAGACATGTGAAATAAGCCACAATGTCATTGTAGGTATTCAAAGAAATGATGTTTGGTAACTGTCAGAGACCAGCAGCAATAAAAGTAAAAAATAACTCAACAAATAAATAAGTGAAAAGAAATTATAACATCAAAATAACAAGACAAATATGAAGTAGCATCCTCTCTATATATAAATAAATAAAATGTTCCTGATCTGTATAATAAATTTATTTGCTTTTGTCTGAGTAAGGTTTGCATCTGTAGTTTTGGGTGAATCCCTTATTTAATTTAATTCTGCCAATGTTAGTCAATACAGGCCCAGCAACCTGTGCAATCTGGATTTGCCCCAAAATCTCACTGACATAATGTGCAGCTCGGTGGATCAGATACATGGCGTGTTGATCAAATCACTCGAAATGCAAAGGGGATCCGGTTCCTTGACCTGTCTGTGTTGTCCAGTGAGCAACGAAGCTTTGACATATTTCTGTTGTTTTACTATGAATACTTATTCCAGTATGACTACGGCACATTCCTGATCTCTGTTATCTGTTGTATCTGTCTTAATTTTGCCACATTTACAAACTGTGTTATTATTTAACTTTTTTTTGTTTTTAATTCAGTCGACCAGCCGCCATGAAAGCGCACTGGATGACAGCAGCAGGCGTCGTGGCCCAGTTTTCCACTAAATCCCAACTACGTGAAATATAGTTGGATCCACTTTGTGACGTATTCCATCAGATGTTGCTCAACATCTGTATGAATTCTTTGATGTGGTTCTTTTGAATTCTCTGAACTGATCGTCAAGCAAAGAACGGTTAAATTGACACATATCTTAACGGAGTTCGGCGACCGACGCATGGTCTCAAAGTCCAGACCCGAGGCGGGTTAGCTTTATTTTTAACAATGGTGCTGGATGTTCAGAGGTAACAACTCGTGCATCTGACTGTAATGATTAATAACACATATGCATGTTGTGCAGTTGGTTTTAGTTTCCAGTGGGCTAGCAGCTATGCTAACCAGTAAACTTCTATTATTAGTACCGTTAACCTCAAACTCAGCTAGAATTAATGCCCCGAATTATCCAGACCACACCGCACCGCATCATACTATAAACACATGAAGCGAAAAAATAGTAATTTTAATACGTTCTTGGGCAAAATTCACGAGCTATAATCCGTCCGTTCTGCCCCAAAACAGCCATGTTTCTGTCTTATCGACTTCCTGACACAACAAATCGTCGCTGCGACGTGTTGCATTCGGGTAAATGTAGTCAACCGAACCGTGACGTTGCCAAATTCAATAGTCAAACAACATACGAGGGTTTAAGTAAATAAGCGTCCTCTCCTTGCTTGGTTATAGTGAACGGAGGCGAGCGAAAGGCGGTAATTGGTATCATCGTGTGTAAACATTTGGACGTAGCTACGCAGCAGAACTACAACTCCCACAATCTGGCGTCATTGCGTATCACGTTTAACAACGGTCGGTCGCTAAAGAAAAAGCAGCCGCTTCCGTGTTGTTCTTGTGTTATTTTGGTTAATAACTGTCGTTAGCGGGGTCCGGGCTCGTCTGTCGGTCTCGCCGCGGTCTGACTGTCATGGTTCTGTGAAGCTGACAGACAGGTTCAGCTCTTTTTTTACACCCGAGATGTCGCTGCTACAGAGCTCAAAGAAAAAAGACAAGCGTATTTTGTCTGGTACCTGCCCAGACCCGAAATGTCAGGCGAGGCTGTTCTTCCCCGCTCACGGCTCCGTTAGCATCGAGTGCACCGAGTGCGGTCAACGCCACGAGCAGAAGAACCTGTTAAATGTCGAAGAAGTGACCGATCCGGATGTGGTGCTTCACAACCTGCTCAGAAACGCCCTGCTCGGCGTCACCGGGGCCCCAAAGAAAGGCACCGAGCTGGTGAAGGTAATGGGGCTCTCCAACTACCACTGCAAGCTCCTGTCCCCGGTGCTCACCAGGTACGGCATGGATAAACAAACCGGCAAAGCCAAGCTGCTGAGGGACATGAACCAAGGTGAGATGTTTGACTGCTCGCTCCTGGGAGACAGGGCTTTCCTGATTGAGCCGGACCATGTGTCCACAATGGGCTACGGCAAGGACAGGTCGGGGAGCCTCATATACCTCCATGACACCCTGGAGGAGGTTAAGAAGGCCAACAGTAACAGAGAGTGTCTCATTCCGGTCCATGTAGATGGAGACGGGCACTGCCTGGTCCACGCCGTGTCAAGAGCTCTGGTGGGCAGAGAACTGTTCTGGCATGCCCTGAGAGAGAACCTCAAACAGAACTTCAAGCAGAACCTGGACCGCTACAAGGCCCTGTTTCAGGACTTCATCGACGCGGCCGAGTGGGAGGACATCATCAACGAGTGCGACCCGCTGTTCGTCCCGCCTGAAGGAGTCCCGCTCGGGCTACGCAACATCCACATATTTGGTTTGGCCAACGTCCTCCACCGACCCATAATCTTGCTGGACTCCCTGAGTGGTATGAGGAGCTCCGGGGATTATTCAGCCACCTTCCTGCCAGGGCTGGTGGCTGAGGAGCAGTGCCGGGGGAAAGACGGGAAGCTCAACAAACCCATCTGCATCGCCTGGAGCAGCTCCGGCAGGAACCACTACATCCCTCTGGTGGGAATCAAGAACACGGTGCTGCCCAAGCTGCCGGCCCGCCTGCTGCCCAAGGCCTGGGGCGTCCCGCAGGAGCTCATCAGGAAGTATATCAAGCTGGAACAGGATGGGAGCTGCGTGATTGGCGGCGACCGCAGCCTGCAGGATAAATATCTGATGAGGCTGGTCAATGCCATGGAGGAGGTGTTCATGGAGAAGCACAGCATCCATCCGTCGCTGGTGGCTGACGTGCACCAGTACGTCTACAGACGGACCGGAGTGATCGGCATCCAGCCCGAGGAAGTGACTGAGGCAGCTAAGAAGTCGGTGATGGAGAACCGGCTGCACCGCTGCCTGATCTGTGGTGCCCTCTCTGAGCTCCACGTTCTGCCGGAGTGGCTGGTTCCCGGTGGGAAGCTCTACAATTTAGCCAAATCCACCCACGGCCAGCTGCGGCCAGACAAGAACTACAGCTTTCCCCTCAATAACCTTGTCTGCTCTTATGACCCCCAGAGAGACATCCTCATCCCGGATTACAAACTGAGCTCCCTCAGCACCTGCAGCTGGTGTCATGGCACCTCAGTCCGCCACATCCGAGGCAACGGGTCGGTGGTTTACCTGGATGGGGACAGAACCAACACCCGCTCCCAGGGGGGGAAGTGTGGATGTGGCTTCAAGCATTACTGGGAGGGAAAAGAATATGACAACCTCCCTGAAGCCTTCCCCATCACGCTGGAGTGGGGGGGTCGGGTGGTAAGAGAGACTGTGTACTGGTTCCAGTATGAGGCCGACGCAGCATTGAACAGCAATGTTTATGATGTGGCTATGAAGCTAGTCACCAAGCACTTCCCTGGGGAGTTTGGCAGTGAGATCCTGGTTCAGAAAGTGGTCAACACCATCCTGCATCACACCGCCAAGAAGAACCCGGACGAGTACAACCCAGTGTCTATCGACGGGGCTCATGTCCAGCGTCTCACTGACATCCCAGAGACTCAGCAGCTGATGGACCCCCAGCTGCCCACCAAGATTATACTTACGGGTCAGAAAGCAAAGACTCTCCACAAAGAGGAGCTGACCATGAGCCGGGCAGAGCGCAGCATCCAGCAGAGCATCAGCGAGCAGGCCTTCGTCGCTCAGAAGCGACGGACTGACAAGCTGAAGCAGGAGCAGAAAGGTCAAGGCCGGACGTCTTCACCCGGCGGTTCTCCGGAAACGTCCTCCTCCTCAGCTCCAGCCACGCCCACCAAATCCGCCTCCCCCTCCTCGACATATAAGGAGAAGAAGATCCGTGTGACCACCAGTGATGGCAGGCAGGCCATGCTGACCCTGCAGGCTCACACGACCTTCTCAGAGCTTCAGAGGAGCATCACCAACCAGTTTGGCGTGCCACCGGCGCAGCAGTGCATCCGCTACGGCTTCCCGCCCAAGGAGCTGGTCCCCCCGAAGGACAGCGAGGAGAACGAGCCCATGGCATTGCAGCATGGTGACAGGGTGACAGTGGAGATATTGAGGGGCCCTGAGGACAAGAGCACAACGGCCTCCATCCCTCGAGCCTCCAGCTCGCACTCTGCCCTGCACTCGGTGAAGAGTGAGGATGCTGTGACAACCGGCAGAATGAGCAGCCGGGAACTTCAGGACAGCATTGACCTTGAGATGTCCTCCCTCTGTCTCCTAGCAACATTGATGGGTAAGAATACAGAGGAGTGTGACATGTAGGCCGTCACCTCTGAGTGCTCCTCCCCAGCTCCTGGTGAAACTTTTACAAAGACATTGATTTTAGTTCTACGATCAGGTTTTGAGGCAGAGACCAACAGAGCCAAAAAGTCAAAAGTCAAAAATGGTTAAACAGAGGAAAACAGAACATATTTGATTATTATATTTTACATTTTATTTGACAAAATAATCAATTGGTTATTGAAATGCAATCAAGTGATCTTTTTTCACCAGCTGAAACAAGATTTTGAGTCACTCTGTCCAGTCCTGAGAAAGGAAATATGTTTAATCAAAGTTTAAATCAAATTCCCTAAATATTACAAATGAAAATTCCAGTATGAAAAAAAAACTGAAGTTTTGTGAGTTTGAGTTATGACTGGCCAGAACTATTGATGAATGAATGAAGTTGTAAAGAGATTTTATTTTTGAGATGTAGTTACTCACCATTCTGAGCAGTTACTGCATTCATGGTTGTCACAAAATCATCATCATCATTTTTGAATCTACTCTGTACATTTGAGGATACATTTGCTGTTTTTCCGTAATGTAAGTGATGGGACAAAATCCACAGTCTGTGTAAAAATACACTCCACAGTTTATCTGAAATTCATATGAGACTTCAACAGGCTGTGTTTATCAAATCAAGTGGATATCTTCCAAAGTTACAGTGTCACTGTGTTGATTTGACCAATTCAGATCCCTGAAGCTTCATATTCACTTTAGAAAAAGTTTGCAAAGAATGTGGATTTTTTTTTTTGCCATTTCACTTTCGTAACAATGGCCCTAGGAAGAGAGGTTTAAATGGTCAGTATGGACTAGAAGAAGGATCACAGTATGTGATACATGTGTCATTGTTCATGGAGGCACCTGGCTGTTGTTTGAAGATGAACTTGAACAATCAATAACACCTCCTTTATGGAGATCACACAACTTGTTACAACAGTTTGCAATTTGTGTTCCAAGTTGAAACATAGCCCGAATAGATGTATCTCACCTCACTTTACAAAATCTGGAGTGAGTTTGTATCTATGTGAGTGGTGCTGAGGCTGAATGTGTTCATTCTGCCTCACATTGTTACATGCAGCTGAAAGGCAGGATCCACCAAACCCAGGGTCCAACCTGGAGTGGGTCATTTCTCAGGGTGAGCAGGCAGGGAGAGCGGCTGTGATGCTGAGAGGAAACTGCCGCTGTTTCACTCTACTCACATACTCTGGTCCAGGTGTATAGTACACATGCACGCTGCTCTCTGATTGATCACGGCAGACAGGTGAATACCAACCTGCAGGTATCGACTAAGCAGCCGATTGCAATGTTTGTTTTTGATCAGCTGCCCTGAATGCTACCAGAAAGAGTGTGTGTGTGTGTGTGTGTGTGTGTGTGTGTGTGTGTGTGTGTGCGCGCCGCGCGTGCGTGTGCGTGCGCGTGCGTGCGTGCACCATGGATGTGCTGACTCAGGCATCTCACCTGCCAACAGGGTCAAAGGTAACGGCTGCGTTCAGATAAACAGATCAGCAGGCCAACAGGCAGCGTGACAGAGACCGACTGTCGATATTCAGGAAGGTTTCATCTGCACTCTGAATGCTCTGCAGGCCTGACGCTGCATTTCCTGCTAGCAAGAGCTCATATTCAATAATCCTCTTGTCCAAGAAAACAACAAAACATCCGCTCATCCCTCTGTGTTTCTAACCTGGAGCTCAGAGTCCTCACCCTGAGAATTTACACAGATCAGCAGAAATGTTTAGGTACAACAGTACCAACCATTTTAATATATATGAGTTTAGGTACATTTTTACTACCTTACTTGAATTTTTGAGGAGTTATGACACCCCCGATGTTGACTCTCAGTTTTTAATGTCAAAAAGTATCTGTGACATACCTTAAAAAAATTAAAGAAAAAAAAGTAAATTCACAGTCCTGCGGATGTAATTAAATAATGAAGTATCCCATCAGTGAGAACAATTTTGATGTTGTTCAAATAATGAGATATTTTGGGATTATTGTTATTCTTGTTAAACAATAACAAGAAAACAATGAAAATAAGCACTACATTAACATTAGTCAAATGGGAGTTAAAGAGTCCCTAGGTGGTGCCCTTTCCAGGACCCTACCCACACACTCCAACAGGACCGGATACGCCAAACTGCTTTTATTTGCATAAGCAAAGACAGCAGTCACAACCTTCCCTTTCAGGTGGCCCTGTCGTTCTCAGAACGGCACTCAGCCAGGAGTGCACGATCATCCCCACACCCAGCTAGAGCATTTCAACTGGGGCAACTCCAGAAAAGAGAGTCCAGCTCCTCTCCAGGAGTTTGGTTCCAGAGTCAGTGCTGTACGTGGACATGAGCCCAGTTGTTACTGCTCCACCTCCCACACCAACTCCTGCTTTTTCCCCACCAGAGAGGTCACATTCCACATTCCGACAGCTCCTCTGGGATGCAAAAGATCGGCATGCCTAGGTCCCTGACTTGACCTGCTACCCCGCTCACAATGCACTGTAACACAATGCCTACCCCTGCGGGTGGTGAGCCCACAGTGTGCTCGCTCTATGTAATTTCTTCAGGCTATGCTTGACCAGGCCTAGGTCCTGTTCCAAGAGGGTGCCCAGGTTTTCCCTAATCCAGGCGACGTGATGCAGTACCAAAGTTTGCCTTTAATCTGGGTGTCATCATTAGTTGATCAAAAGAAAATTAATCAGAAACTGATTTTGTAATCACTTCATCATTTTAGTTATTTTTTAAGGAAAAATGCCAAACATTTGCTGACTCCACCCCCTTAAATTAAAGATTTTCTGCATTCTTTGTCATACATAATAGTAAACCGAATCTCTTTGGGTGTTAGACTGACAGTCACACCATGAAGACTGTGGGATTTCAGGCATTTTTCATTAAATTTCTGACAAAATGAACAATCAATTAATGAAGAAAATTATCTGCAGATTAATTACTGATGCAACCTTAATTTGAATTGTTATATCAGTTGTGGTTGAAATTGTGACATTGTGAAAAGGGTGTGTGACTTTAAAGACCCCCCCCCCCAAAAAAAAGAAGATTTTGATCTGAATTTAGCAAAACAGGACCTACTGCAAACAATTATTGGACATTTATTGAAATACACTCACTCTGAAATACAAATGTCTTTCTGTGTGTTAGATGCTTGGATTGATATACTCACATCTCTGTACTTAATATGAAGCTACAGCCAGGAGCTGATGATCTTAGATTAGCATAAAGACTGGAAACAGAGGGAAACAGCTAGCCTGGCTCTGTCCAACTGGAATAACATCCACCCACCAGTACCTCAAGCCAGTGGAAACCACAGGCTACCTTACTGCCAGTTATTTTTTTCAATTAATCTTTTTGTCTGAAAAACCATTCAAAATGCCTGTTATAATGACATTTTCCACAGACATAGGTGACACTATCATGTACAGTATGATAGACACAACACAGCCCCCCTCTCCCAGGTATGATCTGAGCCAACTCAGGACTGTATCATATATCACCCACCTCTACAGCCTGTTAAGATGCACTTTATGGTCCATAGTATCAAATGCTGTACTAAGATCAAGTGGCACCAAAACTGATGGTTTATCTGAATCAGTATTTAGACAAATGTCATTTGACATCTTTTTTTCAGTACTGTGATGTGGTCTGACACAAGACTGAAATCTGTCAAAAAGGCCATTACATTTTAAAAGTTGTCAAGTTGAATCATAACAGTTCTCTGTATTTCCAATTGAGGGGAGGTTGGAGATGGGTCTGTAGTACTTTAATATTAAAGAATCCAGACTGCTATTCAACGACTATTCAACAACGTTTTGTTGATTTTTGGGAAGATAGGTGAGCGACTGATAACTTTCAGCACATCCATTTTTTAAGCAACTGAAAACCATTTGAAAAAACTGATTGGCAGTGTGTCAAAACAGGAGGTGGTTAAATTAAGATTCTTACCTACATCTGTCAGAGTTTTATTATTGATAGCACTGAATTCTGATAGTCTAGCCAATTTTTTTCTGTGCAGCTGCATGGGTCTCTTTCCATTGTTTGACAATGGAAACACAGGAATAGTCAGAAAGGCCTATGCCCCTGATAATAGTGTTCAAAATATCAACACCTTTGCTAATAACCAAATCAAGAGTGCACCCTTCCACATGCTGCAACAGATCCAAATTTTCAGATAGACCACAGAAGTAATTTGCAGTTTTGTCTCTGTAATCATCAATGCGATTGTTAAAAACTCTAGTTATGATAGGAAAGTTGAAATCTGAGGAGGTAACAGGAAGCAGCTCAGTGAAGCTGTCAACAAGATTCTTAAAATACAAATTGAAATGAGTTGAGATGAGTCTTTACATATGGCACCAACTGCATCACCTTCATCTTCAGGTTTGCAGTGAGTATTACAATTAAAGTTTGGAGGGGTTGAATCAGTGAGAAATGGTGCACTGTCATTATCCTGCCAGGTTTCCTTTAAAGTGATGATAAGATCATTAATTGAAAATTATTTATTGGAAAGAGTTTTCATATTCAGCAGTGGTAGCTTTCTATAATTAGGGGATTGGGAGGGTGAAACATGGTATGCAATTGTTAAGTAGGATTTGATGACCGAGCAAAGTGCACAATTCTTTCTATTACCCATCACTACAGAAAGAGAGTCATTCTGTTTGTGTGCTTTCACTTCATTTGTGTTCACTTTATTTTTGTCCTCTCAGGTCAGTGTAACAGGGGTTTATTTTAATTTGCTAATTTTTCCGTTGGACTTTCAAGGCAGTGGTTAAGCAGAGTAGCAGCGCCACCAGATCTCAGCATTGAAGCTGAGTAGTAAATTGACTCAGAGCAAACTGCAAAGCTGAGTCCCAGGCGGAAAAGAGAGGAACTTGGGCTTTTAGACAACATTTATTTTAGAAATTCAAACACCTTACAGGCAGCTGTCAGTTTGATTTTATTTTAATAGGCTTTGAGAGTCAGCTTACACCTCTGCTTCTACTTTGGTCAAATTTTTAGTGGTAACATGCTAATGGCTGTTAAAACTGTTCAGCATTGTCACAGCTACATAATTAGTAATGTATGCACCCACCTTACTAGTACAGACTCACTTTAACCCTGTGCTGGGTTTAAGAGTTTCCACCTTTTTGCTAAATCCCTGTTAACATGCATGAACTGTTTCTCCCTGTTGCAGGTGAGGATGTTTGGTCGTATGCAAAGAAGCTGCCACACTTATTCCAGCAAGGCGGCGTCTTCTACAACATTGTCAAGAAAGACATGGGTAGGTTTGTTTTCACAGGATTTCATAAGTGATCCTCTGCTGTGTCAAGCAGTATGGTTACATGCACTTAAATTACTGGGTAATGGTGAGATAATGTGATTTTTTTAAAAAAGAATTTTTTTTAATGTTATGGAAACCTGAAACCAGGTCTCTGAAATCTGGTAAAAAGATAACAGAAACCTGGTTGGCATACATACATTTCTAGCAGCGAAACTTAGTATTTTTGATAAACATATAACTAGTGCAGGACGACTCTTTCAGATGGGGAAGGTATTGCACCCTGTGACAGCGGAGTTGTTGGGATTAAAGGACAGATCATGCACCATCATGTCGAGATGCAGCCTCTTATTCAAAATTATTAAATTCAAACTAAAACTGATACTTAGCAATGTCTAGAAGTCATTTAATTGATAGTCCAATGTCCAGGGAAGGAAAAAAGGCTAGTTCCTGTTAAAAATATCTTAATTAAGCAGTGTCTTGTATCAGTAATACACTAAAATAATTGAATAACGGCTCCTAAATAAGGTTGGAAGTAGAACAGAAACCAGCTGCATGAAACTGTGGATTTTACAGTAATCAGGTTACAACAGTGCAAGTGCACACTTCAGATTTTCTGTGTCACCCAAAAATCTGGCTTCTCTTCATTACTGACTGAATTATGCTCTCACAATAGAGTTTTAAGAGCTCTTATGTATTGATCATAGTGATAGGGGGAAATTAAGCTTCTCAAAGCAATGAGCCACTTTGAAGCAACTGAGCTGAAATGTAGATTTGAATCATTTAATTCAGTCAGATGGTGACATCTGCTGGTCAGATGTTGGTACTGTGTTTATGGACGAGTTAACACCAGAATCTGATGGTGAAACTGGGCATCAGAATATAAGTGAGGACACTGATGTCAACCTTGATGTTTTGTCAAACAAGGATTATATGATAAAAAGGAAAAAAAACACGACTTTTACACAGAGGATAAGGTTCCACTTTACCCTGTTGTGGAAGGCATCCAGTACTGAAAACAAGTACTACAATTGGCTAATTCATTGGTGGAGGTCACATGACTCTTGGCATTTTGAAGTCTGAATCTGACACGTGTTGAGTAGTCTGCTTCAAGTGTAAAATCTCTGAGAGTTGGATTTTTATACTTTGTGGGGCTCATAGTCTTGTTTACTTCTTTAGTTGACAAAATATTAAGATCAAGATTTTGTTTATTTCATACTGTAACTTCTGTAAATAAAGGAGCTTCTGTGACTCTTTTATTGTTGTTATTTTAAGATGTCAGTTACCTAACTGCAAGTGAAATGATATCAATATTGAGCACAGTATAAAAGAGAAATCATTTTGTAATCAGTAAAGAAACTTGTAAGGTTATGTATCAAAAAAATAAAAAAAAAAAAAAAAAAAAAAAAAAAGAATACTTCTTTTATACTTCTCCATCCCCTCCTTTTTTTTTTTTTTTTTTCTTTCTTTCCTCCTGATCCGCGGAAACACTGAAAACACCACCTGCTGCTGCCAAAACATTTGTTTATAACGCAGCAGAGGAGCGCCTGGAGCTCTGGCCTGCTCTGTGCACTGCCCCTCACTCCCCTGCCCTCCCTGATGCCCTGATGAGGAGGAAGGAGCGCTGCAGCTGCTGCGAGTCGTCCCGCAGCCACCAGGCAGCAGGAGAGAGTCGTCCGCGGGCGTGCTGCGGGCTGGCAGGGGGCGCGGTCGTCGAAGAAGGAGCAGCTGCAGAGCGTCACTGCCTTCCAGGGTAAAGGTCACTCCCTGGGCAGTGCTGGGGGCACCTCCCCTCCAGAACACCGGCCTATCACGCGCCAGCACAGCAGTGGCGTGGACCTTAGCGCCAGTGTGTCCAGAGGCCCCCCGGACCTGTCGGACATCCCTGAGGATGCCACCAGGGAACTGGTCCGCATGGCGCCAGGCTTCGTCACCATGAAGGACAGTCGTGGTCTGGACCCCAGTCTGATGGAGCAGCAGCGGAGGAAGCTGCAGGAGATGGTCTCCTCCATCCAGGCCTCCATGGAGCGCCACCTGAGAGAGCAGCAGAGCGCCACTGCCGCAGGGAGCGGGGCCAGCCAGGAGCGGACAGGCGGGTCTAAGATGGGCGCGGGCCAACCGACATCTGCGGCTGGCCATGAACCTCAGGCTGCGGCAGGTGCCTCCTCAGCTGGCAAACCGGATGGAAAGGCTGAGGAACCGGAGGAGATGGAGAGCCAGGACGCCGGGCAGAGCAACACCACCGAACCCATGGATCACTCCTGATCACTGTTGAACCCCAGCACCGCCCTTCCCCTACCCCGCCTGGCCAGCATCTGTGGGTCATAACGCCTCAGGTCGGATCCTAAAGCTTTGGTCTTCATTGTGTTTTGTTGTCTTTACTGCATGACTAAAGAGCGGGCCAACCGTCCCCACCTCTCTGCAGACTTGGGTGGGGCATTAACCAATATGGCGATATATTGTTACACGCTGTCTGCGATACATCATTAATACTCTTGCACCAATATCACAGTTCTGTTGCAGCACTGAAGCTGTTGCTGTGTGTGTTTAAACTCTATGCACTTTGGTACACACACTCTCATCTCAGCTGTCTACATGACAACATGAAGCTACATAATGCAGTAATATGGCTTATGATCGATTCCCACATTTGAAAGAAATTGTTTTGCTTTTTAGTATAAGTTTTTCTCTTTAGTTTATGATGTATCATAAACGACCGTCTTACAATATATTGCAGAGGTGCCTGTATGGTGAAAGGATTGTATCTTTAGCCCTGCGATTCCCACCTGCAGACACCTAATCCTTTTGCTATACACACGCAGTGATCCAAGGAGGAAAACCTGCTCTGAGTTGTGTGAGATGCATTCCTGTAGATAGAAACATCCTCTGAGTCTTAATCTGCCACCAGGAGGAGAGCTGCCAGTCGCCAGCAGAATAAAGTCCCGCCGTCATGCTTCCGTCAAAGTGCACCAGCCTCTGTACGCATCAACGCCATCATCACGAAATCCGCTTTTCCACCGTCCGTCTTTCTGAGGACTGCAGGGAGGAGTCTGGATCTGTGTTTGCTCGACCGTCTGACTCCTTGACATGAAACTTAGTTTTTCCCCTCAGTGGTCACCGTTTAAATTTCGACATTTAGAGGCCTTTTTTTTCTTTTTTCTGTTTTTTTTCAAAGCACAGCGTCATTCATGCGAAGCAACTGCATCATCCTTCAGACCAACCTGCACCACCTGCAGGCAAGTAACAGCTGCTGCAGTTTTGATGCTTATGCCACCTGCAGGTAAAGAGTTTTATTCGTGTTTTTTTTTTTCTTTTTTTTTCTCTGCTTGGGTTTTTTGTGTCCTTAGAGTTTTATTTTTTACATTTTTAATACAGTATAATATCATTTCCTCACTATTCACAGATTGTTAAAAACATATCAGTATCCGTGAATACGTTGACGGAGAAGTATGGGAAACGGTCAGCACTAAAATGCCAAAGATATGTTTGAAGTCATTTAGAAACATTGTTTTACGACCAGGTGGCATTGACAAGTTTATCTTTACATCGTGAAATGTCCTTTAAAGTAGATTAATTGGTCACAACCCCTTATAACCAAATCTGATTATTCTTATTACAAAAATATTAAACATGAGTGTTTTTTATTTTTTAAAAAGAAATATTGGCCAATAAATAGTTATCAGATTTTGATTATTTGCTCAGGCTCTATTTGGTATAAAAGGGCCAAACATAAATAAATGATTTAGGTCAGTTTAGTTCTCTCATTTTATTTGAACCGTGAAATTTGGTGTCATTTAATTCTATAATGTTTATTGGTCAAACAGTTCACTCTCTCCAAAGACAATTAATAACAACACTCATTAGTCTGATTGTCAAGTGCCTGAAAAATCTTTACCTGAAGCCGAGTTTGTGCAGACGTAGAGGGAAATAAATGATATTCACATTTATATAATTATGAAGAGACAGACACTTTGTGTATTACAGCCATAAGCTGAACTGTGTTTAAAGTAGAGTATTTAATATTTTCTGCAGGTCAGTGTTACATAAAAACCACACACACAGTAAGAAAACCTAACCTTTTTTTTTTAATGCTATTGTTACCATTATTACCTGCATGTGGCACAATTTTAAAATTGTAGCACCTCTGAACAAAGTCTTTGGCTAGAACCAGTTCAGCTGCTGCTCAGTCTGCCTTTCTTTCCTCCAACTTTTTCTTAAAAACCAAAACACTGTAAAACAGAAGACTGTGCATTGAAAAGAACAATAAACTTTAAATGTCTCATCATTCAGTCAATATAAAACAACATTATCTGGCCACTGAGACCCTTTCAAAGCTTCAAGGAAGAAGTAGTTGTCGAATGCCAACAAAGTAGTCAGTCATTTGTCTTTGTTAAGTTAATTCTATAATTCTGAGAAAAACCTCCAGCGTTGTGTTAGTTTTTGTAGAAAACATACTATATGAATTTCAAAGAAAATATGATGTCCAGTGAAAGCAGATTGGGGAGATGTGACTTAAGGTCTGTAAAGGTTTGCAGGTGGGTGGTTCAGATTTATTGAACTGGTCTTATAAAAAGTAACACCCCCCCAAGTGAATTTGTGAGCAAGTTTTAAAACAGATTTGGGAGGTGCATTCATATGTAAAAACAAACAAACCAAAAAAAAAATATACTGTGTTCATCAAAAATTAATCGACTCATCAGTCGTTGTACTCCTGGTTTACTGAATGCCCAAATATCAAAGTGCTCAGAATTTCAGTGAAAGAAAACCCATCATTTATTTTTCTATTTATACACAAGTGATGTTAATTTTTACCTAAATTTAAGTTGTTGGACAGCAAATGAAAGTAACCAGTGGAAAGAAAAGAAGAATGACCATCAATATGGTTTCTCTTGAAAATACCCGTTAAACTCCAGGAATCACATTACCCCTCTGTTCAAGAAAACTGCCCTGCACTCAGCCCTCAAATAGAATGTTATGTGATGTTGGTAATATATTAATATTGACCAGAGCAATTTACCATCTTTAAGTCAGCGTGATGTTGTACGAAACAGGTTGAAAAAAGGTCATTTTCATAAGCAGCAGTGTTTTTGCTGGCCGACCAAGTGCAGTCAAAGTCCGTCATGCAGCCATAAATGGCAGTGAGTGTGAGATGGATCAAATGTTCGCAGGACTGAGGCGTAATGTGACCGTTCGCTGGCTCATTAGTTGGTTTAAGTTTGAAAGCTCCCATTTATAAAGAAGAATACGGCCAAAGATAAAACAGGCTAAAGATTTCAGTCGGGTTCAAAAACAGTTTGTGGATCTGACATTTGGTAAAAGAAACTCCTCCACGGGCCATTGTGTTTCTGTCCTATGCAAAAATCTTCACTGAACTTCCAAAAAATTATACATTCAGTGTCAGTTCACTGGGTTCTCAAGGTAAATCTGTCCCAATCTGGTCAAACAGTCCCTTGTTAAATCCTCCTTCATGAAGGTTCTGATTTTCAGTTTGTGTTGAAACTGTTTCAGACGTGTTAAACTGTGTGATTGTTTTGGAGCATGCAATCTGCGCTGCTGTTGAACTGTGTTGAGTTTATACAGAGAGGTATTTCTGATATTTATTCTACACTCTTTGAAATAAATAGGCTGGTCAAAGTGATAGAAACACCTGCCACAATAACACAATATGTTTCATCAGCATCGGAGACTAAAGCCTCTAGAATGATCATAGAGTTGGATCAGCACCTCATAAACAGTTATAACCTTCATGAAGGAGGATGTGTCACCAGCCTGTGGATAAGACTGGGTCAGTTTTATCTGGTGGACCCAAGAACTGATAACTGAGAGTATATACATGTCATATACATGTACCTTCCTGTTGGTTTAGACTCACCACGGGGGCGTGCTACTACCAAGGCTAGTTTCAAGGACTACATCACATTGAGATTATCTATTATATTTCCATGGGAAACATCTCCTGGTCTGCTGGCATTAAAAAAAAGAAGATTCTTTTTTTTTTTTCAATTTCATGTTATTTTCTCCGATCTTCTCTTTATTTCTGCAGCCAAACATTCATCACTGTGGGATGAAAAAAAAGCAACGAGACACTAACAAACAAACAGCCGCAAGCTTCTTCATGAGCATCTGATCACAGCTTGAAAGGTTTTGATGTTCTCCTCGAGAGACATCAACCCTGGTATATTCTCAGAGCTGGTCCCCTCACTTTGTGCCTCTTCATATAACCAGTTTTCATTCATATGCTGGATTTTTCCCAACTATAGTCATTATAAGTGAGTCACAAAAATGTTTTTTTGTCAAAATGTACATGATTAAACGAAGATAAACATAGCAGGTTATTTAACAAAATTTAGGTTTGTTTGTTTTTTTCTCTCTGAAGAAATATCCTCAAAGACTGTTCAGTCCTGCAGCTACAAATTATACCATATTTTGTTAAATAACTTGCTGCTTATATCTTCAAATTTGCGTCTGTTTTGATTTCTTCCTGCCAAGGACTTGTCAACCCTTCTCTGCAACATTAACAGTTGGAGGGTTTTTTTTCACTTTAGCACCAAGAGAAATCACAAAAAAATTGCGAAAATGTTTCCTGGTTAAAACAGCAGCTTATATCCATGATTCATCAAAGCCAAAGTCCCATATTTTGAAATGAGGATTAAATAAGAGACCAGGCAATTTCTTACTGCTTTAGTGTTTGCAAGGAATCATTGGATGATTCATTAGAAGTCCATGATTCCTAAAGTACCTTCTGAGGTTGTGAATTGATGCTCATGTAGACTTGTTTGGTTCGCACCTTTTTTTCCCCACAGTGTTTCCGTCTAGGTCTCGATCCAGAGCAGAGCTTCATCTGAACCATAGCGAGGTTCAGTGTTCGGCGTCCAGAGGCCTGATCACTAAAGCCCCCTTGAACGAGTAGTCTGACATTTTAGGAAACACGCTTCTTCTCTTGCTCCTGAGAGTTAGATGTTCAGATGGAGCTAATGAATTAATGCTGATATCTTGTTTGTTTAAACAGTACAAAAGCAGAAGTGTATTTTACAGAAGGGTTATACCATACTGTAAACTTCATGCTAAGCTAAGTAGTTCTGTGCTACACAGATGAGTATCAATCTGAACATCTAACTCTCAGAAAGGAAGCGTTATTTCCAAAATGTCAAAGGATTCCTTTAGAATTAAAAGACTGAAAGTCAGTTTACATTTTTGTTGCCAACAAAATGTTTTCCCACATCGTCATGTTGCTCTAGAAATGATGTGGTATTGATGTAGGAACTGATCGTCATGCCTTAAAATCAGTTTGTTTTACAATGAAGTTCTTTCTGTTTTACTTTTCAACTGTATAAGTTTTGCCTCAAACTCCATTTTTTTAAATTTAGATCCTAATATTCAACCTTGAGTCTCTGAGTTTGACCTTTTTGTGTTCCGGTTTTGGCAAAAATTTCAGTCTCGGTCTCAACATGTGAATCACAATCCTTCTGTCTTTCAGCTCTCTGAGGTTTATTTTGCTGTTGAAGTGAACAAATGTAAGACTTAGCACTTTGTTTGAGAAAAAGAGGGAATGTCAGTGTAGCAGATTCACATTAGCTGAACTTGAATCAGCTTCAGTCAGTTAGTCAGAGAGGAAACCAGTCGCTCGGACGAATCAAAAGGAAGGAAAGTTTGCTCAGATGACACTGCTGTAACAGACTTGAAGTTTTTCTGTGTGACTGCTGTACTAATGACATGAATTGTAATCCATTTGTATAATAGTATATATTGTAGAATATTTGGACCTGTACAGAAACTACAGAAACACAGATTATTCAGTTCCTTCAGTTTTGTTTTTTTTTTGTTAACCTCTCTCTGGTTTGCTAATAAAACATTGATTATACACGGCTCCGACATTGCTGTTTGCATGTGTGATGAATTTTCAACCCCAACAATAAAATCACTTCCTTCACTTGTCTTTGTATTTTTGTCGTCATTGGCAGATTTTTCTTTCTGTTATGAGAAAATAAATAGATAAATATATATATATATATATATATATATATACTGTGACAGTTAGAAGACGTCTGTGTGAAGCTAATCTATTTACAAGAATCCCCCGCAAAGTCCCTCTGTTAAAAAAAGGCATGTGCAGAAAAGGTTACAATTTGCCAAAGAACATATCAACTGGCCTAAAGAGAAATGGAGGAACATTTTGTGGACTGATGAGAGTAAAATTGTTCTTTTTGGGTCCAAGGGCCGCAGACAGTTTGTGAGATGACCCCAAACTCTGACTTCAAGCCACAGTACACAGTGAAGACAGTGAAGCATGGTGGTGCAAGCATCATGATATGGGCATGTTTCTCCTACTATGGTGTTGGGCCTATTTATCGCATACCAGGGATCATGGATCAGTTTGCATATGTCAAAATACTTGAAGTGGTCATGTTGCCTTGTGCTGAAGAGGACATGCCCTTGAAATGGGTGTTTCAACAAGACAATGACCCCAAACACACTAGTAAACTAGCAAAATCTTGGTTCCACACCAACAAAATTAATGTTATGGAGTGGCCAGCCCAATCCCGGACCTTAATCCAATTGAGAACTTGTGGGGTGACATCAAAAATGCTGTTTCTGAAGCAAAACCAAGAAATGTAAATGAATTGTGGAATGTTGTTAAAGAATCTTGGAGTGGAATAACAGCTGAAAGGTGCCATAAGTTGGTTGACTCCATGCCACACAGATGTGAAGCAGTTATAAAAAACTGTGGTCACACAACTAAATATTAGTTTAGTGATTCACAGGATTGCTAAAGAAACAGAAAAGTTTGTACAAAATTGTTTTGAGTTTGTAAAGTCAACGGCAGACACTGCTATTTTTTTGAACACACCCCTTTCAACTAATTGCCCAATTGCACAGCCTTAAGAGCGTGCATATCATGAATGCTGGGTATTGTTGATTTTCTGAGAATCTACTGCACCTACTGGTAACTCATTTGCCATGTAGCAATAAAAAATATACTAATAACAGTGATTAATCTGGTTAGTCACATTGGACTGCTATTATTTTGAACACTACTGTATATATATTTGTATGGTGTTTGCTAATGTTTGAGCCAAGAACATTTTATCACTGTTGTCATTTGCTGAAGTTACCAAAGTGTTTTTGAATGTATGAATGTGTTTTTCCAACTTTCCAGGCAGAAAATGGTATTAATTTATTCAAGCAAAAATCAACTTGTAGAAAATATTGAAATTACATGTCTGCTTTTATAATTGTTCTCATACATTATAGCTGGAAATAATATTACATAGTTTATTGAATTTCATAAAACTCATGTTATCTAATCAATCTACAATCTACAAATATCTTGGCCTTTTTCTTCTCACATGGAGTTCTCCAGGTTAGATGCCTGATATGACATGAGTCTGGATTTTTTTTTCACTTTCTGTAGCTGGTTTAGAACTTACCAGGAGCTGTTGTCAGAGCAACAATTTCTTCAACACAGACCTGCAACTTATTGACAGTTAGCTGGATCAGGACCAAGAGTTTTAGGCTGATTCGGTCAAGGTTCTGTCTGCACCTGTGTCTGTTGGTTTGTTTGTTGGTTTATTACTCTGCAGGATTATGCAAAATGTACTGAACTGATTTGCACCAAACTTGATGGAGGGGTGGGGGCTGGACCAGTGGAAAATCCATTCCATTTGGAGAAGATCCTTATAATTTAATATGAATTTGAAGTTTTTTCCCTGAAGTCTGCTTTATGTTATTTGATATTAGCCTGGAAGAGGTCTGTGCTATCCAAGTGCTCTTTTTTGTTTAATACTTTAAGAATTTTTTCAGCCCGAGGCATCGTGGCCTCATCATCATTGATACACCCTTGAAGGAGGGTCCCTTACTGATGACCCTATTAGGCAGCTACGCCTACCTCTACTCTAGACATCAAGGAACTGACGATTATCATAAGGGATAGTAAAATCAAGTCCTTTGAGCTCCCAATCATAGTGAAATGAACTAAATATAAGTAAATGAACATATAAAAGGCTGCAGCTATATCAGAATCAAACTGACTGGAAGTCTTTCAAAAGAACTAATATTTCCCACAAATTAAGCTTAATTGTCATTTCAGATCCTTTTCTTCCAGATTTCACTGTACAGCAAATTTCTGTTATTCCTCTTTTTTATACAAAAAAATATTATTTTTTATTTTTTACTACACAACTGAATATATATATATATATATATATATATATATATATATATATATATATATATATATATATATATATATATATATATATATATATAATATATATAAAACTTGTGATGAAATAAATAAATAAATGGAGTAAAAATAACATGAAAGTAAAAAGGAATGAAAAAATATGACAAATTTGTTCATGAAATTCTTGTAAAAGTAGGAAAAAAGTAGCACATTTGCAGTCAATCTCGTACTTTTGATTAATTTTAACACCAACTAAAGTTATTAGGTCTGTTCAGGTTACATATGGTATGATAGAGCTTTGTACTTTCATCAGTGGAAGTACTCTCTATTGAACAAGCAGAGGTGGAATGTAGTTGAGTACATTTACTCGAGTACTCTGACTAAGGTCCATATTGTTTGTCTTTAGATGGAAGAGACTGCATCTAAATTACACACAGATATGAATATAGACAACTTCAATCAAAAATTATGATTCGACTTTACTACATTTCACAGGCAAATATTATAGTTTTTAATTCGCTACATTTACTATTGTTTTAGTTAGTGCGTTAAATAAGATTTTAAAACGCAGTTACTTCTTCTTTTGTGTGTGAACTTCTTCCAACCCAATTTATGTAATTTTATACAAATTATTGTTTAGTTATAGCTCGAAAAGACGTCAAATGTGATAGTTCAGAGAAAATAATCTAATTTCTACGTGAATCGAAGCGACACAGATGCACAATGATTGAAAGCGGAAACACGCCATTACTGCCGGAACCTCACAGTGTGACACCGGCGGAAGTAAACAATGGGAGCGTTAGCAGCGTTAGCAGCGTCAGCGGAGTCAGTCTGAAGACGACGGTGTAGTCGGATCGGAGATAAATGTTTTCAGCGGTAATGAAGCGACAATGTCTTCGGTTCGGTATCTGAGAGAGTTTGTCAACGAGCGACTAACTGCTGCTGCTGAAGAAATATTCGGAGTCTTTGAGAAAACTATCGTCGAGTACGAGGAAGAGATCGATCGTCAGCGCAAACTGCTGGATATCGTGTGGAAACCGGAGATAAAGCTCCACAGGATAGGTCTGTAAAACCAGAGCGGCTCAGTGAAAACTGACACAGGAATGTGACTCTTTCAGGGCCCTGATCATTTAGGATCCTAAAGGTTTAAACTTATTTTTATTAGCGCAGATTTCCTTTTTTCAACGATACTGTCCGTTACCACAGAAGCTCCTGATTATAATGAATAAACAGCAGGGAGTAAAATCAAGGTCTGTAAAATGCGGAGCATCAGCTACTTCTGCATTAACTCACATTGAGCTTTGTATCCGATCCTATCCACAGAGTAAGGCTGGGCTGTAGCATGATGTGGTGCAGTGTGTTGTCCGGTAGACCACCACTGGTTGTGATCCCAGGGTTGGTGCACCGTTATGCTGAGGTGTCCCCCCGTGGAGGCCCTCTAAGACTGTCTTTTATTATGTGTATATCATGATGTAGTGCCCTATAGAGTGCATGTATGTGATAACTTGGAATGGAGTGTCTTCGTGTGTGCCCCTCCATCGGGAGAAAATGTGATAGTGCCCTGTAAAGCCACCCACAGGCAAGAAAACATGATAAAGCGCTTTAAGAGCTTAACTGAAGTAGATGAAATGAAGAGCTCTATGAACAATGCTGTAATTGAGGTTCTGTATAGGTGCACTTCTAATGAAAAAATGGAAAAAGTGCCATTCAGGGTGCCCTTAAGTCTAACATATTTAAGTGTGGAATTAGGTGTTCTTTCAATTAATTCATTAATTAAAACAAAAAATAAGAGCAACGCAGAGGGTCTCTGTTTAGCGCAAAGCTCAGTGGCATAGTGGTGCAAAGTTCTTTGAAAGTGTTTTACTTTTTCCAGAAAAACAACCCTTTCAGCTTTAGAGGTTCTCATTGATGCTTGACCGCAAAACAGTAGCACGACACAAGGTGTAATAAACACAAGAAGGTGACTGTGATTTATTGATTTCTGTGCTGACTAATTTGGATTTGGTGGGTGTCAGTTTATGAGAAATTACAAAACTAAGTTACAGCAGAAATCAAAGCAATATGATTTTAATATATTTCTCATTTAACTTAGCTGGTCACAAACAACCGGAGGTATGTAGGAGTGTTCAAAAAAAAAAACGTATTTAAGCATATAATTACTCGGATTTCCCCCTTTTCCTAATCACATCAGTAACCTGTTTCCTGTGTCCCTTTGTCCGTCCAGAGCTCCCACAGCAACATGTCGGTAAGGAGGAGGAGGTTGTCACTGACCAGCAGCTCTGTAACCAGGAGAGGAACTCCAGTCTGGACCAGGAGAACCCAGAGCCTCCACAGATTAAAGAGGAACAGGAGGAACTCTGCACCAGTCAGGAGGGAGAGCAGCTTGTACTGAAGCAGGAGGCCGATACTTTTATGTTGACTCCTGCTGATGAGGAAAGTGACCACAGAGAACCGGAACCAGACAGTGACCATCAGCTCCTCTTTGACAAGTGTCCTGTAGCTGAGAGCCAAGAACAGCAAGGAAGCAAACATGTGGACTCAGGATCAACTAGAACTGCAGAGCTACAGCAGAAGAAGAGACGTCACAGCAACAATGTAGACAACTCTCCCCCAACAAAGAGTCACTGTAACACTCAGACAGAGTTTGTCAACGAGCGACTAACTGCTGCTGCTGAAGAAATATTCAGAGTCTTTGAGAAAACTATCGTCGAGTACGAGGAAGAGATCGATCGTCAGCGCAAACTGCTGGATATCGTGTGGAAACCGGAGATAAAGCTCCACAGGATAGGTCTGTAAAACCAGAGCGGCTCAGTGAAAACTGACACAGGAATGTGACTCATTTAGGATCCTAAAGGTTTAAGTTTGGTCTAATTTGCTTGGTTAAAGGAAACCTAAGCAACAATACTGAGCAACAGATTTGTTGATGCTTGAGATTTTTGGTTTTGTTTTTTTTTTTTTTTCTTTTTCTTGAGATGGTCTTACTGGTGAAGAAAATATGTAAAATTTTGTTTTTCCTCAAACTGCTGAATCACAAGCTAAGTATAGCATCAATATTTTTCCATCATCACATTATCAAACTGTTTCTTGTGTCCCTTTGTCCCTCCAGAGCTCCCACAGCAACATGTCTGTAAGGAGGAGGAGGTTGTCACTGACCAGCAGCTCTGTAACCAGGAGAGGAACTCCAGTCTGGACCAGGAGAACCCAGAGCCTCCACAGATTAAAGAGGAACAGGAGGAACTCTGCACCAGTCAGGAGGGAGAGCAGCTTGTACTGAAGCAGGAGGCCGATACTTTTATGTTGACTCCTGCTGATGAGGAAAGTGACCACAGAGAACCAGAACCAGACAGTGACCATCAGCTCCTCTTTGACAAGTGTCCTGTAGCTGAGAGCCAAGAACAGCAAGGAAGCAAACATGTGGACTCAGGATCAACTAGAACTGCAGAGCTACAGCAGAAGAAGAGACGTCACAGCAACAATGTAGACAACTCTCCCCCAACAAAGAGTCACTGTAACACTCAGACAGAGTTTGTCAACGGCGACTAACTGCTGCTGCTGAAGAAATATTCAGAGTCTTTGAGAAAACTATCGTCGAGTATGAGGAAGAGATCGATCGTCAGCGCAAACTGCTGGATATCGTAGGAAACCGGAGATAAAGCTCCACAGGATAGGTCTGTAAAACCAGAGCGGCTCAGTGAAAACTGACACAGGAATGTGACTCATTTAGGATCCTAAAGGTTTAAGTTTGGTCTAATTTGCTTGGTTAAAGGAAACCTAAGCAACAATACTGAGCAACAGATTTGTTGATGCTTGAGATTTTTGGTTTTGTTTTTTTTTTTTTTTCTTTTTCTTGAGATGGTCTTACTGGTGAAGAAAATATGTAAAATTTTGTTTTTCCTCAAACTGCTGAATCACAAGCTAAGTATAGCATCAATATTTTTCCATCATCACATTATCAAACTGTTTCTTGTGTCCCTTTGTCCCTCCAGAGCTCCCACAGCAACATGTCTGTAAGGAGGAGGAGGTTGTCACTGACCAGCAGCTCTGTAACCAGGAGAGGAACTCCAGTCTGGACCAGGAGAACCCAGAGCCTCCACAGATTAAAGAGGAACAGGAGGAACTCTGCACCAGTCAGGAGGGAGAGCAGCTTGTACTGAAGCAGGAGGCCGATACCCTTATGTTGACTCCTGCTGATGAGGAAAGTGACCACAGAGAACCAGAACCAGACAGTGACCATCAGCTCCTCTTTGACAAGTGTCCTGTAGCTGAGAGCCAAGAACAGCAAGGAAGCAAACATGTGGACTCAGGATCAACTAGAACTGCAGAGCTACAGCAGAAGAAGAGACGTCACAGCAACAATGTAGACAACTCTCCCCCAACAAAGAGTCACTGTAACACTCAGACAGAGTTTGTCAACGAGCGACTAACTGCTGCTGCTGAAGAAATATTCGGAGTCTTTGAGAAAACTATCGTCGAGTATGAGGAAGAGATTGATCGTCAGCGCAAACTGCTGGATATCGTGTGGAAACCGGAGATAAAGCTCCACAGGATAGGTCTGTAAAACCAGAGCGGCTCAGTGAAAACTGACACAGGACCTTATTGACTCAGACCCGGTTTGGTATCGTTACAAGTTGCACACACTATCATCACATCACCAGCAGCAGGGGTCTGTGTTAATTAGAATCAGTATGTGCAGATGAGAGCAGGTATATGACGGTGGAACACGAGTGACACACGATCAGAGACTTTTTAAACTCATTGTTGCTGCTTTTTCACAAACCACAGGTCACATGTACAATGTAACACTCCCCCAACTAAGAGTCAATGTTAAACTCACACAGGTGAAGAGTCTTTGATTATTATTGAGACACTATGGGAGTTTTAAGCTCCGGTTTCTTGTACTTTTTTAACTTAGCCAAGAGTTTTAGCTTGTAGCTTGCAGAGCCTCTCTGACCGTCAAGGAAATTAGAAATAACGCTTGAGCCTCCGGGGATTCAGCTTCTCAAAGTCACATGCAGACATGTACATCTGATAAATTGTGGAGAGTCTGTCCCTTGATTTGAAAGGTGTGTGTGTGTGTTTGTGTGTAATGTGCATAAGTCTGGAGACTGGAGTGTCATACTTATGTTTCTTGTTGTGCTTTGGTTACTTATTTGAATTTTGTTAAATCTGAATAATATAACGTTTTTTTAATCGATTTAATTAAACATATGTATCCATGATGAAATATAAATACAAATAGATATGTATTCATGATGAAATATAAAACAAAATAAAAACACAAGAAAGAAAATCCAAATTCTGAGATACTGTGAGTAGAAAGACAAACTCAAACAAAAGATTTTCACAATAAAGGACCATTGGAGCTGAAACAAATGGCAAATATGTCTTTTACATTAAAATGGGAATTAAATGAAATAATTAATTTGTCGACGTCATTAAAGCTGCTTTTTTGAAACAATTGGGCAAGGTATAATCATCATAGCAGTTTTGTGATTATCACATGAAAGTATCTGCTCACCCATTTGGAACCTAAACCATTTATACGGCAGGATCATTCATGGTCTGAACACATTCACTGGCGATACCCAGGGTTTTAACCGTAATGAAAGTGGAGCTGAAGATAATTTCATTCAGGAATGACAAATAAAAGCTTATCTTCCTTCCAAAGAACCAAATTAGCTGGATGAGAATTAAAAGGGTTATTTTGGTCTGATGACACCATGCCAGCCTAAATTAGTTAAACAACATTTTAAGAGCAGGGCCCTGTTCTGCAAATTATGAAAGAAATCTTTTTTGTTTGAAACAAAGTATTTCTTAAAATTTGAAACCAGTGCAAGATGGTTAAATAATTTGGCTCCTTTGAGATGGTCCAGGTCTGCTCAGAGTTGATCACTGGCTATGGTTGCACCATGCAGCTGGTTGATTTCTGTCCGACTGGATCCCAACTTGCACTAACATCATGCAAACATAGACAACGAAAACCTCATGAGGTCACAGTGGCTTCAGACTGCACGGCCTCAAGGCATGATGGGAAACACCTTGCTCTCACTTGATCTAACAGCTGATTGGTTAAGATGCAGGATCAAAAACACGACATTTTCTACAAAGTTTTAATCGTTTGATTAAAAAGATTTTTATTTTATTAGTCGGATTTTGCTCTGTGAGCAAAAGTTGATTTATACAGCTGCAGAATAATACAATGGCATGAGAACATACATGAGAGTTCATATAACAGAGGTTAAAGGACAATTTATGCTTCTGCATTGACCCTACAGCATTGTCTGACGTACACCACCCAGTGTGCACCTCCCAAGTTCTTACAAGGCAGACCACAAGATTTATGATAGGTCCACTTGGTAGGATCACATTTCCAGCTTCGGCGTCTTTTCCACCATTGTACAGACTATCTCCTCTGAAATCTTTAATTTCTGCGTTTCAATAATTTCAGGACAACTAACTGCTGTTCAACATCTATCAGCTCTGACTCCATCGAGATCTGCTCAGTTTTAGTTGCCAAAACACCAGCGAAGACACTCAACACGGTGGCATATAAACGCCACCACCAACTAGCAGTTTGGTGGTGTAGTTGCAAAGTGACACCAATTCTAGTTTAAATACTATATGACGGCCTAGGCCACTTTCAGTGGCTACATTGTAGGTTTGATGCAGAAGCATAAACTGGCCTTAAACCAGAGCTCGTCAATATAACATTGTAACAGTCTGTCCTGTCACACAGAAGAGCATCATGAGAACAACATTTATCGGAGACTGAACACAAGCTGAATAGATTGGTCTGACAAAATGATGGACACAACAACATCGTTGGCTGTTCTCTGGGAAGGACCTTCAGAGTATCTCCTCTTACATACATTCATGTAAACAGGATAAAGGGAAACATTTGCTTCTAACCTACTTACACTAGACAATGAAAGAAGCCTGACTCTAAATGGTTACTACATACACAACGACACTATGTACATGTTAATAATGTCTCTGATCTCCTGTATGGGCTGCATTAGTCCTTCCTATGTACAGTACCACTTTGAGTGGACTCTCGGCTGACCAACCATTTTGTCTCGTAGATTATGAATATCACATCTACTGTCACCAAAATCATGTTGCAATAGAAATTCCACTTGTGTGTGCATGTGGAGTATTTGCACTGTAGAGCTGAGCTATTGATTCGAATGTGTATTTATTTGCTTGGATGCACATTTTCCCATCATCACATTAGTAACCAATTTCCTTAATCTCAGTATTGCTGCTATTTCCTGTGTCCCTTTTTCCGTCCAGAGCTCCCACAGCAACATGTCTGTAAGGAGGAGGAGGTTGTCACTGACCAGCAGCTCTGTAACCAGGAGAGGAACTCCAGTCTGGACCAGGAGACCCCAGAGCCTCCACAGATTAAAGAGGAACAGGAGGAACTCTGCACCAGTCAGGAGGGAGAGCAGCTTGTACTGAAGCAGGAGGCCGATACCCTTATGTTGACTCCTGCTGATGAGGAAAGTGACCACAGAGAACCGGAACCAGACAGTGACCATCAGCTCCTCTTTGACAAGTGTCCTGTAGCTGAGAGCCAAGAACAGCAAGGAAGCAAACATGTGGACTCAGGATCAACTAGAACTGCAGAGCTACAGCAGAAGAAGAGACGTCACAAACACAATAGTCACAGCAACAATGTAGACAACTGTCCCACATCAAAGAGTCACTGTAACACTCAGGCATGTAAAACATCTTTCAAATGTGACACTTGTGGAAAAGATTTTCAGTATAAGTCCTTGTTGAATATACATCTGAGGACCCACACAGGTGAGAAACCATATTCTTTTGAGACCTGTGGGAAAAGATTTAGCAACAAGTCACAATTGAAAAGGCACTTGAGAATCCATACCAGTGAGAAACCGTATTCTTGCAACATCTGTGGGAAAGGTTTTTCATGTAGCGATGGCTTATTGGTCCACGTGAGAACTCACTCAGGTGAGAAACTGTATTTTTTTGTATTATGTGGTAAGAGTTACATAGGCACTAGTAGCTTGTTGGTCCACATGAGAATCCACACAGGTGAAAACCATATTCCTGTGAAAAGTGTGGGAAAAGATTCTATTGCTCAACTATTTTGTGAAGGCACATAAGAATTCATTAAGGGTAATAGTATTATACTTACTGAACATGCAGGAGAACTTTCAAAATTATTGATGAACTGACAGTCCACATGAGAAGAGCCCACACTGGTGAGAGACCCCCTCACTGCAAGAATTTATGTAATTTTTATTTTTTGTGCTTTAGAGGTAACACACAAACACAAGTTGTAGAAGATGTAGTACAAGATGTAAAAGGTGCTATATTAATAAACTTTCATTCTTTGATTATAATTTCTTTCACTGTTGGTTATTCAGACTGATGTTCCCGCACTGATTGGTTGATTACAGTAACTGTACCTAACTGTAGGGTGATCAGTCTAAGTGGTAGTAATGCATACAACAATCAGCAGTTAACGGCGTGACTAACATCCAAAGAGAGAATTGTCACAGTAAAGAAGAGTTATTAGAGTTCAGTTGTAACATGTAACAGGTGTTCTAATGTTGCAGCTCATTTGCTGGGGGTGAAGTTAAAGTATGATATAATACACTTTAGTAGTTTGATCAGAGGAAGCAAGAATAGTTACAGAGGTGTAATGTAACTGAGTATATTTACTCAATTACTCTGCCCAAGTATGATATTGATTGTCCACAGACAATCAAGACTGCATCTGAATTTCACACAGCTATGAAATCTTGAAATCTTTTATATATATATTGATAAATATCTTCATATATACACACAAACACAATATACTTTTAATGTACAACATTTCAAAGGAAAATACGATACTTCATAGTCTACTACATTGACTCAACGGCAGTAGTTATGTTGAAGGATGAAGTTTTACACACAAAAACCATATAATTAGCTCATAAAATATGATGCCTTGGTTTTATTATGACACTGGTTTATTAATTACCAACTTCCTCATGTAATAAATAAACCAGAAGGAATAAGGTCAATTAACATCAACTTTGACTTTTGACTTCAGAAGTAATTTACATTCCTCATCATCCTAAGTCATTTTACTGTAGCGTGTTTTTGTGATTAACTTTTGAATGTTATGCAGTGATATTTATTAAACTGTCTCATTGCTGTTTCTGTTACTTTTTGCCTTCATACTGTGATGAAAAACTTGAGAGCTGTTTAACTTGTGATAGATAATGTTTCAGGAGATTGAGAAGTATTTATTGAAGCTTGAGAGAACAGAGAACAGAGGTGAGCAGTATAAGTTAATGCTGTGTCATGCCAACCAATTCTGAAGTCCGTCCTCCTTGCAGGATATATTTAAACCCAAACTCGATTCTATAGAACTCTTACTACATGTCCAAATAAGGATATTCTTCATGGGACCACAGCTCCAGGCCATACATATATTAAGATTCCATCAGGTACCAAATCCTAAACAATGATTTATGTTCACCTAGGTCAGATTGTATAATTCATGCAACTTCTATGTCCTCTCCCAGGATTATGGCTGTTTACTCAACCAACCAGAGGCTCGGTTCATCATATCTATTTCAAGCGTAGGGTCTGTGCTACAACCTTGGTTGCTATGGCAACTGCCTTTAGGGATTGGGCCATCTGGATCCTATCAGTGTCTTTAAAGCTATTCTAGTGACAGACAATGAACTCCTGTTTTTAGGGCATGCTTGTAATTGACCTGAGGAAACACTCAGTATTACTACTAATACTACCGAAAGACCTAAGGAAGGAAAGATTTGCTCACAGATTCCTCCTATTTGATCGTTATATTAACGCTAACCGACTAGTATTATAACCACCCATGGTCTAGTCCAGATAATCTTCAGAGTTTAAATAATCAGGTACTTTTATCAATCACAGTAATTTTTGTCAATCGTCATGCAAATCTGCAACAGACATTATGTAAAGAACAGTATTCATTATTGTTATTTTTAATCAAACAGGCAATTCAGGACCCCCTATAGGGCATAGACATACCACCAGCACATGCAGATACATTTAGCTAGAGATGTAAAGGCTTTACCAGAATAACATTCATATTGAAGGGGTAGTTACAGCTCAAAATCACCTCCTTCCACATATGGCTAGTGTGGAGTAAAAGACCCCATGTGACCATGCCAGTTAAGTTGATAAAGATAATTCTAGTTAACCAAGTATATCTCATTAAATGTGGTGAAAATAATGATAAAATGTATTTTTTTATGATATATGTATTTAATATATTTTCAAACATAAAAGGATTGTTTTGGTGGCCACCCCACCTGACCAGTATCTGTGGGTCATAGTGCCTCAGCTTTGTTCCTTGTCATATTTTGCTGTCTTTACTGTATGACTAAAGAGTGGGCTGGAAATTACAGGTAAGTAAACACAGATAAACACAGCAGTTTGTAACAAAATTTATGGTTTGGGTTTTTTTTTTTTTTGTTTCTTTCTTTTTAAGAAATATCCTCAAAGAGTTTTCAGTCTACAAACTACACTGTATGGCCAAAAGTATGTGGACAGCCTGATTCTCCTACTCAAGAGAACTTGTGATTGAATTAATTTATAAAACTGCCAAAACAGAAAATCCCAAGAAGGAAAGAACTAAACTGAGACTTAAGTTTTTCCACCTTTACTTAAAAAATTTTAAACAAAATCACTGTTTTGAGGCAATATGTGAATTAAATGTGATAATTCAGACGAAATACTCTAATTTCCCTGTGAAATAAAGCGACACAGATGCACAATGATTGAAAGCGGAAACACGCCATTACTGCCGGAACCTCACAGTGTGACACCGGCGGAAGTAAACAATGGGAGCGTTAGCAGCGTTAGCAGCGTCAGCGGAGTCAGTCTGAAGACGACGGTGTAGTCGGATCGGAGATAAATGTTTTCAGCGGTAATGAAGCGACAATGTCTTCGGTTCGGTATCTGAGAGAGTTTGTCAACGAGCGACTAACTGCTGCTGCTGAAGAAATATTCGGAGTCTTTGAGAAAACTATCGTCGAGTACGAGGAAGAGATCGATCGTCAGCGCAAACTGCTGGATATCGTGTGGAAACCGGAGATAAAGCTCCACAGGATAGGTCTGTAAAACCAGAGCGGCTCAGTGAAAACTGACACAGGACCTTATTGACTCAGACCCGGTTTGGTATCGTTACAAGTTGCACACACTATCATCACATCACCAGCAGCAGGGGTCTGTGTTAATTAGAATCAGTATGTGCAGATGAGAGCAGGTATATGACGGTGGAACGAGAGTGACACACGATCAGAGACTTTTTAAACTCAGTGTTACTAACCTGTTTCCTGTGTCCCTTTGTCCGTCCAGAGCTCCCACAGCAACATGTCTGTAAGGAGGAGGAGGTTGTCACTGACCAGCAGCTCTGTAACCAGGAGAGGAACTCCAGTCTGGACCAGGAGAACCCAGAGCCTCCACAGATTAAAGAGGAACAGGAGGAACTCTGCACCAGTCAGGAGGGAGAGCAGCTTGTACTGAAGCAGGAGGCCGATACCCTTATGTTGACTCCTGCTGATGAGGAAAGTGACCACAGAGAACCGGAACCAGACCGTGACCATCAGCTCCTCTTTGACAAGTGTCCTGTAGCTGAGAGCCAAGAACAGCAAGGAAGCAAACATGTGGACTCAGGATCAACTAGAACTGCAGAGCCAGAACAAAAGAAAAGCTGTCACAAAAACACAAGCAACAATGTAGACAACTGTCCCACAACAAAGACTCAATGTAACACTCAGACAGGTAAAAAGTCTTTAAAATGTGAAACTTGTGGAAAATTTTTTAAATACAAGTCCCAGTTGAGCGTACATCTGAGAAGCCACACGGGTGAAAAGCCATACCCCTGTAACATCTGTGGGAAAAGTTTCAGTCAGATTTCAACATTGAATGTTCATTTAAGAATCCACACAGACGAGAAGCCATATTCTTGCAAAACATGCGGGAAGGGTTTTAGAACTAGTACGGGATTATCGCTCCACATGAGAACCCATACAGGCGAGAGACCGTATGTGTGCAACACCTGTGGGAAAGGTTTCAGATGTAGTAGTGACTTGCTGGTCCACATGAGAACCCACACAGGTGAGAAGCCATATTCATGTAAAATATGTGGCAGAGCTTTCAGGCGCAACAGTGTCTTGAAACTTCACATGAGTATCCACACAGATGAGAAGCCGTACCTTTGCAAGACCTGTGGGAAAAGGTTCTGCAGAGTCTCATTATTAAAATGGCATATGAGAATCCACACAGGTGTGAAGCCGTATTCATGCAAAATATGTGGAACCAATTTTTTATGTAGGAGTGTCTTGAAAGTCCACATGAGAACGCATACAGGTGAGAAACCGTACACCTGCAACACCTGTGGGAAAAAATTCAGTCAGGGATCATCATTAAATGTGCATTTGAAAATTCACACAGGTGAGAAGCCATATCCCTGCAACACCTGTGGGAAAAGCTTTGGTCGTATACCAGACCTGAAAAAGCACATGAGAATTCATACAGGTTAAAAGCCATATTTTTTACCAGTTTTTCATGTACATTGATTTATTAGTAGCTACAACAAATTTAACTCTCAACCGCCGCATATTGATTTTCTCCCACTTTAATACTTCAGATGGGTAAAAGCTTACTTCATTTTAGGGCTATGCACAGAGCATTCATTCACTCAGCCCCTCCTTGCCCTGCTCTTACTCTCTCTCTCTTTCTGAGGGGAAGGAATGTGCTGAGCGGCTGTGAGTCTATCAATGTTGTAAATAGTGTTCATTGCGTGTTTGACAGTTATTACTATATTGGTTTAGTGCTAATTTTTCCGACTATTTTTAGATTTAGTCTTTGTGTCATTTCCAAGATAAAGAGTCCACCTTAGTTTTAGTTATATTTAGTCAACCTCACCCTTTCAGTTTAGTTTTTTCGGTTTTTATCGACTAAAACTCTGGACATTTTGTCAGGAACAAGAACGAGTATTCAAGTCAAACTTCAGCAAACTGCTTTCAAATGAAATTTAATCCAACTGAGTTTAAAAATTAAGTCAGGAGAGCTGCAACATTATCAATTCCAATGCAATCTAACTCTTGCAATATGAGTCATCAGAATGTACTGGAAAAAAGAAAAGCCTTCGCAATCAGAAAGAACCATGTACAGCAGTCATTGTTGGTATTTCTGCAAGCCAGACATGGAAAAATAGTTTCAACAATCAAGAAACTGCTCTTCTGGGTGAATGTCACTGCTGTTGAATCATAGATCCCCGAAGGGTAGGTTTATATGATCTTGAACAGAAAAGATAAATAACTAATATTTGGTGTTTCATTTAGAGTTTGATGGTTTTGATTATGTGATCTTTGTAAACTGGGACTTTTGAAGTGTTTTAGCTGTAGAAGGGAGGGCCATTTGTGTTGGGAACGTCCTGAGAAACTCCCCTCTGTCAACAAAATTTAGAGTGAAAAAGTGAGCAGAAACACACAGAATAAACCCAAACAGAACCCTGAGAAAACATAGTTTAGGCAGTCTTGACAGAACTGAAACGTCTGCACAGAGTGACATGTCTGAAAAGCAAAATATCTATCAGGCAGAAAGAGCAGGCTGTTGCACCAAACACTGCAGGTAAAGCTTCTGAGGGTGTAGTATTGAGCAGTGATGAGGATTTTAGGGAGGATTTTAGGGAGAAAGAAAATATCTTTAAGGTTCCTGTACTGAAGAAAAGGCAGATGGCTAATGTACTGACTGAAGTCAAAAAAGGAACAATAGACAGGTGAATAGGTAGGCCGCAAGAGGAGCAACTGTCAGAAACAGAGTTAAGGATGGAGAAAGAGGAGGAGGAGGAGAACTGTGCTTGGAACAGATAGACAGGCTCAAAGTATCTCCCAGTGGTCTGTCAGTACAAGCAAGAGAAGAATTAGGAGGCGTTGCAGATGGAGAATTATTTTGGAGATAAAAAGCTGTGGAATTAGCCAAATGTGAGTTTTTTTACTCTGGTTTTGTTAATGCATATGATCCTAATATAGGGCATGACAGTACACAGTACACATGGGTTTAAGGTAGGGATTTTGGAACAACTATGGAACAACGTGATCATTTTTGCTCTTTTAAGCATCAAGTTAATATTTTTAAAGCATTCAGGATTCTACCTGTAGGCTTTTCAGATCACTCAATGGTAACATACAATGTTTTCTTGTAAAAGTCAAGCACAAATCAGATTTTTGGTATTCCAACACTGCTCTCTTATGATTCACATTTTAGAATTTTTTTTGGGGGGGGGGTAAAACTTGGAAAGGTATTTTACATCATCAAAGGTAGAGATTAAGCAGCTTTGTCTGCAGTACAATCTCTAGTCACTAGAAAGTTTGAAGCTCACTCACGTCTGTGTCAACTTCCATGTGGTTAATTGAATGAGATGCATGAAGAAGTGTGCCTGCGGAGGAAAAAGCCCAACCTCGTAATCGTGAGGTTATGCTGGCGATTCACTTTCATAGAAAGTAGCTAAGGTTTGTCCAAAAAGTCACTAGAAATGATGTCAGGTGCTTTGTGAAAAATAGTTACAGAAGTGTCTAAAAGTCGAAATCTAATGATAACACCACTAAATTGGCAACACTACCTGTAAACACCAAGTCATTTAGGAAGAGTAATGGTCAATGGTGTAACTATAGCACATAGACTACAGTTTGTACGGTGTTACCTCACAAGACCATATGATGTCCTGTGGAGACCTGTCGTAAGCACCATTTTAGGGAAGGCACATGGCTTAGCTTTAGATACCTCTTTTTTTTTAACAGACTGTGTTTTTAAAGTTGTGCAGGACCTGCCACCTGCCAAGGACTGTTTAGAGCCGGGACACTTTAAGTAGTACAGACTGGAAGCTACAGCAGCACTGTTTTGATGGAGGAGCCTTTAATCCATGGGGCCAGGCTGGACATTCAGAATGAGCAAAGCTGGTCACGCTCAGAGGCTATGCTCCGCTGGAACTGTTCAACGGAAGTAAATAGTGGATGCTGCGGGTCCAAGGCATCATGATACAGAGTCAATGACTTCCTTTCCAAACTTGAGGTCAAGCACACATACCAGGGACACTCAGAATAAATGGGTTAAAAGTTCACTACTTAGGAACTGGACACGCTGCAGGACTATACCATCGGAAATGAGACTACTGATAGTGGAGATCCTTTCCCTGAAGTGGGTCTGAAAAATGAACAACTGTACCTATTGGACCTTCACTGGTCTCTCATCCTGCTTCTAAAATGGACCTTTACATCTTAGATATTAAAGTTTGGCTGTGTTATAGCCTGGAACAAATAAAATGCTAAATTAGAACACAACTTGTACCACTACCTTTATGTTGACTCCCACTAAAAGTAAAGTCATTCAAATGTGATACTTATGGAAAAGATTTTCAGTATTAGTCCCAGTTGAAAATACATCAGAGGAGACACACAGGCCAAAAGCCATATGTTTGCATTAGGAAAATATTTACTGACAGTTCAACATTGAAAAATCAAATAAGAATTCATACAGATTAAAAGTCTTATACTTACTTGCTGAGTCTGGCTAAAAATTAAATGCTAAAAGACTGATGATGCATCATTCATCACTTCAACATTCACTTCTACTATCAGTGAGGTGTGCACCACCTTTCTGCTGTTTTGAATAATCCCTGTTGTGACTGCAGAGCTCATTCAGCTCAGTGTCTGAAAACTTGGAGGAGCTTAGTGAGACAGAGAATGAGTGGACTGATTATGTTTCAAATTGAGAATAAACTAGCAGAGAAGATGGATTTAGAGCAAATCGGAGAGGACTTTGCGGTGCACAAGACCTGAAATTAAAGTATGGTACAATTAGTTCTTTTCATCAATTTAAGTGCCCTATATTGAACAAGCATTGTTTTCAGATGGCCAAGACTGCATCTGAATTACATACATATATGAAATCCTGAAATCTTACTTGTATCCACTATGTACTTATACTCTGTAGCATTGTGAGGTTACAAATGATCTTCAGACACCCTCTCAGCATTTAAAACTAGGCTTAAAATCTTCCTTTTTATATAGCTCATGGTTAGGGCTGGCTCAGGCCCAGCTTGAGCCATACCTTCGCTATGTTGCTATAGGCCTATACTGCCAGGGGACTTCCCATGATGCACCAAGCTCCCCTCTCCTCCGCCTCGTCATCTCTCCGTGTGCCTTAATATCTCAAATAAGCTCGTTACTAACCGTCCTTCCTCTCTCTCCCCCAGTTTTGTGCTTTCTTGTCTCTCTTCTCCTGTTGCTTTCTACAAGTTTTTCTGCCTCTGATGCTGCAGAGTATAGATTCATGACTACAGACCATCTACTGCCCCATGATCCTGATTAACTAATTAATCAATTAATTAATTATTAGAATTACTACTGTTACTATTTAATTTATCCTATAAGTAATGTTATTAGCCCCATAAGTATAACTATTAGCTTTATTATGAGTCCCATTATTATCATACATCTTTTCATGGTACTTGTATTGTACTATATATATATATATATATATATATATATATATATTCATTTTGATACCTAAAGAGCAAAATCAATAGAGGAATGCACAACACTTCAGTCGAGAAACCCAGAAATTTAATACTTAATAATAATTACTGTTGCTGGCTTGCTTGAAATAATTTGTGTTGTGGCAGCCCTTGCCCTTACATTTCCCAACTTTATAGCAAAACCAGTTAACATGAATGTATAGCATGCTATAAATTCAGGGTAGCTATTTATAAAGAGAGAAATGTTCTCCAAAACACCATTGCAAAGCTTTGGGTATTATTGCAAGCCAATTGTTAGCTGTGGCTGTAAATACTGATTGTGATTAAGTTAACTCATCAACAACATTTCCTAACGAGTTGTCTCACCTTGTAACACACAAAAAATAGATTTTCGACCTAAATTCTTTGTGTTTTTCTCACAGCGCTTAGCTTTGATTCATGCTCCTGGTCAAAGCTGACAGTCAGCATCAGAGCTGAGAGTGTCAAAGCAGCCAGCACACGTGAATATGGATTCTTACCTGTATGTGTTCTCATGTAAGTTTTCAATGATGATCTCTGAAAGCATCTTTTCCCACAGGTGCTGCAAACATATGGTTTCTCATCTTAATACTCAAGTCAGGCTTCCATTTGAAACTTTTTCCACGTGTCAAAATTTGAAAGACCTTTTCCCAGTGTGAGTGTGCCAGTGACTCCCTGTTGTGGGAGTTATATACATTGTAAGTGGGGCAATTTTATTTACCTGGGTCACATAATGATGGATAGTTTAACAAGGCATCATATTTTATTAAGCACATATTAAGTTTTTATGAAATAAATAATTAGCAGAGTAACTATACCTGTTAAGTTCAAAGGGCAAATTATAAGTGCAACAAAAAATGAAATGACTCAAAGTACAATTACCTTAAAATTTATTTTTTCATTTATTCTTTTCAGTATTAGACGCTTCCAAAACCATGTAGTACATCTCCTACTACTTGTGTTTGTGTGTCACCTTTAAAGCACTAAAAGATTAAAAACTCACATCAAGTGGATGTAAATACAAAACAGATAAAAATTAAAAAATAAAAAGGTAATAAGGAAAAGAATCTAGGTGGCAGGATGATGACATAACTGACCCAAAAGCACTAGAGGGGATCTAAATATCTGAGACCTCAAAATCAACTTATATCACTGAGGCAAAAAAAGTTCATTAAAGAGCTCAGTCATTTATATTTATAGAAACTTAGCCCTCAGTGAAAAAAAAACTTTTCAAGATTTGGTGGATTACAACTGTGACAAATAATGACTGCTGCAAACAGACATATAAGTAATACATTCATATGGGGGAAAACTATGAGGCTAGTTGAACAAATCTTGATCATTGACAATGTTCTACATAAAGCTAAAATGCTTTGACCTCTTCTTATTAGGAATTTTATACTTTAAATTACAAAGGTGTGTTTCTTTCAGTAGGTGAACTCTTCTGCACATGTTTCATCTGGATGGTTTCTCCTGTGTAAACTGATTCTTGAGTTTATTCAACAATGTGATTTGAGAGAAAACTTTTCCAACAAGAGCTGGAATTATGTGGCTCTTCACTTCTGTGGGTTCTTGTTTTTTTCCATGAATCACTACAAATGTATCCTCTGCCACATATTTTGTAAATACAAGGCTACTTGGCTGCTCAAGCTTATATGCCTTCACCACTGAGACACAACTATGTATCTCATCCAGTTGGTGTTGCAGTGATATGGTTTCTCAGCAGTCTGAGCTCTTATGTGGACTGTCAGTTTACCGCTAAGTCTGAAAGCTCTCCCACATTCTTTGTAAACATATGACTTTTATTCTGTATGAATTCTTATGTGCTTTTTCAAGTCTGGCATCTGACAGAATCTTTCCCCACATGTTTTACAAGAATGTGGTTTCTCACCTGTGTGGATTCTCATGTGATTTTTTAACACTGACATGTTACAGAATCTTTTCCCACAGATCTTGCAAAGGTATGGCTTCTCTTCTTTGTGGGTTCTTATGTGGAGTTTAAAGACACTACTAAGTTTGAATTTTTTGCCACAGATTTCACAAATATATGACTTTTCCTCTGTGTGGGTTTTTAAATGATCATTCAATGATGATTTCTGACTAAATTTTTTCCCACAGGTGTTACATGAATATGGTTTTTCACCTGTGTGGATTCTTATATGAGTTTTCAGTGATGATGTCCGGAAGAATCTTTTCCCACATGTACTGCAAGAATAGGGCTTCTCACCTGTGTGGGTTCTCATGTGGACCAACAAGTCACTACTACATCTAAAACCTTTCCCACAGGTGTTGCACACATATGGTCTCTCACCTGTATGGGTTCTCATGTGGAGCAACAAGCCTGTACTAGTTCTGAAGCCTTTCCCACAAGTCTCACAAGTATATGGCTTCTCACCTGTGTGGATTCTTATGTGGTTTTTCAATGCTGATGTCTGGCTGAATCTTTTCTCACAGATATTGCAAACATATGGCTTCTCACCTGTGTGGCTTCTTAGATGCACATTTAGTTTGGACTCATATTGGAAAGCTTTTCCACAAGTGTCACATTTTAAAGACTTTTTACTTGTGAGAGTGTTACAAGGACTCCTTGTTGTGGAAGAGTTGTCTACAATGTTGCTCCAACTTTTTTTTTTGTGACGTCTCTTCTTCTGCTGTAGCTCTGCAGTTCTAGTTGATCCTGAGTCCACATGTTTGCTTCCTTGCTGTTCTTGGCTCTCAGCTACAGGACACTTGTCAAAGAGGAGCTGATGGTCACTGTCTGGTTCCGGTTCTCTGTGGTCACTTTCCTCATCAGCAGGAGTCAACATAAAAGTATCGGCCTCCTGCTTCAGTACAAGCTGCTCTCCCTCCTGACTGGTGCAGAGTTCCTCCTGTTCCTCTTTAATCTGTGGAGGCTCTGGGTTCTCCTGGTCCAGACTGGAGTTCCTCTCCTGGTTACAGAGCTGCTGGTCAGTGACAACCTCCTCCTCCTTACCGACATGTTGCTGTGGGAGCTCTGGAGGGACAAAGGGACACAGGAAACAGGTTACTGATGTGATTAGGAAAAGGGGGAAATCCGAGTAATTATATGCTTAAATACGTTTTTTTTTTTGAACACTCCTACATACCTCCGGTTGTTTGTGACCAGCTAAGTTAAATGAGAAATATATTAAAATCATATTGCTTTGATTTCTGCTGTAACTTAGTTTTGTAATTTCTCATAAACTGACACCCACCAAATCCAAATTAGTCAGCACAGAAATCAATAAATCACAGTCACCTTCTTGTGTTTATTACACCTTGTGTCGTGCCACTGTTTTGCGGTCAAGCATCAATGAGAACCTCTAAAGCTGAAAGGGTTGTTTTTCTGGAAAAAGTAAAACACTTTCAAAGAACTTTGCACCACTATGCCACTGAGCTTTGCGCTAAACAGAGACCCTCTGCGTTGCTCTTATTTTTTGTTTTAATTAATGAATTAATTGAAAGAACACCTAATTCCACACTTAAATATGTTAGACTTAAGGGCACCCTGAATGGCACTTTTTCCATTTTTTCATTAGAAGTGCACCTATACAGAACCTCAATTACAGCATTGTTCATAGAGCTCTTCATTTCATCTACTTCAGTTAAGCTCTTAAAGCGCTTTATCATGTTTTCTTGCCTGTGGGTGGCTTTACAGGGCACTATCACATTTTCTCCCGATGGAGGGGCACACACGAAGACACTCCATTCCAAGTTATCACATACATGCACTCTATAGGGCACTACATCATGATATACACATAATAAAAGACAGTCTTAGAGGGCCTCCACGGGGGGACACCTCAGCATAACGGTGCACCAACCCTGGGATCACAACCAGTGGTGGTCTACCGGACAACACACTGCACCACATCATGCTACAGCCCAGCCTTACTCTGTGGATAGGATCGGATACAAAGCTCAATGTGAGTTAATGCAGAAGTAGCTGATGCTCCGCATTTTACAGACCTTGATTTTACTCCCTGCTGTTTATTCATTATAATCAGGAGCTTCTGTGGTAACGGACAGTATCGTTGATAAAAGGAAATCTGCGCTAATAAAAATAAGTTTAAACCTTTAGGATCCTAAATGATCAGGGCCCTGAAAGAGTCACATTCCTGTGTCAGTTTTCACTGAGCCGCTCTGGTTTTACAGACCTATCCTGTGGAGCTTTATCTCCGGTTTCCACACGATATCCAGCAGTTTGCGCTGACGATCGATCTCTTCCTCGTACTCGACGATAGTTTTCTCAAAGACTCCGAATATTTCTTCAGCAGCAGCAGTTAGTCGCTCGTTGACAAACTCTCTCAGATACCGAACCGAAGACATTGTCGCTTCATTACCGCTGAAAACATTTATCTCCGATCCGACTACACCGTCGTCTTCAGACTGACTCCGCTGACGCTGCTAACGCTGCTAACGCTCCCATTGTTTACTTCCGCCGGTGTCACACTTGGGAGGTCCGGGGTGGAGGAATAGTTACCTTTTATTTCCACATTTACTTCAATAATTATTTTTAAAAGAATTTTTGTAGCAGCTGGTCGAGGTGGAGCCTTTTTTATTTTTCGCATATTTCACATTGTGATGGATAGTTTCACAAGGAATCATATTTTATATGCTCATTATACATTTTAATGTGTAAAATCCTATTTAGCAAATCAACCAATCTGTTATATGGACTAAAAAGTATATTTGACTTTTAAATGTAGAATTTTAGAGGTGTACATAAATTAAAAATGACTCAAGGTACAAATACATCAGAATTGTTTTTTGGTTTTGTATTTTTTATCAAAAAGTTCCTAGATTTCCTATCTGTGTAATGTAGATGAAGTCTTCACCATCTAAGGACTATCAATGTTGTACTTGGGCAGAGTACTTTGGTAAATTTATCAATAAAACGTAATTTTTCCTTCTTTAGGTCTTTAGTTATTATTAGGCTTATATGACTTATAAGTAGTCCCTAAAACAATAGTTCACTGTCTGCTACCCTCAAAATATCTGTTTCCAATGGCAGTTTCAAAGCAAACAAGGTTTTAACAATATCAAGGACTGAGACTCAGGTCAAGCAGAGAGGAGCCATAACAAAGGGGGCCATTCAGATGAACATACTTCTTTGCTTATAATTAGGTACCCATTAGAATCTTCACAACCTTTAGAATTGCTTTGCATTCAGCAGGTGAGCTGGAACTTTAAAAAACCTGTTGCATGTTATAACTGAAGTCTGAAAATACTCTTCTTCACTGAGACCACTTTCACTTCAGTCACATGAATCTGCAGCCTTGATGAACAGAGTTTCCTTGTAGCTTTATATTTTATTTTTGTCTCTGGTATTCTTACATTATCACCTAATAAAGCTTTATTGTTAGAATAAATACATAATATCAAAAACAGCATTTTGTTCCCCAAGCTTCTTTAAGCACTGGTCATCATTTGAATTACTAGCACTTGGGGAACATCAGTCTGAATAACCAACATTGAAAGAAATGTTCTTATCAAAATTCTTTGACAAAACAAAGTTTATTTTTGTAACATCTTTTAAAAAACTGTTTAGTTTATCTTTTACAGTTTGTTTCTGGTGATATAAATCATATCAACTTGGTGCAAAAACATGAAAATATAAAAGGACATAATCTGGACAAAAAACAAAAGACTAGCTGGTAGGATGATGACATAACTGACTCAACAGCACCTCAACAATCCACAACAGTCAACGGTTCACAATGTACTTACTCGGGTATCCAACTAAGACATGTCCAAGTATCCCTCAGGTGTTGCAGTTATGTGATTTATTACAAGTGTGGGCTCTTCTCATGTGGACTGTCAATTCATCACTGAGACTGAAAGCTCTTCCATATGTTCAATAGGTACGTAAATTTTACTCTGTATGAAGTCTTATGTGTCTTTTCAAACCTGACACTTGATGGAATCTTTTCCCACAGGTGTTGCAAGAGTACGGTTTCTCACCTGTGTGAGTCCTTACGTGAATCAACAAGCAATAAGTACGTCCGAAACGTTTACCACACATTTTGCAAGTATATGGTTTTTCACCTGTATGGATCCTCATGTGCTTTTTCAACATTGGTGTGTCACTAAATCTTTTCCCACAAGTGTTGCAGGTGTATGGTTTCTCACCTGTGTGCGTTCTCATGTGGACTAACAAGCCATCACTACCTGCAAACCCCTTCCCACAGATGTTGCAAGGATACGGTTTCTCACCTGTGTGGATTCTCATGTGCCTTTTTAATGGTGACTTGTTACTAAATCTTTTCCCACAGGTCTCACAAGAATATGGTTTCTCACCTGTGTGGGTCCTCAGATGTATATTCAACTGGGACTTATACTGAAAATCTTTTCCACAAGTGTCACATTTGAAAGACCTTGTACCTATTTGAGTGTTACATTGAGTCTTTGTTGTGGGACAGTTGTCTACATTGTTGCTTGTGTTTTTGTGACAGCTTTTCTTTTGTTCTGGCTCTGCAGTTCTAGTTGATCCTGAGTCCACATGTTTGCTTCCTTGCTGTTCTTGGCTCTCAGCTACAGGACACTTGTCAAAGAGGAGCTGATGGTCACGGTCTGGTTCCGGTTCTCTGTGGTCACTTTCCTCATCAGCAGGAGTCAACATAAGGGTATCGGCCTCCTGCTTCAGTACAAGCTGCTCTCCCTCCTGACTGGTGCAGAGTTCCTCCTGTTCCTCTTTAATCTGTGGAGGCTCTGGGTTCTCCTGGTCCAGACTGGAGTTCCTCTCCTGGTTACAGAGCTGCTGGTCAGTGACAACCTCCTCCTCCTTACAGACATGTTGCTGTGGGAGCTCTGGACGGACAAAGGGACACAGGAAACAGGTTAGTAACACTGAGTTTAAAAAGTCTCTGATCGTGTGTCACTCTCGTTCCACCGTCATATACCTGCTCTCATCTGCACATACTGATTCTAATTAACACAGACCCCTGCTGCTGGTGATGTGATGATAGTGTGTGCAACTTGTAACGATACCAAACCGGGTCTGAGTCAATAAGGTCCTGTGTCAGTTTTCACTGAGCCGCTCTGGTTTTACAGACCTATCCTGTGGAGCTTTATCTCCGGTTTCCACACGATATCCAGCAGTTTGCGCTGACGATCGATCTCTTCCTCGTACTCGACGATAGTTTTCTCAAAGACTCCGAATATTTCTTCAGCAGCAGCAGTTAGTCGCTCGTTGACAAACTCTCTCAGATACCGAACCGAAGACATTGTCGCTTCATTACCGCTGAAAACATTTATCTCCGATCCGACTACACCGTCGTCTTCAGACTGACTCCGCTGACGCTGCTAACGCTGCTAACGCTCCCATTGTTTACTTCCGCCGGTGTCACACTGTGAGGTTCCGGCAGTAATGGCGTGTTTCCGCTTTCAATCATTGTGCATCTGTGTCGCTTCGATTCACGTAGAAATTAGATTATTTTCTCTGCAGTACTAAATTTAACGGACGTTTTTTAGAACCATTTTGTAAACAGTGATTTTATGTAAAATGCAAATAAGCAATAGTATAAAAACTTACCCAGCAAAGTAGAAAACATGTTATACATGACACAATTACTTTCACCAAAGTATAAAGTACGAAAGGTGAAAACACTTATGTACAGTGACAGTCCCAGTCTTTGTAACTCAGGTAATGATAGTTGAGGAAGTTTATGGAGTGTTTCCTGATAATGTTGCCTACGGGAAGCATATATATGATGAATAGAACTGGTCTAAGTACTGAACCTTGTGGAAATTCATGACTAACTTTTGAGTATATGGAGGATTTATCGCTAATGTACACAAAATGAAATCGATCTGATAAGTAGGACTTAAACCAGCTAAGAGCAAGTCCTTTGATGCCATTGAAATGCTCCAGTCTACGGAGACAAGTTCTTTATCTGATGTGGTTAGTAGATCCTCCGTAACCTGTCATGTCTCCATGCTACGATGCACTAAATCCTCACTAAAAATCCTCAAATACACTATTATAATGTAAAAGTCACACAACTGGTCGATGACAGCTTTCTCAAGGATCTTAGAGAGAAAGCGAAGGTTAGATATGGGTCTATAGTGGCTAAAACATCTGGATCGAGGGAAAGCTCTTTCAGAAGAGGTTTAATTACAGCTAATTTAAAGGACTGCGGTACATAGCTTGATAATAAGGACAGATTGATTATGTCTAATGGAGATGTGCCAAGAGTAGAACTTCCTTAAGCAGCCTGGTTGGGATGGGGTTTAAGAGACAGGTTTAGATGAAGAGATCATTGAAGTCAGTTGGCGATGGTTGATAGGACAGAAACTGTAAGTATATATATCAGGTTTTACAGCTGTTTCTAATGTTCCTGAGTTTGAGGACAAATTAGTTCCAGCTGAGGGCAGGAGGAGGTGAATATTGTCTCTACTAGTTAGAATTTTATCATGAAAGAAGCTCATGAAATTGTCGCTAGTGAGAGTTATATGAATACATGGATCAATTGAGCTATGACTCTTGGTCAGCCTGGCTAAAGTGTTGAAACCTAGGGTTGTTTTTATTTTCCTCTATTAAAGAGGAGTAGTAGGCCGCTCTGGCATCGCTGAGGGCCTCCTTTTATATACTTAGACTGTTATGCCAGGTTAGGGGGAGAGTTCCAGTTTAGTTGAGCACCATATCCTTTCAAGTTTTCTTGTTGTTTGCTTTAATATACAGGTTTTAAAGTTAAAACATGGAGCTAACCTCTTCTGTTTTATTATCTTCTTTTTCACTGGGGCAATAGAGTCGAGTGTTGTTCTCATTGAGCCTTCAGTGCTATCAACAAGATGATCAATTAGGAGGGGCTAAAGTTAGCATACAAGTTCTCTGTTATATTGTGATATGGCAGTAAATTTAGCGCTGGAATCTCTTCCTTAAATTAAGCTACAGCAATATCAGATAGACATTTAGTAAAGACTTTTTTGCCTAATGGTGTGTAATCCAGTAGTAGAAGTTCAAAGGTTATTAAACAATGGTCTGAGAGAAGAGGATTCTGTGGAAAGTTGATTAAGTGTTCAGTTTCTATGCTATAGGTCAAAACAAGGTTGGAAGTGTGGTCAAAACAATGAGTGAGTTTATTTACCCTTTTGGAAAAGCCAACTGAGTCTAAAAGTGAGATAAAGGCAAATGTGAACATCACATCTTTTTTTGTATAAAGTACAGGTATATTTTGTGGACCTCTTTTATAGACCTAGGTAAAAGTTTGTTAGTTTGTACAGCTTGCATTTTTTGGGTGAATAAAACCCAGTTTTCACCATCAACTCCTGTATCCTTACTAGCTGACTGCTTGGTCCCTGAAAGTCACATTTCAGGAGTGACTAATTTACCTTGCTATTTAGAGACTATAATTCACTACCACCCAGCTGTTGGCATTTGGTTGGGGGGAGGGAAGCCATACAAAAACATTAATACATTATTCAATATTGCCATTCTGGAGTACAAAGCCTGCAGTAGCTAAAATGGCAGATCTTGCCCTTCTCATCTTCACCTGTTCAAATCCCCTTTCTACTAAAAGCTGTTGACTTATTTGTCCCAATCATGGTCAAAATCAGGTGCTGTAAGTGTTCAATCAGATGTGTGCACTGGGACCTGGTATAAACTTTCGTAATGCCTCTATGGTGGTTAATTGCTCTGCATGGTTAGCCACTCAAGCTTCTGTCAGACAATGGTACCAACTTCACACAGTGCTGTTGTGAGCTGCATGATACCTTTGAATCTATGGCTCCTACTTTGCAGAAACAAAAGGAAGAGAAAGGAAACTAGTTCAGCTTAAGTTAAACACAACAGCCCTACAGGTAATTCTCAAAGAGCAGTGTTTACCAGTAACAGTAATGCAAACTGTCTTCGCTGAAATTGCTCAATGTTTGCTGGCACAAAGCTGTTGTGATTTCTTCCATCTGTGACTTTTTGGCCAAGTTTTTATTTCTTAACTCCTTGTACAGCCTTAATATGGGCTTTGACCTCATTGCTCCCAATGAAGCCACGTCTTGCTCACCTAAGCATGGTTTGGGAGTGACATACTACCAAGTATATCAATAAACTTGAGTTGGAATTTCGGAACTAGCACAAAGGCTTTGTTTTATTTATCATGTCCATACATAGGTGACAATATTTTTTGTTACCTAGGTACTTGATTAGTGGTCTGGTAATGTATAATTAATATATACATCTCTCTAGAGAACAGACTATATGGCACAAGTACTCAGTAATTGAATCTGATTCTCTAATTGAAATCACGTCCATATTTCTCAACAGAAACACAGAAAATTTTGTGCATAAAACACTACGTTTGTCTTTGAAAAAAGTAAGACTGTTTATTTTTATAGTCCCTATTACAAAACCATGTATTCCATCTTCTACAAATTTTGTTTGTGTCATCTCTTGAGTGTGAAGTTTTTGCAATCACAAAATACATGAAAATATAGAATGAAAAGACAAAAGAAAACACTCTAGTTGGTTACTGAGTATCTGTGGCCGGTCAGTTCACCCCCAAGTCTCGAAGCTCTTCCACATGTTCTGTAGGTGTATAACTTTTAATCTGTATCATGCATCTTACATGTCTTTTCAAGTTTGTCATCCGATAATATCTTTTCCTGAAAAATTTTGCAGGTGTACAGTTTCTCAACTGTTTGGATTGTCATGTGCCCTATCAAATGTGACTTGCTAACAAATCTTTTCCCACAGGTGTTGCAGGCATATGGTTTCTCACCTGTGTGGGTTCTCTTATGTAGTTTTAGGTCACCACTATGCCTGAAGCTCTCCCACAAGTCCTGAAAGAATATGGTTTCTCACCTATGTTGATTCTCATATAAATTCACAAAAGTGACGTATTATTAAATCTTTTCCAGCATGTTTCACAAGGATAAGGTTTCTAACCTGTGTGGGATTTTATATGGTCCTGAATTTTCTTTTTTTTTTTTTTTTCCGAAAAGTCTATGCAGAGCATATGACATAGCCTAGTGGCCTATGCCGTCATGAGGATTTATTCTTGATCTCTTTATTCCATTTGAGCTTGTGGTCAAACACAATGCCAAGGTACTTGCAATTAGCGAGGGATTGCATTGGCTGTCCATTGATAAAAGTAGTGTTTTAGGGATTTGACTTTCTAAAATCAATGGACATTTCCTTGGATTTACCAGTGTTTTGGAGTAGGTTTGACTTTTCACACCATTTTAGGAAGAAGTCAAGAAATGGCCCATGCTCCCCCTCTCCAGCATGCATGAGGCTCATCAGGGCAGAGTCATCTGTGTACTTAATAAAGTGCCTATTTGGGAAAATGCTAGGGAAAATTTGAATAGAAAATAAACAATAAACGTGATAAGAGATATCCCTGGGCAAAGCCTGTGCAGGTTGTCATTTTGTCATAGAGTGATAAACCTCTCTCACCTCCTGGATTCTACAGCTAAGAAAATCAAGAATCCATGATATCAAACCTCCTTTGAGATAAAATTCTTTAGCCAGTATATTTGCTAAAATACTAGGTTGCATAGCATTAAAAACTGATTAAAAAAAAATTGAATTAAATTGAATTGAATTCAGAAGAATCTTTAGTGTCTTGTTAAATTTTTACCAACAGAAACTCTGTAAACCATTATGTATAAAACATGATGTTTGTCTTTGGAAAAAGTAAGTTAGTTTATTTATAGAGCACCTTTTACAAAACCATATACTGCATCTTCTACAATTTCCTGTGTCACCTCCTAAGCCAGAAACAAGAAAAATTACATTGATGATTAAATCACAAAGTAAATAATATAAAATGAAAGGACAAAAAAAGACTCTAGTTGGCAGGATAATGAGATAACTGGCCATATAGCACTAAAGGGCTACTAACCATCTGAGAATTCAAAATCCACTCATATAACTGAGGCAAAGTATGAAATTAGTAAACATGAATAAAGAGGTCACTTGTTTAAATTTGCAGGAGTTAACCACTCTCTGTGAAACAAAAAAATCTTTCCAAAATTTGAGAGATTACAATTGTCTCAAAAAAACTGCTGCAAACAGAAATAAGTCACACTCATATAGAGGAAAACAATGGGACTAGTTTAACAAAACATAATAATATCATTGACAATGTTTTACACGAAAGTAAAAGACCGTGACCTCTTAGGGATATTTTATACATTCAGCTACATAGATGTAACTATTTCAAAAGTTTATTTCATTCAGTTTGTGAAATCTTCTCCACACTTCTTTTATCCAGATGGTTTCTCCGGTGTAAACTGATTCTCAGGTCATTTTTCTGCTGTGTGGTTTGAGAGTTTTTATACAAGAGCTGCAACTATGTGGCGCTTTACTTGTGTATGCTTTGTCCATGAACCATTACAACAGAATAATTTCCCACAGATTTTACTAATCCAAGGCTACTTGTTGTATTTGAGCTTTCATGCCTTCACCACTGAGACACATCCAAGTGTCATATCCCTCAGGAACTGCAGTGATGTGGCCTCTCACCAGTGTGGGCTCTTCATATGTGGACTGTCAGTTCATCACTGAGTCTGAAGCTCTCCCACATGTTCTGAAAATATATGAATTTTAATCTGAATGAATTCTCATGTGCTTTTTCAGGTCTGGTATACGACCAAAGCTTTTCCCACAGGTGTTGCAGGGATATGGCTTCTCACCTGTGTGAATTTTCAAATGCACATTTAATGATGATCTCTGACTGAATTTTTTCCCACAGGTGCTGCAGGTGTACGGTTTCTCACCAGTATGCGTTCTCATGTGGACTTTCAAGTGACTAATACATAAAAAATTTGTTCCACATATTTCACATGAATGTGGCTTCACACCTGTGTGGATTCTCATATGCCATTTTAATAATGAGACTCTGCAGAACCTTTTCCCACAGGTCTTGCAAAGGTACGGCTTCTCTTCTGTGTGAATACTCATGTGAAGTTTCAAGACACTGTTGCGCCTGAAAGCTCTGCCACATATTTTACATGAATATGGCTTCTCACCTGTGTGGGTTCTCATGTGGACCAACAAGCCACTACTACATCTGAAACCTTTCCCACAGGTGTTGCACACATACGGTCTCTCACCTGTATGGATTCTCATGTGGAGCAACAAAGCTGTACTAGTTCTGAAGCCTTTCCCACAAGTCTCACAAGAATATGGCTTCTCACCTGTGTGGATTCTTACATGGTTTTTTAATGTTGATGTCTGACTGAATCTTTTCCCACAGGTGTTGCAAACATATGGCCTCTCACCTGTGTGGATTCTCAGATGTACATTCAATTTGGACTCATATTGAAAAGCTTTTCCACAAGCTTCACATTTTAAAGACTTTTTACCCGTGTGAGTGTTATAGTGACGCTTTGGTCCTGACTCTACATGTTTGCTTCCTTGCTGTTCTTGGCTCTCAGCTACAGGACACTTGTCAAAGAGGAGCTGATGGTCACTGTCTGGTTCCGGTTCTCTGTGGTCACTTTCCTCATCAGCAGGAGTCAACATAAGGGTATCGGCCTCCTGCTTCAGTACAAGCTGCTCTCCCTCCTGACTGGTGCAGAGTTCCTCCTGTTCCTCTTTAATCTGTGGAGGCTCTGGGGTCTCCTGGTCCAGACTGGAGTTCCTCTCCTGGTTACAGAGCTGCTGGTCAGTGACAACCTCCTCCTCCTTACAGACATGTTGCTGTGGGAGCTCTGGACGGACAAAGGGACACAGGAAACAGGTTAGTAACACTGAGTTTAAAAAGTCTCTGATCGTGTGTCACTCTCGTTCCACCGTCATATACCTGCTCTCATCTGCACATACTGATTCTAATTAACACAGACCCCTGCTGCTGGTGATGTGATGATAGTGTGTGCAACTTGTAACGATACCAAACCGGGTCTGAGTCAATAAGGTCCTGTGTCAGTTTTCACTGAGCCGCTCTGGTTTTACAGACCTATCCTGTGGAGCTTTATCTCCGGTTTCCACACGATATCCAGCAGTTTGCGCTGACGATCGATCTCTTCCTCGTACTCGACGATAGTTTTCTCAAAGACTCCGAATATTTCTTCAGCAGCAGCAGTTAGTCGCTCGTTGACAAACTCTCTCAGATACCGAACCGAAGACATTGTCGCTTCATTACCGCTGAAAACATTTATCTCCGATCCGACTACACCGTCGTCTTCAGACTGACTCCGCTGACGCTGCTAACGCTGCTAACGCTCCCATTGTTTACTTCCGCCGGTGTCACACTGTGAGGTTCCGGCAGTAATGGCGTGTTTCCGCTTTCAATCATTGTGCATCTGTGTCGCTTCGATTCACGTAGAAATTAGTAGAGATGGAAATCAATCTACATGTTAGTAAATAAATTAAATTACTTTCAGATAAGTGTTATAGCCCCTGTCTGTTACTTAGGTCTTAATGTGTAAATAACATTTTTTTGTAGCAGCGGGTTTAAGTTTACCTTATTCACAAACATTATATATTACAAGTTTAATCACTTTTGTATCTACAATATTCAGAAAATTCAATAAAGCTACCATGTGAATGTAGTGGACTAAATGGATTTGAATTTTCCTGTGAGATATTCTCGTTTTTAATATTTTAAAGTAGAAGTGTGTATAAAAACAATTAAATCACTCAAAGAACAAATACATCAAAGTGGATTTTTAAAAAATTGAAGTGTTCAATATGTCATATTTGTGTAATGTAGATGAAGTCTTGACCATCTGAGGACAACTGATGTTCTTGGGTAAAGTACTTGAGTAATGTGATGTGCTCATTTCTCCATCTGTTGTCTTTTATAATTGAAGCCTCTTCTTCACTGTGAATCCTTCCACTCTTGTTGTCAGTCATACTGATCTGCAGCCTTGATGAACACTCTGCTTCATTGACACGCGGGTATTTTTCTTTCAAAAAGCCTGTAGTGCCCTCGTGTGATGAATTGAGAGAAATGCATATTTTGACCATTGAAATGTTGGAGATGGCCAGGTTGGACATCCGACCACAAACTATACTGTAACATTACTCAGTAAAGGGGTTATAGTGTAAATTGATTCTCTTTTCTCCATATATAGGTGACAATATTTTTTTCTTACCAAGGTACTTGTGCGGTCGTCTTGTAATGTGTCCTTAATATATACATCTCTCTGGGAAACAAACTATACGTTACAAATATTCAATAACTGAATCTGATTCTCTGATTCGAATCACATCCACGATTACTGCCACAGTAAACACTGTGTATAAAACATGATATTTGTTTTTTAAAAAAGTAATTCAGTTCATTTATAGAGCACCTTTTACAAAGCCATGTAGTACATCTTCTGCAACTTGTGTTTGGGATCTCTTAAGTCTGAAAACACAAAAATTACATCAAGTTGAATCAATCACAAAGTAAATAAAAATATAAAATGAAAGGGGAAAAAAAAGAAAAGGCTAATTGGCAGGATGATGACATAACTGGCCAAACAGCACTAAAGGGCTACTAACCATCTGATAGCTCAAAACTCACTTATATAACAGACAGACTATGAAATAAGAAAAAAATTAATACTCATTTAAGAGGTCAATTGTGTAGGAACTACCTACTCTCTGTGAAACAAAAGTCTTTCCAAAATTTGAGAGATAATAATTGTCTCAAAGAAAAACTGCTGCAAACAGAAATATGAGTCACACAGTCATATGAATTAAAACAATGAGACTAGTTTAACAAAACTTGATGGTATTGTTGACAGTGTTTTACATTGAACTATAATACCATGACCTCCTCTCTTAGGGACATTTCATACATTCAGCTACAGAGATGTAACTATCTCAAAAGTTTATTTCACACAGTTGGTGAACTCTTCTACAAGCAACAACCACAAACCATCCAGATGGTTCCTCCGGTGTAAACTGATTCTTGGGTGTTTTTTCAACACTGCAGTCTTTAGTGCTCCCTTTATTCATGTTAGTTTTAATCACATTTAGTCACTCTCATCAATTTTATTTTAGACTAGTTTTAGCCAACCATTTTCATAACAATATTATATGGAGATTTTGTCACAGTCAGCATTGACGTCTTCATGGGGAAAAACGTTGTCGATGAATAGCTTTTGTCACAGTTTTCTTTAAAGAAATGAACATTGATGAGCTGAGAAATGTTTCCCACAAGAGCGGCAACTATGTTGTTCTTCTTTTCTGTGGGTTCTTTAGTTTGTTCACGAACCACTACAACCGATTCCTCACCCACATATTGTGCAAATCCAAGGCTACTTGTCTGAATGTGAGTTTATATACTTTAACCATTGAAATACATCCACGTATCTTTTTCCTCAAGTGTTGCAGCCATGTTGTTTCTCACCAACTTCTTACCTGTGTGGATTCTTATGTGAGTTTTCCATAATCGAATTGTAAAGAATCTTTTCACACAGGTGTTGCAAAGGTACGGACGCTCATCTGTGTGGATTCTTACATGACTTTTCAAAGTTGTTGCCTGACTGTATCTGTTCCCACAAGTGTAGCAACCATATGGTTTCTCACCCATGTGGGTCTTCAAATGTATTTTCAAATCGGAAAAACTTTTCCACAAGTGTCACGTTGTTAAAACTTTTTACCTGTGTGAGTGTGGGACAGTTGTCTACATTGTACCTGTGACTACAGCTACAGGACACTTGTCAAAGAGGAGCTGATGGTCACTGTCTGGTTCTGGTTCTCTGTGGTCACTTTCCTCATCAGTAGGAGTCAACATAAAGGTATCGGCCTCCTGCTTCAGTACAAGCTGCTCTCCCTCCTGACTGGTGCAGAGTTCCTCCTGTTCCTCTTTAATCTGTGGAGGCTCTGGGTTCTCCTGGTCCAGACTGGAGTTCCTCTCCTGGTTACAGAGCTGCTGGTCAGTGACAACCTCCTCCTCCATACAGACATGTTGCTGTGGGAGCTCTGGACGGACAAAGGGACACAGGAAACTGGTTAATAATGTGATGATGAAAAAACTGGGGGATATTACAAAACATGCTACAGAAAATGAATAAGGATGATGAGGACTTTATATTACTTCAGAAACATTTCACTCTGAAACTTAAAGTCAAAGTTGCTGTTAACTGTATTTATCATCTCTGGTTTACCTGAAGAAATCAGTGTCATAATAAAGTTTAAAGGTTTAGGATCCAAAATGATCAGGGCCCTGAAAGAGTCACATTCCTGTGTCAGTTTTCACTGAGCCGCTCTGGTTTTACAGACCTATCCTGTGGAGCTTTATCTCCGGTTTCCAAACGATATCCAGCAGTTTGCGCTGACGATCGATCTCTTCCTCGTACTCGACGATAGTTTTCTCAAAGACTCCGAATATTTCTTCAGCAGCAGCAGTTAGTCGCTCGTTGAAAAACTATACTTCTCTTACAAATCAAAGGAAAGCTGGATCTGTGTCACTAAAAGAATCCAAGTTTTTGCCACAGTTTGTTGATGAGATTTTCAATATCTTTGAATGTATATGATTCAACCAAGCCAAATACCTGGTTATTGATATTGTCTGACTCTTTCTATATTGTTACCATTCAGTGTGGATAGGTGTAGACTGTTAAGTTCGACATCTCTTGTTCTAGAAAAAAGCATGAACCTTTTTTTAGTCTGCTACCTCACTACATATTTAGTGCCATCTTGTACATTGTTGTGCTTTTTAACTAAGATGGAAGACAACATCTATTGTATTCCATCAATATTGTATCCCATTACTGTTTTGCATTATTACAGCAATGGTTTGGTTTTACATGGTTTTACTATATGATGTTTTTAGCAAGTAATTTCCTGCCAGTTCTCTATTTTTAGAGACACATCAGCATTAATGTCTTGATGCAGCAAGGAAAAGAACCATGTTCAACATGTGTTGCAGTCAAGAGTAGCTGCTGATCAAAGCCTTTTCTGTGTTCTACATTTAGTGCCTGTATCTTTGCACATACTGAGCATATTTATCTCTGGCTTCTTTGCTTCTCAGTGCTTCCTTGCCTTTTTCTGAGTACTCTGATCGACCTGCTTGGGAAGACTTTCCCTCCAGTTTTTTTGCAGATTCCATGTCAGAACTAATAGGTTTAAATGGTTAGAGGATGTTCTTAGCTAGGGCTGTGCTGTCTGCTCATCTGTGAGTCAACGATGTTTCGCGATTTCTTTGCTCTCACAAATCCTTGGCAGTTTTGATTCTTTTTTGAAATCATATCATACTGATTATTTGCCACTCCTAATTCAATATTTAAGTTCAATGGTCTAATTCTAAATATTTATTGGTAGTATTAGGACAGAAATACCATTTATTATTTCTTTATATGGGTGATATATTATTGCTGTTACCAAGTTCCTTGTGTTGAACTCCTGGTTGTTAAGCCATCATGAAGAAGCATGTCAATATCCTGTTGACTTTCACAATCGGTTTTGTGACTGATGAAGTGCATTACTCTTACAACTTTCAGTTTCTATCAAATCATCCTCATCATAATCCTCCTCCTCCATGTTTTTGTCGGTAGCTTTTGAAGTGTTGGGTCACATTACTCAGCCTCTTCTCTGATTGTTATGGCTTCATACTGTGGGTGGATCTGTTTCAGTCTATGCAGCGCTTGTACAAGCTTTGACCAGGTCACAGTCTGGAACAGCTGATGACATTTGTAGCACAGTCGTCTCTTTAACTTCCTTTTCAGGAGTTGAATTTCGCTTCCTGGCCTGGGTAACACGTCTGCTGTTTGCTGCAACTCAGATGACACAAATACCACATAAAGCTCTATGTTGACCTTTTGGAAGAGGAAGAATCTTGGCAAATGCTATGCACTTTGATAAGAGGTGCCTCCTCATTATGTTAAGATATTTCAGGTGGAATTTCAGCAAGTTCCAAGTTGTCTGCAACAAAGAGGGTTGACATGATCCAGTTTTTAAGATGATTGTAACATCCGTTTTATTCTCTCATGTGGTACCTTGCATCATTGATGTGTACATTTATCACACACAAAAATAATTTTTAAATCAAACAGGCTACAACCACATTTGTATTTTGGATGCACTTTGACCTAACACATAGACGTACTTGGTTTGGAACTGATGCTTTGTGACAGACCGTCACGTTTGCAGGGAAACAGGATAATGGACCAAAATGTAGACAGACAGGCGGGCAGGCCGATGAGGGGAAGTTACTTTATTATAACAACGAATTTCCAAACTTATAGGCAGGCAGATGCTGAGTCCAAAAAGGCAGGGATCTACAAAAAAAACAAAAAAACAAAAAACGGGAGACTAACACTGGAAACTCTAAATAACCTGTCAGCAGCGAAGTCAAATACCCAGGGGTCCAAGGAAAATGGCAAGTCAGGGGAAATGGAAGGACAAAACATACTGTAGTCAGAGGGAGTCAACAGAGGCCAATGGGAACACAGATCTTGACACAAACTGTACTTGAGTGGAACCATTCCACATTTTTCACTGGAAAACTGTTCTGAAAACCTGAAAACTGATTTTCAGAACAATTCATGCTTTTATGCCTTTTTCAAGTCTGGTTTATTGTAATGCTGTGTTTACATGCCTTGGTAAAAACATGATTGCACAGACATCACTAGTGCATGTTTCCCCTATTTCAGCTCTCTTCAACCAAGGCCTTTCCATTATAGAATTGATATTAAAATTTTTCTCTTGATGTTTAAGGCTCCGCATGACATGGCACTGAGCTACCTGACTGAGCTTCTAAATTATTACTCACAAGCCCATAGCCTTAGATCTTCGGATAAGGCCCTGTTAAGGCCAATTTATGCTTCTGCACCGTACCTACACCACTGTGAGCATTTATACTTCTGCCTTGGTGTCACTCTGCATTTACACCACCAAACCACCAGTTGGTGGTGGTGTTTATATGCCATGGTGTTGAGTTTCTTTGCCACAAGTTTGTCGGTGCACTCTGAAACAATGGAGACTGAAACTGAGCGGATCTTAATGGAGTTGGAGCTGATAGATGTTGAATAGCACTTAGTTTCCTGAAATTACTGCAAGGCAGAAACGAAAAGGTCTTTACAATGGTGGCAAAGAGGGAGAAGCCGAGAAGCCGGAGAAGGGGGAACTAAGACTTGAAATCTCCCAGTCTACTTTTAGATAATCACTTAAAACTTACTTTTACTGCTTTTTATGGCTTTTGTTTTAATATTTTATGTTACTTTTTTTTATCTGTTGTATTATTTTAACAGATCACCCATATATCGTATCAGTCTACCCTGTCATAAAGAACATCATTAAAGTAGCTGTTATTGGAGACTGACCACAAGCAGAATAGACTGGTCGGACAATATGTTATTAAAGGAATCAGATCTAACAGGAAGGGTTTCTGTGACTTCCTGTATATTTTCTGAATGTTGTTGAAAGGAGTCTGTCTTGATTGCTGCCTTTTGCCACTGCCTCCTGGTGCCAACACCTGCTCTTCTACCACTTGTGTTAATGAATCACTTCTAAAACAAGAAAAAATAAAATCACAATCACAAAATAATTAAGAAATATGGAATGAAAGGACAAAAAAAGAAAATACTCTGGTTGGCAGGATGACAACATAATTGATCATAAGTCAACTTCAGCATCACAGTCTGCTCACATACCTGAGTTAAAGTATAATAATATTTAAAAAAAATTTAATTTGTAGGTACGAAGCAGTCAGGTTGAAATAAAGATTTTTCAAAGATTTGGGAGATTACTGTTATATCAAAGAAAAACTGCTGCAAACAGAAATATGAGTCACACACTCATAAAAAGGATACAATGAGGTTAGTTTAACAAAACTTGATGGTATCATTGACAATATTCTACATAAAACTAACTGTGACCTCTTGTCAATGGAAAATTACATACATTCAGCTACAGTGATGTTCCTTTTTTCAAAGTTTATTTCATTCAGTTTTTGAAATCTTCTCCACACTTCTTTCATCCAGATGGTTTCTCCTGTTTAAAGTGATTCTCAGGTGATTTTTCAACTAAGTGATTTGAAAACAACTTTTACCAGAAGAGCTGCAACTATGTGGCTCTTCATGTCTGTGGCTTTTGTACATGAACCATTACAACTGAAATATTTCCCAACTATTTTATGAATCCAAGGCTACTTGTCTGTGTTTGAGCTTTTATACGTTCACCACAGAGACACACCTAAGTATCTTTTCCCTCAGGTGTTGCAGTAATGTGGCCTCTCACCAGTGTGGGCTCTTCTCATGTGGATTCTCAGTTCACCACAGAGTCTGAAGCTCTCCCACATGTTTTGTATGTTTAAAATTTTTAATGTTATGAATTAGGATTGGGTTATCATTGCCAGAGTGTCCTATCGTCACTATAGAGGTGGGGGGATCATGATACTTGGCATAGTCATAACTGTCAGCCATTGGGGATAGACGACTGCATCGTCTACCGGCCCGACCCTAGTATGAATTCTTACATGTCTGTCCAAGTTTGGCTTCCGATTGAATCTTTTCCCACAGGTGTCGCAGGGGTATGGCTTCTCACCTGAGTGGTTTATCAAATGCTCATTTAAATGTGATTTCTGGCTAAAACTTTTCCCACATGTTTTGCACAAATATGGTCTCTCACCTGTGTGGATTCTCATATGTATATTCAATTGGGAGTTGTACCTAAATGTTTTTCCACAAGTGTCACATTTTAGAAACTTTTTACCTGTGTGGGTATAAAAGTAACTCTTAGTTGTCTTCTCTGGTTGTGGCTCTTCATTTCTAGTTGATCCTGGATCCACATGTTTGCTTCCTTGCTGTTCTTGGCTCTCAGCTACAGGACACTTTTCAAAGAGGAGCTGATGGTCACGGTCTGGTTCTGGTTCTCTGTGGTCACTTTCCTCATCATCAGGAGTCAACATAAAGGTATCGGCCTCCTGCTTCAGTACAAACTCCTCTCCCTCCTGACTGGTGCAGAGTTCCTCCTGTTCCTCTTTAATCTGTGGAGGCTCTGGGTTCTCCTGGTCCAGACTGGAGTTCCTCTCCTGGTTACAGAGCTGCTGGTCAGTGACAACCTCCTCCTCCATACAGACATGTTGCTGTGGGAGCTCTGGACGGACAAAGGGACACAGGAAAATTAGTAATGTGATGATAGAAAAACTGACATCTTGGTTTGGTTCTGTTTTGTCATAAGAAAATTCACACATAACAAACTTTGTAAAAATCTTTGGAAAAAAGACTAAAGAAAGGAAAAAAGAAGCACAAGAAATGAAATACAGACAGTGCAAAATTAGAAGGGCACTCTGTAGAGTGAAAACTTCCACCGCGGCCAAACAATCCTAAATGTCTTTTTCAGTACTCATAATAGAAAAATAAAAGGAAAAAGGAAGTAGTCTGATAATCTGCACTAAATGAGACAAATTCATAGATATCAACACCATAAATGCCTCAGATTATTTACATTAAGTTCGACACATCATTTTCCTGAGAAATTGATGAAAATGTCAAAAAATGCCCTGTCACGTTATGTTAAATAAAGTGATAAAATATTTGTGGATCTGCCCCCAAAATATATTGAGTGCTCCCCTGGCCCACATCCCATCCCTCCACCAAGTTTGGTGCAAATCTGTTCTGCAGTTTTTGCGTAATCCTGCTGAAAAATAAATCAACAAACAGTATCATGAAAACATAACATCCTTGTTGGAGAAAACAAACCACAAGCAGCACATGAAGTAAACAAAGTGTTGTGTGTTAAACCGAAGCAGAATGCAGGATAAAAACACTAAAACTTAAAAGAAGTTATTCCCACAGTGGTCCTGGCTGGCCTCAAATCATGATAACAACAAGAACTGCTGTGCCTCTGCTACACTACTGTCCAAAAATCCCTTCTTTGCATGAAATAGAAATTACACGTTTTCCTCCTGGTTCGAAAAACTGTAACAGATTTTGAGATTTCACGTCAACTTGTAAGCTGCTCCAAATTTTAACCCACATAAATGGAAAAGATTTCGATCCAAAGGTACCATGTTTTTAGATTTTTCATTGAATTTTCACTATGGCTAATACTGCATCTATATTGGCTTCTCTGATACCTGGTTATAAACATTTTTGTTACTGTTGTTGCTAAATACTGAACCATATTAGTAATGTTTAACCACTTTAACGATTCAGAGACCCCTATACATAACTATGTTCTGTTGTTATATTCAAAGATGCAATGAATCCTCTTATTTTGTACAATCTGCAAGTGAAATGAGAAATATGCAGTGGATATTATATATTTCTTAAGATATTTATCGGTTTGTTCTGATTTCAGTCTGTTAGATTTTTGAATTGAGAAGCTGAATCGATATGTCTCTTTAAAATGGTTCCAACACAAACTGACCATTAGAAGCATCATGAAGGAGGATCTATCACCAAAATCAGCAATAAGACAGTTTAATAAATATCACTACATTAAATCCAGAAGTTAATCACAAAAACAGGCTACAGCAAAATTATTAAGGATGATGGGGATTGAGAATTACTCCATGAACATTTCACTCTAAACTTGAAATTCAAACTTGATGTTATGTGAATTTATTCCCTCTTTTTTGTTTGAAGAAACCAGCATCGTAATGAAACCAGGTTCAAACTTTTAAAATTCCAAATGTGTCATATTCATGTGTAAGATCTTCAAAATTTTCTGTGATAATCAAAGACCTGCTATGATAATTAAACCTAGCTAAAATTTTTCAAAAAGCAGCTATAATTACATTAACAAAATAACTAATTCCTTTACTTCCCATTTTAAAGTAAAAGACAAAAATGACACTTGCTTCAGCTCCAATGGTCCTTCAATAGTCTAAATCTTTCGTTTTTGTTTGTCTTTCTACTCACAGCTTTTATTTTGTTTAATATTTCATCATGAATACATATGTTTAATTAAATTGATATAAAAACGGTATATTATTTAGATTTAACAAAATTCAAATAAGCAACCGAAGCATAACAGGAAACATAAGAAAAAATACAACATTCGTGTCTCACACCTAATGCAACTGACCAACAAACACAAACACAAACAAAAACACAAACACACACACACACACACACACACACACACACACACAGGTCATACTCCAGTTTATCAGATGTACATGTCTGCTTGTGACTTTGAGGAAACCAGAATCACTGGACGCTCAAGCGTTATTTCTTATTTCCTCAATAGTGAGAAAGTCTCTGCAAGCTACAAGCTAAAACTCTTGGCTAAGTTAACAAAGTACAAGTAACTGGAGCTTAAAACTCCCATAGTGTCTCAATAATAATCAAAGACTCTTCACCTGTGTGAGTTTTAAATTGACTCTCTGTTGGGGGAGAGTTGTCTACATTGTTGCTGTGACGTCTCTTCTTCTGCTGTAGCTCTGCAGTTCTAGTTGATCCTGAGTCCACATGTTTGCTTCCTTGCTGTTCTTGGCTCTCAGCTACAGGACACTTGTCAAAGAGGAGCTGATGGTCACGGTCTGGTTCCGGTTCTCTGTGGTCACTTTCCTCATCAGCAGGAGTCAACATAAGGGTATCGGCCTCCTGCTTCAGTACAAGCTGCTCTCCCTCCTGACTGGTGCAGAGTTCCTCCTGTTCCTCTTTAATCTGTGGAGGCTCTGGGTTCTCCTGGTCCAGACTGGAGTTCCTCTCCTGGTTACAGAGCTGCTGGTCAGTGACAACCTCCTCCTCCTTACAGACATGTTGCTGTGGGAGCTCTGGACGGACAAAGGGACACAGGAAACAGGTTAGTAACACTGAGTTTAAAAAGTCTCTGATCGTGTGTCACTCTCGTTCCACCGTCATATACCTGCTCTCATCTGCACATACTGATTCTAATTAACACAGACCCCTGCTGCTGGTGATGTGATGATAGTGTGTGCAACTTGTAACGATACCAAACCGGGTCTGAGTCAATAAGGTCCTGTGTCAGTTTTCACTGAGCCGCTCTGGTTTTACAGACCTATCCTGTGGAGCTTTATCTCCGGTTTCCACACGATATCCAGCAGTTTGCGCTGACGATCGATCTCTTCCTCGTACTCGACGATAGTTTTCTCAAAGACTCCGAATATTTCTTCAGCAGCAGCAGTTAGTCGCTCGTTGACAAACTCTCTCAGATACCGAACCGAAGACATTGTCGCTTCATTACCGCTGAAAACATTTATCTCCGATCCGACTACACCGTCGTCTTCAGACTGACTCCGCTGACGCTGCTAACGCTGCTAACGCTCCCATTGTTTACTTCCGCCGGTGTCACACTTGGGAGGTCCGGCTTCTTCTTCTTCGGCGTTCTTTAACCGCAGCTCGCATCCTGAATGATGCACTGCTGCCATCTTCTGGCAGACTTTCCTCGTCCGTCCTCTTCTCATTCCGAAGCTGACCAGGCATCGTTTGCTCCTTTCTCATCTCTTCCATCATGTCCTTTCCTTCTGCTACATATTTCCTGCAGTCAACAAGTACATGCCCTACAGTTGCTGATACTTGGCAATGAGTGATGTTTCCCTACAGTATGGACTGTACTGTTCAGAACACTGTGTCCAATTCATAACATACTTATGATTGTCTCCTCTCCTCTATTTCCTTCCCTACTTCTCAAGATACTGAAATTATCTTAAGTGTAATGCAAACGTCTTCTTCTTGTCTACTGATCTCAATGGTGCTGCCACTCTTTATTAACTTCTTTCCATACAATAGCCTTTCCTTCTGATTTTGAGAGACCAATATGAGTGTCTGTGTTTTATTAGGGTTGTAACCCTCAAAGGCTAGAACCCTTCTGTGTTTGGGCTGGGTTATTATTTTTATTATGCCACAGCTCAAATCCTCAACACATTTATTTGGGTTTATATCTGCCTCTTCTTCCTTGCTCAGACAAATTATTGAAACTCTGTACTGTAAACAAGTGGTAACAATCCTCTCAGCCTTTTCCTAAATTGGTTCCTGCAGCCTCATTTCCACTACTCAAAGCAGGATAACTCCCCTCACTCCTTTCCCTGCCCATCTCTTTAATCAGCCCCCGTTCCTGTCCTACCCGAGTGCTGCTCCTGATAGAGTCAGAGCACTTCCTCTAGTTTACCTGCTTTGCCTGTCTTATCCTTCTCCTTATTACTGCCTGGGCATGTTTGTAGTGAATAATGTGCTGGAAATATGTTTTCTTGTCACCAGCTCCTTTATATCTATATCTCTTTACATTTGTCATCCCACCATGGCACCATTTCCCTCTTTACTTTGCCTTTACTTTTAGGAATGGATTCTGATGATGCTGATATCATGCTTTGCCTTATTTACTACCAAATGTTTCTATGTCTATATTATAATCAATCTGACTCAGGTATCTATCACTTTCTTTCTGAAATGTCCATTTCCCTCCCCTGCCCTTTGTAGCCAGTGATGTAGAAATGTTGAATTTACACAACACTGGCTGATGGTGACTTCCCATGGTTCCTTCATGATACACATTCCATTTCTGGTGTTAACATCTATCCTTGTTTTATTATTATTATTATTTATTACTTTCAGGCAATCACTATGTCTGAAACTTTTTCCATGCTTGACAAGGATATGGTTTCTCACCTGTGTGGCTTCTTGGATTTCTTTTCAACTTGGACTAACATTGAAAAATTGTCACATTCAATCCTGACTCGTCACTAAATCTTTTCCTACATGTTTCACAAGTATATGATTTGTCACCTGTGTGGCTCCTCAGATGTATATTCAAGAGGAACTTATACAGAAAATCTTTTCCACAAGTGTCACATTTGAAAGACTTTTTACCTGTCTGAGTGTTAAAATGACTCTCTGTTGTGGGAGAGTTGTCTACATGGTTGTTGTGACGTCTCTTCTTCTGCTGTAGCTCTGCAGTTCTAGTTGATCCTGAGTCCACATGTTTGCTTCCTTGCTGTTCTTGGCTCTCAGCTACAGGACACTTGTCAAAGAGGAGCTGATGGTCACTGTCTGGTTCCGGTTCTCTGTGGTCACTTTCCTCATCAGCAGGAGTCAACATAAGGGTATCGGCCTCCTGCTTCAGTACAAGCTGCTCTCCCTCCTGACTGGTGCAGAGTTCCTCCTGTTCCTCTTTAATCTGTGGAGGCTCTGGGTTCTCCTGGTCCAGACTGGAGTTCCTCTCCTGGTTACAGAGCTGCTGGTCAGTGACAACCTCCTCCTCCTTACAGACATGTTGCTGTGGGAGCTCTGGACGGACAAAGGGACACAGGAAACAGGTTAATAATGTGATGATGGAAAAATGTACATCTGAAAAAATAAATACAAATTTATACTTAGCTCTATAGCTTGTCTCTATAGAGAAAACATTTTATTACAGACATATCCTGTTTCCAAACAATATCCAGCAGTTTGTGCTGATGATCGATCTCTTCCTCGTACTCGACGAAAGTAATTTTGATCAACAAATGAATGAAATGACTAATTGTTGCTGATTTAGTTTCCAGTGGAGAATAATAAACAGTGATGAAAAATTTAAAAAGTAAAATTAAATACTTAAACCTAAAGTACTTACAAAAGCACTGCATTTAAATACAGTTCTTAGGTACTTGTGCTTTATTCGAGTACTTCATTTTCTACTTTTTACTACCCTACATTTAACTGATAACATCAGTTACTAGTTATTTCGCAGATTCCGACCAATAATACAAAACCTAATCAGCAAATGAATGATGGTACTACACGATAAGACGTTAGTGACCTGACCAGCAGTATACAGAGTAATTAAGATTAGCCCCATCTCTACCAGCAGACACATCAAATTAATGAATACATCAGAGCTTCGCGGATGAATCACTCAGTCAATCGACAGAAAACTATTTTGATAAATGATTAGTTTTTTTAAGTCATTTTTCAAGCTAAACTAATTTTAAAAAAACTTTCTCTGACTCCAATTGGTCAGATGTAAGAAAATGCTGGGGTTCTTGATTTTACATGATGGTAAACTAAAACCATTTGGGTTTTGGACCATTGAATGAGGGAAGACATTTGAGAATGTAACATCCCCCCACAGCCGGGTAGTGGATAATGGGAATAGCCAATAGTTACAACAGTTTGCCCTTTTTCTACTTTTCCACGTGTGATCCATCAAACGTGAATCTTAGCAGCGTTAGGACCCAGAGCAGAACAGCTGTCAGAGTCCATGCACTAAATATAGAAACTGTGCAGTGTGTCGATCAGAGCATTTGGGGGTCATGAGGAGGCCTGAACAGACTGGATCAGTCAGAACCTTCTGCCCCTGATCTTGAAGGAGCGAACAGGAGACACTCTCCTCTACAAAAGCCAGAGACAGAGTCTATCTAGAGAGAGAAGGAGCCTAAAAATCAGCTGACAGCTGGATGTGAGTAGGTGTGTCCTTGGCGTTGGTAGTATGAGTGAGGCGTTCAATGACCACCGCCTCTGTGGGTTCACTGTAGATTAGTTGTTTCATAGAGAGGGAATCCATCTGAGTCCCCGTGATCTGTTCCTTACTTTTACTTTTCATTTACATATTTTAATCTTATTTTATGTTTGTATGTTAATTTGTTTTGAGGTGGGGTAGAAACTTACACAAGAAATTATGAGACCTCAAGAAAATCTAGTGCTTCAATATTTTTATGTCAGTTTAATATACAACTCTCTGTTGAGAATATATTGATCCATTATTTTAAATACATCATAAACTATCCCTCACATTTTTCTTTCTCCTTGAAAGAAATGTCACCAAAATATTTACCAAGTTGGACGTTTTATTGTGGAAAAATAAACCTGTCAATGCTCTCTGGAGGACAAACTGTCATCTCATGCTTTTATGAGCCGATCTCAGCATGTTGATGTTGCGGTCGAGCTTTAACAATTATTGTTAAGGCTACAAAATGTACCAAGTGTCTCGAGTATGGAGGAGGAGGTCGGGACCAGCACCTGACCCTGGGAGCCAGGGCTCTCATCTGGTCTGCTGTAAACAATCGGTGCTGCTTTCTCGTGAGCAGCACCATCTTTCTTTCTTTCTTTCTTTTAAAGCAACCAGTTCGTTTTAGCTGACTAAACGTAACCGGGCATAACTACAGAGCTGACCGATCAGAAAAGCTCATTTGAATTATTTTTGTGTTGTAAAAGGCACTAACAAACTTGTTAACGCACACAAAAAAGACCGACGTGCTGCTGTATCTACTTTGGACCAGGTAGCGGTTACCTGCGCGGGGAAGGAAGCCTGTGAGGCTCAGTTCTTCCACGTACCGTCCGGAATGCTGCAGCTGTGTAAAGTCACCAAGGCTCTTTTCATCAGCGATGCCCGTTCGGCCTGCAGCGATGAGCTCATCCAGCTGGAGGCGGTGACGCTCTGCATCAACGTGTCCAAGCAGCAGCCTTTTCCCGCCGCCGGTGTCGCCAAGGTGCAGATCCCGGTCTATGACGACCCCGACGAGGACCTGTACAGCCACTTCGACCTATGCGCCGATGCCATCCAGAAGGAGGCGAACCGCGGGGGGCGCAGCGTCGTCTACTGCAAGAACGGACGCAGCCGCTCGGCTACCATCTGCGTCGCCTACCTGATGAAGCACCGCAGGCTGACGCTGACGGACGCCTTACAGGTGAGAACCGGGGCAGACCCCACCTACAGTCACAATGCAACTGGGAGGTTTTCTCCAATAGAGAATCATGAATGGAGGAGGTCGGAGAGCCAGAGCAGAGTTGCGGTTTCAGTTTAATAACTAAACACTCGGTTGGTTTCTCCCAGAAAGTGAAGACGGCTCGTCATGTGATTGACCCGAACCCAGGCTTCATGTCTCAGCTGCGCAGATACGAGCAGGAGCTGATGAAAAGACGAGGAGAGATAGAGTCCTGATCCTCAGCCAGAAGCGGCAGGTCCCGGTGTGAAAACCCAACCAGCAGGTGAAGCGCTCCGGACTGATCAGAGGGTCTTACACAGGGTCTGTCTCCAGAGGATCGGAGCTGCGGTTCATCTTGGTCCAAATCTCTTCTGACCAAGTGGCACTTTTAAGAATATTAATGTCAAAATGTCTTAATTAAATTCTAGATTCTGGCTATAGCATTAACCTCGTATGCTGACGTGAACGGGGAACATTAATGTCTTTATCCTTTAAATTTCCTTTAATGAGACAGTTTTGAAAAGAAGGATATTTGACGGCACGTCCAATCAAACAGATACTTCAGTAATTCTAAGGAGAATTTATGTATAATAACTAAAGTAGATTTAGTTATGAATAGAAATGTAAAACTGAATAAAATTTCAAAAAAAATAGATAAAAACTGGAGAGAGAGTAATAAATTCACAAAAGAGAAAATAAATCCTATATTAAACACCAGCAGTTGTAAAAAGTAAGTTAAAAAATGTCTATTGAAAAATCTGTGTTTTTATTTGGCATCTGGCAATTGAAAAAAGTAGATGTGTAGATTGTGAACAAAATTAATTCTGCAGTTTAGATGAACTGACAGAAAATGGTAAAATATCTAGACATAAAAAAGGCGAGAAGAGCTTTGTAAAGGGCTTCGTAGGTCAGAAAAATATAGATATTAACCATATTTTACTCTGCACAATTGTAATATTTATAGCAAATTTATCATATTTGAATGCACTGTACGTGTCAATCTTCAGAGAAGCAACTGATGAGACTTTGTCCATATTGATCAAAGGTTGATGATGTGAAGAGGAAAAACAGGGTTTAAAAAAGGCTAAAAATCATTTTTACCTTTGTTTTCTGCTGTTTGTTGTCTTAAATCTGTTCAACAATGTTCCTCTCTAAAGGCGCAGACCTTTGTGTTTGCAGTTCCACCTTCTACCTCTAGATGCCAGCATTTCCATGGGAAAGGATACAGTATATCATACATAGAATGAGTTAAGGTTTCTCTGCAGGCAGGGTGGGTTTGTAAAAAAAATCAGGAAAACTAATCAGATCAGAACCATAAACAAAGCTCAGGGCGATTCTAAAATCCACCCATCAGCTGTATTATTCTCCAAAAGAAAACGTCTGTGAAAGGAGTTTTAACCCAACCCAACATATAAAAGCACATTACGGCAGTTTAATAACCTCTGCTGAGGTCCCCAGAGGAAACAGTCTCACTGATCACAGGTCAGTTTCTAGACCTCTGTAACTGTTAAAATAACACAGAAAGTCTGCAGCAATTATCTACACATTGTTTTAGTGTTGCAAAATGAGTTCGAAAAGGGCTCGATAGCATTTTATCAAATTTGAATATGGCTCTGAGTCATTTACTGAATCCAAATCCTTTCAAAAAAGCCCTTATGAAACCCTTTTTAGTTAGTTTTAATTTTCACCGTTGAAGTCAGATACTATTTCTGACAGCTCCTTCAACCTCAATCTCACAGTCCTGGTCTAAAAGAGGGGTCAAAATCTAGTTTTATTTTTCTTTATATTTGTCCTCATTTGTTGTAATTTTTTTTTTTACCCAAGTTTCTTCAGTGTTTTCTCTTTGTGTAGAAATAAACTCAGAGAACCTACAGTAAGGTAGGATTAATCCATAATAGGACTACTATAAGGCTGCAACCTTCTGAGGGGTTACTTTCCCCAATGAAATGAAAAACAATGATTTTTTAAAAAGAAACCATCTATCAGAACCCAGGCTCCAGACTTAACTTTTTCATTGCTACCAGCTTTCGCTATTTGTCACACCAGCACATGATCTGTTGCCCCCCCCTTTTTTTTTTGATAATGGTACGGCATACTATTAATCAATGACCTTGCATTTGGATGAATATTTGTATTAATTTGCATTTTGGATTGACAGTGACTTGAGACTTATTATTAATTTGAACATTAAATTTCTCTGCCAGGAGCAGTGGCAGACACAGTAGGTTATCTTCTATTATGTAACGTGAAAATAAATCATAAAAAAGTTAGCAAAAAAAGGCTACTCTATGTTTTAACTTTTTATTATATTTTGTATTCATTTGCTTTGGGTGTTTGATCTCATGTTATTACTGTTTTTACTGATGCACAAGCCTCTAATGGACAGGCCGCATTGTTTACAGTTCACACAGCATGGTACCGCGACCACGGGTACTGCATCACTGCATCAGCGGTTTGGTTGAGGGTTGTGGCTAAGTGGGGACCTCCCGGTGGCCCTCCCTACCCACCAGCCTCCCCCTCTCTCTCCTCATTTTGTCTAAAACAATCAGCCAGTGATGTGTTGGTCGAACAATTACCTACGGAAGGAGTGGACTCGGTAAGCTTACTAGAAAATATCACAGGTTCGTGCGGGTAGGGTCAAAAAGTGACAATGCAGCCTTCTGACTAAGTTATATATAACTTACAGAAACATGACATGTAAAAGGCTGTGATTACCAGACAACTTTCCACCCTCTCTTCATGGATTTGAGTTTGGGTGGTTGTTTAACACGTATTTTGCCGGCTAGGTGCTGCGGATCGGCTCCCCTGACAGGTCTGGCGGGTGCTGATGATGAAAGTGCTGGTAGGAAAAGACCGATTGAGACAGTCAAGAAGTAAAGTTCTACTTCACAAGCCTAATGATCATGGACGAATGTGAACATGAGACATTTTGACTCACTCATCCTCAAAAAATGGTCGCAGTCTAGAACCCTGCGTTGTGATTAAAAAACTAAACCAAAGCCTCTTGAGACAAAGGGAGTTTATTTAACAAAGTGTGTTACATCTCCGCTATACTGAGGCCCTTATGGGGGTTTAACACACCTGACTGGATCAACTGTTGCGGGCAGAGGTGGGTCAGACGCTTGGGAGTTGTTGTGGAAGATGAGATATGTTCCATTCCTCCCTCACTTTGTCGATCCACTCGTTGTAGTTGGACACCTTGGTGTAGATGCCCAGCTTGTCCTCCATGCCGCAGCCCTCGCCCCAGGACACCAGACCAATCAGGAACCAGGTGCCTCGGTACAGAGTTACCATTGGTCCGCCACTGTCCCCCTCACAGGCGTCCTTTCTCTCTCCGAGGATCCCGGCGCAGAGGACATTGTCGGTGATCCCGTTGGACATCTGCTGAGTGCAGACGGTGTGGTTGACCAGTGGGATGTTGATGACGTTGAGCGCCGAGCTGTAATGGTTGCTTTCCAGGTCGTCCTTGCCCCAGCCGGACACCACAGTCATGGTGCCGCTGAGGTGGAGCACGCGCTCGGCCATCTCGCGTCCTGGCAGGCACACGGGGACGATGTACTGAGAGAACGGGGCGGGGGTCTCCAGACGCAGGAGGGCGATGTCATTGTCAAACGTCCTTCTGTTGTAGTTTGGGTGTGTGAAGGTCTCGATGACCTTCAGGGTCACCTCAGTGCCTTCGTCCCTCAGACGCTCGTAGTCACCTGAAGACACAGATCACAGGGTTTCCCCAGTGTCTCAGTTAGCGGAGGTGCTAACTACCTGTTTGCTGTCAGCTGCCAGCGTTTTTACCCTGACACTGAACCTCTCAGCTCTGACTGATAACTGCAAAGTGAATGTGTCACCAGCTGCTGAATTAGACCTTTCCTGTGTTTTCCGTGAGACTTTATATATATTTAATGAAAGTGCAATAAATAGTTCTCCTGTTTAATACCCTGCAGGGAACTCTGCACCATGGATCTAGTACATCTAGTTCCAAAGAGGTATTCACATTTGTCACTGTTCAGTTTGTGGATTGATCTTACGCTATAAGGATTGTGAGACTACTGGTTTCAGACACCCTTTTTAGCATTTTAAGTCTTTATTTAAGTACAGCTTTTACCAACCTCTATATACATAAGACCTATATTATTCTGTCTGTTTTACTATGTTTTGGTTGACAATCTGTTCATCCAGCAGCCTCCACTGATGTTTCTCCACAAGAAGAATTGTTAACAAAGATATTAATAAACACTTACATCTACTTATAACTACATTATAGTCCATTAAAGTCTGTTAAACCATTTATTACATGTTTATATAGTAATAATTAATGCTGGGTAGGAATACTTAAAGTGTTACCAGGGTTTAAGAGGTTTTTGATAAATCGTATCCTAACATTAGTCATTTGTGTGCTCAGTATTCATATATAGTTCCCTCAATTCAGCAAATTGTGGAGATTAAACTAAGAGAAAATGAAGAACAGTTTTTTATTAGCCTCCTAAACCTCTCTTTACTTTTGTCTGTAAGTTTTAGTTGTATGCATGCTCCTTGTTGGATTCACTAAACTCCCAAGCCAACTAGTTTCAGAGACTGGCTGAATTTTGACGGATTTGTTGCTCTGTAACATCCAGTTTAAGGTCAGAAGGTCTGTTTAAGCACCTGGCTCTTGGAGGATGGGTTTGATTTCTGTCAGAAACTTTGTTTGGCTGTCTGCAGTTTGAGCAGTTCCACAGTCCGATTTCCCAACGTGTCTACTGTCAATATATCCACTGCTTGTTTTTAATATTACCATTGACTCTCAGACTGTCTGTATCTTCCAGACATCTACAGTTTACTTTTTGTCCATAGCGGCATTTCAAGAAGAGAGAAAATTCTCTCTTTTTGTCAACACTGAGGGGGCCATCGTGTTGTTTGAATACTTAATTGGACAAAACCAACTGGTTGGTCTGCGCTTACATTCAGTTTGAGCTCCACGCCACGGCCGGTCAGTTGACCCGTAAGTACAAAAAAAAATGGTCTGAACAGCCTCCTGCAGCTCGATCCACTGTCATGAGTGAGTTTAGAGGTGGAGAACGTCTCCTGAAAATTTTTGTAATGTAATTATAATCATTGACTACAGCAGCCAAGAGAAAAGACTTTTGTAGATAAAACTTCAGTTAATACCGTTTGTGGAAGCTGAATCCAATGCTTTTCCAGACTTTTCAAGAGCTGCCATTATCCTGAATACTGCCATGAATTCTTTCGGTTTTCAGGTGTTTGGTGTGTGCGGCGTGAACGCTCACCGAGTCGTACTCCGAATTTCAGGTTTCCTTCGAGGCAGTGGGCGGCAGTCAGGACCCAGCTCTCATCAATGAGGACGCCACTGCAGTGAAAACGCCCTTTGGGGTTCAGTAACAGCACCTGCACACAAAAACACTCTGACAAACCTATTTTCTTCTTTTCCTTATATATATATATATATATATATATATATATATATATATATATATATATATGTGTATGTGTATGTGTGTGTGTGTGTGTGTGTGTGTGTGTGTGTGTGTGTGTGTGTGTTAGAACGACAACAATTTTGAGCCGCTGCTTCTGTTTTGGGATATTTGATTAAACCACATTCTGGTGACAGCTGCAGGTAAAACCTTAGCCAAACATCACAACATCTGCAATGGTCCCAAGACACATCACCAGGCAGGCGTTTGGGATTTCATGTCCCAAAATATTTTCAACCACTGCATTGGCATTTTCCCAACATAACCTAATCCTTGTGCTGTTCCAGAGACCATGAACAACGTCCACGCCCCCACAGCCGCACTGTTGTGCAGCAAAGTTGCCCGCTTTTTATTTTGGGTGTTAAATCCTTCCAACAGAATTCCGTCTGCTGTAGTGAAATTGTCGATGTAAATTTTCTCTCAGGCATTTGTAAGCACTCTTCCTCTGTTATTTGGATCTTTGACCTGGTTTCCCACTATGCTTTTATGTAGAGTGTTGATTCCCTCCAGCTTCCCCCCAGAGCTTGGTAGCGAGCCAAGATGACTCGTCATCCATTCTGTTTGTATGCGTCCACAATCACCCAGATCACATTATTTGAATTTTAATATTTAAAATTTTAATTCAATTGTTTTTTAAAGCCCCTGAAAATTTTGTTATGAATTCATAACATCAAATATCCCTGACCAAATAGACAAGAAGTTAACCAAGTTAAAGTTTGAGTAGAAACATTCCTAGAGAGTGGTTTGATCTCATGTGAAATAACTGAAGCTATTCCAGCTTTGGCAGATTATTTCTTAGTAACTACATGATGATGAAACAAGGGGCATAAAGGGAATTTCTGATTAGGGTCTGTTTAGAAATAATCCAGGAAAGAACACACGTCGGTCGGGAGTATCGCTGATATCACTTTCGTTGATAGAAGAAGTGAACGTTTCTTCAGACCTTTCATGTTTGCTGCCCCCTGACATTCACCTGTTGAAGGTTTTCATCAAGCCTCTGTATCATTGGATTTGACATACTTCGCTTTTGGTTTCTTCTCTTTTTCTTAGCAGCCAAATTCTTCTTCATAAGTAACGAGGGCTGATTTTTTTTTTTTTTTTTTTGCGCGTTTAAGGCAACACACAATGACAAATGAAAACACCTTCATCGGTTTTATTCGATGGAAAGTCACAAGAGCAAATGACACAAGCCACAGGACTCGGCTGTTTTGTGTTGCTGGTGAGTTTTCTACTCTTTTAATGGCTGAGAAAAGCAGTGACAGTGAAACTCTCGTTACCTGCCAGGGACTCTCTCCCTTCTTTCCCACCTCTCCTCCCACCATCCACGGCAGCAGACCGTCAATCGGTTTGGAGTACGAAGATCTGCCGATCAGCAGCTGACCACAGGACAAGGAACCTGGTGTAGTAATTCGACAGGAATTCAAGAACACCATTAACTTCTTCTTGTGCATGACTGGTGTAGTTTGTGCAAACAAAATAAATACGTTGAGAGTATGAGTGACTAGTTGTGGTCACTAGTATACAGTTTAAGAGCACAGATTAAGTGCGTTGTTTTAATTTCCTTTAAAAGGGTTTGAGTTCTTTTAATATTAATGTGTTTATGTTGTTTTTCTTCCTTTTTTGTATTTTTATTGTATTACATAAAACACTCTGAATTGTCTGTGTGTATTACACATGTTACACAAGTAAATCTTCCCTTTCTACTTTGATGATTTGTGCAAACAAATGCAAGTAATTTTTGTGCACACAAATTCAATAAACTGTGTGCGCAAGTTTTTGAGAGCAAGACTTATCTAATTTGTGAGCAGAGATTAAAAACCAGCTTTTGATAGTGGGAACTCGCTTTATCAGGTGACAAAAAGTCTGATGCTGAGGATGAACAGTGCTTTCAACATTCGGATGTATAAAACTTAATCATCAATTCAGGCGGACATAAAAGTTTTGAATAAGAAAAAAAGAAGAGGAGTGAATCTCTCCATCCAGCAGCTCACCTGACACCTGTGGAACAAAACTCTGTCATTTATTTCCTCACCTTTGGGGCTGCACTGCCTGGAGTTGTCGTGCAGTTTGTATCCCCTCACACAGCCACATCTCCTCGTCTGATTGTCCTCGATCTCCGTGCAATCGTGGTCACAGCCGCCGTTGTCCACGGAGCAGTTAGTGGCTGTTACAGCTGGACAACATGGGGCAGCAATTTACCGTCAGTTTTTACACATTTGCATTTATATCAGAAAGGTTTTGCCAGGACCTAGGGACCTGAAACAATTAACCAGCTGCTTGGTTAATAGTAGTTGGTGACTATTCTGATAATCTCTTAGTTCCTCCGATTTCTGCTTCTCCACTTTGAGGAGTTGTTGCTTTTCTCTGTTTTACGTCACAGTATAAAATATCACATGTTGATCAGACAAAAAGAAAAGACATCTTAAGACATCACCTTCAGCTCAGGGAAATTATTAATCAGTGAAAAAAAAAAAAATTTGGTTTCAGACCCACTGGTGCCTCATAAGAGAAATCAAGCAGCAGAGTGACTGTGCAAAGATATCAGTTGATTTTCTCTCCATTAGGAATCAAGCTGCAGCAGCATCTTTCTTAAAGACTCACTTTTATAAAGCCGCTGTAAAATATTAGAGGGATGTGTTAAGGTGCATTAACCACAAAGACTATAATCATGTTATAGTATGTTTTTAAAAACTGGATAAATTTGCATTACTAACATGTTAACTTGTCTGTGGTGAATGATATTAATGTGCGGTGGATGGAAACAGACAGAGGAAGCTTTAAAGCATCTTTATCAATACACACACACACACACACACACACACACTCACGGTGGTCACAGTATCTGCCCTCATATCCGTCGTTACAGCTGCATTCGTAGGCCTGGTGCAGATCCACACAGGTTCCGTTTACACACAGATTGGAGTGACACTGGTTCCCATCTGAAACACAGTCAGATCGAGCTGAAATAAATATCCCATAATGCTCTGGAGGTGCTGCGAAGATCTGACACATGGCAGCGAGTGACACACCAGCTGGTAAATGAGAAGGTTTGCAGTCTCTGATCAAAACTCTGCTTATTTGGACATTTTTGGGATAACGTGTGATTTTCCTTTTCTTTCCATTGGGCTGACAGTGCATGAATGCAGCGTTCCCTCCAGCAGTCCCCTATAAAGCTGTACTGCAAGTTCCAGATTCATGGGGACATTTTTAAAAACAATATTCTGCCTATTAACTTTTCTTTCGATTAATTATCCACTGAGAAAATATCAGCTTGATTTTGTAGCTGGAAGTCTTGTTAATACTGATACTTCCATCCAAATGTTAAGAAAATTTTTAGTAATATCAGCAAAATAAAGGGAAAATTTCAATATTACAGACCCCCTGACACCTCTATGGCGTCTCATATTTTCCATCTTGTTATTCCCATAACTTAAATTTTTAGATTGTTTCCACATACATTCCACATATAGGACAGTGATAGTGATATACTCTGCTGAGATAAAGCATGGTAATGAAACAGGTCCAGCAACTTCAGCTTTAACTGGAAATCTCTGTTGGCATCAGCCTTTATATCTGATCTTCTCTTTTTAGATATGGACACTTTTGCACCACAGTGAAGAGCAAAACCAGACATTTATGGAGATGCCATTTATGTTTTTCATCTTCAACTTCAAAATGCACATTTAAACCAGGTGTATGGGAACAGACTCCATGTCGTTCGTCTGACGGCGGATGGTACAGTGTTTCTTACTGACAGAACTTTTCTTACCTGAGTACTTCATCCAGAACTCCAGCTGTAAACACACAAAACAGGATGTCGGTGATGCAGCTCACCTGAAGGGCTTCAATGACATAACCACACGGTGCTATCTTGTCTGACCAGGACCCTGGACCCCTAAAGCTGTTTATTTACTGACAGCGGACACAAAGCAGAAGATAACCCTTCCTGAACACAGAAAGAAATGAGGTGCCGTGTCCATAAATGTGGCCGTTCGCCGTGAGTATGGCGATGACCTGAGTTTGGGAATATTAAACGACCAAACTGCTTGTGTTGTGAGTTTTGTTATGTTAAATACAAAGTGCTAATACTTCCCATTCCTCCTGATGAATTTGGGAATCATCTGTCTTTGGATGATCCCTCCACAGAGAATTGAAAGGTGCCACAGACAGAAAATCCATCATGGTACACGTATTTATTCGCAGTTTTAAATGTGGTTTTGTGCTGCAGTTGTGGAACCTTTAAAAGATTTTTCTTTTACAGAACAACATAGCATGAAAAAAGCTGCAAGAAAATCTACATAGAAACCTTGATACGCTTTGGAAAACTCTCAGAAATACAAAACAAATGAAGAACATGTATGAAATGTTTGAGTTAATGAGACAATATTTTAGGTCAAACATGTAAACAGAAAAAAAATCTTACTGTGGCTTCCCTGGTTTCGAAAATCTCTCTGGCTTCTTCAAAGTCACACTTTTCCTCTACACATTCGCGCTCCAAGGAGGCGGGTTTCAGCTCCTCCAGGAAGGAGTTGGCCCGACGGGTCCGGAGCAGCATGTGAGCCTCCGTAGGGTCCGAGAACACTGAAGAGGCCGAAGGAGACGGAGGATTAAACAGCGCTGCTGAATCACAAAAGGTCAGTTCATCCTAACCTGCGTCTCCCCATGCAGATAGATTCGGTTTCACGAGATTTCTGTCAGCACCCAAATGCAATGGTGGTGAACAGCTTGTGGTTTCCATAAGCTTTGAAATATGACATTTCTAAACTTGACCAGCGTCACCTGGAGAAGGGGAGACAGTTTTCAGTGGAAAAAATTTCTGCTGAGGAAATGTTATAAAAACTGTTGACTGTGTGTCCTGCGGATTATCCAGAGTAACAGGGACTCACCTGTTACTCGCCTGAAGCTTATATTTCACAGAAAACTTGTTTAGAAATCTCAAAGTCAAACATCTCAAAACCTGGACAAAATAACACCAAAAGTACAGAGAGCACAAGAGGTGAGTGATTAAATGTGACTATCAGAGACAAATTAGATCATAGCTAAGAAAACTGTCAACCTCTATGCTGCAGGTTGAATATGAACAAAAAAATATGATGCCCTCAGTATCTGTTTCAAAGAAATATCACTGAATAAAAGTAGCAATGATAAGACCTACAGTTATTTCAAAGTGCACAAATTTATTTACATTCATATCACATTTTTTTTCCCAACATTTCCCTGTTCTATGAATCAATAATTCCTTACAATATCATTATTTTATCATTAGACACAACCTGGACCCAGATAAGCAGAGGAGGCATTGATGAATGGACAGATAAACCAGCTAAGAAATATCCTTAATATTTAGGCCCTCAGGTCAGGAACAATAGTCCTGCAGATATTTAAGGCCAGTTTTTGATTTTATTTTGTACAACAGGCCAGAGAAGCATTTTTTTAATACTTTCAAAGTCTTCGCTTTTTTTTTTTTTTTAGAGGAACTGAAATTAGCTTTTCAAGACGCCCTGCAATAAGAAATGTGAATAAATTTCAGTTCAAACAGAGGTTGTGCAAGGTGGGCCTGTTCAGTCATCCGCCCACCTGAGAGACTGAGCGCTGACGCCGAGCACAGAGCGATGACGGACACCCAGAGGACGAGGCGGGACATGGCAGTCAGACCTGCAGCCAGAGAGACGGGACGGACATGAGACGGTGTCTATATTTACCCAGTGTCTCCAGTAAAGCAGTGACAGTAATACCAATATTAATATTCATTATCTACATCTGAGTGACGGCTTGGAGGCTACCGTAACTTACCGGGTTAGAGCAGGTCAAAAAGATGAATTCAGGAGGAGCTGGAGACGAGACAACAAAAACCACGACATCAGGGGCTTTTTTTTTCTTACTGCTTTAAATCTTTCAAGCCGTCGCTCAGCAGTCTCGGTCAAACATTTCGACAATACTGATCATTTTCAGCCGAATCCACAGAGGCTGCCCTGAACTGACAAACGGCAGGAGATGATCCCTGCGTGAACCCCTACAACCTTTGACCCCGTGAGCTGACGGACAGGGGTCGCGGAGCCAGGCGCGAGGCCGAGCCGACCTACTAAAACTGTCACAGCATCAGGAAACCAAGACACAGAAACAGCGAGCGGATCCCTGAGACCGAGGAGTGATTTTCTTGTACTTACGTGTGAAGAATCAAAGCTGTGGACAGAGATGACAACTTGCTCTGTTCCTGCTGTTAATAACTAACTACCGGTGTTTACTGAGAGTCCACAGTCTGCGGCTGAAACATCGTCTGCCAACACTGTCAACACACACGAAACGTCCTTTTGAATGCCCACCCACTCGCCCCTGCAACTGATCAGAGCCCCGTTTCCCAAAAAACCCCAAATAAACCGATGTTCTCATTGTATTTTCGCTGCGTTTCTCAGTAGCGTCATCGGTAATTTTAAATCAGACGGGAGGCGCATACGGCCTAAAATCACTGAAGTGTCCATATGTTCAGTCCACAGCATCTCTGTCCCCAGAAGCTGCACAGACGGAGGCCGACCTACCTCCTGCCCCAGGCTGACTCATAACTGGCTGCACAAAAATAGCTTCACAACAGACTACACTGGGGGTTTGCAGGATGAAAACTGCATTGTTTTAGATATTTATTCAGTTCAAGTTAGTTTTATTTTCCTTTTATTCATTTACTTTTAGCAGCTTGATAAAGAAGAGTCCCGAGTAATAAGAGGGAGGCTCCGGTAGGATCATAGTACAATGTGGTTTTTTGGATACAAGTTGGCAATGACTTTGTTTACACTGAATGTGGTTGAGGTCTAGTTTGTCACTTTTGTCCTTCACCCTGCTCCTGACGAGCAGCAGTTTTAGTGGAAGGAAAACCAGTCAAGACTAAACCCCCTTTTTGTGTCAAATTTGAAGAACTTCATTAAGATCCCTCTTGGAAACAGCAGTTGAAACAATCTTGACACAAGGTTGATTTATCAGCTGTTCTGGAGCTTTTAATCATATCATATGATCTTCATCAGCAAGCGGACTTTGCCCAGCAGTGGAATTTCAGATTTTCACGTGTTTTTTTTTTCTGAGATTTTCACGTGTTTTTTTTCTGAGAATTTCTCACTTTTAATTAGTCATGTTTAAAGTATATAAGGCTTTAATATGTTTTGTTAGTGTATATTTATCTTCCAATGTGCTTGTTCTATTTTTTGAACAAACTTTAAATGCAAAAATTACAAGCAGAAAATATATAAACGTTTACCACCAGCTGTACCTCAACCCCACCAATCAACTGAGCTGCACTGTATCTGTAGTCTGAATGTTAATGATGCAGATTATGAAATAAAATGTTTTTTATCTGTTCTTTTTTAATTTATAGCACATTTATATGAACTGGTTGCATGATCTACCTTTTGAAAGAGTTCAACTTGCAGATGACAAAAGATGGTAAATACAATTGGAGGTTGTGAGTAAAAAAGGGGGGAAAAATCTTGCAATGAAAATAGTAAAAAGTTGAAACTGTTAGAAAGAAGGAAACAGCTGATAATAAAAACATGAAGAGCCTTCTGGGACCTCGATACATATGTTTTTCAATTTGAATTATATATGTAATTGTAATCAATGTGTACAAAGACTGACACATCTATTAACTCATAAGACTGAGAGATAAAAAATAGATAACGAGACAAAATTAGATGAGAAGAAAAGAAAATAACAACAAGCACAAAAAACTGGTTTCTGCCACTTAGGAGGACATGAGTGTTGTTGCTGACCATGTTCATCTCTTTCATGGCCACAGTTTGACATCTTCTAAGATGGAGACTGGTGGCAAAAATGTGCATCTGGCGAATCTGCAGGAATGATGTGTTGAACCAGAACCTCAGAGGAAAGTTTCCAACATCTGGTGGATCCAGGCCACAAAGACCTGAGACTGTTTTAAGATCAAGGGAGGAGCCACCCAGTGTGAGCAAGGTGTTCCTAATAAAGTGCTCAGTGAGTGTATATCATGTCACAGTGGTCACATGACCCACTAAAGCGTGACCTCTCTGCCTCAGGTAACACAGATGGCATATTTTTGTGCCTCGGCAGTCTGGCGGAGGCTCGGCTCACCCTAGTTTGCTCGTCACCACCCCTCAAATGAACGGTGCGACCCTTCAGAGAGGAACGCAGGTCTCGTTGTTCTCCTGCCGTGAACAACCAGAGATCGAGCAGGCACAGGTGTGAAACCCAGGCCGGCCCCCGGGTTGTCGCTGAGGGCCGCCGGCCGTGGAAACCAGGACAGTTATTAAGGTTAACTATTCATCTCTGGTCTTCTTTTGTGCCTCGGCTCCGTCCCCTCGGCTCGGTTTACCATTGTGTCCTCGGCTGGTTGGACTTTTTTCAGAATAAAAGCTGGCCCGGGGACATAAAGGAACCGTGTCTGGTTCCGCGGGCACCTCGGCGATGGGGTGACTGACAGTGATTTGGAAAGTGGTGTGGGAGGGCGCAGTCTTTCCAAGCTTGGCTTTCTTGTGACGGTGAACTTGCCCAAGAACTGGCCTGCTCCCTGCTGCTTTGTGTTCGGGCCAGGTTTCTGTTTGTTCCCTTTTCTTCCATGAACTGCTTTTTTTCAATACAAGGAATTTGTGGTTTTGTCTGCAGAGCCTGTTTGACTGATATGGATGTCAATGTTCATTCAGCATTTCAAGGCGCAAATCTAGCCGGCAATATACGTACACGATAAACTTCAGTTTCTTTTACAATCAAAACTGCAAAAACAACAAGACAAACAAGAAAACTATTCCGATATAGAAAAATTTATTTCAATCAAGCTTGATAAGCTTTCAAACATAAAAATCAGGCCAAAGCAAATCACCATCTGACCTTATAAAAACACAATTTCTAAAACTTTCTTTGCCTTTGAATCATTTTATTTTAGAATGATTTAGTTTGTATTTTATTTTCAAGAGCATGAGCTTAGCTCCACTTTAGAGCTGCAACTAACGATGAGTTTCTTTATCTAGCAATTTGAGGGTTATTTTCATGATTAAATTAACGACGACTTAAGTCTATTAAAATGTCCCAAACTATTTAAAAGTTTCCAAGGTGACGTCTTCGCATGTCTTGTTTTGTGCGACAAACAGTCCAAAACACAAAGATATTCAGTTTACACTGATATAAAACAGAGAAAAATGGAAAATCTTCACACAGGAGAGGCTGGAACGAGAGAAAGTTTTGCTTTTTGCTTGAAAACAGATGATTAATCGATTGTCAAAATTGTCATATATGCTACAAATGTCAGAATTGGCCAATTGGCAGTTATATGTTGAGGGGACCACCAGAGAAAACGATGTCTTCCAGGGAAGAGCTGAGGAGCCTCACCGGTCACAAGAGGAGCAGCGAGTCGCCTGAAGGAGATCTGTTTACAGTCTGGGCCTCTGGTGGCACATCAACGAAAGTGATTAAGAAAAGACAGAAGCAAAGAAGAAAGGAGTGAGAGGAAAAAGGAGAAGGAGAGACAGAGGTGAAGAGAAGAGAATACTCACTTATTTGACATCAGTACAAATACGGGAGTATCAGAATAGATATGTGATGATGTGCCAACACTGTAAACTTTGTGTTTGTGTGCGCTTGTTTTTCCTCATGTTTGTAATTTATCAATATCATGTATCCAAGATAATCCCATGAGGTGTTGGTGCATAATGAGCTGTCCTCTGCTATTAAATGTGCTGAAAAACAAAAGTAGGCTGCTTATTGTGAGGACTGGGAGCTTTCACAGGGTTGGATTACTGCATTGTTGAGCAGCTCCCTGTGCAAACTGAGCTGCTTGTTTGGAGGATGAAAAGTCCACAGGAGTAAAGCCAGCCTCACCAAATCATGTTTGTCCATCAAAACAATGTTCTGAGGATGAGTGTCACTGACAGGACAGGACGAGGCAGGTCTGGGAAAAATATGAAAATTCTTCCAACACGCTAATTGGTGTTGGAAACTGGTGGAATGATGTAATATTACTTGCTGATTTTTTCAGCTCTTTTGATTAAAAAACAAGCTTTAGTTGGGCACTTGGCATTTGGGTTCCATCACGTCCCGGGTTTTTCTACCGTTGTGTAGACGTAGGGATGATTTCAGTATTCTGATGGCAACATAATAAACTGATCATTAAACTGATTTAGGATTGTATCTGAGGACGTATCATTTCTACCATTAGTGTGTGACCTCCAACAGTGTCAAAGCAGCTTGTGTTACAGTCAAACTCATTTAAAAAAAACAACAACAACTCATTTACACAAACATGTATTCTGTGTTGCATTACAAAAAGGTGATGCAATGAATGGCTTATCAACACACAGTAAACGGTGGCCTGCTCAGTGTTTGCTTGAATAAAAGTACTCTCATTACTGCCTTAGAAAATGTGTCTGAATACTGGCTCTGCTTATTTAAATGAAAACAAAAAAGCATTATTTTACAAATTTGGCTTCCTTTAGGCTTCATTTTAGACTGAATGGAGCACAGAACTCTGCCTCTCTTCAAATGAGGACATAGATTATCATGAGATGTTAAAAGGCCTTGATCATCAGGATTCATATGAGATTTATTTTATGTTGTTTTCCTCAGTGGATGTACATTTTACATTTTGGTGCAAACTACAAAAGGGAAAGGGAAAACAAAGAACACTCTGCAGGAAAACAGTAGTGAGAATCTGCAGGCAAAGGGGAGTGTGAGTCCACAGTACTTACGCAAAATCTTGGCATATGGAAACCCAAAACGATCAAACAAGCGATGCAATGTACCAGGTAGAATATTACAGAGATTTTAAAGAAATTGTGAATGAAGAAGAGCTGTGGAAAGATTAAAGAGAATCTTGTTCCCTGAAAGGATGAGAGAAAAAGGAGGGTGGAGAACGATGGAGAGATAAACCGAGAGGTGTCTCTTCTTTCTGCTCTGAATATATTTTTGCCGTTCATGGTGAAGGATGTCACGTCGCAGGCAGAAGGCCCAGTTCTGCTTCAGCGGGACAATAAGGACGCAGCTCTCCTCCCTCCTGCCCCCCCTCCATCCTCAGCCTTTGTCACCTGCCCGGCAGGTGAGAAAGACCCTGAAAGAAGTTTTGTTTTTTTTTTTCTTGGGCGAGGCTTATAAATGGATCAAAGCCTCCTCAATCCTGCTCATCTTCCTACAAATCCTTTTCTGGACGACGCTGCGCGAATCGGACGGAGCCGTGAGTCTTTTCTGAAACACCTCAGCCTTCCAGCCTGGGAACTGTTTAGTTTGGCTGAAATATGATCTAGATTTGTTTTTCTAAATCCAGATCCGAATGGTTGGTTGAGCAATTTCTGCAAAAGTAGAAAAAATGGTAAAACTATGCTGTCAATCCACAGGTCTTTTAAAATAGGTAAATTAAGTTTTTTCTTAGTCTTCAGCTTATAATGACCAGATGAGATTGAATTTAGAAAATTTGTTGCTATTTTAAATATTCATTAGATTAATGGATGATGCATTGGCAGGTCTTTTGGAAAGCGTTCATGCATTTATACTGCAGTTCTACATTTTACCCGCTTTTGAAAGCCAAATCCTTCTCCTGTGTTACCCTCAGCACTTTGAGAACCTAGAGGGAACCTGGAATTGTGTTTTTCTCAAGGTTTAGAGGCTTAAATGTTAGCTGTAGCAGTGGGCGGAGCCTGTACAATAATGTGGGCGGAGTTTTAGGAGCATGAGTATGGCCGAGTGAGGAATTCGCTTGTATGCTAATGTATATAAGTTTATATTATATTATATGCCAGTGCACATGGGAGAAGATTAAAGTTTCAATTAGACTGTAGTTTAGAACCCATATACACTTTGCGCTTCATGTGTCTCATGTCAGCATCAAATGAGTTTTACTACATTTTCGGTCACACTTAGAGGCTTCAGGTACACCGAAGAGTCAGGTCATGCTTCTTTGTTAGATCAGGTTGGTTGGATTGGGTTGGTCAGATATAAAAAAACTGAGGGTAATTTTCAGGAGAGCATTCAAGGTGTCCTAAAATCTGATTGCGCAACCTCATTCCCAACACATTTTGCAGGTGATCTTCCTTTGCCCTGCAACTTTACTGCATCAGTAAGCAGTACCTTCATGTAGCCAGGACAACAAAGAGGGATTGGAAGCACTAATATGTGGCTAAATGCAAATGAAAATGTATTAAATTTGATCTGGTTTGTATCCGGATATGAGACACTTGAAATTGGGCTAGTTAGTTTTACCCGCTGGTAGTCCAAAAAAATGTGAAAAATAAAAAATATATTTCCAGAGTGTCAGTATGCTGTAACAGGTCAGACTGGGAGATTGTAGCAGTAGGAAAATAAAAGACATGACACTTGATTCTTGGGAGTTCCTGTGATAAACTGATTTCTGTTAGAAGAACGTAAAATAATTTAACTTACGTTTGAAAATAAAAACAAAAAACAGAACACACAATCAGACCTGACGCAGATTTTCCCAGTGTAATTTTCTCACCTCCATCCTCCCCCATCATCCTCTCCCCCCTCCAGATGTTGTCGAGGCTGCTGGGACTCCTCGTCCTGTCCTCTCTCTGCTCCGCCATGCTGCTACGGAACACTGCCAAAGTGGAGTCCGGTGAAGAGGACGGCTCCACCATGGACCCCAACACCTACCACTGGCCCGGCTCAGGCGAGGGGGGATCTTCTGATTCATTGGAGGAAACATCCAACTGGTTACCCATCTCCCGCAACGGCCCCATGCAGATGCCTCCCACATTAGAACCCTGGCCGCGCATCGGGAATCTGTCCGTCGGCCCCGATAAGCTCCAGGTGCTGGGGGTGCCCGACCCGGTGGTCCGACCCGTGCCTAATACGGCGATCTGTGACATTCTGCTGAACGCACCAGTGCCACCACCTGTCGACCAGATCCCATTTTTCTGCATCTGTTCGCACTGTAGAGGCACTGTGGGGCCCAAAGGAGACCGTGGAGACCGGGGTCCTCCAGGCACGTAGACCAGTTTAAATCATCTGGTTGAGTTTTGGTGAAAAGGCAGGCCTCCTTTTTGTTCTACTACTCTGACAGTGAGATATCAAAATGTTTGACGTGATCACTGCTAGGCAACTGCTTGTGTTTTTCATGTCTAAAGTTGTCTGCCGGTTAACCCTTATTCTTGAAAAACTTATTCTTCAAAAACTACACTTTGAGGAAACAATATAATTCTAACATTATTAAATCTATATCTATTTTTTCCTCAAACATAGATAATCTTGCCAAGTAGGTTTCCATAGATTACAAAACTTGTTTCCGGGTAACTGAAATTTCTGAGAGATTTCAGTGAGTTTTTCAGTCTATTTTTGGCAAAAAAAATCAAGGAACAAGATTGAAAAGTAGAATTCACTGTTTTCAATTCATATTGGAAATATCAAGAATCAGACCGATCTTGAAACTAATCAGGACAATAAACAGCACTACAAACAGAGTCTCTCTCTCAAACTTTGTTTTTGAATTATTTAATGGTATTTGTCTAAGTCAGTGGTTCTCAACATCTGGGGGCATGGCTTCCATAAAGACAGGGAGGAAAAACATGATACACAGCTGAGATTGAGTCAGTTTATTTCTTGAAGGACGAAAAAAACAAGTGCTCTGATGCATCGATTCTGGTTATCAAGATTCCTTCAGGAAGCAACACAAAAAGAACTAGATGCACAATCTTCTGACAGGGAAGAAAAAAGAGGAGATTGTCCTTGAACTAAAATATTGAATCCAAAATGTGAGGAGAATAAAAAAACACAAAACAAAGATAAGATAAGCTCTCAAGCTTTGTGTCTTTTTATGTGTAAAACCTGACAAAAAGGTAAACTTGTCACTAATTTCCACTAAAGTTTTAATGTGAAAATTAGGCCATGGCAACGTTTTAGAACCCCTGGTCTCTTAAGTGAGGACTTTGATATAAGTGACTAAAAAGTCAGTTAATTAAGGCACCAACACTGCCAGTAGTTTGATTTCCCTTAAGACTGTAATGCTAAATGACCTGACCTGACTATAATCTTTGATCAGGTGAACCTGGGAGTCCTGGAAGAAGAGGACTGATGGGGTTCAAAGGTCGAGCAGGATTCACAGGCCCTCAGGGGATAAAGGGTGAGTTCTCACTGGCAATGACGACAAACACAGCAAAACTTCAGTCCTGTGGTTGCAGTTTAGACCTGTGCAACTACAGGTTAGCTATACATTAGATTCACCTCTGTCACTGAAGGGGGTCGAGTGACATATGTTCTTCATAATTCAGAGATGAAGATGGGCATCAGTGTCATCTCATTGTCCAGTACAGCAAGAAGAGCAGAGTCTCTTTAGTCTTGCTGAGCACAAAGCTCGGATGCAGGGGGGAAGTGCTAGCCTAGCATTAATACAGAGTAAAATTCTGTTTCCAGGATAAGACAAGAAGCAATGATGAACTGCTCTTTAAGAGCCATTATGCGTGGAATTATTGTGTGATTATTGCATCTTTCAAATGACTTTCAGCCCATTCGTTGTCTGAGGTTCAGATCCATGGGGCAGTAGGGGAGATTTCTGCCACAATGTCATTTGTTGATGATACCATTTTTCTTTTTTTGTTCTTCTTAACATCAAATACAACCTATTACGGCTAAGAAATCAAACTCAAGACACCAATCAAGTCTTGGTTTTTTCAATTTGTCTCTCATTCTGCTGCCAATGTACACACATCCAAATGTATCCTCTAAACAGGCCAATGAGCTATACCTCTGATTCACTGGTTTTGCCTATTCACTCAACCAAACGTTAATTTTGTCCGTCATAATGCAGGGCACCTCACGCTCTTCTGTCATAATTTCTGTCTTTGTCCATTGTTTCAGGTCAGAAGGGAGATCTTGGGCAGAAAGGGCAGGCTGGCCCTTTTGGTTTCCCAGGGACAAAGGGCGAGCAAGGCTTCAAAGGTCTGCTGAGATCACTATGATAATAAGAATCACTCTATGTAAAAGGGTTATCATTGATACATGGGCACCAGGACTCCCCTAACACCAGGATGACATCATTTGTCAGTGGCCTTCCCAAACTTAGAAATCGCTGTGAGAAAAATACGGATTAATGATCTGACATCACCATGGTTAAGGTTCGGTTGGGTTTGGGCACAAAAATACTTGGTTAAGATTGCAGTTTGAGTTAAGATAACTACTTCTTTAACATTAGGGGAGCTTTTTGTCATTGCTACAATCATTACTACCTGGTTGGGGTTAGAGAAAGACCTTGGTATTGATGGTAAGAACTGGGAAGAGAGCAGTGGCTTCCCGTATCACAGTCCAAGTCCAATCGTTTTTTCATCCATGCCCTCTAAAACTGCAACAAATCATCAATGTGAAAAATAAAGATGTTCTCTGATCTGACTGAACTATATTTAAGGATTGGTTAGGGTTAAGGATACATGGTGTGGGTTAAAATTATTGCTTCTTGGGGATAACCCTCGTCAAAAGATACCAACAATGACTGTGGGTAGGAAACATGAAGCAAAAAGTGATCTCTCATGTCAAAGTCTGATGTTTGGTTGATCTATCCATCCACCTCAACCACTTAGCTCTACAGACTCTGCAAATGTAATAACTCCATAACACTATTTCTTTCTTTGCTCCCAACAGTTAAGAGTCAAGATTCCTACAGTCATTAGGGGACCTTGTCACATGAATGTATACAAACATTAACTTTGGGTATTTCCTGAAATTACTGATGACAGTTGTTTTTCCCTGGAGGACAGTCTCAGCAAAGGTTCTTCTAGACAGATGCAGTCTGGGTAGATGCTCATTGACTGCAGCCTCCATAGTTTTGCAAACATGAAATGAAGAAAAATGTTGGGTTCCTTCCATAGGAAAACAGAAATAAGATGCAAATTGAATTTCATGCCTATAAAAACATACCCAAATCCAATCAGTAATAGCTCCACAGCTGTGAAGCCAAAACAAACAATCTCAGGCTTTTTTGACATCTCAGAGTGTTCGGAGAAACACTGAGTCTCCCTGCCCCTATCACTGAGCCAGAAGGAGATTAAAAAAAAGACTCAACTCAATGAAATAAGAGAGTAAAAAACACCCTTATAACAATGAGGCAGTGGAGACTAATGCCATTGAACTCTTTCTGAAATGTTTGAGCTGCAACTCTACCAAATCGGATACGGTAGAAATTAAGTATGACAAGAAGGTCAGCAATGTTCTCAAAATGGACAGATGGTCAGCCAGTCGCATTTTAATGACATATGGCCTGGTCCTGGTACTGGACCTGCCAGATATGCTCAGTGGTTTCATATATTACCATTTGACCATATAGTAAAATGTAACAAGAATAGTGAGTGTGTTTGTGTGTTTCCAGGGGAGAAAGGAGACCGAGGATTGCTGGGGCCCCCAGGTGAACATGGCCCTCGGGGAGAACCTGGCACATGCCCCGCCTCCTGTGAGAGTGTCCAGGGTCCACCAGGTCTACAAGGCCCCCCTGGACCAGCCGGAGCCCGGGGCCTGCCTGGGGTAGAGGGTGCTGTGGGACCCAAAGGTCTTAAGGGTGATAAAGGTGACATGGGTAGACCCGGTGACCTTGGGATGATGGGCCAGAAGGGTGATCAAGGTGAGCAGGGGGTTTGTGAGTGCACAGATGGGGCGAACGGCACTGATGGGAGACAAGGAGAAAGGGGGGCTAAAGGGGACAAAGGGGACACCGGTGCCCAAGGTGTACAGGGCCAAGTCGGGCCAAAAGGCAACCAGGGCATCATTGGTCTCAGTGGTCCACCAGGCCCTTGCTCCCCAGCCATCCAATCAGCATTCTCCGCATGTGTCAATGAGTCGTTTCCTATTCAAGACTGGCCTATTGCTTTCCCCCATGTCCTCACCAATCAGCAAGGGCACTTCAACCCAGTCATCGGCATCTACACAGCCCCGGTCAATGGCACCTACATCTTCTCCTTCCACCTGGCAGTCGCGCGCAGGACACTTAAGATCGGCCTGTTCCGCAACCTCTACCCTGTGGTCAGAACAACGGAGGGGACTGACCAAGCCACTGCGAGCCAGACTATTGTCTTACACCTCACTGCTGGAGACCAGGTGTGGCTGCAGGTGAAGAATGCCATCACCAACGGCATTTACACTGACAATGAAAGCAGCAGCACATTCTCTGGATATCTGCTGTACCCTGATTCCTGTGAAATTCCCTTGGGGCGACATCATGATTGGACCCTAAGGATGTATCAGAAGGGAGACTTCAGCTGGGATGGTCCCTCATGAACCACCACGACTCTACCACAGTAGGCTGCAGTCAGTCAGTTGCATGGTTATAGATGAAGTATCCAGATGCATCCAATCAAACAATTTATAACTTTGAGTTTTAAAGGAGGGGTATTCCAGAAAAGCAGAACTGTCCATTTATGAGATGGAGTTTACTTTCAGAGAAGTTAGTGTGTAACTTTACAACAAAGTTGTTGAAGTTTTGGAGAGTAATCAACTTGGAGAAACTATAAGATAGAAAAATTAAAGACAAAAAGCAGGAAAATACCCTGCCTCAAAGTGTAGGAGATAAATTCACCCTCATGATTCAAAACTCACTTAAATATAAAAATGCATGTAGGCTTACACGTGCCAGCTTGATGTCATTGCACTTACTTTAATAATGTTTAGATTGCTGAGGTGGCTGCAGACTTTTTCAGACGGTTGTAGAGGTTCAGTCCTGCTCTAATGGTTTTAATTGTTTCAAAAGCACTTTGCATCCTCAGAGTAATTTTTTTTCCCTCAATATTGCCTTCCTTTAGCTTAATTTTAGAGCCTTTACCATTTTGCCTTCTCAAATGTTGATGATGAATAAATTTTGATGTTTGAGGAAAAAAAAATTAGCCTTCGCATTATATATACGGTATTTGTACAGGAACAGAAAAGAAAAATCTCACAGAGACGATAGTCAGCTCAGCTGATATACGGGTATAGTTAGGTATGAGATTGGCAGTACAAACATGCCCCTTAAATTCTTGCAGTTTGGTTCCTAGTTCAATTTTAAATGCAGCAATTTTTAAATGCAATCCTATCCTTCTATTCCTACTTTCAATTCTTATTTAGTAGCAGAGATTGTTATAAGATTTTTTTTTTTGATAGGAAACGTAAATGTCTTATTAAGAATCCTGCATTACAGTAAAATCTGATTTGTTGAGACAAAAGTTTGTGTAGTAAAAAAAGTTTAAAGTGAGAAGGCGTAGGGGAGGAAGGACGCTGTGAAGGAAACAACAGCAACAAAGGCACAGAGACATGTAGAGGTAGGGCTCATTGAGAATGAGAATGATTGGTAATGAAGAGATAGAAATTTATGAGATCACAAACTCACAAATAGTAAATTTAGACTTTGAGGCAGAATACGAGATCCCATGATTTGTTATTTGATTGATTTGTTTGTTTGAAGTTTATGGAAGTTTGAATTTTTATGTCATATAACATATTATCTAACACACAAAATCAGTTAAAATGGCTGAACTTGGATGACAACCAATGACTTGTAAAACTCCTTGTGGTGAATTGAAACACACTAAAAAGGAAGCTGTGATCCTGAAAGCTGTCGGACACCTTGAGGTGATTTTGGATGTGACTGGTCGAAACAGATGTTGATCAGAGTGTGACGAAATGTGGCATAACAGGTGAAACACTGTCAGCCCTCAGTGAGGTGTTTTCAGTGATCAAGCGGTTGTGTGTCTAATCTGTTCCTGCCTCAGTTTGATGGAATCTGTGCATCGTGGCTTTTGTCTGAAATTAAAGATTAACTTTCTCCTGACGCATGTGTTCAGTGGTTAATTTAGTGTTTTTTATTTATACCATATCTGAACTTATCAGCATATTCTGGGCTCCTGATTCTCAATAAGGTCCAAAAATCCTCAAATTGAGACGCATGAAAAACATCATGGAAGTAAAAGTCTGAGGATATTTTAGAAGAAAAATATAAAACAATATAATATGATATCCTATGAAAGGAATGTCTCAGGTTTTGTGCATGAAAAAAACCTGTTTTTTCTTATTGCTCTGAGCCATAGACTTCTACTGTTGTCCAAATAAGTCCAAGTCAAAACTTAGTATGCAGCCTGGCCCTTTATCTGTTTCATTCTCTCCTAATGTCTGTGCTCACATATGCAGTATTTTAATTCAGCTGAAGTCCCAATAAAGCCATTCTCATCTTACATTTATTTCTGTTTCCGTTGTCAGACAGCGGAAAAGGTATGAAATAGTGACTGAAACGTGGCCCATTAAGTCGGCCAAGAATATCGAAAACATATCAGTGAGCCACACCATTGCACTAGGTATCATGTCATGTCATGTGTGTGAACACACACTGTAGTTTACTTTGACTCAGTCTCAGAGACACTGTCCTGCTGCCCCAACACTCACTGCAGCACCAAATGTGGATTAATCGGCCGCTGAAAATTGTCCCCAGCAAATGCACCATTTCCTCCTGTATGAGTAACATGATAAAAACCTGTGATTATAAAAATCGACCTCCTCAGTAGGAACCGGTGGGCTCAGAGCTGAGAGCCACAGACAGAAAGGACTAATACATTGTTGGGTTAAGTCTGCACAAACGATTAGTTTTTTTGTGAGTATCACCTGCAATATCCTTTAAAACCAAAAAAAAATTATAACTAAAGAACAATATTATATCCATTGTAAACATGCCCCCTGACCCCTCTGTACATCGAGCGACCCCCTCATGCAGCCCTGACCTCAACCCTTAGAAACTATATTAAACCAAGAAAAAGCAGATAATGCAAGAATTTATCACTCAGCTTTTTATTGTCATAGAGTTCAAACTGCACAGCTGCACAGAGCCTTGCAGCTCCTTTAAAAGCCAAATAAAATGTAGACTTCTACATAAATTTCTCTACGCTACATCTGAACTCATCAGCAGTTTTACAGCGACACACCTGACAAGTTACTTCAGTCTGATGACTTTTACTCCAGAGCAAAGAAGAAACTCAGCTGATGTGCTGACAATAATGTTGTGGTGTCATGGATTTCTCTCATGTGAACTACGTTCAGCCTCTGGGAGAATTAAGATTTTTTTTGATATTAAGAATATACACAAAATGCAACTAGTTCTCGTATTATTTACGAGAGCTTGTAATTTTGTCCTTTCTGAGCAATATTTCATTAAAAATCATGAAAACAGAGGAAGGTTTGAATGTTTTTTAAACATTTATCACCTTCTGATATATAAAACAGGCAAATTCAGAACCACTATTATGATCCCAGCTGAAATATTATAACTCTTAAGCATCACTAAACTTACTTCAGATTGGACTGAGTGAGATTTAGCTATGAATTAAGTTACTAAAAGTACAAAAGCAGTAAAAACCACCCTTTCAGATTACATTAAAGGGATACACAACTGTTTATTCAAGAACCATATCTGTGGTCTTGCATGTTAGCATGCAAATGCTAGGTAAAAAAAAAGTCACCTTTGAATGAGACTAGCTACAGATTACAATAATTTTACCTCCATCTCACACTGACACACCAGTATTCACTGTAGTGATATTTCAAAGAAAGATTAAGGAAGATATAATCTACCATTTAAAAAGAGTTGTGGAGACTAATTCCATGGCTAACAAAGAGTGAATGATGGATTTTAATTTTCAGGTGGACATAAACACTGCTATCATGTGTCTGCTGGATATGGAAATGTTGTGCAAATGTTTGTCAACATTTTAGCCTTAACAAAAAGCCTTTCTGCCAAAAACCACCTAGTGTAGCTTTATGCCGAATCATTTTCACAGTGACAAAATAAAATGCTTATGATTTTTGTTTTGGAGGCGGCTCCGTCAGAATACCTGTGCAACGCGATCATCTCGTCATTGTGTGTCGCTGACAGTGAGAGTGTGAAGGACGCCATGACCAAACAGCAGATGCTGGAAAACCATCTGCACTGTTGTGTTATACATCTAAGCAGTACTGAAACATGCAAATTACAGGTATGGTCCTTCAATTAAATCTCATATTTTTCTAGCACGAACTCTGAGGCGACTCAACACTTCCAGCTGGCTTCATTTCAGCCCCGGCTGACTCTCTGCTCTACTTCTCCTTGGGCGCCATGTCGTCGCCACCCGACACGTTTCCCTCCTCGTCCTCGTCGTCGGCGACCATCCCCTGCAGGTAGGAGCGCTTGAACTCCTGGAACACCATCTCCTCCTCCATCTCACTGTGGACAACAGCAGCAGGAAGCAGACTTTAAGCTCACTGAAACCGAAGGAGGTCTAGACAGCCCACGCATACGTACTTGTACTGATATACGGAGGTAGACGAGAGACAACTACAGAGGGAGGCGACTCCAAGCAATGACCTTCACCCCTGAACCCCATTAACTTGACTACTACGTTACTCTCACTCACTGCAGAACAGTATTTTACAGTTTGTTTGCAATTATTAACCAGTTTTTAGTCATTATTCCTTCTGCTATGCAATGTCCTGAAACAAGCCAGAGGTATTTAAAATATTTTGGCTGCTCAGACCGCTTGTTAGGACTGTGTTGGCCTGACTGACACACTCTCCAGCCAATGTGAGATGACTTACACATTAAATATTCGAGCATTTACGTTCAGTCCTCACCAGGTTGCAGAATTTGTGATTAACAAGGTGGAAGGATCTATTCTAGGCGACCGGTTCCACAAGTCCCATTCATTTTTTCCCATAGACAATGACAATGACATACAGTTGAAGCTCTTCTACTGGTTCATCTAGTTCTTAGATTAAAAATTCAAAAGGTTTAAGAAGCCTGTGGACGAAAAAACTTCAACAAAGTTAACATTGACATCCAGGATGTATTTTGGCAAGAAACATCCTGTCGCAGAGCAAAAAATTCTGTTTTGTGTGCTGCTAATGTTGGGTGGAAGCTAAAGAAGATGCTGTTGAGAAACCTGAAAATACAATCTGCGGTTTAAATGAATACACGCTCAGATTCTGGGTCAACTGTGTGAGATTTCAGTGACTACGGGGTCATGTTTTGTTGACGAATTCAATGACAGAGCTCTGATTTGCGAGGCAGAGGCTCATGGACAGACCTACCTGGAAAACTGATGGAAAAAATATGATTTCTCGCAATATGAGAGATGTCATTTGAAGAAATTCTTGAAAAATGGGAATACAGAATTGGATGAAAGACCTCTGGAACCAGTGACTCATCCAACTTCTCAGCTAAGTTGATTTAGGCTGCTTAATTCCCTCCAATGACTTTGACCTGAGAAAAAGGTCTGCTGAACCAGATCAACTGCAGATATGTGTGAGAATCAACTTTTCAAATCTTTCCCTGTTAACCCTCTGAATAAAGTTCAGAGGGTTAACAGGAAAGATTTGAAGATTTTATTGAGACAGTAAAACCCATAAAATGTAAATAGAAAAGGGGGCATAAAGAAACAGGAAATCCATAAACAAACAGAGGGAAACTGACACTGCTGATGACGACACAGGGATATAAATGGAAGCTAGAAGAGGATCGACCTCAACAAAAGCATTGACAGACAGAAGACATTTACTCCGAATGCCACAATAAACACAAGAGTGTTTGTCCTCAGACACGAGTGTCTGTGATCTGTCCTCAGAGAAAATAAACTCTGGGTCAGTCCTGTTCATTTGTGACTCCAAGGAACTGAAGCTTCTTTGAGTCTAACAAGACTAAAGAAAACCATTCAAATTCTTTTACATATATATATTTATTATTTGGAAAACCATCTCACCTTTCCTTCACTGTCGGCAGCAGAGAAGGAAAAAAAAAGAACAGCAAACACCAGGAAGGTTTAGATACAATTTTACTGTTGCTTAACTTTCTTTCACTTTTCTAACAAAATGTGGACGGATCATCTATCAAGCCACTTGTATACATGAATAAACACATCTGTTAGAAAGTTATCTCAATGTAAACTATGCCATTCATTAATTACTTGTTTTTCGGGTTTTTGGCCAGATACTGTACATGTACTTCACGTGTAATTAACAAAGGAGCCGACACTTTGTCCCAGATGTGGACAGCTGCCATAATACACGCTAACAAACACGGAGGAATGTATGTGTCCTTACCTGCGTCAGGCTTGGGATGCATCAGTTTGAAGGGAATTTCCAGGCCGACCTCACTGCAACACAAACCAAATGTTCCTCAGTGTGGTTTCTCAGAGGCAAAATCTCTGCCTCTGAGAAAATTCCTTACTCTCCTAACTTTGATTTTGCACCCAAGTATAACATGTGCATATTCAAACTGAGCAGTTCAGCTACAACTAATGGAAACACGTCGACATGAACCCACCTTGATCCCATTATCCTGTGGGCATAGAAGAGACAAAGGCAAAAGTCAGAACAGGCAGAAACAAACAAAATAACTGTCAATTCTTAAAAAAAAAATTCATTCAACACGCAGAGGTGTCAAACATCGAAAGATGGCAGCATTCAGGAGAATGTTCTTACAATAATATCACGGCTAAATAAATGATCTTATTTAGAGTTATTTTAGGACAGCTATACTGACGAGGGATGGTGATTCGGTCGTAAACTTTCTTCCTAAGTGTTGGTCTAAAGACGCCCTCGCCCCCAGTCAGAATGGGCTGTGCCCTGCAGAATATCCAGCTTCAACGCATGAACACAAATGATGAGAGAGGCTGCAGAGCCGGATGCTCAGGCAGGACATGAGCCCCAGCAGAGAAAAACACCCGAAAACAGCCCAGAACTGATTCCAACAGTTTAAGTGTTGGGTTGAATTTGATGTTGACTTTTTAAAGAGGTGTCATAACACACACACACACACACACACACACACACACACACACACACACACACACACACAAACACTGACCCTCCAACGATGAGCTTCACCATGACTCTGTATGAAACCATGATTCCCAGAACCTCCTTCAGCACGCCCTCCTTGATGCTGAAAGAGAAGAAGAAAAACGATTCAAGCTACCAAGGAGCCGCGTGAATCGGAGGCTTTCATTGTCCCGCGGAGACGTTCGGGTCCATCTAACACTTTCAAAAGCGGCCGCTGCGTCTCTGACTGCCCGCTCACATGCTCGATGAAGCCAGGTTGGTGTCCTCATGCTTCAGTTTGCCGTCCAGAGCGATGCCCCTCCTCTCCCTGTTGTTGGCCAGCAGAGGCAGCAGCACGTAGACCTTCTGCAGGGTCCCTCCGGCAGGCACCGAGTCCCTGAGACACGAGGACACAGTTACACATTAAACTTCAGTGGACGACAGCAGCCAAGGGGTAAGGATAACGAGCCTATGAAGGAAAATGAACTCTTTAATTTGTTCAATTAAACCAGCGGGTGCCATTTAAATCGGCAGCAGGGATGCACCACTGTGCTCTGTGTTTCTTAATCACATGCAAAGGACGCCGGGGGCCTGTACCGACACCTGCAAGTTCCACTTAGTCTGGCTCCCTATTCAACAAAAAAACAAAAACAAAAAACAACAAAAACCAAAAAAAAATGTGCAGAACATAATCACATATCTATGATAAAATAAAAGGCTGTGGGTAACTTTAGAAAGATTAGCTCTGAATTATTAAAGCAAGGCTCCGGATAAAAGATAAGTGTGGGGATTATTGTATTTTTGTCGGCACCATGGAGTGAGTATTTTTTTTTTTTTTACCAAACAGTGATAAATGTGAGATGTGTTCAAAGTTAAAAAAAAAAAAAAAAAAAAAAGATCCCAAATCTAACCAGCCGTCAGCATAGGTTACCATGGAGATCAAAAGAGCCATGGTAAAAGAGGGAAGCCAGACTGAACCCCAAAGACTAAACCGCCGCCCTTGTTTCCTGGTACAGGCCCTGGGCTACAATGAAATAACAACATGCACCTGTCTACACACCTGTCTACACCTCAGACTGGTCGGTCCATCTGTCCCTTTTTTTTTTTTTTTAATCACCTTTCTTTTTTTTTCTTAGCTTATACATTTAAATTTTTTTAAAGTTAATTAATTAATTAATTGATTCCATCTCAATTGTTCTAACTGGCTGAGAGTGTATTTATTAATCACCACATTCCTCGGATCTATATTCTGATCTCATCCAGGCCTTTTGCACTGACCCAAAAATATAGCAGGTGAGCTTAGAGATGCTCTGCCCTGCCCTGGTTTGTTGGTCCTCTTGACATTGACACGATGAACATCTCAGAACGAGGGAAATTACCTAGAAAAAGTATCATCATTATCATCATCTTAAAAAGTGTCTTCTCTGACAGTCACAGACACTTTCACCGGCCAGCGGGAGATAACTCCGAGCGCCAGTGTTCATTGTCAATGAAAGTGTGTGTGTGTGTGTGTGTGTGTGTGTGTGTGTGTGTGTGTTTGTCGTTGTAGAATTTCCTCACTTTCCCAAAAGCCACACAGCAGGAACTGATACTGTATTTCATTCACCAATGAAAACTGTGAAACTGGAAAGAAATGTTTTCCTTTTTAGGAAGTTTTTTGAATGAAGGCTTCAGTTCCTGAACTGTGCAGGTGAACCTCTGTGTCCTCATGGACAGAAGGACAGGGACATACTGTGAGTTACAGCTGCGATCATGGAAACTCCCTTTGTCGTTTTGGGAGGTGCTGTGTGCGCCGACCATTACCCAAACTCCTCGATGGCCACAGATTTGACGTAGCTGTCATTGGAGTACAAGACCACGGTGGCAACCTGATCCACTGAGGAGGACAAGAGGAGAGACAAAGGCCATGTTCACAGCAGTTCTGACCCCATACAGGCCTCACACAAATGCCACCAACACCTCTCCGCGTACAGTTCAGACAGCCTGAGCGCTAAGCGTCATGTTTACCGGAGACGATGATGTTCTTGATGTTTTTGCTGGAGTTGTTTGTGACGTCGACGTGCACTTTCATCGGCTCGCCGTGGTAGTAAATCTAAACACAGGGTGCAAGGTCGGAGACATCCGTCAGCATATCATCTCTAAAGGCTACTAACAGCGGGTGGAGTCATGTTCCCCCGTTTACAAGTCACAAACATCCAGATAAATGGGCTGATCAAAATCCGCCTTTCAATGGAGACTCAGAGAGCTGACTTTCAGGGAGTCTCGATTAAAATGCGGAACTGATGGGTCTGAATCACGTCATCACAGTTGTATTCTACACTTTGTCACAATGTGCACCAGCCCTGATGAATCCGATCCGACTTTAGATTGCGACTTTAGTGTTTGGATGTAGCAGATGAATTTTAAAAAGGTCCTCCCATGCTGACTGAAAGGAAAAGGATTGGCTAGAGGCTTTGGAGAGTTTGTGAAGCTACAGATTAAATAGAAGCGGCCCACCTCTTTGTCCAGACTGGCCTTGACGTGCAGCGGTTTGTCAGACATGACAAAGTCCCTGGTGGTTTCAACGGAGGGCGCCACTCCCTCACCCTCTGGGGCAAACTGGATCTTCCTGAGCATCAGCTTCACTGTGCTCCTGTTGGACAAGGCACAGAAAAAAAAGCCAAAAAATCTAAATCTTACAAAGTTTGAGTGAGACTCCTGTTCTTATACTGACCCAGAGCCAAGTCTGTGCTATGAACAAGTGGACCTAGAGGGGCCATGCAGGTTTTATTGCTGAAACAGGCTTCCACCCGTTTGTCCTCCACACTCTCGATCAGCTCGGACTCACCGTTTGCGTACTTTGGCGTCCTGGCTCTCAGCGCTGAACGCCTTGATCTCAAACTCCACTGCGCATTGCTGCAGACACAAGAGAGAAGAGGCGTCGCCATCCTGTCATGTGTTCATTTCACCAGTTGCAGCTGCCAGTTTGAATCCTCCGCCAGGATCTTACCTTGCCGACGTCATGGGGCGCTGGCTGGAGAGCTACTGAGCAAGGCAGGTTGTCGGGAAACTGCAAAGAGAAAAACACGGTCAGCCTCTACTCGCGAGAGTATGAGTAAATAAATTATAAATAGAGTTTATAATAAATGATATCCATGTTCAGTTTAGATAATATAATGTATAACTATGTATAGGGTGTGCAATTTCTCTGCTTTCACAGTAGTGATGTTGTTCCATACCCGACCTCACCTGTGCCGTTATATTTGACCTCAGCAACATATTACCTGTTGTTTCTACTTTTACTACTCTAGCGTGTCCTCCCGCTGAAAGCTGAGCAGTTACATCCGTCTGTCTCCGATCGGCCTGTTCTAGCTCCCGGAGGCAGACCCTCACCTCGAAGAAGAACGGGTAGGCGTTGTCTCCCAGCTTGCGCAGCAGCCGGGCCTGCGTCTTGGTGTGTACTCCCTTCTCGCGGTCCTGCAGAGGTGGGTACACCTGGCGGGTGGACAGGTACAGCTCCCTGCGGAAGACGATTCCCATCACATCCATGTCATCTCGGCCGTAGCGGAAGGTGCAAGACAGGGTGACGAACACTGGAGGGCAGAGGAGAGACGCCGTGGCAGTGTCTTAAAACCTGGAGGCTTGGACTGAATTCCTCAACATGGACTTTAAATTGGAATCATTTGAAGTTGAGGCAGTTTATATAACCTTCCATCTACATATGTCTAAAAAGTAGTTTTTTTTAAAGTAAATGATAATTGCACACAAACATCACAATAGTTTCGGCTAAAAATGCAATGTCTGCTGAGTCAATGACCTGTGCTCATGTGTGTCAGTTAACATACGAATAACAGTGCGTTAAGTGTTAAGTGTGAACGTGTCCGTGTGTCCTTCATGATAAGATGAAACATGGAAGTGACAGTGCTTTTCCAAAATAAGGAAAACTGGAGGCAGGGTGAATGACGGCTTTTGAGTTTGTTTTTTACTTTTAAAGCCAACGTGTCAGTACAAACTCTTCAGTTTGTCTAAACCTTGTTAAAACACAGAAAGAAGAAAGAAGAAGGAGAAGGAGAGATCAAATCTCTCAGAATGAGTTTTGGGGAAATGTGTCTAAAACAGTGAATAAAACCTGAAGAATATTTCCATTAGCTGAGATGGTGCAGCCACATAAAACACGGAGTCTTGGGTTTTATTAGTTCACTCGGTCATTATTGTAGCATAATAATGAAGAGCTGCAACAAGATATATAATATTGTCAGAAAGTCCGTCCATCCATCCCTTAGCTAAACAGCTTATGGTTTTGGGGGAGGCAGAATGTGAGGAGTAATAAAACTGGATTTTAAGAGGGAGATGAAAAACAACCCCGGAGGCAGCATGTGTCTTATTTTGCCCGCCGATCGATTTCGGCAGCAGCGTCGTGGACAGAGACGATCGGCTCTCTGATCAGATCAGGTGTGAGGATGGAAACGGTCCCGCACTGACAAGCTGCTCTGCTGTGGGGGCTTGAGCATGAGCAGCTCCGTATGAAGCAGGTCTCCTGAAAACAAGAGGTGAACTGTATCCTGAGCCTGGATTCAATGTGCCGTAGAGTGGCGGCGTGTCTGGGTACTGACCTTTCCTCCCCTGCAGAGCCTCCGGATCAACAAGGATGATGCCATCTAGTGGTAGGGAAAGAAAGCCAAAGCTCTTAAGGAAACAAAAATGGAAGACTATTCTTTTTTTTGTAGCAAGATGATCAAAATGAGACCTGTAACTTAATGACAAAGGTTCTCTGTGCTTCTTCCTGCAGTATGAAGCTGAATCAGGAGCTTCTCAGCTGGAGGAAAACTTCCAGAGGAAAGGAGGAATGAAATACACTGATTTGCAACCTTTAAGGGTGAGTTTAGCCTTTTAAAATTCTTTTTTAATCACCCCACACCTTTGGATTCTGGATTTGCCCTACGTGTTTGTTTCTTGACACCATTAAAGGCTGCCGATCAGACAATGTGCTCTGGTCCCTTTTTTTCCCACCCATCGATGTTCTACAGCTACGTAAGGACACAAATAGGAACCTCTGAAGCTCTGCTATGATTTAAGTCCACTTCATATGTGTGACACATTAGAAATGTGTTAAGGAGCCTGGGTCCGCAGAGGAAAATGTCGGTTCCTTATTTTGGTGCAGGGAGCTGAATTTTTTTTAATTTTTCAACTAAGTGGAGCCTGAATTGACTGAATAGATAAAGATGAGGTTGATGCTGTTTCATCTAATTTTGCCCTTTTTATAAAACACTTCACAAAACTTGTGACCAGTCTAAAGATCAGACGAATCTGTTAATTGTTGTAATAATTAAAAAGGAGCATAAACAGGATCATTAATCGAGATAAAAAATAGAAGCAGTGCTCTGCCTATATTCTGCAGATTACATTCAAACATCAGACCTAGTTTTCCCCAGATGACTCCCCCTGAATGTTTCCGACTGCAGGTCCGGTGACCACCGGCTGGCCCACGCCGAATATAAATAGTAAAGCAGCTTTGTCCGATGCATCAGGAAGGACACAAACGGGTCTGACTCCAGCTTCAAGCTCAGCATCCTCACATTACATATGACATGTGACCGCGGCGTTGCCATCCTGGTGGTGGACGACTCGTCTTTGACAAACTCACCCACTGGATCCACATGGTCGACGCGGTCGATGAAATCTCTCCTCCCCATGTACACGCCAACCTGAAGCAGGAGAAAAGACGCTTTGAAAATCCAACGTTGATGACATCTGCACGAAGGGTGCGGGGTATTTACACACTTCATGGAATCACATAAATGCTTTTTAAGACCTTGAACAAGAGAGTTAATATGGATATTCGCCCTATGTATCTCCATATTACAAACACAAGCGAAACCGAAATTTTGAGGATTAAAAAAAAAAAAACCTAGGACAGGACAACCACTAATGATTTATCTCATATTGTTTTTTCTTCCCATTTTTCTTACTGATTGATTAGTGAGAATCAAACAGTGAAAATAATGTAAAATATCAATCAAGTTCTCAACGACAAACAATCCCAGAACCTAACAAATGTTGAGAAGCTGTAACCAGTGAGTCAGAACTGGAGACTCTGGCACCAACTTTTTTGGTTGATAAATGACAAAAATATTGAATGTTAATCATAATGTTACAACGTCTCTGTGATGAGCGACAAAACCTGACAGGTTGGATTAGTTGTGGAGCAGTTTCACTGGATGGCTTCAGACTGTACAGGTGTCCCTAATAAACTGGTGACTCAGCGTCACAGGGAAGAGGGTCGTGCGTTTGTTGTCGTCCCGGCGACAGAGACACAAATCGCCACAACGGAAAGACGTCGGGCGACCAAACATCTGAGAGGAGACATTTATGAAACACACACACACACACACACACACACACACACACTCTCTCTCTCTCTCTCTCTCTTCAGCGGCCGATCGCGCCCACGTGCCTCCGTCCGGCTCACGTTGCGCAGACTTTGCGGCGACCTCCAGAGCATCGGTCGGTCGAGCCGCTGAGCCGCTTCACAGAATTAAAGGCAGCGAGACGGAGCATTTCCTCAATGACAAACGTCGGCGCTGATCCGCCGTCTGGCCGCCGCCCCCCTGCTCGGCGGGCTGAGGAACCACCGCCGTCAGGAGCTGGTCGCCAGGGGTCACGCGTCCGATGCCAGGTACGTGACGCGCGTTACGCACCCGGCATCTGACGTGTTAGAAATAAGATGTAGTTTCAAAGGCTGATGTCGTTAAAGGTTCGGGTCCCGTTATTATTCATTCACTGCAGATTTTCCCTCTCGTCTTTTTTTCCTTCTGCAATGAAGAAAACTTCCTGGCGGCAAAGCACCGCGACGCTGCCTCCCGAGGGACACGAGATGAGACACCGCGGGTGTCGCAGTAAAAGCTCTCTAGTGGCCGACACCTTCACGGCGAAGTCACGGGGAGGTGACCTTCCTCCCCGGGGCCAGCCCCCTCCCCTCTCCCCGTCCAGCCCCCTTTCTGTCCAGCCTTCTCCCTGGGCCAGGCCCCTCCTTGTCCAGCCCTCTCCCCGTCCAGCCCCCTTCCTGTCCAGCCCTCTCCCCGTCCAGCCCTCTCCCCGTCCAGCCCCCTCCCCGTCCAGCCCCCTTTCTGTCCAGCCTTCTCCCTGGGCCAGGCCCCTCCTTGTCCAGCCCTCTCCCCGTCCAGCCCCCTTCCCGTCCAGCCCCCTTCCTGTCCAGCCCTCTCCCCGTCCAGCCCTCTCCCCGTCCAGCCCCCTTCCTGTCCAGCCTTCTCCCCGTCCAGCCCCCTTCCTGTCCAGCCCTCTCCCCGTCCAGCCCTCTCCCCGTTTGCCTTCCTGTCCAGCCCTCTCCCCGTCCAGCCCCCTTCCTGTCCAGCCCTCTCCCCGTCCAGCCCCCTTCCTGTCCAGCCCTCTCCCCGTCCAGCCCCCTCCCCTCGCCTCCAGCCTCCAGAGCAGCACTGGAGGCAAAGAGGCCGAACCAGTGACTGGCTTCACACCTGACTCTGCTCTAGATGCCTAACAAGAGGACATCAACACTACGCACGTCACAGTTTAAACTTCATGCTCTCTGTTAAACGCTTGGTCTGTGGATGCCTGCGATTCGTCGACCCCCACACGGAGGCACAGCAGGTGCGATTATTCAGTCCGAGAGGTTCCCACTCACCGACTTGTCCTTGCAGATCTTCTTGAAAACAACATTTTTTGGACTCATGTTGGTGCAGCTCGAGGGCGACGAGTCAGCCGAGCCTGAGAGACAAAGCGAGACACGTTAGCATCCTCCCTGAGATTCATCGGCGAACTTGAACCATGTTAAAGGTTTGACTCTGGCATCATGTAGGAGGCACAGAAGCGACGCAGAGAGGCCTTAAACCTGGGGACGAGAGGTACCAGACCGATCCGGAGGAACCACAAACAAGTGCAGGCAGCGGCGCTCAAACAAACAAACAAACAAACGAGAAAAATAAAAGAATCTCTGCCACATGGTGCCGTCCAGACTGATCTGTAGTTGGAGCTGTACTCTGAGAGACGGATGTGGCTCATAGAGAACCGCCTTAGGGCCACTGCGCCTTAGATTTCCCTCTAAATTTTGCCCCCAAAGGTTTCAGTGTTGCTTATTGCGTGTCCCCTCCTCACTCCACAGTTCGCTGTGTTGCAACCGAGGTATTTGTATATTTGTTATTGGTAAGATGCGGTTTGGAAACATGTCCTTCTTCTGGATGATCCATCCACTGGACTTAAAAAAAAAAGGTGAATCCTCATCAAAACGAAGACGGTAACCGGCAATAACGTTCCCCAAATTTCACATTTTATTAGCAGTTATATTAGTATGTCTTATGGTAATATTTTATATTATATAATATTTTAATCAATTTCAATTATTTTGCTTCTGTTTTTCAAAAAGAGCAATGTGATTTCAAGCAACGGTAACTGGGAAAAAATGGCTTTAAAATAACTTGGAATATTTCCTTCACATAATCATGGGATTTTAAAATTTAGTGTGACATAATCCAAAAGACTTTACAGGACAATTTGCTTGATTTTAGTGATATTCGAGCTCTTTTGATGATGGAGGGTAAATGCTGCGTCAGGTTGGTTCCTCTCTGGCTGGAGCTGGTGTGACCCTCACTCCATCTCATTCTGGCCATTTTTGCGCCGGAGGTTTGTGTCGAGACCTCTGACCTCGGAACTACTGACCTAACTATTGGCCGGAACTACTTTCTGCTAAAGAAATAGTCCCTGAGTGAAAACTGTTGGAAGCTAGTTCCGTGAATTATCAAGAGTTACCACTGATACTGTCCCTAAAAATAGAAAAATTAAAATCTATTTTCCTATTCCTGTAACTGCCACAAACAAATCAGCCTCCCCTTTACTGGACTTTGGCGGAGGCCGAGATAAATATCTCAGCACCTTTGTACCTGTGTTCATAGGCGGTGCTTTGGCGCCCTTTAGCAGCTCGATGATTAAATGCATCAATTACATTGCCAATTAATACAGGGTGTGTGATTATTAAAAAACAATTAAATATGGTCTCTAATTTTGTCCCAGAATTGCAGATATATCTTTTTTTTTTTAAATCCCAGGTATAGAACTAAGTGAACAAAAAAAACAACTGTAGCTAAAGTACTTTGAGTTGCTTTATTTTTATTGTCTTTTAAATGCAATTTTAATGCCTTCTTAATGTCTTATATGTAATGTCTTTCAATGCACTTTCATTTGCCTTGTGTCTGAACAATTATATATAAATAAACTTGTCCTGCCTGGTTTATCTCGACAAAAAACCAAATATTTTTCCTAAGTCACGGTTCATTTCAGGGCTCGTCACATTCTTTTGGTCATAGATGGATGATTCCCTCCTTGCCAAGTTAATCGAGTCGACACGACTGAGAAATTCAAACAGACCTAACTCTTCTGAGCTTCTTAATCCAGTTAAAACCTTCTCAGATGTGTATCATTGTCTTCACTGAAAAAAAACTAACTTCACTTCTTTCCACCGTTTTGCCATCAATCAAAACAAGAAAAAACAAAGGAAGGCAATTATACTTTTACAGAAAATTTGTAAAAGTCAGATCAGATTATATTTTCACAAGAACAAGCAAAATTGGGTTCCTCACAAAACACTGCATTAAAAAGCATGTGTCCAGCTATAAGTGCCGCTATCAACACAAATGTAAATCAAGGATTTACACCTGCCTACACCTGGATTTATATATATTTATGCTTTTATCTTTCCTTCTTCCTTCCTTCCCTTCTCCATACTATGTAATTTCTAGCCAAATCAAGTGAGTTTTATTTTTGCAGGCCAGAGGGACACATTTTTCTCACAATGTGAACAATCTAGACCTAAATCCCGGACTGGGCGACAAACTGTTTTTTGCTAGTGTGGATGAGATTAAATCAACTTCTTTCAAGGATTTTCCACAGATACACGATCATTTTCTTGGTTCTGGCGCCGTGGTCGAAGATGGTGATAGTGAGGGCTTGAAGACAGAAAAAAAGACTCAAACATGCAAATTATATCACAGTGATGTTTTTTTTTCCCTGCAATGTTGAAATGAGAATGACTCACCTGTGATGCAGAACTGAAGGGTGTGTGTTGTTGAATCAGGGGAGGAGACAGACGCCGGTCAGACGAGCTCTATATGTAAACACCCACCGCTCCGTCACAACCTCCTTCAGCCAATCGGTGGACACAGCTCTGAACTTTGACCCAGCTTCTGTGCCCCACAGCATCCAGGGACAGACCAGGGACAGACGCAGCCTCCGTGTGAATGAGCCGACTGAGAGGATTGAAGCTGGTTCCCCCTCAGTCAGCACAACAGGACCAGATTAGAGAGAGAGAGAGAGAGAGAGAGAGAGAGAGAGAGAGAGTTTATGGGGACCCTGAGCATGGTCTGACTCTCTTTAAGGAATAGTTTCACAGTTGGGTCAGATAAACACTAAACACTGTCCTATCTGTCCATGTAAATATGAAACTTCTGGGTCATTTTTACACTTCATTTGTTTTTACATGATTAAAGAAACAAGATTTAATGTGCTAATCAACTTTCATTCGTGATAAATGAAATTAAACAGTTAAAGTTATCGTGACTTCCTGGAAAGAAAGATGTTATTTGAACCAGGAAGTGTTATAAGACAGTTACTTTAGTCAGAGTTTAGTTGGTGGACTTTTGAACGATGAATATATGAATAGCTCAATCAGTAAATAAAATATGTGTCAAGATAATCTGAGTTGGCACAGTGGGGAGAGCTTCTCTCTCTCAGGAAGTAGGAGGCTGATTTCCTAGAAATGTTGAACTCGTCTTTACATTACACTGACGCTTCATATTTTACGGGTTCACAGTGTTTTGGTTGTCTGGCGAAAACCATGTATCCATACGTTCAAACACTATAAATGATATTTTTTCAACCCTACAGTCACTTGATTTTTCATCACTGTTTTCACCGTCAGTATAAATGTTGAACCTGAATCTACAGAGTGACTCAAATGCAGGAAGTGGAGTAAAAGCAAAATAAACAAAAAAATTGTACAGTCACAACCACAGACGATCTCTGGGGGTTCGTATTTGCAGAAATGACCGTGAACAGGCTGAAAAAAAAGGAAGACATCCTTCATACACAGCCTGAAGGTTGAGCAGCAGGTTTCATCCAGTCCACGGTGAGTGTGTGTGTGTGTGTGTGTGTGTGTGTGTGTGTGTGTGTGTGTGTAGAGGTCTATGGATAGACAGAGGGAAGCTGTGGAGCTTTAATCCACTGTTCTGCTGGTCAGCAGGTAAATAGACAGAGGTGGATTACTGCCCTGCACGGTATTAATCATCATTATTACACAGGAGATTACAGCACATGCACACACACACACACACACACACAAACACATACAAACACGCACACACACACATAAACATGCACACACAGTATGCACGTGCAGGAACAAATGTGGATGATATGGCTCCTTGGGCCACAGTTTTCTTTAAGTCCTGCATTTAGTGTTCATGAGCAGCATCCAGAAACAGACTGACCACACAATAGTATGATATCAGGGCATTTTAAAATGTTTATTAATTTTTTAAAAATGATTAAAAATGTGTACTAATATATTTAAATCTTGGCCCATCTCCAGCGGCCACCTCAGCTCCTTTGAACTCACTGTGCATGTTCTAAGAAGGGATGAAAAAAGACAAGAATTACCCAAAAAACATAAGGACCCCACTTAGGTTGAAAGATGCTGGGCAGCATATGAATGTGATTCAGCCCCCCCCCCTTCCAATCCACCCCTGACTATAATTCACTAGTAGTATGTCAATCACTGGTACACTTATTGATAAATACATTAAAAAACAGAAATGTGTCCCCATGTTACAAAGCAAATATTAAAATAAGACTGTGTACTCTTTTTCCATTATATTGCACACTTCAAAAACATTTATATGCAATAAAACCAAGGGCTGAGACTGGACCAATCAAGACATGAACCACAAATTCATACACTTTTCCATCTGCAAAATCACTAATCATTTCATTTGGTAACATAGAACATATAGAGAGGATATTTTAATCGAAGAATTGTAAGACACAAGAGACAATACATCCATTAGTACGAACATTAAGTTCAGGTTTCCTTGAGTGCACAATGATTGAAACTTTTTCACTAGAATTAGAATATATAGAATTTAGGACTTCACCTCAAAAACTCTCTACTACAAATAAGAAAATGCTCATATTTAGTAAAACGTTTGTAAAAATCCCCGCAACAGAGTGTAAAGTAGCTATACTAGTATCGTCTCCCACTGCTATTACTCTTCTTACTATAGTACAATTTATATTTCATATGTCCGTGCGTCCGTGCGTCCGTGCGTCCGTGCCTCATAGTTTAGACGTAAGCTTTGCTTGTTTCTGCTTCTGAGTTTGCTGCAGCCGTGTAGACCCTCTTTGGTGGGTCTCCAGGGTAACCGCTGAAACACAAGAGAGACCAAACCCAGCTCAAACTTTAGGATAAATTTGTTTAAATCAAAGGAAAAGTTAGTTAGTGACAGACTTTTTGAAATTTTGGATACGCTTTTTCAAGGCAAAAGTATAAAAGTTTGTCACGTTAAAAGCATCAAATATTAATAGGCTGCATAAGAACAACTGCACAGAATTTTCATGGAATTTGATTTAGGCAAGTCTCGAGGAGGTTGTTCGTTTTTTTTTTTCTTAATATTCTTGTTAAATTGGATAATTTAACATTACATGTTGGTCTCTGGGTTCAGCCAGTAGACACTGGTTATGGGGCCTGAGTAACTACTACTACAAGGACACAAAATGATGTGTTGTTATTATGTTTAGAAAAAACATATTAAATTATATCGCTATTTTAACTCATATATATGTATATACATAAAAATATATAATTAAATATATATATACATACATATATATATATATATGTATACACCAGTGGTGTACCCATTATCCTGGGTATTATGCTCAATTCCATTTGTGTTGCACACAAACTTTCCGTGATTATTTCCATTTTAAGCAACTCCAGACCTCTACCCCTCCTCCACTATGGGGATTCTGAGCATTTTTCTGACTGAGCAATTGTGGTTACTTCATTTTATGCTCATGATTTATTGGCGATTTATTTTTGACCCACACCGTTTCATTGTTTCCCAAAGGCCCGGAATAACCAGCCAGTACTCAGGAGCTCAAACAATTCAGCTGATCAATCATTTACTTAACTGACAGACTATGAACTAAATTCCAAAAAGTGACAGGGTCCAGCTTCTCAAAAGTGAATATTTCCCAGTTACCCAGTTTTCTACGATAGCAAACGAAACGTTATCGTTTCTGTTGCTCTGACAAAACCTGGCATTTTCACTGCTCTCTGACTTTTTATCCACCGAAAAGAAGACGGGAATAAAAAACTTTCAGATGCATCAGCAATGAAAATAGCAGTTAAATGGAAACGTGTCAACCCAGCTCCAGGTTTTCCTGTTAATAACTTGACCCACAAGGAAAAAAAATGGAGGCAATTTGGCAACAAAAAATTTAAAACCCTTGAATATAAATGAAAACAATTTGGATCCTTAAAGTCAAGGGGCCCAAAATGGCTGTAATTGTTTCTTTGTGGAGAACATTTCTAACAAATGTATGATTAATCAAAATATGCAGACCCAGATGATATGGACCGAACCAGGGGGCAGACAGACTGAGAGCTCAAACCACCGAGGGTGGAGCAACAACATTGTTGTTACTCCACAGGAGCATCAGGCAGGTGTGCATGCACTCACCCCGTCTTGACGCCAGAGGACTTTCCTTTACACGCGGTGCAGAGGAAAGCTCCTCCCAGTATGGAAAGACTGGACCCCGCCCATCCAAGGTAGAGGCCAGTGCCAAGCTCAAACCTGCAAACACACAGGACAGAGTGAAACAACCTCAAAGTCACAAGGCGGCAACAACAACAACAACAACAATCACAATATGTAGGATGGATCTTTTTGTTTTTTCACTGATTCTTTAAACTGCAGCTACACAACTTATACTATTCATTTTATGACAAAAATGACAAATTGATATAATCCATCAGAGGTTCCATGCTGAATATATAATGATAAATAATACGAAACTAAAAATTTCAAGTAATAAATGAATGGATCCATGTGTAAAATATGGGTTGATGATCTTAAATTCAATTCTGAAACGTTTTCCTTTACATCTCTGAAAAGGCACCATTTACAAAGCTGTAGTTACCAGTTTTATTAATGGTTAATAAATCATGGATCAGTCATAAGCCATTGATAAGAACCATGTCTCGGTTGCTGGGTTGTGGGAAATCCTCCACTAGCTCAGTGTGTCATCTATTCGACTCTTCAATTCAGTAAAATCCATTTATCAACTGCAGACGGGTCATGATGAGGGAGGATTTTATTTACAACTTGGCAGACTAGAAGTTGTTCTTATTAATGACTTATAACTGATCTATAAAGCATTAGTAAATGATTTATAAACCACAAATAATTCCATTAATTACATCTTATAAATATTTAATGAATTATACCAAATACCTTTTAATACAAATTCCAGTCCTTTATGAAATGTTTAGTAATTTGGGAGAAAGGAAATAAAACCCTCAGTAATGTTAATTAAGTCTTTATCTTATCATTGACTCATCAAAAGTGTCAATATTTCTGTGATGTCTGTGCATGTCAGCTCACTTCTCGCCGCCATAGAACGGGTTGTTGAAGTCCTCAACGACTCTGAAGGCGTACCAGGAACAAGCTACCATGCAGCACAGACCTGAAAACGCACAAAACTAGCATTAAAAACCATTCCCTGAGTTTGAAATCCTCATTTCCAAGACGTCCTTCCAGGACCTGTGCCGATGCCATGTTTTTGGTCGATGGAAAGTACTGCCTGCATTTTCAGCTAGAAACCTCAGTCTGGCAACATCAGGGGAATTGGCTGTAACAATGTTTGGATCTGCTCGCATTTTAATTAGCTGTTGAAATGTGATGTTATTTAAACTGATTCTACAATGCATTTGAAGCTGTGGTTGATGTGGTTCATTAGTCATTTCATGACTCATGACCCGAGCACTCCACCATATTACACAATGAGATGTCCTGATAAATAAAACAGACGAGTCAAAGGACAAGAACAACATGCTGCAGAGGCAGCATGTGTGTTTTCCTTGTTGACTACACACACGCACATATATATATATATATATATATATATATATATATATATATATATATATATATATATATATGTGTGTGTGTGTGTGTGTGTGTGTGTGTGTGTGTGGGTGGGTGGGTGTGTTTGTGTGTGTGTGTGTAGAATTCTAAGTTTCAAGTTTCAGGAAGATATTTTGAATCCAAATATGAAACTCTAACTTGAAACTATGTTCATTCTTTGTAGTGGTGAGTTATATCACCACCAGCCACTATTACTTTTAGTTTTTGGGTTGTTTTTTTTTTTTAATTTTATTTGAGTATTATGTTGAAGCAGAATAATGTCGATCAACAGGACACTCGGCGTGTCGACTGTTCTTATTTTGTCACATTCAGTGTCCGGATGTAAAATGGCAGCTTTGCTCTCGACGTCAGACTCAGAACTTAGTCTGCGTTTAGTCGACTCACCGGAGAGGATGCTCAGGATTCCTCCGGTGAAGAGGACCTTGACCTTGGACTGGTCGGTGGCTGAGCCGATCCTGATGCACTTGAGTCCCAGAACAGACACGACCATGGAGATGAGGCCGAGCAGCAGACAGATGATCATCAGGGCGCGGCACGCCTGCACGTAACCTGCACGGAGGGAAAGACACGTCCACGGAAGACCATGAACGGTTTCAGCAAAACCTCCATAAACCATCACAAACAGTCCTTCTCACGGGGGTCGACATTCAATTTTATTCATATAATCAGAGTCTCTGCTGCTCTCTTCATGGAAAAAAAAGTGTTGTGTTTTTTTTTTTTTTTTTAGTTTTTTAAATTTAATAATAAATGCAAAATACCACTGGACTGAGACAGAGATTCCCAGATACCAAAGAGCTGCCCTCGGAACATAAATCCTAGTCCCAATCCTAATCCACACATACAATAACAGACAAATGGCTGGATTGTACATCAGAATATTTTGGCCCAACCAGTGATTTTTGAGAATAAATTATCAATATTTTGCAAAATTATAAATATTGGTTCCAAAATATTATGACTTTAGACTTGAAAAGGTCTTTTTTTATGTCACCTTTAGACTTAAACTGCAGCAAAGACATTGTGGAGTGTAACATTGTCATGACAGTACTGAAACGTCTGTGATTTAACTTTAAGATGTAAATCTTCGAAACTGCATCACAAATTTATACTTTCATTTTTTTTTAAAAGCATCTCATTAATTTTCCTAAACCGCTGCTCACTGTGGTTTTCTTTATCAAAAAAACAGGAGAGAAAAGTGACTTTAATGGGAACTATTTTCAGTGGTGGATGAATCCACATCTGGTACTTTAGCAAGTATGTGTGGCAGCAGGATGGTGTGTGTGTGTGTGTGTGTGTGTGTGTGTGTGTGTGTGTGTGTGTGTGTGTGTGTGTGTGCGTGTGTCTGAGTATAAATAAGCTACAGTGTGTGTGATCATGGTGATTCGGGAACATGTATCCCAGAGCAACAGTGTTTATCACCGATGTGTTTTTAGTAGTTTCAAGAAACAATGGAGCATCTGTGGCTCAGAGGGATCAGATACATCAGGCTTTGAACACACACAGTTTGTTAGTAGGAAAAATCAATTATTTGTTTGTCTTGAACATGTAATTTCATGACAGCAAGAGAAATAAGAAATGTCAGAAGACTTAAACAGGATCCAGAAATAAAGAGGTTGTTAATAAATACACATTTTAGCCTTATTACCTAAAAGAAATTTTCTCCAAGTGAAACTGAAGGTAAGAAAATCCAAAATGTCAACTATAAATGTCCTTTTACACTGTAAATTTCATGGGGCACTACTTTAGGGTAGGTACAGGAGGTCGAAGGGGGACCAGAAAAACTAATGTCCAACAAATGCTTTCTACAGAAAGTTTGAATTTGAACATTCATCTTTTTCACTTCTGAACTGTTTGAGACCCAACTGATGCTGTGATAAAGTGGGACAAATATTATTGTTTATTTTATAGTTCAATATTCTAGGACGTATGATTTTTGTTTTTTAATGCAGAGAGATAGATGGGCAGCTGTCTCTACTCTAACAATGAAGCTACAGCCAACAGCTGGTTGGCGTACCTTAGCATAAAGGCCGGAAAAAAGGGGGAAAACAGCTGCCTGGCTCTCTCACCTGCCAGCACCTCTAAAGTTCACCGATTAGCACCTTATATCTTCTTTGTTTTAAAAAGACAAAAACCAAAGTTTTTAGAGAAAAAGAGGAAGTGAAAATAATGACGTGTGTGTGTGTTTAATAGGATCCAGCTCTACTGGTGTAGTAATTTATTAACAATATGACCTCTAATGAGCGTAAGAAGCTGCTACGCCTTTTTATGAGTCTGAGAGAGTTTCGGGAGAGATAAACGGTAGGTAAATGTCCATGTAGGCAGAATCATAAAAATGATCCCATTGGCCAATCCTGAGCTTAAACAGGCAACAAATCAGGGAAATTTCTGTTTGAAAGCATGGAGTCTTGCATCCAGTCATGTAAAAATATGTCAAAGTAACTGAAGGTGGAGCCCTGAATGGGCATCTGATAAACATTATATGACACACACAAAAAAAAACATCCCACGGGAACAAGAAAGGCGACCTCTATCCAACCTAACAGATTCGACTGAATAAAAATGAAGTGAAAACTTCGTAACACTGGCTGCCTCTTTCTTTCTGTGGGGACTTGACAAGCGTTTCCCTCCATTTTAGTGTCGGCAGAGGACGAAAGTCAAGATGGCGCCCAGTGATAATCTTATGTAACCCATCACGGGAGGAGAAGCAATCTACTGATTAATTAACTTCACTATTATTAAGTATCCCATGTAAAAATCAAGTTGTTGACAAAGATGATGAGCTGGTCGTGATTTCTTGAAAACAACAAGTACCTGATCTCTCGGGCGGGAAACCTCTGAGAGTAGGACCCACCAACCTTTGGACGACTAATTCAGAAATGTTGCCACATGGCATGTTGGCCTATTTTCTTTGAAATGGATTTTATATGATACTGAAATCTTTACACCAAAAAATTACAATAAAATTCAACAAAGCAAAAAGTTCCGCATCATGTATGAACTTTCTGTTAAACTTTTTAAAGTACTTGCTTTCAGATCCTAAATCCATTGATCTTTTACACTTTATCCTAACTTACCAAGTCACCAAATCAGTCTTAAATTTTATTTGGTGCAGTTTTATCCCAAAAAGGGAGCGGGAAACCTTCCAGAAGTGTGACATCATTTATTTTGAAATTAGTTTCAGCTCAGTGAATCCTTTAGAAACAACTGACAGATCAGTCCAGCAAGACGTCATTCGGTTTTCAGCAATACATGGTTCGGTCAGTAATTAATCTATACTCACTGACCAATCATCTCTTCTTTCAGAGTCCTAAATTGTCCTTTTTAAAAAAATTTGAGATCTAGAAAGAGAGATCATGAATAAAGACCGTAAAACATCTGTAATTTTGGAAAGGACGACATCACATTTGTTATGAAATGTCAATTTGAAAACTGAAAGAATAAAACAAAAAGGAAAAATGGAAAATATTTTTCTCTGTAGGAGGTGTTAAAATGTCTAACATTTGTTCTCTTTGTACTATAACAAGGCACTCATAGGTACCTTATATTAGAAAACTAGGTGGGTAGGTCATTGTTCTTGTCTTACCGGGGAGGGCCAGCATCGTCTCGAAGTCCCGACACTCGGCGATGCCGGCGCTGTTTTCTGCACAGGCGTGCCACAGGTTTACAAACTGCCTCTGGGAGATGATGATACTGCCGGACACGGTGGAAATCTTCCAGGAGTCGTTGGCCAGCGCCGCTCCGTTGATCAGCCAGCTGATTATGGCCATAATGAACCCGGTCGCTTGGATAGCCGTTGACATGATGGCGACTTTTCCAGAAAACTCTTGAGTTGAAACAACAGTGAGCAGAGAAAAGAGGAAATCCAGCAGCTATAAAGAGTCTAAAGAAACTCAAGCCTTTAAGCCTTTGACATATGTTGTGATAGGGAATAAAAAGGTTACAGGGTCTGTTGCTGGGTCCACTCAAGTAAAGCCTCAAGTGAGTTCAGGAGCAGTTTAGCCAGTGGACTTTAAACCGACTGCAGGTCCCTCCCTGTTGCCCCCCCGCCCCCATGCACCAGTATTGCTGATAATGATGATGCGGTATGTCTTCAGCAACACCTCCGATGACCCTGAATACCAACAGATTTCTATATATAGTAAGTAATATATATAGTAATATATAGTATTATATCAGGAGTTTTGCATTTAACCTAAAGAGGCTTTTCACGCAGAAAGCTAAAGGAAACAAACATCTGTTTGTGTGGCAGCCGAGTCAACATTGTAAACTACAGACTCGACAGGAAAAAGTTAAAAATTCTGGACGAATTTTCTAGCGTGGTATCAGTGTTTTGTACCTGGTGCCAAATGCCTTCGCAGTTGGTGGAGTATTTCTGGTGATTACGGGCATTTCTGGTTTGAGTGATAAGTGGTGTTTAAGGGTCCGGGAAGTTAAGGTTTTATTAGGTATTCAGTAGGATGCTTGGATTTGATCACTAGGGTGTTGCTTCACGTAATGTTCGGATCTGCTGCGATGTGGAAGGAGAAACTGGAAGAAATGTTCAGAAGAACGAGGACAGGAATATTAAAAGGATAAGCCTTGATATGTTTATTAAGAACAAGGGAGATGTGCAGAACTGTGGCAACTACAGAGGAATAAAGCTGATGAGCCATACAATGAAGCTATGGGAAAGAGTAGTTGAAGCTAGACTAAGGGCAAAAGTGAGCATTTGTGAGCAGCAGTATGGCTTCATGCCAAAAAAGAGTACCACAGATGCAGTATCTGCTTTGAGGATGTTGATAGAGAAGTACAGGGAAGGTCAGAGGGAGCTGCATTGTGTCTTTGTAGATCTGGAGAAAGCGTATGACAGGGTGCCCAGAGAGGAACTGTGGTACTGTATGAGGAAGTCTGGAGTGACAGAGAAGTATGTTAGAGTGGTGCAGGACATGTATGTGGACTGTAAGACAGTGGTTAGGTGTGCTGTAGGTGTGACAGAGGAGTTCAAGGTGGAGGTGGGACTGCATCAGGGATCAGCTCTAAGCCCCTTCTTGTTTGCTATGGTGATGGACAGACCGACAGACGAGGTTAGACAGGAATCTCCATGGACTATGATGTTTGCAGATGACATTGTGATATGTAGTGAGAGCAGGGAACAGGTGGAGGAGAAGCTTGAGAGGTGGAGATTTGCCCTGGAAAGGAGAGGAATGAAGGTTAGCCGCAGCAAGACAGAGTACATGTGTGTGAACGAGAGGGACCCAAGTGGAAGAGTGAGGGTACAGGGAGAAGAGATAAAGAAGGTGGAGGATTTTAAGTACTTAGGGTCAACAGTCCAGGGCAATGGAGAGTGTGGAAAAGAGGTGAAGAAGCGTGTGCAGGCAGGCTGGAACGGGTGGAGAAAAGTGTCAGGTGTGATGTGTGATAGAAGAGTTTCAGCTAAAATGAAAGGAAAGGTGTACAAAACTGTGGTGAGACCAGCGATGCTGTTTGGTCTAGAGACAGTGCCACTGAGGAAAAGACAGGAGGCAGAGCTGGAGGTAGCAGAGATGAAGATGTTGAGGTTCTCTGGGAGTGACCAGGATGGATAGGATCAGGAATGAGTACATCAGAGGGACAGCACATGTTAGAGGTTTAGGAGATAAAGTCAGAGAGGCCAGACTGAGATGGTTTGGACATGTCCTGAGAAGAGATAGTGAATATATTGGTAGAAGGATACTGAGTTTTGAACTGCCAGGCAGGAGGCCTAGAGGAAGACCAAAGAGGAGGTTTATGGATGTAGTTAAAGTGGACATGAAGGTAGTTGGTGTGAGAGAAGAGGACGCAGAAGACAGGGTTAGATGGAGGACACTGATTCGCTGTGGCGACCCCTAAAGGGAAAAGCCGAAAGGAAAAGAAGAAGAAGCCTTGATATGTTTATGAAACTGAAAATAACTTATCTCTTCAAACTTTATTAGAATTTGTTCACATACCAAAGGGAACAGTTGTGGTTTGAAAGGTTTGGTTTAGGTTGGTTTTATTATCTTTTTGTAATGTTTTTAGTATCATTCAACCCACACTAGTCTTCCCCCTGCTTCCTCAACATGGTATCTGTCACTAGCAGGACCAAACTCACGTGTGTCCAACAAAATAATTGGTCTCCCAACAGGCAACCTCACAGGTCCATTACATGCACCCTCAATAAAAGAGGATATCACATAGCCACTTAATCAACACCCACAGCCCTGCCCTAGGGATGCAGACAGAGACCTAAGGATATAAGGGCCCGCTTTGGAAAGAGCTGCCATTGCAGCCCTAAATAAAAGAACCCATTGATTGGGCACCACTGCCCTGTGTGACACTGTATGTGCTGTCTCTGAAGTTTTTGATGTTGTCGTTGTAATTGTGAATGTCTGTGAAAGTGAACTTCCCCAATAAACAATAAAGTCAAAAGTCTAAATTGAAGCTGCGTCTATACGATAAGGAGCACTGTGCTCTACATTCTTATTTTTGAAAAATGAACAGTTCCCACTTCACTAAATAGAAAATTAACTATTAACTACTAGAATATACTATTTACCCCCCGTGACCGAGTGAAACAGCAGCAGTCATAACTATGACCATAAACAGTTTCAGCTGTGACGCATCCCACACAGCTGCTAATTGTCAGTTTAATCCTTTCCTTTATTCTGTTGCCCAGCTTCCAAAAATTGAAGAAAAGTAAAACTCCTGACTGTATTTTGTTAAACTGATTATCAAAACAGAACTGAAGTTCGCCTTTCACACATTCCCTACAGCAAACTGTTTCTGAACCCTGAGAAAAGGGGAAGTCGGACCTTGTGTTGTTGGAAGTAAAAGGTTTTTGAACATTTAGTTCTGAACCTATATTGTCACTGAGTTAAATAAAAAGGGAGAGAGATGATGTATAACTCCTTTCCTTTTCCCTGCCTTGATAATGGCGCCATTCCAGGGCAGAAGAGCAGTTGCTATAAAAAAGCGGATGGTGGAATGTATTTTGACCCTTTTTTTGGAGGCTACAGTAGAAACTTGAATTTGCATGAGCAAATTATAAATTCTTTATGCACGAGGAGTTTAAATGAATAAATAAGTCCTGGGATTTAAAAAAAAATGAAGATCTGAGCAGTGAATATTGCGTAAGATGAGCTGTCACACCGTTTTCCAGTTTTTGCAGTGAGTCAGGCTAAAGCAACGACGGAGGAGCAGACAGCCAGTACACAGACTGTGTGAGACGTTCTTTTTTTATCATTTTATTGCTGATAACAGTTAACGTTCACCATCAAAGTCCAAAAGTCAACCTCGCATGTCTTTTTCTGTTTCAAATGAAGCAGAAGAAAAAAAATGATAAGACTGAACCAGAATATCCCCTCTCAGAAGGAGAGAAAGCAAATATTGTGAAAGCAAATAGAACATGTCTACAGATCCAAATAATTTTGTCACTCAAACATAAGAAAGCACATCCAGTCTAAAATATTGTTAAATAAATAAATAGTGTTAAGATGGATTACTCATTGAATGGCAAAAATGAGTAATCCATCCTAACACTATTTACTTTGCAACCTCCACAAACCACTACCACGATCATTAAACTTGCTTTCAGCTGCTGTTTATGTATAACGCTCCAGTATTTGTTGCTCACGAGAGAAACGTGCTGTGGGTTTTACCGTCATTTATATTATAATGAGCATTCTTTTTACATTTATTTGTGGGTTTGTGATTTCTATATTCATTTACTCCTGTTTAGTTGATTTTTTTATGCTGTACTTATATATCCAGCGATGTGAAAAAAATCCTTGGGGGTTTTAATTTTTTCTACCTTTACCTTCAGCGACAATGACCCGGAAAGTCTGAATGTGATGAAAAGCAGGTGCCCATCTAAATAGACTCAATGTTCCTCTTAATTTCACCTGTGAAATAAAAACCTGCTTAACCTGCTGGACTGGGACACAGAGACAGAGAATGTCTCTTCCTTTTCAGTTATTTTTATTATTCCATTGTGTGTTTTTCATGAACAGCATATTCACAATAAATATGTTTTTCTTCTGCATAAATCGAGCAGTTCTTGATGTAGTGAGATGAGCCGAACCCTTAGCCAAGCACAGCAGCGACTGCAGGCAGCCAGACACTCGTCCACACCCTCTTTTTTCTTAAGCTAGAGCTTAATTAAGATTCATTATCCATCAACCATATTGGCAAACCACTGAGCAGACAGAACCCCCACACAGGAGAGGGTTTGATACCCTGTTTAGGAAGGCATTCAGTTGAAACCTCAGTCAAAAGTAACAAGCTAAACATCATTAGAAAGCACAAAGTGTCATGATTCTTTCTGTCTAAGCCTTTTAAGATCCGTTCTTGTGCAGGAATTCAAACAAGACAAGCAGCATTCTTTTTAAATTGTGAAACAAGTCTTTTCACTAGTGGTGACTTTTTGACGATAAACTCCAAGAGTCACCCTTGGGAAGAGTCCAGGATCAGGACGGTCAACAAATGGAGTCTTCTCTGCCAAGCGCAAAACTGACTTCTTGTTATTAAAAAGCAAGAAAGAGAACTCTCAGCAGAGCTCCATAGCTCTATGGGGCCTGTACCATCTTCAGGCCTCTTCAAGTGCGTTGTGAGGTTAACCTGTAAATTAGAGCTGACAGCTGACACCCTGAGGGAGCTGAGAACAAGTCAGACCAGCTCTACAACTGATTTTCTGTGCAGATCCAGGACAGATCGCTACAGCGCACACACTGCTTCTGTTTTTCAGACATGACAGCTGCTTTTCGTGTGTTAAGACCAATGGCTCATATAGTGAAATGAAGTCTGATAGAAACCTCAGACTCTGGACAATGTGGATCTTAACCTGAAATATCATCATCTATCCTTTTCACCGTGGGTATTTATTTACTTTAAAAGAATACTTTCATCCTCTAGGTGAACTGAAGGACCGAAACAAAATGTGCACTGCCTGAAATACAGAAAAGGTGACCGGGATTTCTCCAGTGAAGGATTTCTGGACGGAACGCTGGATTATATGTTGTGCACTGGATCAGTTTACATGCAGGTGACCTGTGGGCTTTTTGACATGGTGGACCTGACCTGAGCAGAGCTTTTCCTCCTATTGCTCTGGAACCGAACACTGGTGTCATGAGACCGAGATGTGCCGTGGGTCTGCTGGAGATGGTGATCATGTTCCTGCTAGACCTGACCGACGGTGAGTTCACTTTCACTTTCGGCCACACACAGTGAAGTCTGCTTGAAAGCTCTCAGAAGTGGCTCTGATCCGGTGATCAGGTGATGAGATCTGTTAAGAAATCAAAATCATACTTTATAAAAGGAGCTGAAGTGTATGTAGAGTATGTCTGACATGTGACAAATCACAAAAATGGGAACATTTTGATGATTAGGGCTGTAACCTTTTTAAAGAGTCTAGTTTGAAAGATTTTTAATCATGCATGGCTCCTTCAAAAGACCTGTCAGGTCACATGACCTCCTTATAACAACAGGCATGTGTTCCCATCCTTGAGGGATGTGTAGCGTGCTGTTTGAATGGATAATTACCAGACAGCAGCAAAAGCAAACGTGACAAACCAGGAAAAATAGCAAATGAGAACAGAGGCGGAAGTCATTCATTTGCACCGACACAGGGTGGAGGCGGAGGATGTTGAGGTATTCGTTCATTGAACGTGGTTCACGCTGACCCTGAGCCCCGAGTGACAGTCAGGGGCTAAAACAAAGCAGAATCAGGTCCAGCGAGTTCAAGAGTAATGCCAAACTGTGGATTGGTTAAAAACAGACTCAAAGTCATTAAAACCAACATTCATCTTCAATTTTCAGCAAGAGAAACTTGTAAAATATCTGTGAGCGCCACCTGAGCCTTGCTGTCGGGGGGATGCTCCCACCCTGTCGCCTGACCCTCGTCAAAGTCACTCAAGTCTTTACACCTGCACGTTTCGCCCACATCCAGCACAGTGATTACGAGAACCGACCGCATGCTAGCCGTCTATCATGTTCCAGAGCTTGACATGCGCGGTTCTCAAGGGATAATCAAAGTAATTTGCTTCATCTGCGAGTGGTCATACTGTTTCGGCTCAGTGGTGTCTTGCGCCATGATTCCCTGAGTTTAATCGGGCTGCCGGCGGGAGGATAATAAATTCTGCACTCTCTGTCAGGAGACATCATCTGAGATGATATTTTAAATATGACTTTATTGTGTCGACAGATGTCTGGATGCTACCGGCTCCCAGCAGCGTCTCCATGGAATCCGTAGACATGAGGCACATCCTTAGGTGGCGCCCCCCACAGGCTTCATGCAACACATCGATCCTCTACTCTGTTCAGTTCCAGGGGTAAGTCCTACACATGCAAAAAAAGCTTTACTGTGATCAGTAAGTGGGATTAATATGCAATACGCACATCACTGCTAATCATTTAATTTTATTTCCTTCCCTTCAGACTGCCACTGATTTCAGTTTATGCCCACTGTAGTTTATTTCAGTAGGAACCAATGAGCTCAGAGCTCAGAGCTCAGAGCCACAGACTGTGGAGTTTGATCAAAAAAGTACTGAAAGACAGACTGTTGGTTTGAATTTGAACATTGGTTTTGCGGATGTTAGGAAAAGTATAGAATAAAACTGTTAGCATCCTTGAATGCACCACCAGGATGAATAGAGATAAGAAATTTTACTACTACATTTCCACTGGAAAATGACAGAATTTTGCAGAAAAATTAAGGTGACAAATTAGCTGCCACACCCAGCTGGTTTGAGAGAGAGAGAGAGAGAGAGAGAGACAAGGTGTGTGTGTGTGGCGGGGGCAAGAGGGAGGAGAGAGAGCATAGCATAATAATGGGACTAACAGCTATATATATTATAGTTATACTAACAGGGCTGATAATGTTACTAATAGGACTAAATGAAATGTTACAGTAGTAATCATAATAATTAAAGCAGTGGGTCAAATAAATTGTGCGTGTGTTCACGGTGATTTAGCAACTGGTGACCCAGTGCAACAGTATGACTCACTGAAGTGTGTTTAATAGTGATAGAGCTGTGGCTCAGAGGGCTCAGATGTAAGAGATATCATCAGTCCTAGTGTTTGTTTTTGGTGCAACTTGCTCGCTGCGTAATCGTCCCGTAAGACGCGACACGAGCTAAAATGAATGTAAAACAGCGACATTTAGGATTAAAGCTCGCCCTGCGTCTCCGTGATGCCGGGTCTCCTTCCTCTCCTCCAGGGATTTTGAACTGGCGGTCCTGAACGGCAGCTGGGTGGACGCTCCTGAGTGCCAGCAGGTTCCCCACACTCACTGCGACCTGACATTTGACCTGGGCTCCGACTCCAACTACAACCTCCACGTCAGAGCGCGGTGCGGGTCAGAGTTTTCGGCCTGGGCTGGACTCAGCTCACCCTTTAACCGCAGAAACAGTAAGACGCCTACGGGAGCAGGTTTTCACCGTCTCACGTGTAAAATTAAACACTGGGTATATGCGACATTATTGCAATTATCTTGCCATGATGATAAAAAGACTTGGTAAAAGAATCCAGACATTTTAGACCATTAACTCGGGACTTGGGCCTTTTTTTTTGGTCATTCACATATAGTTATTTTCAGAATAAGCGGGGCAGCTCAGAAGTTCCATCTTTTGGTCTGTTAGTAGTCATCGTACTGTTCTAGTAGCAGGGACGTGCACACAAAGGGATGTGAGCGGCTGCCATTTTGCCCTCTTGCCCCCCTCGGCCCAATGACTAAATGTATATAATATTGTTTTATTGTCATTCTCAATGATATGGCCTTTGCTGCTGCTGCTAACATCACTCTGATTATTGTTACACCGGCTTATCGGTGTTACACATGCTGGCTGGGTAAACTATTCTTTGTGAAGCACTGGCGAGAGCAGTGAGAGTGTGAATCTTGTGTGCAGCCGCCCTGACGGCGCCTGAGATGGAGGTGCTGGTGCTGGGTGACTCCCTCCAGGTGTCGTTTGACAAACTCCCCCCGACTGCCGTTGTCCGGGTGACTGTGTGGAAAAGAGGCGAGGAGCTGCAGGTCAGCCTTTACCTCACCTCTTCATTCCCTACCGCTTCGCGTCCTTCCTTTGCTCCGTTTTTCCTGGTCTCTACTTTTGTTCACGTAATTCTTTCCTTCTCATTGTCTTCCCTTCCTACTTCTTTCTTTCCTCTTGTCCATTCCTACAACCATTATCGTCGTTCTTCAGTGTTTTCCTCCCTTCTCCATTCTTTTATCTATCCTGTTTTCTCTCGCTCTCTTTCCTCTATCCCCAATGCCCCCTCTCTCTATTTTTCTTTTCCCTTCTTCCTCCCTCTTTTCTCACTACTTCATGTTTTTTCTTCCCTTCTTTCCTTCATGCTTGTATTTTCCCTTCTATCACCTGTTCTCTCTTTAGTGAAACAACTTCATTTGTAGCAAAGGAGAGAAGATTAAAAAAATCCCCGATCAACTGGAGATATTGAGCCATATTCGTATAATTTTCTTGTCTCGTTTGAAAAAAGACACAGACCAGGTATGACAGTGCTGAACGTCCTCGTGTGTCTGTCTCTGTCTGTCCTCAGGCCGATGTCTACACGCTGCCGGCCGAGCAGACAGTGCTGCAGGTCCCTGCCCTGCTGGAGGGAGGGGTGTACTGCGTCAGAGCTCAGGCCGTCTTCGGCACAGAGCTCCAGAGCGGCAGCACCGACGCCCACTGTGTGTCAATCACAGGTACTGACGTGCTTGCAAACATGCACACATACATTTGTACTTCTTATCACGGGAATTCCTTTACTGACATGACAGGCCTTTGCCTTCCCAAAATATCCTAACCTCAAATATTCCCAATCCCAATCAATGCCTTCCTTACAAAAAAGTACTCACATAGCACTGTTTTTATACACTGTTGTAACTCAAAGAAAAATGTTGCCACTTTCCTAAATGGTATTTTCTAAAATGATCTCTGTTAGAGTGGAAATATTTTTCATAGTCTAAAAATATCCTCACTTTGCAAAAAAATCTTCAAATTCTCTGTTTTTATTTTCCTAAAATGTCTTAACTTTCAAACAATGTCCCCGCTTTCCCAAAGTGTCTACGTCCTATATCCTCACTTTCTTAAAATCCCCTAATTTTACTAAAATGTTCATACTTTTCAAAAACATTTCCATGACTCATGTTTTTCCATTTTGAAAAAAAAACAAACCTGTAATTTTTCAAAATGTCCCACTGCCCCGTCAGGAATGTCCTTACTTACCAGATGTACTGACTATGAAAAAATGTCCTCACATTCCACATCATCACTTTACTATGATGTTCTAAAATGTCTTCACTTTTGAGATCACACTCACTTTTCACTTCACTGTTAATTCCAAAGCTCTTAACCCTAAAAGGGAAACACAAAAAACCCCACAAAAGTGGGAAATCAACTCCTCTGTCCCCATAATGGAGGTTCCTACAGTGTTGGTGGGGTTAACAGGTCTGGATCCCTCTGTGGTATAAACAAGAGAAAATACTGGCCATTCTTATTACATGACTTTTTATCTCTACATAGCTGTAAAATTCAATGTTCCAGTTTGTAAGAACTATCATGATGGAAAATCCATAACATTCGAGCAATGACCAAACAGAAGGCAGGATGTCTGACTGCTGTCGCCTCCGCCAGGTGCGTACGCTGCGTGGAAGAGGCCGACCACTGTGACTGTGACCGTCGTCATCGTGGCGGGTCTCCTGTTCGCTGTGTCCTGCTCCATCGTTCACTGCCGTTCAGACGCCTGCCACACGTATTTCCGTAAAGAGCCGCTGCCCGACTCGCTGGTCAGTTCAGTTCCATCGCTTATGAATACATGAATAAAAATAATAGGTCAGGATCAGAAAATCATGTTGCCCCAGTAGAAATAAACTCACTGGTTATTAGAATATTTATGAATATAGAACAACCTGAGGGGAATATTTGCAGTAGTCACTTACTTAAAAAAGGTGTATTCAGTTTCTAAAAAATGCCAAATTTATGAAAAACATAATTATCAGAATAATGTTTGTCCAGTTCAAAGTCCTACTTAAACTTGGTAGCTGTAATGTGTTTTTTAGTTATATCTAATTTGATTGATATGTAGTTTTGAGCATCATTTGATGGTTATGAATTCATAAAATAGTGTATTATACCAATTTGAGTGGAAACTTTTCATTTTGAATGTGAATGAAGAAAATACGTCCATATTTGAATGAGACCTGCTGTTTTCTTCATCTCTTCTCTGCAGCTACCTGGTAGGGACATTCAAATCCTGATAGGCTTCCAGCTGCCGGAGCTCAGCGAGCAGCTCGACATGGTGCAGAGCATCGACTCTGAGCAACAAGCATCAAAGACTGACGCTGCAGCCAGGTCGTATCCAGGCGACCAGAGTAGTGGACGTCCATTCACTATAGATTTTGTGGAGTAAATGTTTCATCTGTGTCCTGGAGCTTTTCAGTTTGTGCCACATTCTGGTCATGAAAGGTAAACTTGAGCGAGAAGAAGAAACAGAAGGAAACAGCATAAAACAGCACAGAGACACAGCTGATCTGCTTTGGAAGAGGCAGCGTTTGTCGCTTAAAGGAGGCGGAACACAAGGCCCTGGTGTTCCCTGGTTGAATGAGAAAATGTCCAAAAAGGACACGTTTACATTAAAGTGACAAAACTCGACCAGGGAAATTATGAATCCTGTCCACCAGGAGCAAAGGAGGAGGTCAGGTGATGTAGGGAGGATCATAGCTTTTTATCTTTTTTTTTTTTTTTTAACTTTTTGAGGTTTTAGCACTTTCTTGAAGCTTTGAGTTAACTTCCCTCTCTTGAACATGAATTCTCCTCTGTTGAAAGGTAAACATGTTCTGTTCTGAAGGACAAATCAAATCAGGACTGATTTGATAGAAAACAATATAGAGTTTTTGGGAATAGTGCTCACTTTTCTCAGGAAATGGCTGAGAACACAAAAACAAAAATAAAAGAACTCACTGTATATAATGCTGTAAGATAACTTCAGATTTCAGGAGTGTTTTTGAAATCTTATATTCAAATTAGAATATTTTATGTAATTAAAACTACATTTAAGGGTTTTCTTGGTTACATAAAACAAAACAGTTGTAAAACATTTATCAATAATTCTTTTTATCAAAGTATTTCCTGTGTGACCTTTGACCTGGACAACATACACAAGTTATTGAAATGTGTCCTAGATGTTGATGTATCTGAAAAGTGAAGTATATTTTGGGATTCCAGTTTATGTTGTCGTGTGTTGATGTTTTTTTAAAATTGTGATTACAGTAGATTTTTTTTCTTTACATGAATCCTGACAGAGTGATTGGTGCTTTGTAGCAGACGTCGGCCCGAGAGGTCTTGAAAGAACAAAAATACCTGTGGAGTGCCAAGGTGCACACCGACACAACAGAAAAAGAGAAAACACTAAGGGCAGTAGTAAAACTTGGAGGAATTGTTCAATAGTTCAAACAGTGTTACTTTATTGAACCAACATGAAATAAAATGTAATTCAATACACATCAGGTGTTTATATCCAGAAGCCATTATTATCACCAATTGCAGTTACATCGTTTGTTCACACCTTAATTTCCTTTGATATATACTTTTGTGTAATTCAGAAACAAAATCATGCCACATACAAGTAATTCATATCAGCGCTGGGTTTCAATATATTGTCATCTTAACAGTTACTACAGTGTATCATATACCATGAAACCTACTAAATACTCATGGCTTTCATATTAGCAGTGAGATATTTACTTTGATGCACAGCAACATATTAACCACACAGAACATCACAGTCCTCATAACTGGAGAGCAAACGGTGAGTTTCAGATGTTTAAAGCTGTGGAGCTGGTGTTGATTCACTGTGAAATCATCATTACATCTTCAAGGACAGCCTCTGCCTTAACAGCATAAAAAGTTGTACCTTGACGGGCAATAATTATAAAGCTGATGAAGAGTCATAAGGCAAAGCAAAAGAGGTGAAACTAACCTGTACTGGTCTTGGTCAACACTGATCTGAGAGGTATGAGCCGTGTCTCAGCCTTTGTTCTAATCAGTCTCTGCCTTACTTTGGTCTTGCTTGGTATTAGTCTCTGTGCTGTCGTTGCTGGAGAAGGTTCTCGCCTCTTTCAACTTGAGCCATGGTCACTGCTTTTTGTTTCATGCCTATCAGGGCCTGAACTCGTTGCTTCCAACCTGGCTTGGCCTCAGATTTCTCTCCCTCAATGAGCATGTCAATGTATTCTGGAGTGGAGAGAGGATTTGGCCTCAGGGCTATCTCTTTGAGTCTGTTCAGACACTGGGCAGAACTCACCATCAGTCTCACCACCTCAGTCTGAACTTCCTCATATTCATTCTTCAGTTTTTCAATCAGTGCCTGAACAGGCATCTTAGCCACTGTGGCTTTAAGGTACTTTTCTTTCAGCTCTTTCACTGTTCTTTTTTCTTTAACTTCCTTGTACTCCCATTTGTACTTCTGATTATGATGTACACTCCACACGCATTTGCCTGGGCACTGAGTGCAGTATCCATTTGTCATTGCACAACAGTTTATTTTATCTGCATCACTTGAATAGGCACAATTATCGTGACAGGTAAAATGACACTGCTGGCAGTTGGTGAGGAAAATTCCAGTACCAGAAATATCTTTCTGAAGAGGCTTTTTGATGGTGACTTCAAACTCAAAATTCTCATTTCTGCTAATCTCTGCCTCGTGCTCTTTCAGTTTTTTACTTGTCTCGTCTATCTCCTCGAGCTTGGCCAACCCAAGTGTATACTTCTTTTGCAAATTCTCAACTGAATTCTCGAGCTGCTTTCTTTCTCTGAGGACCTCCTTTGTCATTGTCAAGCTTATGGTTTCTATTTTATTTAAAGCTTCAAAAAACTTCTTCATACTTTTTGTCCCCATGTTCCAAAACATGTGATCAAAGCCTCCATCTTCGTCATCTTCATCCTCATTCGTGCTGTCTGCTGCAGATGATTTATTGTATGCAAACAAGGCTGAATTATTGAATTTGAAGTAAACTGGCAGCCCATCTTTTGTTTTGGGACATGGGACACCTGAAGCATTGATTGCCTGAAGAACTGGTGGACGCTTGCCGTCTGCAAATGTCACCAGAACCCTGATGTTTTCTGCCACATCTTTGCCGAAGATTGAGAGCACCGAATCAAACACATATCTCTGTGTTGGTGTGAGTCTTGCTAAAGAAGCCTGAGCTATGAAACACACAGCGTCAATTACACTGACTCCGAGCTCAGCGGAGAAGAGATTACGTAGCTGCTCTACGATCATCCTGTCTCTTTCTATGCCTCTTGTATCCCCAAAGCCTGGAGTGTCCACAACAGTCAGAGAGAAGGGGATTTTAAACCCTTCTTGGTAGTTGATTTTGTACACAGTCACTTCAGAGGTCTGGCTTTCAGCTTGTGATCTCAACTGACCCTCATCCACTAACTTAAACCGAAATGAATCCTCCCATTCAACACCTAGGATGTAATTAATCATCCCATTGATAAGAGTGGATTTGCCTGCGCCAGTTGCTCCGAGGACCATTATGGTGCGATTCTCTTTTGTTACCTCTTTCCCAAAACTGATACATTTGCACCCATCGACATTGATTTTTTCTTCTTTCAGGGGAACTTTATAAACAGGGAGAGGCTCTGTCTCATTTAGCAATTTGCTTTTGGCTTTAACAGCATCAGCAAGCCGTTTATGTGACTTGAAAAAATTCATAATGAGGAAAGCAAGTAATTTGTGACTACAATACTCAAGTATAAATCAGTTGGTACCGGAGCCCTCTGGAGAGGTGGTCAGAGAAGTTCCGTCTTGATGTGAATGTTGCTTCTGTTATTGTGAAGTGTATCCGTTCTGGATCTCCCTACACCGAATTATAAAGAAACAGTAAATCACATACTTGCAGCAAGCAGACAGTTTACCACTGTGTTACTGTTACTTGTATAAATCGTGCAACAGCTGTTCTAGTAAAATTTGTTGAGTAATTTTCCATAGAAAATGCCAGGATTTTTACACACTAACAGATATAACTTTCTCCTGGATGAATCATCGGTACAAATACTGAGACAACAAGTTGAAAAAATCTGCTTCATTCATAAAATGTACATGAATTCTCTCAGAGACTGGTCCAGTCTCAGAGAGCAACACACTGATAAACCTAATCAGATCAAGTCAGATTCAGGTTTTTTGAATCAGTTCACTTTCAGAACTTTGTTCAGTTTAGCAGCTGTGGTGCAGGGTTTTGCTCCTGGTAGCAGAAGATAAGCAATCTAGTAAAAATACTAAAGTATTAAAAAAACAAAAAAAGAAGGAACGACTGGAGATAAATCACAATAAATCACAACAAACCTCTGTTTGCTCTTTTCAGCCGTGTCGTGTTGTTTAGGATCCGAGAGCTGTGGTGATTTCAAGGTGCTGCTCGGGATTTAAACAATTATCTCTGAAAATCCTAAAATACAAAAAGACCCACAAGAGATCAAAAAGTGCCTTTACAAACATAGCTATGTTTACAGTTCAGTAACTGTGTTAACTCTTCTTTCAGCTTCATGATCATTGAGATCCATGTTAACCCATTCATCATTTACCTTACATGTCTTCTGTCAGGCGCTGCAGAGGAGCTCGTCTCTGTGGGGGGATAGTGTCCCACGTCTGCCACCTCCTGGATGTCTTCAATTTTAATGTAGACAGCAGAAATTTGTTCAGTCTGGAAAAAAAGCCAGGACTTCAGATTTTATTTAATTTATTTCTAAGTTAAGCTTCCTTAAAAGAGAGTAATGTGCCAGGTGATGAGCTAGGATGCCTTTAATCAGAGCACATGTTAAAATCTGGGGTTTTAGTTTCAGTTTTAATAAAACAGTACATGAAAAAAATGAAAAAAATAAAACATATTGGACCAAAATATATTGTTAAACATATCTGAGAAAGATTACAAACACACTTACACTTGTAATAGTAAAATGAAATCATGTAGCTTTGTTCATACCACAATAATCTTCAGCATTACACAATAGACAGAGAGAACAGACAGCTCTGTTACACTTACCTCTCCGTTTGCCTCTGATCAGGAATGAAGGGAGGGTTCTGATTCTCTTAATCTAGAGCTCCTTTATATACAGTGGACACACACACACACACACACACACACACACACACACACACTTGGGTGTGGTTTAACCTTGCATTGAGATATGTTGCCCTGGTTACTGAAGAAATATACATTTTATTAGGGAAATGTAAAGATAAACAGGTAAAGTTTTGGAGGTGGTAGACGGACTTCATCAAATCTGGAGTTGTGCTGACTGCACAAGATTAACACATTATGAGCATGTTGTAAGTTTTTTGATGATCATAATGAAATAAGTTCAAATGTTTTTTCAAGTTTTAGTTTTTGCAATTTTCATTAAATATTCCAGCAGGTTAATCTTGCCCTTTTCTTGATCTCTGACAGAAGAGAGTAATTTTAATGAGCAGAGGGCTGAGGTGAACAGGAAGAGAAACCAGACAAATGACTTGACCAAGAGTGAGACCATCTCCTAAGAAACACCACTCTACAAACTTTAAGGTGAAAGACAAACTGATGCATTTTCCACACACCGATCAAAAGTTTCTGTAAAGTTCAAGATTCTTTTCCACAATGTTACATCAGTCCCATGCAAGTTGACTGTCCACTGTCAATATTGTATCCACCAACATTTATCATTGAGCAGCTGACAAATGACCAGTCACTGGGACGGATGAACTTTAAAACGGTGCTCATGACTCAAACATCAGACATTATAACACACATTATATACATGTTATAGAGGCAATCGAACAACAAAAAAGGCCAATTGAGGGAATTTGAAGTCATTTCTAAAAGAATGCAATAATGGCTGCTTTATTCCTTTATTTTTTTATTACCGCCTTTGCTGTAAAGTGAATGACTTCACAGAAATGGGACCATTTCCTTGAAACCCTGCTGTGTAAGACAGAAAGTGAAAGACCCTGCATCACACCACCTCACCCCTCCCATCTAGACACACCAACCTAAATCTTACCCTCGAACATTCTGGGATTGGTTCTGCAGGTCACATGATTTCTGAGAAAGCCAGATTGTCCTCTATGCCCCCTCCTGTTAATGAATAAACAACAGAGGGTGGGACTCCCTCAGAGTGGATATAAAGGCTGAAATTACAGCTCTGCCACAGAGGATCACACACACTTCTACTGTAAGTACACTAACATTTTTTTCTGTTGATGTGATGATTGCACCAGTTCTGCTGTGTATCTTTTCTGTGTGATCTAAGTCCTGCAGTTTCTGGTTGTTTAAAGAAATTCTGTGGATGTGGTTTAAACAAATGTAAACAGAAATACAATAAAGAGTTCGGTGTGTAACTGAATGTCCCATAAATCCTCCTATAGGCAGGTGAACTGAGAGTACATGAATAGTAATAATAGAATCATTAGTTGACCTTTTCCTTATAAATTGTTTTGTTTTGTTTTGTTTTGTTTTTTTATAGAGCATTAGAATTAGAAGCATTAGAAATAACCACACTAGCAGTGTTGTTCTAGGGATAGCAGTGCTGGTCGGTCAGTCCAATGCTACACTTTGGTCCAAAAACTGCTCAACAAGTAAAACAAGTAAAATCTTTGCTTTAAAACTGAATTCAGTCACCCGCAAAACTCGCATTCCCATCAGCCTCATCTGTGCTTAGTGTATTTGTGAATAGAAAATGTTAGCATGCTAACAGTCTAAACTATGATGTAAACATGAGCTGCTAAACATTAGCATGTTAACTTTGTCATTTTAAGCATGCTGACATTAGAAATGATCTCAAAGCGGCAATGTGCCTTATTGGCATGGCTGTAGACCCATAGTGTTGTTAGCCATTTTGTTTTCCACATACATAAATGATCATTGCCTCCAAGGGCACAAACATTTGAGGGCTAAATTCGGAGCAATGATCTTTTGTTTGGAGATATTTTAGAAGTAGAGAAACTAAAATAAATGGTCTAAACCATTAATTTCTAAAACTATTTTGGGCTGAGCTTATACAATTTGAAAAATCTGACCCTTGACCTTTACTTTAGAGAGCTCCTCAGATTCTCTACTTTAAGCTGTACTAATTGATATTTTTATATTAACATTTGATCAAATAACCAAGTTTTGTAAAAGATGTCTTGCTCATAGTGAAAACATAAAGAAATTTATCATCAACTCTGCAGCACTACCAAGTCTTACTGTCTTTCAGTGCATTGCTGTGGTTTCACAACTCCACTGGGATGATCATGTTGCTCTTTATAAGCAACCTGCTGCTAACATGTCCCCATAGCAACTTTATAAGGTGACTTTGTTCACAACTCGTTCTGCTGAATTATTACTTGCTTCAACTTATTACAGTGTAAATGGTTTATTAAAAATATGGAACTTTGAATTTAAACATTACCAGTTAACCATGATAATTCTTCTGTTGTTAGGAGAAAGCATATGCTGGTCCAGTCAGTAGAGCAGCAGCTGACAGTTGAAAGCTATTTTATTTTGTCTTGTTTTTCACCTTCTATTGACAGTTTTCTCTGTTATTTTGATAAAAGACAGTTGAGATCATTCAATTTGTTAATGTTTTGTTATGTTGCTTTTTCATGTCTATTTCTGAATATGAAGATTTATCCTGTACAATTCCTTTTATTTTTTTATACACATTTCTGGTTACACACCAGTGAGAGTTCAACGATATGAGTTTGAAGGAAAATCAGTTCACCAGATAAATCAATCAGCTCAATCCTATTCAGAATTTTCTGATGTGAAATACTGATTGACTGATTTGAAATTTCTTAATTTGCTGTAGATATAAATTGGCTTGTTGCAGCATTAGAGGAAATAATAAGAGTAGAAAATAAAGTCATTAAAATGTTACACGTTCAAAATGTCACTTTTCATGAAGGACAACCGGTCTTTTAGTTTGTCATTGGCTTTGCAGGGATTTATTAGCTCAACAGGTTAGAGAAGTTTATCAACCCACAAGAGATCAATTAGATTTAAAAATGGAGAAAATACAAATAATTTACAAATATTTTACCCCGTTATCATGAGGTTTTCATATTTTATTTCACTCTCAATTTCAGTGAGGCTTGGTTTTGTTGCAGCAACTTTACAAGTTGTCAGATGATGGTTTGGACAGACTGTCTCTATTATTGAGCCTAGAACAAGACATGGACCCTGAAGCCAGCAGAACTATGGAGGTGGCGGCACTTGGCCGTCCTTTCAGCCTCGGGATGCTGTATGACTGCCGCCAAGACTCACTCATCCCTGGTAAGGATTCACCTGTTCACTTATTAAGTGCAAAAGAACCACAGCAAAGCTTTTAGAATATATATTCAGATTGAGAACATTTCTAGCCATGACACTCCCAGTAGAATCAAGAGGTGTATCTGTAAGATAAAATCCCCAGACAGGGACGCTAATCAGGAACAACTTTTCTCTACTTGCTACTAAAAGCGCATAATAAAGGAACAATATAGGGAAATTTTTTTGGTTGTCATTTTACCTAGTGCAGTGAAGAAATTTTTACACATCTATTCTTACTGAACAGATGATGATCTTGTTGCCACCTTGTTTAAATGAACTCTCTACATTCCAGGAAAACCACTATCGTAAATTAAAGGGCCCCTCTTAGATTTTCTTGTAAATAAACAGGTTATGTTTCATTAGTGTTACTTTCCCAAACATACTGTGTATTCTTGAGGGCTGAAAAATGTGTTGAGTATGTTTCCTTTATAAAACACTTCCAAAACAGATTTTTAAGTGTTTTAAATCTTTCGATTTTTCCTGATTGATTAGTTCCATTGTTATTTATTTGTAGCGTTTCCAGCTGTGTTTCCAATGCACCTACTTTGAGCATATTATGTCATTTTAGTTAGAATGAGTATAACTCTATACGTTTACGGCATATTAGCTTTTTTCCTGACAAGCCATTAGCTAGTTTTGTGACTGACAAATTAAGCAACAGATAAACTGCAAACGTGTTTCATAGCAGCTGTCAGCGCTGTACTGACAAGGGAGAAAATGACAAGGTCATGACTCATTTATTTTGTAGAACTGCCTTACTGACTGTTTTACAAAAAAACAGAAAATCAAGTTTGTCAACTAGCTGTGGCCTAAACCACTCAAACAGTTTTCTCCCGAATCCGTTTTGCTCTGAAGCTGTCAGTTGAGCTGTAATATGCTTGGTGGGCAGTGGAGTTGCAGTGCCCACTGGTGGACAATTTATCATCTTTGGCTCTCCATTTCTTTAATTTCTTGTACTGGCTGTTATAAACAGTGACACACGTTCACTGCCAATTTTTAAAAATTGAATTACGATGTACTGGACAGGCTCTAGTGTCTAGGGTTCCTAGAGTTTGCAAGTCCTGTAAATTTTTTGTAGTGACAGTGTCAGGTAAATGACAATTTTAGCTATTTATGGATGGACATGAAAGTCTCATGTGACTCTTATTCTTTGATTGAAAAAAAAAAAATCAAGGTTACAAGTTAATGTACATAAAAGTACAAAAATAGAACTTCAGCTGCCAAGGTTTTGTTTGGTGTTGGCCACTAAAAGTAAGCAGAAATTTATGCTTTGTATAAACCTGAAAATACATTACCAAAGTAATTTCATTTCACTTTTGGATTTTGATTTAATTTAGGATTTTGGACATGCCCAAAGCTGGGTGTGGTTTTTTTGTTTGAGAGAGTTTCCTGATAACATAGCTATTGAAATTTGTACCAGTTAGATGTACTGTTATCTTTTATTCACAACATATTGCCAAAATGTATCAAGGAATGCTCAGAAGGAGCAATTTTTCAATACTTATTAGAAAGGTTGATGAGTTTTTTCGCTTTTTGTCCTTTAGTATTTCTCTGTGTCTAAGAGACTTACAAGCCTTTCTGTTCTACAATAAAAGGCAGTTTAACTTCTTCTCTTTTTGTCGGCAGGAATGACACTATGGGACCGTGACGACCTAGAAAATGATACAAGAGAAAGAGCAAAACCTAACAGTGACTTTGAGATAGTTGCATCTGAATCAATTGAGGATAAATCTTCAGCATTAAAGGTTGAAGCCTCTCTGAAAGCAAGTTTCCTCAGTGGACTGGTTGAGGTTGATGGATCAGCCAAATACCTCAATGACCACAAGACATCCAGACATCAGGCCAGAGTAACATTGACGTACAAAACTACCACAAAGTTCCAGGAACTGTCAATGAATCATCTTGGAAGAGGCAATGTGAAGCATCCATACGTTTTTGATACAGGATTAGCAACGCATGTAGTCACGGGTATTCTTTATGGGGCACAAGCCTTCTTTGTGTTTGATCGTGAAGTGTCAGAAAAGGAAAATCATCAAGACATTCAGGGCAACTTGAAAGTGATAATCAAGAAGATCCCATGTCTTTCTATAGAGGGTGAAGGTTCCTTGAAACTGGAAGACAAGGACAGAGCAAATGTTGAGAAATTCTCCTGCAAATTTCATGGAGACTTTTCTCTTGAGAAAAATCCTGTGTCCTTTCAGGATGCCATAGAAGTCTATCAAAGCCTGCCAAAATTGTTGGGATCCAAGGGGGAAAATGCTGTTCCAGTGAAAGTCTGGCTGTTGCCATTGACAAGTTTAGATTCCTCTGCTGCTCAACTTGTTCGTCAGATAAGTATTAGATTAGTTCAGGAATCACAGAGTGTTCTGGAGGCTTTCATCGAACTAGAAATGAGGTGCAATGATGCAATAAGAACAACAACTGCACAGCAGTTCCCACAGATTGGCAAAAAACTTAAAAGTTTTAAAGAGATGTGCTCTGAGTTCAAGCTAGAATTCCAACGAACCTTATCAAAGAAACTTCCCTCAATCCGGGGAGGAGGTGAAGAGGAGGCTGTGCTCGCAGAGATCCTGATGAAGAGACATTCTTCTCCTTTCAATAGCAAAAACCTGAAAGAGTGGATGGACTGCAAAGAGAGAGAAATCTGTGTTTTAAAATCTTTCACCAATATGATGAAAAATACAAAGATCGTCCCGTCTCAGAATGGTCTTCTTGAGGAAACTCTCAGTGCAGAACATGTTGTATGTTTTGTTTTCACCTCACTGGAAAATGCTGAACCGTATCTCTCAACTTTATCAAACTACTTGAAAGGAACAACCAAACCAGACGACCCTCAAGCTCTACATACCTATGATGTAGAGAAGGAACAGTGGTACCTTTCAAATCAAGTACCTGATACAATGAGGCATAGAGCAAAGCTCTTTAGTGATTTTGCAGAGGCCAACAAGGATAACAAAAACATAAAGTTCCTGGCAGTGGGTTTGACAAATGAGACACAGAAAGGTTCAAGCATTTACCTTTATAAAGATGGTTTTTCTGTCAGTGAGAACTTTGAACTTCCGTCAAAGCCTGAAACTGTGACAGTTAATGAAATAAACCACAACAGTGTGACACTGAAGATTTCTCCACCCAGATTTGGAGCAGAGGACGTCACCTCCTACTCTGTTGAGTATTGTGTCAGGGGGGAGGATGGATGGCAACAGGAGACGGCCCCGAAGGCTGAGGAAGTCACAGTCAGCGACCTGAGTCCTAACACAGAATATATGTTCAGATGCAGAGCAGTGACCTCAGTAGGGATTGGGCCAGCCAAGGAAGTCAGTGGTTCCAGTAAAACATTGCCTTGTAGTCCTCCTGGAAAACCTCAAGTTGAACCAAACTCAAGTGAGATATCAGCCAGCTGGCAAAGACCTGCCGAGCTTGGACAAGATGTCCAGATTTTGAGCTACATCGTGGAGTACGCCCAATCAGACAATGGGGTGAAAAAGGAAGATCTCCAATGGAAACAAACAATGTCGAGAGCTGAAAAGGTGGTTATTCAAGGGCTTCAGTCAGAGACAGAATATGTGGTCAGGGTCAGATGTGATTGTGGTGTAGCTGGAAGGAGCAAGGAAAGCATCACTCTTAATGTCTGCACATCAAAACGTGAATTTGCTCGCCTTGCAGAATTCCTGAAACATACTAGCATCGGTTTACATTCTGAATCCCCCTCACTTTACAAACTGCCACTGAAAGAAGAAGATATGGATGTAGATGGATGCCGGAGGTATAACTTTGGAAAAGAAAGCATGAGGCAGAGCCGTACTATCATGCTTCTTGGTGCAACCGGTTCAGGAAAGTCCACTCTGATCAATGGAATGATCAACTACATTGTTGGTGTAGAGTGGAAGGACAATTTCAGATTTAAATTAATTGTTGAGGATCAGTCAAGATCCCAAGCTGAAAGCCAGACCTCTGAAGTGACTGTGTACAAAATCAACTACCAAGAAGGGTTTAAAATCCCCTTCTCTCTGACTGTTGTGGACACTCCAGGCTTTGGGGATACAAGAGGAGTCGGAAGAGACAAGGAAATCACAGAACAAATCCGGAGGCTTTTCACCTCAGTTGATGGAGTCTGTGAGATTGATGCAGTGTGTTTTGTTGCTCAGGCTTCTCTTGCACGACTAACAGCAACACAACGATATGTTTTTGACTCTGTACTCTCCATTTTTGGCAAAGATGTGGCAGAGAACATTGAGATGCTGGTGACCTTTGCAGATGGTAAACAGCCACCGGTTCTTGAGGCAATAAATGCCTCCAGAGTTCCCTGTCCAAAAAATGACTTAGGGCTTCCTGTTCACTTTAAATTCAACAACTCGGCATTGTTTGCAGACAGCAGATGCATTAGTGACAGGGCCAGAGATGAGGATTCAGATGATGACGACTTTGATGAAATGTTTTGGAACATGGGTGCCAAAAGTATGGAGAAGTTCTTCACTGCACTAGGTAAAATGACAACCAAAAGCTTGCAAATGACCCAAGAGGTTCTAAAAGAACGAAAGCACCTTGAAACAGCCATTGAAGGTTTGCAGCCGCAAGTTAGAGCTGGACTGGCAAAACTTGAAGAAATCAAGACAACCAAAGAAAAGATCAAAGAGCATGAAACAGTCATGACTTCCAATGAAAACTTCGAGATTGAGGTGGATATTATTAAGCCAATCAAAAAACAGCTCACAAAGAGCGGACAGTACATTACCAACTGCCAGAAATGTTCAACAACATGTCACTACCCATGTGCAATAGCAGATGATATTAAAAAAAATGGCTGTGCATCAATGGATAGGAAAGGGATGTGCACTGTCTGCCCTGGAAAATGCATTTGGAGTGTACATTCAAACCAGACATACAGGTGGGAGTATGTTCGAATGAAAGAGAAGCGGACACTGCAAGAGATAAAAGACAAGTATGAAGAAGCTACAAAAGAAAAGATTACTATTCAGGAAGTGATTGAGAGGCAAGAGGAAGAGATAGCTCTCCTTCAAGACATGATCATGGCCCTCATGGATCAGTCAGCTCAGTGTATAACTCGTCTGCAAGAGATTGCCCTTAGTCCTAACCCTCTGACCACTCCAGAGTACATCGACATGCTGATTGAAGGAGAAAAGTCTGAGGCCAAAGAGGGTTACCAGGCTCGAATCCAGTCTTTGGAGGTCTTGAGGGACAGGGCAACAATCATTTCTAAGGTAGCCAGAAGAGACGAACTTACAAAAACGGAGATGGAATTATCTGAGGAGAGAGAGAAGAGGAAAGAAAAGAAAAGTCTCTTTAAGAGATTCATAAATTACCTTGGATTTTAAGGAATAACCAAAAAAGTCACTATAGCCATGCTAGCAGCTGCCACGATGATTTAAAGTGCAGCAAAATATTGGCATTTTAATATGCTCACAACTAATAAGGTAAATCTTATGTAAATGCAAATATTAGCATTAGCCTGCTAGCATTTATGGTATCATGATTTGAATGTTGTTTTGAATACAGTGAATACTTCTTATCTATGTGTGTTGGACTGATGTAGTTCCATTAAATGTCAGCAGGAGCTTTGGTGCCATTAACTGCTGTCATGCAGAATTTTGGAGGAAAAACGCATTCGTTCACATTTATTTGAATGTTAATTTTGTTTTTGAAACTACTTATGGGTCTAGTACATGACTACTAACAATACAATATGCACTCAATTATACTCAACAAACTTGGAGTTATATTGTAGGGGAGGTTTGTTGTAACGTAACTCTTTTAGGATTTGATAAGATGTTGACATATCAAGAGTTAACTGGACATTTATGTTGATTTTAGACACTTTAAGTTCATATATGAATGGGACTGAATATGTAGTGTTTTCTTTCTTTTTTGTTTTCATCTCTTCTAACCAAAACTGTGAATGTAGGTAGTGTTATTGCTAAAATAAGTGTGGTTCATGTGTGTGCATTACTGATGTGAAATCATTTATACAGAGCTGTTCGACCCAAGAGGGGTTTGTGCTTAGTCAGGGAGCTACTTCCCACAGGAGTCAACATGGATTGGGATTTTTTTGTCTTAAGACCTCAGCTAGACTATCACATTATTCTTGCTGTCTACGTAGGGTTACGACCACCAATTATTTTCATCAATTTATCTGCTTAATTTTTTGATTATTTTGTTTATAAAGCAGTGAAAATGCCCATCAATTTCACATAAACCAAGGTGATGTATTCAATGTAAGACCAGAAAAAGGTGATTCTCAATTTGTAGTAACCACCAAATCTCTTGCAATTGTTTGAAACTTTGTCAATCAACTAATAAACTGAGGTTTACGCTCCTGAGCCTGAGTATTAAGGTTTTTGTCTGTGAAGTTTTTCAGTTTGTGCTTTCAGTTGATAAAGAGTTTTGTATTTTAACTGCAGATACTTTAACTACATGAAGCTCAAAATATTTCTGTTATTTCAGACAGTAATTTGTTATTGTTTAAATTCTTTTACTTAACTACTAGTCACAGTACAAGACCAGAGAACTTTTTCCATCACTCAGGGAGTGTGACTGTATCTACTTACAAAAATTATATGCACATTTTAAAAAATCCAGCACTTACCAGTTTTGAATGTATTCCCCACTTTCTTATCTGGATCAAAAATTAAAACATCTGGGGCACAATAAGAAGATATTTAAACAGTTAAAACAGTTACAGCTCTTCATACAGAGGTGGTCACAAATAAAATTCTTGCTCAGTGTTCTGGGATGGTGACCAGGTTTATTTCAGTTCAGGAATGTGAGCGAGCACAGTGAGTCAACATCAAAGCTGCCTGAAGTTCAATGCCATCAGTGATTTAACGAGGACGTGGACAAAATAATGGAAATGCAGTTTAAACAGCTCTGCAGCAAAATATCAGGCTGGTAAATCTCGCCTTTTTCTGTGTTCAGAGATGTGCAAATTCCTACATACCACTGAATCTAGCAATCGGGATTTAGAATAAGAAATCAGGGTAAAAGTGTGGTTTTGACTGACGCTTGAAATGTTTGCAACTGATGAAAATAAACCACTTTTGGTAAGGAGGACAAAAATAGCACACATTTTATATTCAAAGAAATCTGGGGGAAAACCTTAAAAAAAAAAAAGTTTTTAAAAGGGAAGCTGAAAGCAAACTGGTCGACGTTCAAGCTAATTAACTTGAAAACGTCAGGCTGCGGCATCAAAAATACGTCACTGTTCACTTCATATGAACACGGAGAAGGATTTTTTTTTTCATCATTTCAACAAGTCCGAGAACGAGAATAGACGACAAAGAAGCTTAACTTTCATTAGCTCCTGCATTATATATAAAAGAAAAACACAACTACTACTTCCAAAGCTATTAGGATAGGAGGGGGCTGTTTAAATGGTCTCATGGTAAATACGAGACGATAATTAAATCAGGAAACATCTTGACAGTTTTTTGATGCTTGCTGCTCCAGATGTGGCACCAGTCATCTCTGACATACCTCCGATGCTTTGTTACTGCGGCCAAGGAGGTTGTTGTTTTCACCTGTGTCTGTTTATTGGTTTGTTTATATCTCAGGATTACACCGAAACTACTGAAAAGGTTTGCACTAAACTTCGAGGGATGGGCCATGAGCCATGAAGAACCTGTGACACTTTAGTGCCGATCCAGGAGTTTCTTTTAAATCAGCAAACATGAAGTCTAAGTATATACTGCAGAGCTGTATGACTGTATTGTGAGGTGTCTATGGAGATCCCTTCATCAACACTTTACAATTTGTTTCAGAAATAGCAAAAAAATGATAGTTCCCTGCTTTTTGTGGATTCCTACGATGTAACTCTTCTGAATTTGATTTTCTTTTTTTTTCGGTTTGTGTCCAATGTGTGTGGCTGAGACTCTACTTTCTTCAAAATAAAACAGCACAGTGAGTGAAACTAGAATCAACGACTGAAACCAAAGAATCACATACTTGTACAGTATTGTACATAAATATATACATATAGTATAATATTGTACATATAATATACACCGTGAGGTCATTGTATGAACTCAACTTAGTTTTTGAATTTTTTTTAGCAGTTAAAAATCTGAGGGAACATTTGTTATTTGACCTAAACATAAGAGCAGCTTCTTTAAAAAAAAAAAAAAAAAAAACAAAAAAAAACAAAACACAAAACAAAAAAAACATGGTGACAAAGAAATACATAAAACCATTCAAACATATCAGGAGTAATATTCCAATTAAAGTATTAGTCTTCTCTGGAAAGTGTTCAGCTGCCTTTTTAACTCTTCAACTGTAACAATAAAATAAAACAAAGAAAAATACATTGCAGAACACAGTCTGCCTGCTGACTTTCCCCTTTTTGTTGCAGTAATTTGCTTTTCATTTTCATAGCTCTTCACTGGTCGGATTCCAATCAGATAAAGTCGGACTCCAAAATGTATTCCAAGTGTCGGACCTGCTGAAGTGTCTTTGAGCAAAATACCGAACTCCTGGTGCTGAAAACAAAGACTGAAACTTCATGGCCAGTTCCATCATACGTGAAGCTTTTGACTATTTGGTTTCACATCAGTGTTTTGCTCGGTCTTATGACTTAAGCAGATGCTTTTTTTCTTGTTATTTAATTATTTTTTCAAGCAGCGTTTATGTACATTTCATTCTTTAAATTTAACATTTAGTTTAAAATTTGATTTGCATTTTTCTAAGAGAGTAAGAGAGAAGCAGTTTAGAGCTGTAACTGTAACAAATAAAACTTCAATTTAAAACATTACCTCTTAGTTCAAAGTGTTATTTTTGAAATAGGAAATGTGAGCATCGTATGTTAAGACCAGGCATGAGATAATAATAAGCAGGAGGGCTCGATACAGCTGATGTGTCTGAATCTACCATAAAATTTCAGGCGACGGTCGACCACAGAGGCTAAACAGCGGCCCAAAAACGGTCCGACTGACGGCTCGTTGTAGATCTGTCCTAAGGCATCGTCACCACTTTCTTTCATCCGCTGTTTGGAAGTGGATGAGCATAAATGAGGAAGAGACGATTAAAAAAAAGAAGAAAACTGGTTTCTAACCCTAAACTCAATCTTAAGCATTGAGTTTAATCTAAAAATTAGAAAAAACCTATTGTAGACTCTATTAAGCTCCACACGTACAGATAAGAACTGTCAGAATCAGACTAGTTGGACATAGCGCCCACTAGAGGGAGAATAAAAACCCATGTGGGTTCAGCTTTGCTTTTAGGATCAGTGTTTTTTTTCCTGTGTCTGACCAGGTAATCACATTTCAGAAATATTAAGAAAAGAAATCATGGCCTAGATTCATCTCCTAAACAGCAGAGATTGATGAATGGCAGCCAAACGTTCTGTCAAAAAAAAATCGCAACATGCAACAAAGCTTGACACCAGAACCAATTTCAGGTGACGGTTTTGACTCGTGGCTTCCAGTAGATCAGGTGTGGAGAGCCACAGAGAGGCCTCTGATCAGTTATCATTTCATTCCCAGTAAACCATGGTGCCTTATTGAAAGGGTAACACGGATGTCAACTCTCCCCGTCACCATTAATAATCCATTTCAGGTCTAAAGCCTCGTCGTGGTCTGGACAAGTGGACACCTACGTCTTATTGTCCTTGTTCACTATCGTGCACGACTTCATCTTAGGCATCTTTTTAAATTATCCATCAAAAGAAAAACGTTCTAGTAATCTTTCTTCGCCAACAAAGAATGTGAATGAACTTCCAAAGCATTCAGAGTTAAAGCAACAGTGAGTATTAATTATCAACTAATAAGGCCTATGAAAGCTTTTCCTTTATTAGGGTGAAATCAACTTCATTTGATGGACGGATTTCCTGCTGATTTCGCACCACAGCACCCAGTCCAAGTGTCAGAACATGTAACATCCCATTTCCCATGAGCAACTGAGGACTTGGATGATGAGTTTCATTCAGACTCTCTGTAAGAAATGATCGCAATTAGGGCTGAAACCAATAACCTCTCAACAGAATATGAAACAGAATATGAATCTGAAAAAAAAAGCTATTAATTCTTTTTCCAACCAGAAACATCAAACATTTGGTTTCAGCTTGTAGAATTTTTGTTTTTTTGTTTTTCTTCCCGATATCTTTGGATTCGTGAGCATTGGCTAGACAAAGGAAGAGATTCAAACCGGTCAGCTTGTGCTCTGGTGGAAACGAGGCACAGTATTCACCCTTTTTCTGACATTTTACAAAAAAAAAAAAACAATGAATTTTTTCACCTGTTCTCCTTTTGAGTCTCAGTCAGCGATATAAAACTTAAACACACCATCTCAAGTGCCTATAGAAGGAACTTTCAAATGTAAAATGTCACCGAGTCCGGTGTTTTAGCCACAATGGGTCTGTTATGGCACTTTGGGTATCTAATGGAACACTGATCTATTTTGACTCTGCAGAGGAAACAACTCCAGTACATTAGATGAACTAGAAAAAATATGACAAAATCAGACAAAATTGGGGGGCGGGGGGTCGATGTGATCGCGAAAAGGCCAAAAAGGTTGAAGGGCAGTTTTTCTCATGCTGCTTTCATTTTTAATGGATTTGTTGTAAAACTGAACTGCTAACTAGTAAAAAAGATCACAAGCGTGGTGGTGATAAGAGCAGTCAGGACAGGGGGCTGCTGTTTTTGTAGACTCTTCTCCTGCTTGGGGTCATGAGTTTGTTAACACAGGGAGAAACTGCTGCCTGCTTTTAAATCCCAGTCCAAGAAAATCTCAGTTATTTTTTCACCTGTTCTCCTTTTGAGTCTCAGAAGCTCCTGAACATGTGACTTCTTTTTCCTTCAAGCTATAAGAGCGGAGAGACTGGTCACCATGGCCACTTCCTACATTACATCCCATTTCTGTGTTTGAAATGGTGCCTCTTCTTACGTGATGTGGGAAACACAAACTAAATCAAGACAGCACTCAGTCTGTCTAGAACAACAAATAAAAACACACTACACTTCTGACGGAGACACTGGAATGCACATGGAGCTCAGGACCCAACACCTCGTCTTCAGTATCCAAGGTCCAGCTGGATTTTGTGCTCAAAAATGGCGATTAGCAGCATTATGCAGAAGCCCAGCAGGATGCCGGCGTTCTGGAGCAGGAAGAAGCCCCAGTGGCTGAAGCCATGGTCCCCGGCATCATTATGTAACATCTCGGGCACCTGGAAGGACGAGGAGGACATAGGAAAATAAAAGGTGGGTGTCCACACCAGGAAAGTTTGACTGCAAGCACCTTGTTCCCCATCCCAACAAGATTTACAGCAGATTTTAAATACATTAGTTACAACTCAGCAAACTGATCCGGCTTGAAAGTTAAGTGTTTAAAATAAAATCTCTCCTGCTTCAACCATAAACTCGGTTCTCATAGTACATGTGCTCCACGTTCTAACCCTACAAATCTCATGTCTCTAAGATTCCCATTACACAGGAATTCGCTTCCGTAACATTAGTGACATCACAGATTGTGAAATACAAGCCAAGCATTTCTGAGTTGAGGAGGGACTGAGGGAGATTTGAGCTCCAGCCCCGTCCAATGTCTCACCTCTACACGGCCGATCGATCACAAAACAAAGTCAGTGTGAACGTCAGAATTGCCCCCCCCCTCAAATAATTCAACATTTGACAGATGTGGAGGAAGGGGTGGTTTCTGAAGCTATTCCAACATCTGACAAGCCCTTCTGGTGCAGCGACCTGGTGCTCTGACTCTGCCGTTAACTGAGCCCAGCCGACTACAGGATGCACCAAATGCCCCCCCTCGTAATTCACTAGGTGCCTGTTTTGCAGAGTGCTGTGCAGAAAAGTGGCCACTAGAGGTCCATCTCATACCAAACAAGCTCCAAGACACGGCAGCTGACTGTGACAACTCAACTCAACCGTCCAAGTTTTACAAAGACAATGTGTGTGTGTGTGTGTGTGTGTGTGTGTGTGTGTGAAGAAGCCATCTGGTCCTGAAGGTGGCTGCTCTCCAACAGACTGAGCTGAGGTACGAGAGAGTCAGAGATCAGATCCAAACCTGTTGAGTCGACAGAGCAGATGCTGCTGACTGGATGATGACAATCAGACAACACTGAGCAGAGGAGGTTCGGTTCTCCTGACTCACAGGGACAAGAGCCGAGAAGCTTATTTTCATGCCGCGTAAAGGGAAACGCAAGTCATTTCTGTATTTGACCGCACTTTAATATACTTGTTTCAAAACCACTCAAACGCCAAATTCTCATCCAGTGTTTTTTTTTTTTTAACATGCACAGTTTTTCTGCAGGATATACAGGAAACTTGTTGTGTTGCTGTCTGTCACAGTGGCCACTGACTTTTTACACAGTGTGACAAGGTTGCTCTGACACATTGAGCTGACCCCTCATTAATGTGTGTGTGTGTGTGAGAAATGTGTGTGAGAGAGACCATCTCCTTTGGTTGGTGCTTTGTTTCCTGCCTGTCTGTGATCGGCTGTATTGTTTGTGATGCGTTCGGGTGCCGAAGACGACATGTTGACTCACCATGTCCACCAGAGCCACGTACATGAAGAGTCCGGCCGTGAGCGCGAATATCCACATGGAGATGTTCTCTGCGTAATGTCCGATCAAGATACCGGTCGCCATGCCAAAGTAGGCCATCATGGCTGACAACACATTATAAAGAATGGCCTGACGCACCGTCATGCCAGCCTTCAGGAGCACCGCAAAGTCACCTGGGAGAAACAACACGTGGTCTAATCTGGTAAAACGCTAAGCATCCGTTTGACTGACATAAACATTAGTTTTTAATTGAGCGATTCTGAGTAACACTGACACATTTGAAAAAATATAGCCTTTACTGAAGTAACAAAGGATTTTGATGTGAAAGCTTTGCCCACTCAGGCTTAAAGTGCAGCTAACACTTGTGGGGAAAGACTGAGATAAGGTCAGAGGTCTTACCCAACTCGTGAGGCAGCTCGTGACAGAAAACAGCCACAGATGTACTGAGGCCGCTGGACAGACCTTCGGTGAAAGCAGCTCCTGCAGAACAACAGGACGAGATATGGAAACCAACCATCATCACTTTATCAAACACGTTAACACGCTAAGCTGCTGTGTTCCTAAGGGACTGCCCTTTGATTGGTCAGAAATCATTTGTTTCTCTGACTGGACTTGCGATTTCTCCGCCGCCAAGCAGCGTTACTTGCTGGAGATTCACTTTTCTTTTTTCGAGAGAGTAACAATCATTGTATATGTCCCACGGTTAATCCTGATATATATGCGACATGATTTCCAGCCCTGACGGCGACACCTACGCACCGATAGCCAGGCCGTCGCTGAAGTTGTGCAGCCCATCTCCCATGATGACCATCCAGGCGAGTGTGGCCACGCCGGCCTGCTGGAAGTGCTGCTCCGAGTAGGAGTGGGAGTGGCTGTGCGGGTGGTGGTTCTGGGAGTGGTGGTGGTGCAGGATGTGGTGGTAGTCGTGGTGGTGGTGGTGCATGCTGTCAGCCTGGCCCACCGTGTCATGGAAGTGGGAGTGGCATTTGTTCTCGCAGTCCTCTGAGGTGTAGGCGGCGGCGCCCGACGCTCGGCCGTAGCCCTGCGGTGAGACAACGGACACCTGTGGCGCCAACATCACCTGCTCCTCCTCCGCCACGCTGCCACCGTGCAGGCCACTCACGTGGCCGCCGAACGCCCCAGCACCATTGGTCTCCACTTCTGGGAGGGGGCACAACTTGTTATTCCTGCACATAGTCCTACTGCTACTGGATTTTTGAGGCCAATAGCTAAACTGTTTGAGAGTTTTTGAAAAAATCCAACAGCAATGTATGAACTGAGCTGGATATTTAACAATATAAAAAAAATTATGTTTCTCTACTTTAAACTGTGTGATGAGACATGCTTCGTAAAATGACCTCAAACATATCTTTGACATCTCTTCTTTCATGTCTGACATAGATAACAATACCAATTTATGTGCAAAAAGCCAATATTGGCAGACAGATTGCTGACACGAACTCTGGCATCACTGGTGATAATATCTTTGTTATTAAACCTTTACTTCAAGTGGGAAAATGCATCCACTTTGTCCAGAGTGTCGGTTTGGTTGTGTCCTGAATTAAAAGTGTTTATCATTGTAGGGGGTGGGGATGGGATGGGTGGGGTTCTCAGACTCTGCCCTTCTAAAGCTAAAGAATTCCAGGTTGGCTGGGACGTGTTTTTCACCCTCAGACAGGAAGTCCAACCCTGGGGTCTTGGCTTCAGGCTGTGTTTTACCTTCAGGCGGCTTCAGGTCAGTCTCTTCCAGAGCAGGCTGCTTCTCTGGATCCGCTTTGTCGTTCTGATCCCATTTCTTCTGGATCTGTTTGGACGACAGAGCACCTTCTAAGCGTAGAACTTGGAGCAGGTGAAGGCAAGCAACTCATGGAAGTCATTTTTTAAATGGAAGAGATTTTTAATTTAGCAGAAATAACAAAATAACTACTGAATAAATTAAGAACATTTTTTAATTCAATAACATTTCAGATTTTGGCTACTTTTACTGCATGAAGAAATGGTTTGGTAGAAAAATAAAAATGGTACTGGTTCAAACATCATGGACCCTGGTATGAATGTGTATTATCATTTTACAAATCATTCAATTAACTGTTGCAATAATTATGTACACATCTTCGAAACCTGAATTGAAATTACATGTTCACAGGTGTGTGTTTTATAGAAGAGTGGACCGGAAGCCTGTGATTTTACCACTTCATCTCCAGTTTTAATGACACAAACATGTTTAGGTTGCCCAGTGAATCTGTCTCTGACCTTTTGTTTCTTGTCCTTGTACATTTTTCCCAGTGTCAGGAAGTGTTCGATGAGAAACATGAAGTAGACCCCGCCCAGTGCCGTCAGGCCCTTCCACACGGCGTCCAGGTTTTCGTCTTGCCCGTCGTGGAGGTTATGTCCCTCCATCTTCATCCCAGCATCCTCACCGTGGTGATGGTGGCCTCCTTGAGACTGAGGCGGAAAGTGAAAAGCAGTCAGGGCTCGAGCTGCTGCCGACGGTTCTTCAGCCTAAAGCTGGCATAGCATAGTTCAGCAGCCTGGCTCCGTTCAAAGGTAACAAAACCCACCTAACAGCACATCTGGAGCTCAATAATTAAAATGTTATATCTCCTTTGTTTAATCTGTGCAAAACGCACGCTGCTGTTTCACAGGAGATTATGTCCCTGACTACCTTGCAAAATGTCAAACTAATCCCATAATTTTTTTGCTTAATACTTCAGACTTGAAAACAGGTTTTCAACGACTTCAAACCGAGTCTACAACTCAAAAGGACCCAGGTCTCTAGACCATACTTTGTTCTTCCGGTTTATTTTACACTGCTCAGAATCAGGTCAGATTCACAACCGGCTCAGTCTGAGTTTGAAGGTAATTCCCCTCAAAATGTGTTCATGTTCATCTGTTTCCTTATTCTCTATACATTTCGAGTTTATGCTCCTCAAAAGCACGGTAGTGAAAGAAGTCTGGGTTTTTTTGTATTGGTAACGAAACTCAGGCATCATACTGACAGTAGCATCCGATAGTCTAAATTGAAGACTGGTTCTAAAGCTCCCATGGTCCACAGCACGACACTAGGTGGGCGAAAGTATGTGGACACGCCTTGCAGCCCGGTTGCGCCATTTTGTGGAAAGCTTTCGCACGACAAGAGAGGGTGTCACTGCAGCAGATTAATGTTTGAGCCCAGACGTTATCCCTGTGTTTGTGCTAACGTTAGATGTCTTCACACTGTCCTGCTCAGTTTTTTTCTACATATGGAACAACAGGCTGGACACCGGTGTGAGACAGAAGCACTCTGTTAAGACGAGACTACACAAGTGGACCATGACACACAAACCACAGTAAACACATTGGTGGGAGAGGATTAAATTCTGCCTTACAACTTATGGCCTCAGATTTGACCCCGACTGGGTCGACAACATGAGCCACAGTTGCCAAATCCCTCCCCAACCCCCACCCCCCTCAGGCTGCGCACGGCTGTGGCAGCAAGCAACGGCACGTCCAGCACAAGCACCAACTCACGTGGGGGATGAGGTGAAGGAAGGCGTCGCCGCTCAGTGTGCCGACCGCCAGCGCCACCAGGAAGCTGAGGAGGAACTTGAAGAAAACCCTGTTCATGAGCGGGATGAGGATGACGCCGAGGAGCGAGAGCAGGCTGATGATCGTGATGGAGACTAGGCCCCCAACCCACGCTGCAACACACACACACAAACACACACACACACACCAAGCACCTTCTTCAGAATTGACTGCATAAGATCATACAAAGAAAAAAATATGAAAGTCACAAGTTGAAGTTTAAAAGCCTAATCATAGATTTAGTCATTTACCTGTTGCGATGTTCTTGCCAATTTCTCCACCAGTGCGCTCGCCGTGGTCGTGGGCTGAGTGGTTGTGGTCACCATGGTGACCGTGACCGTGCTTATGGTGCTTATGGTCTAGAAGTAAAAGACTGAATCAATCCAGTTTTCTCAAGTCAAACTCTGAAAATGCTATGAAAATTAAAGAACATCACCCTACTGCTAAACAGGTTGTTTTTTTTTTTTAGGTTCACAGTTTGCAGGGTGTTACCGGTGTAAACAGGTAAATCTGGACAGTCAAGTTGCTCCCTGACACACCGGGGAACCAGCCTGAGCATCAACAGTCGGACGTGCGATGTGTTGAGACGACAAGTGTTACCTAACGCCGGCGCTTCCTACCTCTCTCTGCGTGTTCGGCGGCGTCCCCATGCAGGACGCATGCCCCAGAATCAATCTGGCTGAGCAGGGCGGGGCAGAGGTAGATGAAGTCCTTGAGGGTCACGCCCGCCTCCTGGGACATCCCGTGTGAGGAAAGGATGCTGGAGGCGTTCAGACACTGGGGAGGAAACACAGAAGCTCAGCAGGTGCATTCATTCAGGGTGCAAATACACTCACACAATCAAGGGACAGTCCTTCGAGCTCTTACACAGGAATCTGAAAACACTTCATTAGCCTCAGCCTCACTCAATCAATAATTTTTATTTATCTAGTCATTTATTTTAAATCCCAATTGGGGCAACTAGTTATGCAGCTGTGGGATGCATGCATTTAGCACACATGAAACACAGGGTGCATAAATACAACACTAAGGCCTTCAGTTGAAAAGACAGAAAAACAGTTAGCTAAAAGGTGCAAATGACACTTTGTCCTCCCTTTGTTAGGGAGGGAGATGGTTGAGGAAATTAAGGAGGGTTTGGATCTACTTGTTTTAACTATTGGGAGTCTGAGGAGGGAACCACTTGATGTGAAGGATGGGAACAATCAGACGGGATGGGTTCCACTTTCTTATCTGTTTGTAGTAAAGATCTCCTGCACAGCGCCAGAAATTTTGCCGTAGACATCAACCACCCTGTCGGGTGTATTTTTGTCTTTGACCTTAAGAGACTGATACCGGCCAATGAAAGAGAAAGTGACAACAGATCGATGAAACTCTGTCACCAGGCTCTCGCCAATCTGGAGCTTAGGGAGCTTCCTGAGACAGCAGAGACACTGCTGGCTTTTTTCTTGCAGCATTACTCTCAAAGTTCAGTTTACTGTCTAGTACAGATCCGGAATACTTGTAGGATTCCACTACTTTTATATTCCTGCCATCCTGCCATCAATCGCTGGATAGGGGTGAGCATTTCTATAAAATTGATGCACATGTCCTTTGACACAAGCAGCACTAAAAACGATTCATGACACCCATTTGAAAAGCATGCGCTTTTGTGGGTATCAGAAAAAAAACAAGAAACAAAACCTCAGGTACTGAACTGGAACAGATATCGATCAATTTCAGACAATTTTCAACCAGAAATTAGAGAATAAAGTTGTACCTCTACACTCTGCAGGCTGTGGTTCGTATGGTCGTGGTCGTGGCCGTGATGATGGTCGTGGTCGTGGTCGTGGTCGTGGTCGTGGTCGTGGTCGTGATCATGGTCACGATCATCCCCCCGGTTGGCTGGAGCTGTTTGTGTCTGGCTTTCAGTGAAAGTCCCAACGGCGGTTTCCTCCCCCGTGGGACTGGGCTGTACCAGGCTGCTGTCCTTCCTCTCATCCGGACTCCCCACCAGCTGAACGCTGTACACCGCCGTAGTGCCGACCTCCCGAGCTTCGGCCGTGGATGCCGCCGCCGTCTTCTTGTCGTACAGGTTGTGATGGCTCTCCAGGTTCTCAGTCTTCTTCCCCGGCGTGGCGTCTTGGTTTTCAATAGCCTTTGGAAACTTTCCGGGCTGTGAGGTTTCGGCGTGGATGTGTTTCTGGTGATGCGAGTTGCCGCTGTTGCTGTTGTTGTCGTTGTCACGGAGATGGTGGTGGTGGTGGTGGTGGTGATTGTGTAGGCCTTCGTGGTGGTGGTGATGCTGGTGATCGCGGTGGCCTGGTTGCTCGTGATGCTGCACCATAACGGTCCTGATCCGATCCAGACCGACACTCTGTAAGAGACGCTTTAGCCCGGCCAGGGAGATGGTGCCATTTTCTCCATATCTGTTAAGTTTAAATACGCATCACAATTAACGTCCGAAAGAACATGATACCAGCTTGTACAAAATAAGGCTAAACCTGAAAATCTAACTCTTATTATTAAGGCTTTGCTTCAATGTTAATGACCAGCCGGCCACTAACAGCCAACAGTCCACGGGGGAGTTTCCATTTGACCTATGAATAGACACGTTCACTTGATAATAACCTCTAGTTCAGACAAGACTTCTAACTGAATTTTTTATATCAATGAACAGAAACATCTGGGTTTTTGTTTTTTTTTTTTTATTATAAGCCCTGTCAACACGTGTATATCAGAAAACCTTTCAGTGTATTTAGTATGCACGAAAATACCAACATCTGTAGATAAGACTAGAAAAATCTGAAACAGCACAACACATCGTTCTCATCTCTGCGGGATCATCACTGCAAATCGACAGTTTGAAATACTTCAAAGTAAGTAAATTCTTCCAATGATGTGTTGGAATTTCTGGCTCAGTTTGATCAACTGCAACAATAACTGTTTAGAAACACTAGAAAAAGAGCAAATTTTGCTATCTGTTGAGCTGCACTCAGCAAAATAAACCAACCAAAACAGTCACCTATTGGGTTTTATTGATGACAGGTTATTGAGAGGAGCTCACCTGTTGAACAGAGCCTCCAGGTGTTGTCTCTGGCTCCGCTCTGCCCTCTGAGCGTCGACCACGGCCGACAGTAAATGAGCCCGGCCGTTCGCCTCCGTGGTGGACGGGCCGCAGTCGGAGCCGGACGAAAAGTTGCCGCCGGACAAACTCGTGGCGAGGAGAAACATCACGGCCAGGACGGCTCGACTCTTCTCCTCAATCATCATCTCTGCCAAGGGAAAGAAAACAAAAAACAAATAAACAAGGATTGTTACAAACGGCGACAAGTAGTAGTTCTGCCTGAAAAGCGAGAATATCAGTGAAACAACTTGGGCATCAGTCACTTATTATTATGAACTACTTTGGTAATTGCTTAATCAACCAAAGTTGCCACAAAGTTCCCAGTTCACTCTGATGAGACAATTCGCTGTTTTCTTCCGTTTTATTTCAAGGTAACCACAGTAACGCCTTTGGCTTCTGGTCTGTTAGTCAGGTGAAACAAGCTGATGTCAGCCTAAGTTTTAAGGAAGTGTTTGGGAATTAACCAGCTTTTAGTCTCACAGGTTCATGATTAATCAAAATACTGTGGTCAGTAGGGGTTCTATTATTTTTATTTTTTTTTTTTGGGGGGGGCTTTTTTCCATGGTATTATTTTAAATGTTCTTGTATTTTTTTTTTGTAGAATTTCTCAGAATATGCATCAGCTTCATCCAGTCACAGTCACTAACGAACTCCATAGACAAATGTTCTACAGTCTGCATACGCGTGATATGCTTTGGCTTCAGTCTACAGCTGTTTGGTCACAGCTAAAATCTGGTGTTGTTATTTTGTACAGTCACACTTCTCTGTGGAAGCCCTTTGGCAGTGAATACAGTCTCATAGCCCCCCCCCCGGGGGGCGGGGGCAGCAAATCCTTTTAATTCAAGAAGCTGATTTGCAATTTTAGCAAAAAAAAAAAAAAAAAAAAAAAACAGACTCAAAATAATGAATCGCTTTTATTTCCCCTGGCTGATTTAACAACTCTTTCTAACCTTTATAAGGAGGAGGGAAGTGAAACGGACAGTTATCCGACTTCAGAGGGAATTTATTACGCCCTTTGCCCACGTTAAGGACTATCTTTATAATTTGGAGTTTATTAAAAGGCACAAACGCACAAGATAGTATAACAGTAAAACACTACTCCCTGTTGAGTATTCAGACACTTTACTCGAGTAATATCAACATGACGGCAATGTAAAAATACTCAATGAATGGGAAAGTACGGCATTCAAAACGAATCAGCGAAGCCTATCTTAAAGTAAGAAAGTTAGCACTCACTATACAGGCAGAAAGGCATTTTGATTATACAGTTGGATTATTATTACTGATGTGTTAACTATTGTAAGCAGCGTTCTATTTACTGTACAAGGCTGCTATGAGGCTACTACCGCATATTGTACTTACTGTTCAGCAGCTTAAATTAACTCTCATGTCACCGAGTCGCATTTATTTCGTGGCTTTTACGAAATCTTCACCTGTAAACTCACCACTGAAAAACAACCAACCAAACAACCAACCAAACAAAAAGTCGGCCGCGTCCCTCCCGCGGTGCAGCGGACGATGAGGATGCCTGGAGACGCACCGCTCCGGCCCCGCGGTTAGAAGCCGGAGCCCGGGCTCAACCGCGGGTCTGGCTCTTACTTCGCTTATTTCATTTCCGCGCTTGCACAATAAAAAAATCATGATTACTGAACATGTGTCAGCGGGCTACATGACGAACGGCCCTTCACGGGATTATGGTTAATTCCGGATATAGATTACAATGAAAGGATGAATTCAACCATTATCTTCTAGACATAATCCACTGCATTGTTCTTGTAAATTAGGTGGATGGAAAAAACCTACTCAACGGCTACTTCGTTGGTCGGTTGCTGAGCCGAAACGAAGAGCGGCCTCGAAAAAAGGAGTTCACTCAGTCGGAGATGCTTTTCGTGCTCTGATACGAAAAGAGGCGTCAAATAGCGCGTTTTCCCAAAGCGGGTCGGCGTGAAGGCCAGGTCGGGGCGGCTGGCCTCACACGACCGGACAGCTCGTCCATCGCAGCCCGAGTGAACGCGGGTTCACGCTGATTAATACGAAGGAGCAGCCTCCGGTCGCGCTAACGAAGCTCCTCACCTCGCCGGTCCGTGGCGTGGGCTAGCCGGTTAGCCTTCCTAGCTAGCCGCCGTCCGTTTGCTTAGATTTCTCGGAGGATGCTGACAGATGGCATCCGCCGGGCGGCCTCGGCCCAGGCCCGGGCCTCCCGCTGCCGACGAGGCTCGGCCCTGATCTGGCGGCGATACGGAGCCATAAAGACAAAGAAACAAACGACCGTAAAACTCCGGCTGCCGCGGCGCGGCCGCCACGCGTGTGTGTGTCCGGGCTACAGCGCTCACACACCCGGAGGTAAACAGTGACACGTTGGGTCTGTGCGCTCCGCACCAGCCCAGTGCCGTGTGCACAAAAGACGGTAAACCCGGAAACTGAACCCGCCGCCGCCGCCGCCGCGCGGGGCGGACGTGCTCCATCCCCGCACGGAGGCGGCGGCTACACTCGCAGGAATAGGGATTCTGACGTGCGGGGACGACTCACGGGGAACGGAGTGCTGCGCTTGACCCTCTTCGCTCGGCGTGTGGCCGCTTGGCGGTGCCGCTCGGTCCGGTCCTGTCCGCCGAGCGGGGCTGATGGATGGGCTTTATGGCGCCTTCGGGGGCCGTCGGAAATCTGAGGTACAGAGAGAGAGAGCTGGAGCGAGAGACAGGGAGAGAGAGAGAGAGAGAGAGAGAGAGAGAGCTAGAGAGAAAGAGACAGACAGACAGACAGACAGACAGACAGACAGACAGACAGACAGAGTGGAGGGCCGATGGGGTTCTGCACTACACTACAATATCTGCACCTTGAGCTGCTACAACCATTGGTGACTCAGGTTTAACAGTCTGATGATGTGACGGATGCACGGAGCAGTGGTTCTCCGTTGCCTTTGAATCCATTGCAAATAACCAAATGACCAAATATGCGGGTAAACGCCTGCATCTTTAGAGGCTATTATGGTTTCATTAAGTTAAATGTTAATGTGGGAATTATTTGAGAGGCTTTAACGCTGTTTTACATACAAATATGGTCCGTCGGACAATTTATCAAGCAAACAAAGTTTAATTTCGATAAACGCTAACGATGTGAATCTCAAAATTGTAAATACCAACAAACTTTTGACTCCAGGCTTATTGAGGACCCCTCCCCAAACTTTGGCCCGGGATAGTCAGTTCCACTAGGGCCCCCGCTCCTGAAAATTTGGACCCATGACCTCAGAACCCCGAAAATGAGGACTGCATCGGTCCACTCCAATACCCTAACCACCTGATATCCCGAAGGCCGTGCACAGGCCACATGCAGTGCGTGGGGACAGCCGGAGGGGCTCGGAGGTTGTACTCTCCGTGGGGCGCTTGAATGCATCACAAGGGGGACTTGAAGCTGATGCTGCGAAGGCGGATGGCGGCGCAGGACATGTGACTGGGCTTTGGCGGCATGTGACGGTCCTGCCGGTGTCCGGGTCTGTGTCCGATGGGAGCGAGGACCGAGGGGAAGGGGATTAGTCAGGAAAAAAAGAAAAAGAACCTGGGAACTCTCAGAGAAGTCTGTGGAAGTCCGGTCCTCAGACTGGTCCTTTTATGCCCTAGAATGATAGACTGACAAACACGTGTCTCATTAGGAACAAGAGATATTATTGTAAATATGGTCTCCGTATAAAAAGCCTGGTTTTGAAGAGTAAAAACACGTCACCTCTCATTGCACTGTTCAAACTTTCTTTCTTTGTGAAATCACAGGTGTGCCACGCCGAGACGGCACCAAATGTCCTCGAGCTGCCGCACCAGCTGCTGAACTTCCCACAAGGCCGAAAGAAACCGGGGCCGGGCGGACCCCGGTTACACGCCACTGAAATCTGCTACCGATCCGCCAACACCGCAAACGCTGCTACGCGGTCCCCCTCACGTCCATCTCTCTTCTGTTTTACAGGCAACGGAGAACGGACTGAAAAGGTCAAATAAAAAACCAAAGCCAGTTCAACTTCTGAGAGCGGTCACCTGCGTATGTTTACGATGTAAATCGGAGGACACGGGACATAAAGGTATTTGTTTCTGAAGGTATGATGGAATTTTGTTTAGGGTGGTTGTTGTGTCTGGGTGGTTGTTGCTGCTTTATGTTCACCACCACCACCACCCCCACTACTACTGGTAATATTTACCAGGATCAGCGTTAATGTCCAATCCGGGCAGGGTGGGAAATCTAGACAAACAGGACTTCACGGTCGAACACAAATAGGATTAGACACCGGTTCAGTCTGTTTCAGATAAATGAGTTAAAAGATCGGTCTGACATGGCTCAGTATCTTCAAAACTGGCAACAAACCCCATGTGTAGACTCACCCCCCCCAACACTTTCTGATCTCCCTCCTCAGTCTGTGGCTCTCAGCTCATCGGTTCCCACCAAAGACGTAAATCTTCAGAGACGCCTCACAAATATTTAGTTTCATTGTTCAAAGAATGTTATTCTGAAACAGCTGTTCACTGTGTTATTTATCAAACAAACAGAAGTAAATCAGGCGTTTCTTGGGGACTATTTTTAGTGGCGGATTAATCCACATTCAGTGCTCTACTAAGTATTTGGGACAGTGTGTGTGGGACTTAGCAACAATAAAATACTGTGTGTGTGTGTGTGTGTGTGTGTGTGTGTGTGTGTTATAGTGTGTTTATGTCAAGGAAGGAACGTGTCACCCAGATTAACATTGTGGATAACTGTTATGTTTTAATAGTTTTTGGAAACAATGGCACGTCTATGGTTCAGAAGGATTCAGATACATCCGGCTTTTTGACACACACAAACACACAGAAAAACACACACATACATACATACATACATACATACATACATACATACATACAATACTTGTAGGTGGGAGACGTTCATTGTTGGTTGGTTGTGTTTATTTTAAACAATAAGCAAACTCTAGAATATCACCAGAACTAATCCTTTCAATCCACTCGTGGTGTAAAAACACAACCTAAATACTGGCAAAGCTGCTCCTGGATCAAGACCCCCCCTCCCCTCCCCCCGGAAAGCTCCTCATCCGCCCCTCTAATGTTCAAAAGAAGCTGTGAGCTCCTCCCGCCCAGCCCTCAAAAACAATGTTGGTTTTGGACCCGGCCCTGGCTGCCGGGTGGGTGTGTGTTTGTTTTTGGACTGGATGAAATGCAGCTTCACTGTGGACTGAATTATCCTCACACAGCAGGATGAGCAGGCACAATGCTGAATTAAAACACAGTGTGACCTTAAGCTGTTTGAGATTCACCCGTAGATTCTATTGTTTTCTCTATATCTTCTGAAGTATGAAGAACAGAATCTGGTCTTGTCAGGTGCTTGCAGAACCTGTAGACATGAAAAAAGTCCCATGCAAAAGTCTGGGACATCCTGACTCCTGCATGATAAAAGGCCGGTAATCATCTGACTGGGATATAAAATGTGTACATGTTAATCACTCCTGCATATTTTCACATCCCCAGGGTCTGTGGAGGGGTGTGTGAGTGTGTGTGTGTGTGTGTGTGTGTGTGTGTGTGTGGGGGGGGGTATAGCTTTTTTTTTTCTATAGGTTGGGTCTTAAGTGCCATCCTATTACTTTTGGTAGTTTTATTTCCTTTGGAGTTTTAAGTTCCTTAGTCACGTCACGGGCCCTCCTGTCCCACTCTGTCTCTTTATTTATAGGCCCGCTAAGTCAGTGTCCCCGAGGTTTATCCACACCTGTCATGCCTGGATATGGCAGGGTGCTCATTCTTTTACATATTTATTTATGTTTTCCTTCTTATTTTTTTTCTATATCTCATAGACTCTTTCAATCTCAATCGATCTGTTAAAGTGGCCACATGTTCTAAAGGTCGAACCTTAGACCTGGTCCTCACGTCTGGTTTCTGTCCTGAGTGGTGGGAATGCTTGGATCTGACAAAATCTCGATTTGTGAAAGAAAGAGTAACTAATGGTGTTACATGAATGTAGTGCAGTAAAAAAACAAAAAAAACAAAACATAAAATATTTTACCTCTCAAATGTGTGGGAGTAGAATTAGAAAGTGACACAAACTAACATAAACCTGTACTTAAGTACAGTACTGGAGTAGTTACTTTCTAATCAATGTTGTAAAATAACTTTATAGAAATATTAAACAGGAACCTGCATTTAAAACTAATATAATACAACTAATATAAAGACGAAACCTGCAATTAAACTTTATAGAGGATATAGAATCAACTGGGCAAAATTATTAGACAAAATACCTGAGGTCAAATTGTACAGAACACTGTGGCACATATAGTTTAAAATAAGTCTGCATTATGTTTAGGGCTGAATTTTCCCGCTTGTTTTTTTAACTTGTCAGTTAAAATTCTGAAACACAGCTGCACGTACGGTCTAGCTTCTGACTGTTTGAGCTGCATTTTAATGCTGCTGGGTATGAGTCCCCTCAGTGAAGCGAGCTATCACCTGCTTTGCCTCTTCAGCTCGCACCGACTCACTTAACAAGTACAAGTCTACATTGGTCGCCGGTTTCCATCCGACGGTTCGCCACCTTTTATTTTTGGCTGCCTGAGTAAAGCCCTCGGAGCTTTTGTCAGACCGTCGAAAGGCCAAGAGGGCAGAGATCGCTCCGTGCAAACAGGCAGCTGATGCGTTCGCCCTGTGCTGGCGGAAAGCTCGCGGGCGTCTTTCATTAACTATTAATGCGGAGGACGAAGGTTTTTGGCGTATGAGGCGAGTTTGTCCGCCGGGGCTCATCCCGCAATCCTCCGCTCTGCCAGGCAACCAGTGTGCTGAGCTCTGTAGTCGGTTACGGTGACGATCAGCGGCCGAGCATGATCGCAGTTTAGACGATTCTCTGAAGGCTCTGCAGCTATCAGTGCTCTGGACGAGTCCGTGACAGATCTGAAACATTGCGCTAAATGCTTCAAATTGGGATCTGCGGCCTAACGTCTTGTGAGTGTGTCTGTGTTTGTATGTGTGTGGGATCAAACCAAGTGTTTGATGGCATCTGGTTTAAATGACTGCAGTACATTAATCATAGCAGGATCATAACTTAGCACATTTAAGCCTGGGTTCAAGTTTATATGCTAAACATAGACTGAGACAACAGAACTGCCCTCAGTGTCTCTGGACGTTAACCAGAGTGTTGCTTTAAATCTCCACAAGGGGGCGAGCTTCGACAACAAACCCCCCTTACAGAGCTCCCTCTGTAAGGAGCTTGGATAACCGGGATGTCGGAGGCCTTCATGTGAGTGGGAGATACTTGGGAGGAGATAAAACATGTGCCTCCATCCTCTGCTCTGTTCCTCTGTATCTCGGAATGAACGGATAGGAATTTTAGTTTCTGGGAGTATTTTGATGCTTATGTTTTTCATTTTTTGATCCAGTACGGCATTGGTCCAGAAAAATGGAAATAACAACCACAATAACAACAACAATAACAACAACAACAACAACAACAACAAAAAGAAAGAAGTTCTTGCATGTGTAGTCGCCTTCGCGCAGGAGTCCTGATACGACCCGGCGATCCGCTGGTTGCACGCTCAGGAGTGTCGACCAGCACAGCCGCCGTGTAACACCTGCAAAATATCTGGAAATCATGTAAAACACACGCAGATCCAAAGATCGCAGGAAAGCCGAAGCGAAATGACTTACCTCTTCCTTTTCAATCATTTCCTTAGTTCAAACGAAGGTGCTCTCGTCTCTTTACTTTGATCCATCCCGTCAGAGAGAGTGACCCCCTGTGCAGCCAAATTACAGACGAGTGCGTCGACAGGTGTTATTTCTCAGGGAAAGCTTTTACTGCGTCTGACACTCTCATCAACTTGCTTTTTAGGGCCTTTCATGTGATGGATGTGATCAAATTTTCATGGCAGCTCATGGTGCAACTGTATTTTTTGCGGCAGACGTCTATTTTAACGTCTTCCCTCTCCAGCGCTCTCAACCTCGCCTCCGTCTTGGCGTTTGACATGACAGCCCAGGTTCTGTTCCTTCTGTACGTGCGTCGGTCCTGTTGGACACGTCGCTGCGAAATTGTACGTTAAACCTCACGATAGGCTCCTCGTCACTCCAGCCGTGATCAAAGAGACAGGAGATAGGATATCTGCTGACCCACAGCAGATAAATATATTTATGGACACTGACTGGTTCTATCAATGCCATGACTCAATGGTTTCCCCCTCCCTTCACCAAGCCGAAACAAATGCATTGGCAGATTTTTGTTTTCATGTTCTGTCACTATTGCTTTTTTCTTCTCTTTAGAATTCATTGAATTTGTGAAAATGTGACTTATCTCTTTGCATCAGTTTAAGTTCACATCATGTATAAAAAAAAAAAAAAAAAAGGAATAAATGAATAACCAAAGGAGAAAAAAAAAGTTGTTCATGAGATTTTCCTTGTCTTACTGGGATATACTGTGGGGGGGGGGGGGGCAGTGAAAATAAATAGCTTATACGAAAGAGATTTTCCTAAGTAGATTCAAAAGGAATCCACCTTCTGTTATTTATCTCAGTTATCTCTGCCTCGGTGGGATAAGTGTTTCCCCAGCTTCCACCTATCGATGAGGGGCCACTGTCCTGGTAACGAGTTTATTCACATTTAAACACATTTAAACCAAGATCTTCATAACCACATAACCACAGACAGGGCACCGGAGGCAGAGCCCCCGCCTCTGGTGTGACGGTGGAGCACTTCGTACGTCCTGGCAACTGTGGTGAAGTCCATAAATGGAGCTTCATTCATTCAGAAAACCATTAAAAAAATGAAAAAACAATGAAGGGGGGGTCAGCTCTGAACATAATCCAGCCCGTGGTCACGTTGCCACCACAGTGTAATGGGGAAGAGAATTTATAACATATATCAATTTCATAACAGACAGAGATGAATGGTGTCATCACACTTGAGTGTTCATATGCATGTGCGCATCAACACGGCGTTCAGCCGATGTGTGAAGTGGAAAATTACAGATACGTTCACCGAAAATTGAATTTTAAAAAAAAGCAAAAAACAACCCTCCCTCAACACAGCTGCCCCCCCTGGGGGTGACTCCGCATCTATTACCCTTCCCGGGATGACTCCGCGTTTGAACATCACTTAAAAAGAAGGACATGTGCAGCCGGGAACTGATCCAGAAGAACAAAGAGCTGTCGGTCTTCTCTGTTTGGTGGAGGTCGCTCCTGCTACTTAGAGCTGACGGAGCTTCATGATGACCGACACGGGTCTAGTCAGAGCTCTGGGGAAACGCTGCTGCAATGCAAACGCCCCGAAGAAGGGGACACAAACATCCCAGATATTACGTCTAATCGTGTAGCTGTTGTTACTGGAGAGTGGCAACCTCTACGGCGAAGGCACATCGTTGTTGTGTAGTAATAAAACCAGAGGTTCCTGTCATGAACTATAAAAAGACAAATCGTCTCAACAAACCAGTGACATCAGCCATGATCTGCTGTCAACGTGTGGAGCTTGGCATACATCAGGTGAATATATGAAACATTATGGTACTGAACACAGGGTAAGCACAATCCTAAAAGCAATGACAATTTTAGCACAATTGTCCTTTAAGTCACTTATCAAAATATGAACTTCAGATACAACGTGACAAAAACCATACACTGTTTATTAGACGCAGGAATGTCCTCTTGTGACCCTGGATTTGTTGCTGCATCGTGGATTTCTCTAGTTACTCCTGATAGTCCAGACTCTTCAATGAGGTAATAGGGATTACAATTTGTTTTGGGAAAAGTAATTTTAATAAAAACTGTTGGCAGTGAGGTCAGTGGATTCTCGAGCGTTACCACAATGTGACTCTTGAGATGATGGGCTTGGTTCACCACTTTGGTCCAGACTGAAATGTCTCGACCATCTCAACCATTTAACGGATGGTCCTGAAATTTGGCATCAACATTCATGGTCCCTGAGGACAAATCTGTTCCGATCCCCTGACTTTTCCTCCAGTGCCGCCATGAGTCTTGCTTTGAGTGGATTATCCTGAAAGCTGGATTGTGATGAAATTTGCTTCGTACATTCATGGTCCCCACGGGATGAACTGTGGTACCTTTGGTCCATCCCACAGCAAGGTCTCAATTCCATTCAACTGAATTGTGCTGGGGCGGAAGCAAGGATCTCAGAAGCAGATATCCCAAAGCCTTGTCAGATAAAACAAAATCTATCTGAGGGGCTCGCGGTACTGGAGGTATCAGCTTCGATTTTTCAGATGTCAGTCACTCGGCAGGAAAGATTCGTAAGGACGTGGCAGTCTCTTTGTGTTTGTGTGCCGCTCAACAAACCGCTCGACACTGACAAAAACAATTTGTGTTCAGCAAGACAGTTTAATGAACGACTGAGTCATAGCCGACCAAACTCTGCTCAGAAAACAGCAGATTTTAACCCACGCAGACAGTCGGAGCTGCTACACAGGGCGGCTGTTTCAGCCCCGTATCCCACCGACCCGGTTCGGCCCGCCTCCCGTTTACCAGACTGAACTGATGTTCGGGTGATTTGCCAACCTGCCGGACTGACGGACTCGCCACAGAGCTGCTGCTCTATCACCTTCTCATCATTATTCAGATAGTCGTCTGTGTTTCCTTGTGCCAGCCGTGTGAGCTTGCACCATATTTGTTCAGACTTTGAGTCATTATTTTCATGAGAGACAGAAAAATGGCTTTTAGCTAAAATTGTCCACCCACGCATGATGGTTGTTTTTTTTTTTCCTGCTGTATTCTCAAGAATTGCACTCAATATGTAAACGAGCCTGACACTCAAACAATTATTCAACTCAGTGGTTCAGAAGCACGTGGAGAAATATGGTGGTGTTAAGTGTCAGTTCCGGGCTCAGTCTTGTATCTTTTCATTCCAAAATGTTAAGGCAAAAGCCCTGAATGTGGCTCTTTTTTATGGGTTTTTTTTTTAATTTTTTTTTTATATCATTTAGTTAGGAATCAGGAAGCCCAAATATGAATTTAAATATTTAAATCTAAACCAGAGGTGTAATGTCCACTGGGGATGGGCAAGATAGGTCCCCCTAACTTATTCAGTTTCGGTGGGATGTCCTCACTATCCAGGTGATAGAACAGAGGAGTCCATTAGATATTCATACGCCTGTCTGAGTCACCTTCAGTCGGCACCATGTGAAAGAGGCAGCAAAACGGAATCAAGTGATGCCCTGGATTTTGTCTCCAAGGTAACATACAGCCCAACCCTCTGACTGCTGGAGGTTGCTGGGGCCGTAAGTGACTTGAGAGGAAGCTCTACAGACACAGAATCATTGAAATCCATGTTTTCTTTACAATTAATTTTACCTTTAAATGTCTAGAAGGAACACTGACTGTTTTGCATATAAAACAATGACAGGACGGTCTTTAGACAGCTGCGTGGTTTTTCTTTTTATACTACCATTCTGGCCCTTGGAGTCCAACTGGTGCAGACCAGGCTCACTTGGTGCCCCCAGAGGAGGGTACACAGATAGAGAAACCTAGCTCGCTCAAAAACACGAGTCTTAGCACATAAACATTCATTTACACATTGTTCATGTGTCAAAAACATGTTTATGAGCCAGCGGGCTTTCACTAAACTGACGTCCACACAAAGGCTCACAATGTGGAAAGTCACGAGCCTTGGAAAGGCCAGAAAGGGAGGAGGTAAGGGCTGGATCCATCGACAAGACATCAGACCTTAACACCAGAGACCACTCTCCACTCGCTGCGTCCAACCATCAGTCAAAGCGGGTGTCCGTTAACCGTCCCTGCTGCTGTCCTCCTTTTGGCCGTTATTCTCAAAGTGAGGATCAAGGCCCCCTAACCTGGACCAGGTCATTTCTGTGCCCAGTAGTGAAAGAAGGAATTAGATCCTTGAATTAAGTTAAAGTAGCAACACAATACAGTGTAAAAATACTCTGTTACAAGGAAAGTACAAAAATATTAGAATCAAAATATACTTCATATGCAAAAAGGACCATTTCAGAATTATAAATTACATCATTGTTTAATAATTACTTATGTATTGAAGTCTAAGCATCACTAATTGTGCAGATGCTAAAGATGGGGCTAATTTCGACCACTGTAAGTACTGTTGGGTGGCTTATAATAATGATAATAATAATAACACATCATAATTTATTAGTTTGATATATTTTGTATCAATTATTAAACTGCAATTAAACTAAAGCTGTTAAAATAAATGTAATGGAATATACAAGTATACAAGTGCCTAAGAACTACAGTACAAGTAGTATATGTACGTATTTAAATCCTACCACTTTTTAACCACAGCAGTGAATTTTCAAAGACTTGTTCCAGTGTGGGCAATAGATCGATACTGAGCAGCTCTGTTGTATAAAAACCAAGGTGATGGCAGGACACTAGAATGAGGTTTACTCGTCTGTGCTTCTGTTGTGTGATGGGAAAAGGTCTTGAGTCACAGCGGAGGGTCCCTGCTCAAGCGGGAGGAACATTGACAGTGTCTGTTCTGGATAAGCAGGTGGAAACAGTATTTTAATCCATGAAATCATCCATGTTAATTTCTCCTAAATTCTTTTATCCTCGAGCTTGTGAAAATACAGCAATCATCTCTATGTCTGTCCTCCTTTTTTTCTCTTTCCTCCCTTTCCTCTACTACCTGATCCTACCAACTTAACCTTTTGACACTGTGGATCTAGGACGTTTTTTTTGGACGGAGCGTTTTGACACCGTGGCACCGAATCTTCTACTGAAAGGATGAGAGTTTCCCTCTCCCTCCTCTCCTGCAGGTTTCCAGGGCCTTTAAAAAAATGACGGAGCCCGGACCCGTGGCGAGCTCGCGCGGACGTCGTTTTATCCGTGTCAGCGCCAGTCCTGGACGAACCCCTTCATTCAGCCGTAGACTCGTCAGCGATCGACGCTCTGACAGCTCTGTGGTGAATTCGTCTTCATTATCTGCATACACTTTGACAACAGTGCCACAGCCTGGGGGGCTGGGGCTGGGGGGGAGCACTTGTTGTTCTGGCTCCACATTTAAAAAATAAACATTTAAATGCGTGCTTTTTTACATACTAAAGGACTCCGACGTGACGAGCTGCGAATATAAATCAGACATTTAAATACCAGTTACCACGCTGCCACATCATCATCTTCCTGTTTTCTCATTTCCAACTGAACTGATGATGAAATGATAAATGATAGTGTTTGTTTTTCATCTTTCGCCTCAAGAAATCAATGAAGCTTTTTTCTGAATAGAGACGCCGCGTTGACCTGACTTGGCTTTGCTCTCAAAGTCACCCAAGCTTGACTCCGCTCTGCATCCTTTTTGTTGTGGTCATCGTCGTCGTTTTTTTCCTTTCTCTCATCCAATGCACAAAGAGAGATGGCGGTCACACGGGCGAAGTCCTTGAGCGTCTGATGAGCGGTGACACAGCAGCTGTCGATATCGTTTAGTCTGACGATGGCTGAGACGAAACGGCAGATTCCCATCAACCCTCCCCGGCCGCCATCAGAGAATGACAGCCTGATAAGACTCAGCTGTCCGGTGTTTCCTTAATGTAAGTTTATCTAATCGGGGCATGACTCTGCCTTAATGAGACGCTTCCATGCCTTAGTTTTGACCTCAAGCCCTTTTTCCACTGCAGAAATATCATGTATTTTATGTATGTAATACTACATATATATATATATATATATATATATGCATATAAATTCATTAACAAGTGAAACACATATTTAAAAGAAAACTATAACTGTTTTTTTTTAATTAGCTTAAATAATTTAGTGTATATTGTAGGCTGTTTCTTTTTAACCCAGTTGGAGTTGGACTGACAGCACCAAGGCTAATGTCTTCGCTTTTTCCCTCTGCTCATATTAACCATTAGCATCATACGAAGTGGCTGTGGCATTGGACGGCCGCACGGCGCAGCAGTCAGCCTGCCGACACGTCGACACCAGAACCATGAGCGTTATGGACAGGTCTGCCGTGCGGGTCCACGGCAGCTGTAGTACACTCCGTGTGAAGTGGCGTGGCTCTGCCGGGAGCTGTTTGTCGTACCTTTTTCAACGGGACTGCCGAAGACGCTAAGGCACCGACGGTGCAGCATTAAAGGCAACTGGTTTTGATCTGTTGTGTTTTTTTAATCCTGGAGGATCTAGGGCTCATTGAACCCATTAAAGCTCCTGATCTCGCTACAACCGTTTGGGTTCAGTTTATGAAAACCGGCGACTTTCAAACTGTTTTCCTGAAGTTCATGGTGAAACTCACATTCTCTCCAACAACAGCCTGTCTGACCTGTGCAGTTGTTAAACTGCTACAATACATATTTGACCCCAGGGGCCATTAGTGATTGTGTAATGTTGACCCCCCCCCCCACACACACACACACACACACACACAAACCATAAGTCACCTGGCACTCTTAGCTCACACTCTTTAGCCGTGTATTTATTGGTCAACATATAGATTTATTTGGGCACACATGTCAACTAGGCTTAAGAAATAAGGAGTTTTATGGTTGTTTCATTGAATTTTACAATTTTATTTAATGCAGTGAATACCAGTCGCTGTTAGGATCCAGTGTGAGACCCATCCCAGATGACTGCAGCCTCTCTGAGGGGGAGAGCTGCGTTTTCTAGCTCTAGTGTCGGGTACCAAAGCACGAGAAGGCATTAATGCTAACGGGAAGAATAAATGCAGGAGCAGCGGGAGCTGTGAACAGGCCCGAACCGGTCTTAGTCTGTAAAACCTGTACGTTTTAACAAGGAAAGATCATCTCTCAACTCATGTCAGGGACAGTCTGGGGGTTAGGGCAGCTCGGACTATGGACTGTGGACTTGGAGGCCATGGAGGTGTGTGGGTTCAGGGTGAAGACCATGAATGGACCTGTTTTGGTGTCCCCGCCAAGGCCCCATCTCTCTCTCCGTTTATTTCCTGTCATGTTGCCGTTTTCACTGCCAAATAAAGGACTTACATTTCCCTTGGAGATTTAAGAGCTTTGTTATCTGGTGTTTTTCACGATTCTTTTATCTCATGTTGTGTAGTTGTGCTGTCTTTGTTTTTGCTGATCATCTTGAGGTTCGGTCTCTCCTTCTCAGGTCTCTCCTGGCGAAGAGCTCTTAAATCTCAGTGAGGCTGCCTGATTACATGAAGATTAAACACAAATCTTTGACGTTCATTTTCCGCCACACGTCGTATGAAAGTCGCTGGAGAAGGATTTGGGCACTTTCGGGCTTTCGATGGATCGGAGGGAAGCCGATTGTGTCCCTTGAGATGAATTCATTTCCGTTTCCCAGACACGTTTAGACTCAGCGTGGCTGAAGACGATGACGTAAAAACCACAGAAGCCTCCCTTGTGCTGTACGGGGGGAAAACATTAGCTACGACAAATATCTGAAGGGGCATTTTTCATCCCACTGTAAGTCAGTTTTATTTGGATTCAATTCGCTAGACTTCATTCATCCCCAAGGGCCATTTAGAGACAGTTTTGTTGTATGTTTTCATGACTCCTTATCACCGAGCTGCAGCACTCAATGTTTTCTGAGCCTCTGATGCAGCTCTCCAACCATGTTATTACCAGGCTATATCTATTTCTCTGATCCATGATTACTACGTGGGCGACTTGTTTCTTATAGGTCAGGACTGAATTGACTTTATAAAATGTTGAGGGGAGGGGAGTCAAATCAATACGAGTTGCTTTGGTAAGCTTGCTCTCTGATCCGGTGCTCACGGCTGAATCGATTGTCACCAGGAGGAGGATTCGGAGGGGGCTGGTGGTGGGGGTGGTGGGGGTGGTGTTGGTGGTGGTGGTGGGGGGGGGGGGGGGGGCAACTGGATGTTTTCTGCTGTGAGCAGAGCTTTGTCTATCGATAGTGCTCGCGCTGTGGTGGAGGATTAAACCCGGAGGTCTTGATGCAGGTCCACCTCATGACCGGATCGAGCCCGAGACCCGAACGACCGTCCATGAAGTGAAGAGGCGAGTACCCCACAAACGCTGTGCAGCAGAGCAAAGGATGATGGGAAAACGCTCTGGACGGGGTTTGTGTGTTTGATAAGCCTCTCCTCATTAAAACTGTATCAGAAACTCTGATGAGGCACTACTCATTAAGTGGTTATTAGGAGTAATTCATTGATTTTTTTTCAAAGGTTATTAAAACACTTTAATCATTTAAAAGCCATTAATATCAAGTGAAACTTTAGTAACGTTTGGGTTGCCAGGTTTTGGAAGACCCTCCCCCGTCGTGACACTTTGCCAGCACCTGAAATCACTAGACAGTCTCCTCCAAATGGTAGAAAGTCGTTAATAAAAGTTAATAGGATTCTAGTTTAATGATGAGCCATCGGCGAATTTATTCACCTATAAATGCTGATAAAGCCTTAACAGGCGGTTGTGCAGTGGCTGGCCGATGCCGCGGTCATAAATGTCAACAGCTGCTTTCTGAACGGATTTCATTCCGGATGCCCCACAGCTCCTCTCCAGGGTCCTGGGGGTCAAACCGTCCCCCGGCGGCGTCTCCCTGATGGATCCGACGGACGGAGAGATGGACGGGTCCTGCTGAAGGGAGGATTCTCCGCAACCTGGCAACAAAAGGTCGCTCTGTAGTAATGGCGTTTAACTAACCTGTGAAGCGCCGATAAAGGATTTGACCAGTAATGAATCCTTCAATTACAATTTTTTTTAACATGATCACGTCATCATGGAGGTGCAGGGGTTGCTGTTTTAAGAAAGATCGACTAATCAGCACTGAAAATCGGATCCAGGAGGTTTCGAGGGTCCATGTTCCCCGGATCCAGGGCTTAAGGTATAGTCCTCTTTTGACTCCTTCTGACTGATTCCAACTGTTGAGTTGTTGAACCCAACTTCTAAAACCAGTATTTCCAGGGTTTGGGCTCCAATTGTCGGCAACGGCACCGCAAGCTCGACCCCCACTGTTCCAGAAGATGGAAGCATCCCGCTGGAAACACTGGACTCCAATGTCAGTTTGAGAAAGTTCAGCTTTACTGAGGATAACATTATCTCCGATGTCTGTCGCTGATAAACCTGCTTAAATATCTAAGAAAAAGGTTTTTTTAAGGTTTCCTCTGGTACCACAGTGACGACGGTTCGTCACCACGGTGATCCGGTGGCCGACGGTTCGTCCTTCGCTGGCAGTTCGTGGCGTTTCAGCAACATGTCTCCGTCTAAATGCTTGCCGGGAAGATTTGAATGAAGCGATTCAGCGTAAGGGCGGTTCGGAGGTTTTCGTCTGTCTTTCTTAGTCTGACAGTTATCAGTATCACTGAAGTCTGGATGTCACAGGGAGATTTAATTAGTTTATCATTGCATCCTTTAAAGTGGAGGCAGGACGAAATCAAAGGTGAGGTTACCAATGATCCTCCTGTGCCGAACGTCCCCGGTGGACTCGCCCCGATTTAATTTCTGAAACCAGATTCCCTGATTATTGTGATCAGACGGCTTGTGTGGGAATGGAGACCGGGCCTCTTTTGAATGGATTCATGCTTTTCAGCTTTCAATTAGAACGGCGGCTCGGTGACAGATGGAGGGAAAAAAGTCATTTCCTTTCCCGGGCTCTGATGTGAGTAAAAGGAGAAACGCGGCCGGGGGGGGGGGGTCCGACCTGAAGTTGAATTATGTGTGTGAAAATCCCGCGACGTGCTCGGCTCGGTCTGATGTTCTGATGGACGGATGAGCGATGTTGGGTTTTCTATTCACCGGCGTCTGACGGAGCATCTGACTGTGAAGTATTTGTTTGCAGCTCGAGTGATTTGTGCATCATTTTACTTTTACATCTGTCACGGTATCGGCCTTTCTCCCAGTCCTAGTTTGTTTGTGTATGTGTGGCTGTGTGTGCCTGCGTTTGTGCGTGTGTGCGTGTGTGTGTGTGTGCATGCGTTTGTGTGTCTGTGTGTGTGGCTGTATGTGCATGCGTTTGTGTGTGTGTCTGCGTGTGTGTGTGTGTGCGTGCGTTTGTGTGCATGTGTGTGTGTGTGTGCGTGCGTTTGTGTGTGTGTCTGCGTGTGTGCGTGTGTTTGTGTGCGTGCGTTTGTGTGCTTGTGTGTGTGTGCCTGCGTTTGTGCGTGTGTCTGCGTGTGTGTGCGTGCGTTTGTGTGTCTGTGTGTGTGGCTGTGTGTGCATGCGTTTGTGAGTGTATGTGTGCGTGTGTGTGTGTGCGTGCGTTTGTGTGTCTGTGTGTGTGGCTGTGTGTGCCTGCGTTTGTGTGTGTGTCTGCGTGTGTGCGTGTGTTTGTGTGCCTGCGTTTGTGTGCTTGTGTGTGTGTGCCTGCGTTTGTGCGTGTGTGTGTGTGCTTGTGTGTGTGTGTGTGCGTGCGTTTGTGTGCGTGTGTGTGTGTGTGCCTGAGGCTATCCTGTGCCTAATCCACCTGTGCACCTGAAACTCATCTCCTCATCAACCCAACGGGCTCCTGTGGTATTTAAACCCCGGCTCGTCGCTCCGTTCGCCTCCGTGGCCTCGGGTTTTTAAAGATGGCTGCTTCTTTTTTTAAAACCCAGTTTGACCTTTGTCTGCCTTTGGCCTCTGGCTCTTCAGCCACATCGTTGACGGTCCAGACCAAAATATCCTGACGACCACAGGATAGATTGTCGTTACATTTTGTTCAGATTCAGATTGTCACATTCCCTCAAGATTAATTTGTATAACTGATAATACTCTGTTTTTTTCCTCTGTTGGCCTTCGTCAGGTCCAAACTGCATATTTTCCGTGTTGTTATAATGTTTCGTTTTTTCCCCACTTGGTCTCGGACTCGGTAGCTTCTCGACCGGTGACTTGATTCATCGACATCAAAGGTGGAAGCGCCTTAAAGGTTTATCTCACGCTGAATTAAAAAAAACCCACGATCCCCTGAGAAAACTCATGTAAAGCAGCGAAAGATTGAGACTTTACTGAAGTACAAGTCGAATGGTCTCTGTTTGTACAAAAGACTCATAATTCACATCATTTTAACTAATGTCTCATTGTAAAAATGACTGTTTCACCCGCCACATAAAGACTGATTCATAATGTGTCGTCCACACACAATGAAAATTTGACGATGAAATTTATGAACATGCCTAGTTTACGACCTTTACACGGGGTCACCTTATTAAAATGTTATCGCAGTCGTTGATTATATAAGATCACAGGAGGGCGGAGCTGTGGGCGGAGGTCTCAGGTCCCACAGGGTGTCAAACCCTCAACCCGAGCATCTGCACGTTTCCCCGCGGGGACAAATTAAAGAAACACCCCAGCTAAACTAAGCTACATTAAGCTAAGCTAAGCTCTGCTAGCCACATCTTCATTCCAGTTCTGCTCTTAAACACACAGACTGATGCTGAGATTGTAAAAATAAGCGAGTCTGTATATTTCCAGGAAAGTGTAACGTTAATATTGTTGTGTATGTTCTCACTTTGGCTCAACCTCGGTCCTGCAGCAGAGTTTCTTTATTTATGTCGTCACACAGAGCGTTTCATGTTGTAGCAAAAGGTGCTACTGAATAAACAAAACTCTAAAAGGCTAAATTGAATTCAGGTTTCAGGAAGACATCTTTAACCCTTAAATGTCGTGCAGCTGTTGTCCAAACTCAGAACATTTGATTTTGGCTGGATTTTTGGGGGGAAACAGTAAAGATGATGCACAAGACACGTGGGATATTTGGATCTGATGAGACGGTGCAGCCGGAGAGTGGGTCTCCGCCGGGGAATCCCTGGCCTGGTAAAAAGTTGGACATACTCCGTGGCCTCCAGGCCGACTGGAAAACATGTTTGCTCCGCGGCTTCAGTACTGAGGGGGGAACAAGTCGTTAGGGATTTATCATTTTAAGAGAACAAATTAGGAACATTTAAGTGGTTAAAGACCAACCAGCCTCCTCCTAAATGAATTACATCGCAGAAATAGACAGAGACGGGGAGGCCGAGGACACGACCCCTGTGTCCTCACTGGGGTTTTCAGCCACAGGACCTCAGGCCGACCGCCGAGGACGCTCCGATTAAATGGCTCGTTAAGGACCCCCTCCCCTCCAGTTGAAAGTACGCCTGGTGATTAGCGGAGGTTTAAACACGACCCCCCCCCCCCCCGCCTTCTCCGACCCTGCTGGAGGGTTTGGATTATGTCCCCTCCCATCCCCTCTGAAGAGCTCCTGCTACAGATGGCGGAGGAAATTAGAGTCTGCACGCCACAATCAGGATCAGAGCCTAAGACCCTGCGGACCCGGCCGCGCTCCCCCTCAGGTGGAGCACTGATCACCGGGGGAGGATCCTGCTCTTTGTGAACACTTCGTTTTATTTCGCGCACGGGTTAATACTGCGTTAATTCTTATTTGGGTCTAGTCCTGACCCCGGGACGTGCCGCGGTGTTCATCATTTTCGTAGACTGTTGGATCCCGGTGTTTGCGGGCTCTTGAATTATCTTCCGTCAAGACGTCTTTGCAGTGACGCCGCCGCGAGACGGCAGACTCCCAACGTCTGCCGATCCACGACAAAACGCAGTAAGCCAATTAGAGATAACTATCATGGAACTTAATCGAATTAGTATTGCTGATTTGCCATCCCTCTCTTTCCATTTAGGCACTGCAATCCACACGACACACCCTCCCCTCCTCTCCCCTCTACCCCCTCGCATTTACACTCCATTACAGTAGGCGGGTGGGAGGCCCACCAACAAAGCCCATGTGTCTTAATGTAGGAGGGAGACTTAAAGGAGCCTGTGAGGGGATTTTCAGGCCAAAATACAAAACTTGTGTTTTGCACACCAGCCTCAAAGCTGGGGTGGAAAAAAAAACAAAAAAAAACTTGAAGTTTGTGAACGGGCAGGGAAGAAAGTGTCCAAACAAAATGTCTGCACAGATTATATCAGCAGCAGGGTTACGCAGACTGAGAGTCTTTTGTGCACATCTGAGGTCAGATAAGAGGGAGAGGAGCCGTGCGTGAAACTCCGGATGACATTCGGCAGGGACATTTAAGTCACAAGAACAAATTTCGGCCCGTTACGAGAAAAACGTGGGCCAGAAATCCGTGTTTATCAAACGTCCGATGTCGTTTGTACGTGGATTCTAAACTCGCTTAGATTTCCTTCACCACTAAGAGTCGTTTCGTTTCAGACCTGAATCTCCGAGGTGTCAATTTCTGCCACCGGTTTGAGCTGGTTCATAGCCACGGGCTCTGGACTGATTTCTGAACATCAGCCCTCATTTGAGCTGAAAGCAAAAGAGGAGCCGTAGGAGAAAAGCCTGCTCTGCTGCGCTCCGCGGCGACGCTGACGTGCTTCTGAACGGACGTTTCGAGGGCGACAGATTGCATTTCCCGTTTACCACCGTCTTTCAGCTACAGGAGCCAGGAAACTCAAATCAGAGCAACTGGGGCTGAAATGAGGTGGAAACGACCACTATCGCTTGGGATGACAGGTTGGAATATGTCCTAATTTTGAAGATGCAGCTTATTTTTATCCCCTCCTCTCTGTTTTGGCCTTTGCCACACACAAAAAGCCTAATTTATACTTTTCCACATAGGTGATGACAATTGCAGGTGGTTGTCGTGACCCAAATGCAAATCTTCCATACGCGGCCGGGAGAAACCTCGCCGGAGGAGCCTGATTTTATCGGTTTAACCCGCTTAGGGTCAGCGGCTTCTCTCACTTGCATGACATTTCAGAAATCACTTTAGGGCGGAAAGTTGACCGTAACCCGGTTAAATGCGTGTAAACACACTGACCGAGTCTGATCAGGTCTGGTCTCCCTGTGCTTCAAACGACCTTGATAGTGCCATGTCGTCCGAGCGTGTCCACGCCAGGTTTCCCTGGTGAGATGCCTCCGTCCCCTCCGCCTCCCACTCCTCCCTCCCTCTCCGGGCTCCGGAAATGGACTCCTACATCTTCGATTCTGTCTTTTCCCTCAAACTTTTTCCACTCAACTAAAAAGTTTAATCTTATTCACGAGAAAATCTGGAAAAAAAAAATCCCTGCACGATATAAAACCTGAGATATGGTTAATGCAGAAGTATGTAAAAGTAAAGAGGGTGATCTAACACAATCTTTGGTGATACTTTATTTTTGAACTTCCAAATAATATCCCCAGCAAATTTCCTGGATAAAAGTACATACAAGTGTACCGGATGAGGTAGTTTTTGCTTTAAACTAAATCATTCATTCAGTATTTATTTCATATCCTGCAAACTTCATTCTGTGTTTGGGCCAATTGAACTCAGTCTGTGTTACAAATTAGTGAGAAGTTTGGGAGAAACTCCCGGGGGAATTATTAGGGAATGACACACCCGTGAACCAGAGTCCTGGTGGACCTGCACCGGGCTCAGTCTGGGCCAGGTGAGCCGCGGGGTTGTTGGGGGACGGAGAGAGAGACATATGGCAGAGAGGAATAATCTGACAGGGACTGCCGGACGGACGCCGAGCTTTGGTTTTAACCCCCCCCCCAACAGGAGACCAAAGCTGATGAAGCTTAGCAAGAAATTAAGACAAAACCTTCTCAGCAGATCAGAAAAGGACGAGAAAACGTCCCACAAAAAAAACCCCAAAACAACTCAGAGCTTCTGTTAGTCCCCGCTAAAGTCTCTGAAACATAGAGGACAAGTCTCCGATGGTGTCGTCTTCAGGTGTCGAGGGCACCTGGTGGTGTTTTTTTTAATCCACACCCGTAGTTTTAACGTCTGCCACGTTTCGGCGTTGAAACCGAGTGAAGGATTCCGTAAAATGAATCTAGATGAAGATTAAAAAAAATAAATATATTTATATATCCATGACTGCGAGCCCTCAGAGGTGACAGAGGGAGGAAGCCAGGCAGTTGGCGGTCTCTCCCGAACCACGGCGACGCTCGCCCGACTGGTCCCTGAACGGTCCCTAAACGCATCACGTTTTTCTTCACGAGGCCTCACGGAGCTGTCGAGCAGCCGCCGCTCAAAAAAGCAAAAAACAGCCGTATGCACTGAGTAGACACTAACTCCTGTTTATAACGCGCGGCCGTGTAGAAAGCAGGATTTTATGCTGCTGTGTGAAACGTGATCATCTGGTCGGACTTTCGGTCCCGTGTTCCTTTATTTAAATGAGCAGTTTGACACAATGAGAAAAACCTTGTCCTCTTTTTCTTGCTGAGAATTATCTTAGTTTGTTAAAACTGTACAAAAACCAAAGATTAAAAATGGCCGATTAAGGTTTTATTTGGGGGGAGGGGTGTTGTTGCCGGGTAGTTTCTTGGCTGATAGCAGAGACTCCTGCAAATAAACACCTGTGAAACAGGTCAATCAGTAAAACTAACTACAGCTGGAAGATTTTTAATCCGGACCCGTGTTTCTCAAACTACTAAAAGTAAACTGTCGCACTTAAGTCAAAGATAAAAGTAAATATTCTCACTTTTACTCACAAACTTAAGAATAAAAACATTTTATCGAGCTCTTGCCTGTGTCTTAAATGTCAGAGAGCTGGATCCTCGCTGATTGCAGCTCAGAAACAGCTTCTTCTCTCGTTTTTCATCTGCAAACAAAGAGAACGAACTCGAGCCCGATGCGATTCGGCGTCACCACCTCTTCCTCCGCCCGCTTCCATCGCCATGGAAGTGAGTCCTCGTCGTCGCCCGATTCCTCTGACAAAGGCTCGTCCGCCACTTCGGATTTGGACGGGCTCCCTTCACCTCGACGCTACTCATACGCTACACGTAACAAAGTGAACAAGAAGGCAGGCGTAGGGTTAATCTATATCCCGACTAATTATTACATCTCTGATCAGACATGTGATCGATCACATCTTCCATATCTTTACATCATTTCATTTATTTCTTTAAGATATTTGAAGGTTGAGTCAGACCCGGCGAGTAAAACCCGTTCACTGCTCCGGGTTCGGTGCCTTGAGGCCCTGCCATTCATCTCATTCAGTGTGTGTGGGGTTTTAAAGCGCCGGGCCTCTGCCGACCAATCGGGGCTTTCTCTGATCTTTGACCCAGTGTCAGTCTGAAGTTAAAAAAAAAAGGATATCAGGGAAATCTTTCTTTCATTCTATTTGCCGAGGTCTCTCCTTCCACACCTTCCGGAAGGTCTTTAACCTCGTCCGAACAGCTTACAGTGGCGTCGTGAGTGATTGAGGGCGGATCCGCTCCACTCCGCCGTCTGGCGGCCGCTGATAGCGCCCGGGAGAGCTGTTGGAACCGCCGGCGTGGAACCGACCGTGTCCAACAGCACCTCAGAGGACTCGCCGCCTCCGCCGCTGCTGCACAATCTCAAATCTGAGCCTGGCAGAGGGACGGCAAACTGGCGGCAGCTGGAGGGAGGCTGGTGGAGCAAATTAGGTCACTGGTCTGCCTTTGGTCGGGTGCCAGCGGAGTCCAAAATGGAGCCGCGAGCCAATCTGAGCTGTGTAAATATTAATCCAGTCAACAGCGGGGGCGGGGGGGGGGGGGGTGATAATGAGTCGCGTTTAAACTGCCAGCTCAGGTATCGGCTCAGCTGGAGCTCGACTGAAGCAGAGACTCGGGTTCTAACGGTCGGCTCGGGCCGGGGGGCCCACGTCATGCTGGGCCCCAGCGGTTCTCCGGGTAGGGTCTCTGGTCCGCGTGTCGGATCCGGATCGGGCGTTCCCAGGATCAGCTCTGAGCACGCGGTGCGTCATTATCACCCTGCAAAGACGGTTTTCCTTTTTTTTCTTTTCTGAATACAGCTGTTTTTTGGAATTTTTTTCACGGATGTGAAACTTTCTTGTTGGTGCAGGAAGTGAAGATGAATTTCTGTTATTTTACATGTTATTTTTACATGTTATGATTCCTTCCTGAAATACAGGCCCGTAAATGAGTTTGTTAATCAAAATCAATTAAAGACGGGATTTTCCCAGCCTCGTCACACATATTTCATCTTTAAAGTGCTGATAATATTTGTTTACTCTCATTAAACCTTGTTTCGGGTTCTTCTGGCTGGTGGAGACCTGATCTCATCATTAAATCCCGATAACGATGCGCAGGAAAACTCTTTTATCCAACCACTATGTATCAGTGACGGACATTTGCACAGGGGCGGAGGTGCCGCCCCGTGGAAACACCGACGTCCGCCTCTCTATCCTAAAACCAGCGTTGTTTGCTGCGGCCTTTCCTGCGGTTTGCGGCTTTGCGCTCCTGTTCTCAAGGTGTGCGTTTGTGTGCGTGCGTGCGTGCGCGTGCGCTCGAGCGCGCGTTAGGGGCGTGGAGGTGGAGGGGTGTGTCGCATCCTCTCACGTGACCGGCCTGTCTGCCCCCCCCCTCGGTCCGGATCTCTTTGTTGTGGTTGCAGCTGCTGCTCCCGTTACGCGCCGCGCCTCCGCTCCGCCGGAGCCTCGAACCGCCTCGTCGCCGCGCGGAGACGCCGCCGGAGAGCTGCCGTGATAGACCGCCGGTCCCGGGGGGGTCGGGAGGCGGAGGGTCCTTACGCGGTCGGCGAGCGACAGATAGAAGCCGCGTCGGACAAAATCTGCCTTTAAAAAGAAGAAGAAGAAGAAGAAGAAGGGTAGAAGGGACGCGGAGGACGGACGGACGGCGACGATGCTGCCGCTGCCTCCTCTGCCTCTACCCCGGACGAACCGGACCGCCTCCGAGGCTTCCTGAACGCGGAGTCGGGCTCAGAGCCGCCCCCCCCCCAACGTGAAACACTCCTCCATCTTCACACCGCAGACTTCTTCTGCACTCAGCGGGACACAGCAGGAGGAAGCCGGGCTGTCTGGGGTTCTGTGTTTTTAATTTCCCGGTGAAACCGCCGCCTGCCTTCGTCCGGAGCCGGAGGGAGAATCGCGCCGAGAGGCTCTCACGCCTTTTCCAACCGAACCGGGGACACAGCGGTATCTCGGAGGTTGGATCGCTATCATCACCACCACCACCACCACCACCACCACCGCGATCATGGTGCCGGGCCCTGGGAGGTGTCCCGGCGGGGCCGTCCGGTGCCTGCTGTCCGCCTGCCTGCTGTCCCTGCTGCTCTACCTGCCGGCGGCTCGGGCGTCCTACTACCCTCAGAGCGGAGAGTGCAAAGGCAAAGGGAAGGACTGCACAGGTAAGAGCTTCCGCCGCCGACGCGTGGCTGTGTCCGCACCGCGCACCGCCTCCACACGACCCGGGCTTCTGCGGGACGACCCGGGGGCACCGCGCAGGTCCTGCGTCCCCCCGGCCGCTGGGTTTATTCTGACCTTTGCACCCGCCGAGGTGTCGGACGGGTCGGTTCGTAGCGGAGCTCGGCGCCGTTGCGCGTCTGGCGTCCGCGAGTCCGAGACCGGGAACCGCTGTTGTTCCCGGAAACAACGAGTCCATTTCGTTTCTTTAACGTGAGTATCGAACACGTGACGGACAGAGCCCCCCGCGCGATCAATACGTGTCCCGACAGGAACTTGTGACCGGGTCCGTCATGACATCACGGCCGCGCCGCCCGTTCACGCCGAAGACCCGCGGACCGTGGCGACGTCCCGCCTGGCAGCTTTCGGCGGTTGATCACCGAGAGGTTCGGTTAATCGATCGGCTGTCGCGAGCGGCCGATCGAGTCAATACGCCAAAGTCTCCAGGACGTGAGGGTCTGTGTAAAATTTCAGGATTTCATAAGTAGAGTGTGTGTGTGCGTGTGTGTGTGTGCGTGTGTGTCAGGGAAGGCAGATGAGCCAGGTGAGTGCAGCAGGAGTGTGTGTGAGGCAGCAACACCACGGATCACATGCAAGAAGGCAACGATAAGAAAGGAAGCAAGTCACACTCCAGATTTCACTTGAGCTTTGAGATGAGGCAGCTCCTAATATTAATCTCATTAGGTGTCAATGAGCTTCATGGACATTTGGACGTGAAAAGACGGGATGGAAAAAACATGCTTTTGCACAAGTTCTGATATTAAAAAAATGACAATAAAAACTTAAGAGTGGAATAAAAGCAATAGAAATGCGTTCCGGGCACCTGAGAAGTCCGATGGGCGTCCGACGAGTACCTGCAGTGGGGGGAGATAGTACTGAGAAATACTGCGATGGAACAAATAGACGTGTACTTTTACCCAGGCGTCCTACTGAGGGAGGCTTATCTTATGATAACCGGTGCACTGGCATGTAAACAGGATTTTAATGTAGCACCTGGCGGAGGCGGAGCTGATTCCAACCACCTCGCGTGTGGGCTACATGTATATTCAGTGGGTGGTGTAATGTATAACGGGGCATCGAATTCCTTGAGTTCTTGTGTTGTGTAAGAGGAAAAAAAATCTCCGTCTGCGAAACTTCCTGATGGCTGTAACCGGTGTAGCGACGGTGTAAAGTCAAATGTTTACCTCAGAGGCATGGTGGGGGGCAACGGGGAGGGGGGGGGGGCATCGGTCGACCGTGCTGACGCAAAGAGAGCGGCGGAAACAAGCTAACAAAAAATCCACTTGGGGAATAAAACCCAAAAAACAAACCGGACACAGTGATGGTCAATCTAATCCAAAATAATCTCATCTAAGTGGCTCCACTCAACCCCCGGGAAACTGTACAGAAACCAAACCGGCATAAATCAGTGATAAAGTGAATGTGTTAGCACCAGATGACTGGAGTGGTGCTGCCTGCATCGCCAGGCCTATCAGGTATCACATTAATATTCCCACAATTTATCCAGACGGGGATTAGAGTCAACACCATTTGCAATCATGTTTGTATCCCAATGCATTAATATATAATATTCATAAATTTGTTATACTGTCGTACTGTTCTCCTCTTTTAGAGCTTTTATTAAATATTGAAAAGGGAAAAACAGCAGTCATGTAAATGAGTGTTAGCTGTCACAATGGAGTGTCTGGCACAACCGGCCTCCGTCATGTTTTATTAATGAGGCCCCTCGAATTGACTTTTCTATTGCTGAGAAATGGAGCGTTTTCCCTGCCGGACGCTCCCGACACGGAGGCCCCGGAGCCCGGGCGCCTCGGGTCCCACGGCACCGGCGCTGGCGCGGACGGGGCCCCTTCCACCTGTGGTGACAGCCGCGTTGTAATCGCGAAGAGCCCCGGTACCGGATGATTGACTGCGCCGCTCTCAGGGCCGTTGCTGCTCGACAGAAAATCCAAAGTCGGGGGGCGTTTTTTTTCTTTTTTTTCTTTTGCAGCTGCAGGAGCAATAGAACAAAATGGCTCGCGGCACTTTGTTGGAAGCAGCAGGCTGCTGCGTCCAGGGTCTGAAGGGAAAATACAGCCCTTGAGAAACACCAGATATTTATAGAAAAACCATTATTCGGTGGCACGGTCACCGTGCTGAGAAAATCTGCGAGTGCGGCGAGTTCGGTCGGGGCATTTCTGGAAGCCTGGAGTTTAGTTCTGCTGCCTTCTTTTACTTTAGCAAAAAAACAAACAACAAAAAAAACCCCAACCCAAACACACACATCTGGGCGAAGACCACAGCGCTGGGGTGAGGATGAAGAGCAGGAGATGCGGGCAGCGGCCGACCCATTATTCTATATTTGTCCTACTGTCACCAGACCTGCCGTGCAGGGCCCCCTCCTCCGTCTGCGGCGCAGAGCCCATCGTCGCCTGCTGCAGACATTAATCTGTAGAAACTGCCCCACAAAGTTTCTGGTTTCGGGTCCAGTCGCTCGCCGCCTGCTTGGTGGCCGCTTGCCGCAGCTTTTTACCCCACAAACGGGGGAGACAGCAGTCGTGAAGCAGGGGAGCGAGACGTATCAGGCTGTGGTGCTCAGACACCGCTGGTCAGTAAGTGATTAGCTGATCGATCAGTTAGTCAGACGACAGAAAACTAATCTGTTACCATTTTTAAATAATCGAATGATTGTATTAGTCGTTCTGTCACTTTTGCTGTTTCCAGCTTCTCAAGGATTCAACGTTTTTTTTTGGGGCGGTAAACATGATGGTAAAGTGAATATTTTAGGATTTTTGACTGTTTGGGCTCTTTCAGTAAAATGATTTATGCTGATTTCTTCCGGCTGGGTGATCATGAAAATCTTGAGCTGTGCCTTGGGAACGAGGAGGTTTTTCTTTTTTGATGAGCTTGGGAGAGAAGGCAGAAATATTTTGTTTAGGACGGAGCTGTCAAATAACCCGTGGTTTTAATGAGGAAAGGAAATGTCCGACCACTGCAGCTGAACTTCCGCTGTCTCGTAAACACGAGGGTTGGACGCTTTGTGCACATGACATGAAATAAACAACACAACACATGTCATTTCACTGGTTACTGGCATTTTGGATTTGTTGTTGGTTTGACTCCACACGTAGGATTTGTTGGCAAAAAGAATTATGATGCCACCAGACTTCTACTCTGTTTCACCACCCAGACTTTATTAAAAGTGGCAAAATTAGCCACAGAGACTCCAAAGTGTTGTAGTCAAAATGTATTAGATTTGCCTTTTTTTCCCAAGAGGGAGTTGGAGGTTTTTTAAATTCACTTCAACACAGACTGAGTCACCCATCCCAGTGAATCTTCACTCTCCTTTTGATTTCCAGCCGCGGCTGTGTCTGTTTGCTCCACTTCATCGTTCCTTCTGCCAAAGCAGAATGGAAGAGGCATCGGAGGTGTTGCCGTGGCCCGAGCGTGAATTGTTTCCAGCTAATTGACGGGAGGAAGCGGAGACGGGAACCGACGACGTCCTCGGCGCGGGTCTCTCCGTCCCTCGTCTGTCGTGGCGGCTGCTCTTTGCGTTCGCAGTGGCACCCTGTCACGGACCGCTCAGCCGGAAGTTGTCGGCGGGCGGACGGGGGCGGTTATCGGCGCTCTGTCCGGCCCTCGTGTCGACTGTCGCCCTGCAAAGAAATGTGATGATGGAGTGTGAAGTTCTGGCTTTAATCTCAGCTGCGAACCGGCTGCACCTCCACCACAGCTCTGTCTTCCAAATGCCCGTGATAAGCGACTTTGTGGCTGAACGCAGCTTTGTTCTCAGGTCCGTGGTTTCATTCCTTTTGATGGGGTGAATAATGGAAACGGCGGCAGCAGCCACCATCTTGATAACGTCTTTTCCAATTGCGTGCGCTTCCTGGGAAGTCTAGTCCGGCTCGTGTCGTGCGAAACAACCAGAGGTCCGAGGTCCCGACTTCTTCGCTTTGCCCATTTAGACTGCTGTGTTTCCCATGTATGGATCACATAGTGTGATTTCCGTTGACCCTTTAGTACGTTTTTTTTATCGGGTGTCCGTGACCATAATGTGACAGTGCACCTGTGACATCGTCCTTCTTTCGCTGCGTAGCCACGGCAACACCTGAAAGCACAGAGAGAGGGTACGGTGCTGCTTTTACTGCGTCCGAGTCCTCTGGGTGATTCACCTCTTCGCCGGCAGAAAACAGCCGAGTCAGCTTGTTTTGTTTAACCTTGATCTAAGCGGGAAGGAGCCCGCCGAGGTTAGCGACCTCTTCTTCTGAGGGAGACACGGCCACGAAGGCAGCATCGCAATCCCCGACAGGACGACACGACTTCAGGCGCGCAAGCAGAGCGAACCGAAAAGGGAAGAACAGAGAAATTTTACGATTGCTAATGTTAAGAAAAGAGAGATTTTGTGAAGGAATCGTTATTCTGTTTATAGCAGAGTTAGAGATGTCACAATGCCAGAAATGTGTTCGTTGGTACCAAGGCTGTTGAAACTCCGCAGTTCCCGATACCAAATTCGACACTAATTCAAAAGTGGAAACAGGGTTTAAGGGCATTTTGACGAGATGTTGTTAATATACAGTTGACAGTTGCCGACATGCTTTTCCCTGAGCTGCCTGGAGAAGTCTGAGGTGTTTCCACCTTTTGTTTGAAAATTGCCCCGTGGCACCGCCGACGGGCTTACGGTCGTCTATAACTTGTCCCTGCTGATCCGTCTCGAATTCTCAGCCTCTTGGTACACGACTCCTGCCGTTTTCGTTTCCACCAGTTTTGCCAGCGCGAGCGTTGCCTCCATTCCACGCCTTGTTGTCGTCATCACTCCTTCCGCCCTCCGTCTTTCCTGTTCCTTACCTTGAATTCACTCCCAACTCCCAAGTTCGTTGAACTATCCCAAGTGGCCTAAGTGGAAAAAACCCCTGAATGCACCGTATTCAACACACTGCGGACGCGGCTGGATCGGCATCCGCGCTCAGCCGGGCCAATCGGAGGCTCGTAGACCCGTCACGTGACGGCCGATAAACTTGTTCATTGGACAGAAGAGCAACCGGCCGGCACTTAACCAGGTGCTGATTTCTCTCTGATGTTTTACTTGAGTAGAATCTCCCAGCTCCACCGCTGCTCTCATTAGTTACGCAGCTTTGGTTTTATGGGGTAAATCTCATAACATGGCAGAACTCGGCCGAGCGCCTGGATCAATCCTGGCAGTTATGACGTGTAAATATGAAGCGGAAGAAGTCGTGAACCAAACTCTACATCGGTGCTCGTGTTGAGTCGTCACCTGAAAACACAATGACAGAGGTGGTTTCTCATTAATAACAGGCAGCTGTTTTTTCTCACAGTCCGGGAAGTGGTTACTCGTGAGTGGCTGTTCTTTGTGTTTTAGTCCGAAGCATCTTCAAACTGAGCTGAGTCAGATTATGTTCCAGGATGGTCGGGATGCAGATAAATGGGAACACGCTGAATAATTTGTCCCCCTGCGAGGTGCTTAAACACTCGTCTCCTGCTAGACGCCTTAAAGAACCTTGAATTCTCTCTGCAGTGGCTGATAGAAGACGCTCTGTGGCTGGTCCATGTTCATCACCCCCCCCCCCCCCCAAAGTGACGTCAGAGGGCAGGAAACTCGCGTCCGCGGTGTGTTCTTTAACAGCCATGATTAAAATTCAACAGGAGCGCCGACATTAACAGAGCTGCAGATGAATATTGATGTTGTGTCGACACTGTTTACAAGTTACACTCAGGCCATTTAGCAGGAGCTCTCATCCAGAGCAGCCGATGATGAGAACGGCGTCGATTCCTTGGTAAATCCTCCCACGGTGTTGGAGGGACGGCGGGGAGTGGCAAGGGGCAGGTAGGGCCGGAACCACGGCTCCCTTAGGTTCAGGCATCACTGTGGGACGCAAAAGCTCTTTGGCGTGAAAAGCGTTGTTCAGCCTGTCTGGGATTTGCCGATAAAGCGGCGACAGGCTCTCGAGAACAGCCCAAGGGCTGCTGGGAAATCAGCAGGTGAATTAGCAGAGGGATGCATTACGCTATTTCCGTGACACATAGCAAAGATGATAATGGTTGAATGTTCAGTTGTGAGCAGCTAACGCGTCATTGTGTAATGACCTTAACAAAGGCCGAACCACAGAAAATGGTCGATACTGGGCTTTTTTACTGCTTTTCATTTATTTTGCTTTAAGTCGTCAGTTCGACCAAATCACAAAAAAGCTCCAGTCAAATCTCTCCATTCAGTGGATCTGGGGCTTTATTTGTCCCTGTTTGAAGTATCTGTCTCAGAATTAACTCCTGACATTGCGGAGAGATGGTATTTGACAAGCAACATGTCTTTTGGTTCTACAGATGATCCACCGATTCCCAACGTGAACAGTTTTCAGAGAAACCGTTTTGTTTAGTTGGGAGCAGTTTCGGTGAAACCCCATCATTGTGGGTTAATCAGAGCAGCCACATCGTCGCCTCTGCCAATGCAAAAAAGTTTTTTTCAAATGTCCGTTTCACTGAGTTCCATTGTGTCAGAGTTCAGGCAGGAATCTCGGGGACAGGGATCGAAAGCCAGGCTAATACAACCAACACTACCCTTTTAATCTCTGGATAATTTGGTTAAAAAACGTCTTCAGACTCCTTGAACTTTCCAAGTCTTTGCTACATGATGACCTGATTTCAAAGGCAGAGATGAGAGTCACAGGCCACAGACGTCCATCTGACTCCTCCAAAGTTTCAGTCTTTTTGTTACAAAACTCCCTTTTTGTATTGGACGGTGTTTGCAGCTGCAGCAGTGGGTCAGTTAGGGAAAAAAAGGAGTTTTGTACTAAAAGTTTGCATTTTTACAAATAAGAAAGGCTGCTGATTTCGCCCCTCCCTCGTTACCAGTAAAGGACTGCAGCTAATGATTATTTTCATTAGCGGATGATCTGGAGATTATTTTTTTCTGGACTGATTCATCATTTTTCTCAACAGCACAAGGTGAATCTTTAAATGTCTTGTTTTGTCCGATAAACAGTCATAATTCCAAAGTTATTCATCTTATACAATCATGCGCAACAAAGAAAAACAACAAATCTTAACTTTTTAGAAGTTCAAACAAGTGAGTGTTTGGCTTTTTGAATAAAAAAAAGATAAAAATGAATAATTAATTATCACAGTAGTTGTAGAGACAAATAGATTAATGGACTAATCAGCACAGCTTTAGGCAAATACTTCTTTCAATATACATATTGGGATTTTTTCATTTAATTAAGATAAAAATGACTCCTTGATGACGGATTCATTCAGCTGCAACTGGAGCTGTCTGATGCGTCCGAGTCCATCTGCCATTTTAATTTCTTCCTGCATGTTTCTCTTTCGTTTGTGGTTTGGTATTTGCAGTATATCGAGATCATTTCCCTTCATGGGTTCTGATTTTGCTCTTTTATCCAATTTGTCCTTATTTACTTTTTTTTTTTACTTCCATTTTGTTTTAGTTTTCATGTTCCCATTCGAAACACTTTGGATCCTCTATTTGATTAAATTTCTCCAAATTAAATATTCTGTCCTGACAAGAAGCATAGTCCGAGGTGTAAAAAGGGAAACATGGACTGTGACACTTATGAGCAGATTCTGACCTGACAGTTGTCTGGATATTGAGCAAAAAAGTTCATTCTTGACCTTTGAAATATCAGTTCGCAGGACCGAGGTCCATTTGTATCAAACAAATGGTAAATGAAGAGAACTCGAGTTATTTTTTTGCGAATGGTCTTAATATAGTCTATTGTCGTCCAAAAATATTAGGAATATATGTTACTGCTGATTGATATCGACTGATAAAAACGATAAACACTAACATCAACCTGTGCTTTTGAATTCTGGGTGAAGAGCTGTTTGTTTAGGTGGCTTTTAACAAGTTCTTTATTCCCCCTGATGGAACAGAAGCAGACGATAAATGACAACATGTTCCCTCTGCTTTCATGTCTCCTTACGAAAAAAATATCAGTTTATCCAAACCACAGCAGACACCAGTGGAAACAACAACATTAATCATCTTTTTGGAACAGTAATGACGCCACCCCCAGGTTTGTACATATCAGGCATTTTAAGTGCTTCCTTGAGGAGCCAGCTGATTGATGACACTTCACTTGTCTTAAAAAAACACAAGGATGGGCAGCGGTGGGCGTTTCTGAGATTATTAGACACAGTACTTTACTTCTTTGGTGTTTCTGTGCCTCATGAAACAGGTTTTCAGTTGTTCATTTCAGGTTCTCTGTGTCGTCTCTTTGTTCATCGCAGTAAGACAAAATTCCAGAAAAGTTTGCACATCCAAAGTACATTTTTACCCTGAAATTTTAAGAAACAAGATTGGTTTTACACCTAGAATGTGTCTGGAACTGCCCCTGTTTGCATCTCTCCTACTCCCTCTGCTCACATATACAATATTTTCATTCTCAATAAAGCTGTTCCCATTTACATGTTTTCCTGCTTCTGTTTTCAGACAATGGAACAAGTAAGAAACCATGACTGAAACGCTGCTAACCAGCAGTCAGTTCCAAACTAAAATCTGGATTTTATAACCATGACATTGTCTGATAAAATCCCCAGACACATAGAAGCTCATTCATGTCTGGCGTGGGAAATGAACGAGATGCATAGAAGAAGCTCCCCTTCATGCTAATGGGGAAACACCGGGGCCTCTCTTCTAGGGAAAGTAGCGAAGGTTTGTCCAAAAAGTCGCTAAATTTGTCACTAAAAGGGTCTGAAAAATCGGTAAATCTAGCGACAGAGGTGGTCAGCTGGCAACAATGCAGCGGTGGATATTTTTAGGTCACTATAATGGACAAAATTACTCGTTACGGTTGCGACTTATGATTGGGACTGTGAAATTTATCATGTAACCTATATTTTTGGATACAGAATGTATATGTTAATGCTCTGCTCTATGTCTCTATAAAGTGTCTTTATCCAGAAGCAGAGGTGTTTTGTAGCCAGGTTTGTTTTTCATGTGTCTGGAGGATACAAAGATGGAAAACTTCCCTGTGGCGGCTTGTGACTCATGCGTCTCAGTCAAGGACGTTTCCTCTTGTCCCCAAAGGCTCGGAGATGTCAGAACTCAGCTCTCCGTTTGCTATCATCACCTGCTCAGATTCTCCATCGCTTACATGACTGAGTAGAGCCCCCGATTAAAAAGGCAGGTTTAAAGTCCATTCACACTTGACAACATCGATCTGGAAAACAGAGGCTTTTCAGAAGGTCCGAAAAAGCATGTCGAGTTGATTTCATATTTCCAAGGTCTTAAAAACCATCTGAGCTATTAGGTCTGGAGGTGAAATATGGAGCATTTTAACAGGTTTTAGTTTAGACTGATGTCGGTGCGCACACTTGAATTGTTAGTTTGTGGTGAATCCTGCATATGAATTTTTGACAATATTGTTCTTCCAACTTTGTGTCAGCAGTTTGTGTGTGTGTGTTTTTTTTCCTGTTTCGACATGACAATGCCCCTTTGATCAAACCCATCTCAATAGAGATATGGTTTTCCCGTGGAAGAACTTGACCGGTGTGCATAGAGTCCTAAATTCAAAATCAATTCAACAGTGGATCTGCTGAACTCTGACTTTCCATCTGGCGCCATCATCAGGTCAGGATTGTAATTTGTCCGGTACTTTGGTTCGTGACCAAATACCTGCAGAACTAGTACTTTGTGTTTTGTGGAGATTAGTGAATGATAGCATCCTAATATTCTAATCTAAGATGGTGAGTGTGGTTAATGTTTGACGTGTAAAGATTAGCATGTGAGCATGTTAGCATGCCCACATTAGCTCTGTCAAAGTACCGCCTGCATTGCTAGAGAGTGTCTGGCTTTAAGTCTTTGCACATTCTCCATCTTTTCATTTCAGCATCAAGTCATTCTTATTTATAATTATTATTTATAATTTGATTATAATTTATAATTATAATACCGTGAATCAGCTAAATGATTTTCAGGGAACCTATGATGACAAGTCAAGTTTTTTGAAGAAGACAGACAGATGAATTTTGCATTGATTCGGTTGTTGATGTTGGTTTAAAAAAAACTGTGGGTCTTGGCGTTTAATTGATCCTCAGTGATTTAAAAAAACGTCATGAGCTTGAGATGCTCTTTTTGTCTGAGACAAACTTCTTGCTCATTTTTTAGTTGGAGCATCCTAAAAAATGAAATGCCAGGAAAAGTGTGTATGACAGATTATATGACTGAAGGCCAGATTGGCTCAACCTGGGATGTGTTTTTCATTGATGTCAGTTCACATTCTCGGAGTACAGCTTCTCTCCAGCTGAGAAGGAATTATCTAGCGATCATTTTTGCCGACTGAGTTTAGGGCAAACCAATTATCTACAGCGCTACGGGGTGACAGACACTTTTAATTGTCTTTCATGAGGCAATAAAAAGCTGTTTGTCTACTGGCTGGATGTGGACTTTCTAAATCTGCCACTGTTCTTGGGAGTTTAATTAAGCCTGGAGGATAAAACGTGTTGTAGAGTCAAGGTGCTCTTTGGCCGAGATCGCGGCCGTCTGTCAGGAAAGATTCTGTCGATGTCGAACGGCTCAGAGTCGCTTATTGTCATTGTTGATGTTTGTCATGAAATTGTGGGTTCACATGACGACCTGCTGAGATTCACCTGACTGATTGTCTAGGTGTAAATATTACAGAACATAACATTTGAGCTATAATCAGAAGAAAGACCAAAGGGGTAGTGAGCATTAGCTGTGATTTCTGCTGTATCCGAAAGGTAATATCTGTGATTGATGAGCCCTGAGGCCAAACATTTGCCCTGTGTTGTCTTTGTGTGTGTGTGTGTGTGTGTGTGTGTCCACAAACACTGTGGGGACCCAAGCCTTTCAGCCCACCCACATTATAGGGATTCACCTCTGTTCTGGAAACAGAACAGAGGTGAATCTGTGAATCTGTCCCCCAGAACCGTCCCCACCAACGTCCCCACAACTCCTGAAACAAAGCCATGTCAGCCTGTATCTGCTCACCACCACTGGCAGTTCATCAAGAGTTTTTATGTCCTCGTTGTCTTTGAATGGTGCTGAAGAAGTAAAACTAGCCAGTAATTTACAAGTAGAAAATTAGAGACAGAAAAAAAGAATAAAGCGAATTAGAGGAAGAATATTTTTTATGCCTTCTTCCCCTTTTAGCTCCAATTTGGGAATCACTGCTGTATGTTATATAATTGGATGTGCATTGTGTTCTTATCAGCGCACTGCCATAAATTTCAGCAGGAAGTGAGAGCTGCTTTTTGATGAACGACGGGTCTGACCTGATGATGGAGCTAGATTCAGCAGGATTCATCCTCTGGGATCTTGAATATCTGAACAAAATTTCATATGATCCATCCAATAGTTCTTCCGATATTTGATGACATTTCCACCACCACAGCCACGCTACGAGCAAGGCTAAAAGGCACTTCAGAATGGTTTCCTTGAGTTGTTTCACATCACCTTGTTTGCTCTTTGCTTGTGTAGGAAAATCAAGATGTTTTTTTTCAAATCTATCATCTTGGCATCGCTTGTGAATGGACAAAGCACTTATTCATTGGTGCTGCCGCTGTCCTTCAGCAGAGCTGCTAATGTGGTTATCAGCTCTCTAACGTGGTTTTTAACGTGGAAAAAAGAAAGGTTTCGGAGCCATCGTGTCGTGAGAAAAATTGACATGATTTGTACTGGAAACCTTTGAATACCAAAAACGTCAAAACTGTCTCTCATACCTGGATATCTGAAACCAGCAGTGGTCATGGAGACACAAAACATCCATCGGCCCTCTACATGTGTTAGATTAGCAGTGAGCGGACGCTGCGGTGAGTCACAGTAAGCCGATCATGCAGCTCCACGGGTGGGCTGTAGCCTGCAGGCCTTCAGGTGCACACAGAGCCGACGCCCCGTTGTTCCCTGGCCTGCCTCGGCCGCCCTGCAGCGCCGGCTCTCAGCCGCCATGAAACGTCGATGTTTGCACTTCAAACGGGGCTAATCTCAGTCAGCCGAAGCCTCGGATCAAGTTCATTCCATAAATGTAAATCTGTACACCTTCTGACCGCAGGTGTGGACGTTTGGAGCAGCGAGCGTTTGATTGATCCCCCTCTTTGATCCTACTCTTGTTAGCTCAGATTATTTTCCATAGAAAGAATTTGATACCTCACTTCCTGTAGGTTTTTTTTTTTTCTTTTCTCTTCCCGCTGCCACCTCCACCAGAGTGACGTTGGAGTCAAAGTTCAGAACAGGTAGAGAACAGTAGTGTAGGAAGTGGCAGAGTCACTGGCCTGCTCAAAGACACTTCATACTTTGAATGCCCATGACTTTGAATTTTTAACCTCCGACTTTGAGAACTGTGAGAATTTTAACCTTTTAGAATCCAATGTTCCACCCATGGGACGCTTTGGCCTTGGTAACCCTACTTGAGGTGTGAATTGGTCTGGACCAGACTCAGTCCTCACAGAACCTTGAAAAATTCTGCATTGTTTGAAAGCTCTCTTTATACTTATGATTCTGTCTGCGCAAAACTTTGGCTCTAGGATTGGCTCTAGAGTGTTTTCCACACAAAAGGTCTGGCGATAGGCCTGTTAGTCCCTTTTTATAAAAAAAACCCCAAAAAACATATGCATGAGTCAGAAAAAGTACCTTTTGGCTCAATTTCCTCTCAGAAAAGGCCGTGGTTATGACTGGAATCAGAAGAGTTAAAGACCAGCAACCTTTTCGGAATTTATTCCCATTGGAGTGTTTGTCCAAGCATAACCGGGAGCTCCTGTTGTTTTTGCTTTTAAACTTGTTCCTACTCCTACTGTTCCTGCCTCTGTACGTAGTCGAGTAATGCAACTTGCAAATCCTGAACAAGTCAAGGGGGCGCATCTTTGCTTCAGTTCATGGAGCCAAGAACAAACCTGCATTCCTGTGCCCTGTTTGCAGTTTTCCTCTGGTTCTGCAAGCGTTCATACCATCCCTAAGTTCCCCTTGTGTCTTAGCTCCCTGTTGCTACCTCCCAATAACGTGAGTCTCAGCTGACCCGATCTCAGGTGGATGGCTTTAGGTACGCCAGATCACACCTGGCATTAAAAATGCCTCTCTGCATTCGTATCGAGTCACCACTTGTGATCGGACCTCGCCTCCCCACTCTATATGCAAATTGATGCGTACATCAGTTCTGTTTGCAAAGAGCGAATTCTTTGTTGTTTTTAACTGGCGGGAGGCAGCAGTTCACTTCCTGTGCCTGGCCTGCCAGAAATTTAAAGAAGAAGAAATCCAAACAATACGGACTGGGTCTATTCCTCGGCCTGTTCCATACAAACTGAAACGGCAAAGACATTTGATGCACTCCTGATGTATCTCTCATTTCAGAGGTCAAACGAATACGTAAAGAGGACATCAGTTGAGTAACTTGTCCTCCAGTGTCAAAAACACAGCCAACATGTGGCGAGGACCTCCGACATGGCGCCCGGAGGGTTTGCTGCATCATCTGAGAGCCTCCGCAGGCCGAACATGACGAGCGACTTCTCGAGGCTTATTATCTGCTATTCAGGCAGGTCCGCTATTCCACGCGACCGTGTCGGCTGTCGAGTCCACCAACATGTCTTAATCTTCCTGGACGCTTTTCGGCGTCCCCACCAAAGGAACAATTAGGATCTGGCGACGGCCCCCTCCTCCGACCCCCCTCGCTGAGAAAATTAAAATGATTTCTGTGACATTGGCTTAATGTGTGGGTTGTCAATTATGCGAGGTAATGCTGCATGCGTCGATTGCTCTGTAGATTAGGCGTGAATGGCAGGTTTATGAAGGCAGTGAAATTGCAGAGGCCTCGTTTGTCAATTTTAGAGCGCCTCGGCCTCCATGGCGCTGCCGCTGTTCCCTCTCGCCGAGATTGTCTCCCCCTCTGATTAAAGAAATAGGGCTCATGGAAATGCTAAATACAACGGCGGTGATTCGCTCTCAGTCTGCATGTCGGGATGGATTGAGCAGCAGCACGTTTGCAAGGTGCAGGGAGCCGGAATCGCTTTATATCTGTGGTGCAGTGACAGTACAGTCGTTTGTCTCGGTGGCGCCGAAGGCAGACAAATAAACAGCCGACACACAGCAGGGCGACAGTGTGGTGACAAGCACCAGATACACACAACAGGGCTGAACTGCAGAAACTGCTAAAATTGACGTGTGTTTTTATCAGAGGTCTAAATCAGATGCCAAAAACACTTTGAGTATGATCATTATACAGAATTTATACAATTGCCTTTATGACAAAAAAAAGCCAAACCAAAAAAAACCAATGGGGATGTCCATACCTTACACCAAACCTACCGTGTTTCCATTTAACAGAAGAAGTCGGTGCTTGCTGCAGATAATTTTATACCGCAGCTCACTTGCTCTTGAGTGAGTCAAGTGATCGTGACATTTTTAAAGCGTAAGACTCAAGAGGATGAAGTGAAATTCAATGTGCCTTAATCCTGTATTTTCCACTCGTGGCCACAGTGGCTGCTGTTCAGCACAAATGACAATCTTAGCCTAACTGTTGCCTTGTGTTTGCCGTTGCATATTAATTGAGACACCTGTGCTGTTAATTGTGCGACGCCGAGTGTTAGACAGCAAAACAATGGCCCTTTTGTCTCTCCAGTTTTTACTGTAGTCTCGTGGCAGGATCGGCTCAGGCGGCAGGATTTCAAGTTTTCAAGTGTGGCTGTGTACTGCTGCACAAAGAGAAAAAGAATAAACAAATATGCAGATATTTATAATTAGAACACAAATTATATAAAAGAAGCATCAAAGAAAGAAATTAAAAAGGAGAACTTAATTGTATTTTTAAGGAAGATGCACAGTAATGCACTATAGATACTGACATGTGTGCACATATACTAAAGAAAGTAGGTACAAAATGTGTAATATATTACTTACTTACATAACTTATTATGTAATATAAGAAGTTGTAGTGTTGTATGAAAAATATGAGGAAAATTCTGTTTTGGTTCTAAAAAACTAAAAAACTGTATGTCAATCTGCCTTATGGACATTTCCAAAAGTGATGATAAAAAAAAGCACCAATATTCAAAATCTGCTGGATTAGAACATACTTGCCACTGAACTGAGGCGACTGTACGTCTGCCTTGGCCACGTCACCGCGCCGACAGCCTGTCGGAGACATAGCGGGACACTGGAACTGTTTGGTTTCCCCTCTGAGACGGGGGAACGTGGAGGAGGAGGTGATGCTTTATCATCCGACCGGCTGATCTGCCGCTCTGTTTACTCTCAGACCTCCAGCTCCCTGGAGGAAGTCCCCAGCTCTGGGTGTTTAACGCTGAAAGCAGCTGCGTCTGTTTTATTCACATTAAGTGCTCTTCATGTGTGGGATTCTCTGTTTGCCTTTGCCGGCGGATATTTATACCGATAGCAGCCTCTCTAACTTTAAACCTTGGAAGACGAGGCCGGCGCTTTCTGCTTCATCTGACCTGGCAAATGAACGGTTGTTGAATCAGCCTCCATGGGGGTTTCGCTGGTCCACTTAGCTCGGCTGGCGTCGGTGGACACGATTGAGCTCCATCTGTGGTTTGTCCGGGCAGGTTAGGAGGGAAGTTTTATGAGGCTAACGATGAAAGAGTAAACAAGGATTTGATATGAATATCTGTGAGGGTTATAAGCAGAATTACAGTAGATATCAATCAGAAATCCCACCACTGAAAAACTGATTCCCGCATAATCGGTATTAATACGACATGGCGGATGCATATTTCAGAGTGTCATGAGGTGTGGCCCCCAGGTCCCCTGTTTCACCTCAGATTTTACCTGATGTTATGTGGCACCTAAAAAAGACTCTAACGACCCGGCTCTTTTATTCTGGAGGGCGGATACAAACATCTGTATCCTTTGATTTCAAACTGATCCACTGCCCCCATCTCTGGCTCTTTAGCGGCTAAATGCTCCGCTATGTGCACCAGCTGGTCCCTAACTGGGTCTGTCCAGTATTTGGTGTGGGGGAGGTAGCGGACAGTGGGGGCTCGTCCGACGAAAACAGCTGCAGCTGCTGCTGCTGGGAAAACTGGGGCCGAACCGGACGGGTTCATGCCTCAAAACCAAAAGTAGAATTAAAGAGGCTGGAAAGCAGCAGAGCAATTACTTTATTCTCTGTGGTTATAGTCATTAGATCTGTTGTTAATATGAAAATGTCGATCATTGCAGCTTCAAATGTGAATACCACAGTCTCCGGGGATCCACTTATTCACATTCTCTGTTCCCATTGACGCTACATCCCCTCGGCATTGTGGTAATCACCACGGTAACAGGAGACGCCTGGCGCCTCACCAGCCTCTTTTTTCACCTGCACTAGCGAAACCAGACTTCTTTGTTTTTCAGCCTCTCTGTCTCACAAAACCAGATGGCCACGTAGCCACTGGCCTCGTAGCCACGTAGCCTTGTAGCCAGATAGCCTCGTAGCCTCCGTTGCTGGTTAGAACGTTTCTGTCCTGGTAGAGGAGCCTCTCCTCCAACATCAGGCTGTGTAAAGGGGCTTCCTGTTTCCTAAAGATGTGGGTGGGGGCTGTCAGCCTCCACGTGGACATTAAGATATCATGCTGGCATCAGCAGACTCTGGAAATCAAAAAGCCACCCAACGATATGAGGAGACAAACCTTATCTTGACCAACAACTGATAACACATAATGAAAAGCCAGTTCTCTCTCCAAAGACAGACGGACATGTTTGTGTTCACTATCTCTTTAGTCAGATATCCCTTATATTAAAATACGACTTATACGGGGATAAATTAATGAATCAATTAATATATTACACTGTGGTATTTTGGGTGGTTTTAGTTTTCTAAGTGGTTCTTTTCTTTATGAAGAAAATCCTGTAAAAGTCTCTTATATGACATTAAAGTCACTTCTGAATTAGTGTTCAAGGCCTTTAATTTTTAATTAAGGTTCACATTAAAGGGGACTTTTGTGGTTGTGGTTGTTTGTGGTTGGTTTTCTCTCTTTCCCTCTCTCTTTCTCTCTTTTCCCTTCTAAAAAAAAAAAAACAAAAAACCCCTCAATCTATGCAGAAAACCAATTAAAATTCCTTAAAATTTTACAATCTCTTAATTGATCTATTAAGTGTTGCCTTAAGAGTTTATGAGAAAGCGGCTGTACCCTCAAGAGACCTTGCTTATTCAGACTCAGGGGTGGCATTATTGATATCCCCTGAACTGTAACATGAATGATTTTTTGTTGTTCCTTTCCCCCAAATGTTTGTACCATTAAAAGCCCTAATGGCTTTATTTTATTCATGTTTATTTTTTTTCTCCATTAAAACTCTTTAAAGCATGAGGGCAACAAATTAGAATAGTTAAATATATTAGAGTCCATTCATGAAGCCGTTAACTTCCCTCTTTAAGGAAATGAAAAGGGGCCTTAGCTTCGAGGGGCCTTAAATTTGACTTGAGGTGCAAATCAGGGCTGAGATTTAAATGTTAGTCACTTCTCTTGGGGTTTATTCCTTAAAATGAAAAACCAATAACACAACGTGTACAAACAACAAACACAAGGCCGGCTTGAATATTATTTGCTCAATTTTCAGTGAAACTGTGGTCAAATCCAATTAGAAATTCCTTAATTTATTATAATCTATTTAAAGAACCATTATTTTTTTGCCCATTAATTTCCTTTGTATCGTCAACAGGCGTACATTTTAAATTAAGGGTAAAATTCAGGAGAGGTTTTAATGTTTAATGCGTCCATTTATTATCGGTTTTTCCTCCTTAAAAACCCTTAAACCGTTTGGAGAGCCGACAAAAATTCCTTTTCTATATATTATAATCCATTAATTAAGCCACTAGACCCCCCCCCCAAACCCTTAAAAGCATGACTTACATTTTACAAAGGTCACTTCTTCACTTCCACATAGAACCCTCTAATTGGGGAAAATCGGACCCCCACACATTAAGGATTAATACAGCAAAATAAAGGCAAAATAATCAAGCATGTGTTGGTGACTTTCGCAATAGATTTTAATGCCTTCGTGACCAAATGACACCATTTTTACAGGTGGATGCTAAACTTGTCCGTGAGAGTCGGGCATGTGAGCTGAGAGCCCCCTCCATTCGCCCTGGAGACCGAACTCCGTCCTCAGGTCCCGTCGCGCTTGTTATTCGCTGGGGGATAAAGACGGAGGCGCCGATGGTGATGAATCCTGCATGACAAAATAACCCATGGAGGCCGGTTCATGCATTTATTTATTTATTCTGCAGGAATTGATTGAACCAATATTTTGATGCCGGAGGTGCTTCATAATTCAGTGCCGCCGCCTTTTAATTCCGCAGCCGCCATTCATCATCCTCACGGCGGCTCCGCCGCTGCCCGGCCCCCTTTTTATTCTCCTCAGCCTCTGTCACCACGAGGCTCAGGAGCTTACATTCTCTGCAGGGTCTGTTGCGAGGCCATTAGCCTCCACAGAGCCCCCCCCCCCCAATTGATCGCGGGGCAGACAAAGAGCCTGGAGCTGGAGCCAGGGTCAAGTCCTGTGCATCTCTGAACCCGCGGCGGCGTCTGAAGGCTCTCGTTGCCTCAGAGTCAGGAGCTGCAGGGAAGGGGGGGTTGCATTTCACAGCCCATAACACACACAGCCCTGGATCTCTTTGTGCACCAATTAAAATGCATCAAGTGCAAATCACCTGCTGGTTTACTGTTTGAGCTCTGGGGACCGCGGCCTGGTGTCCTGCACTGTGCCCGGAATTGGAATGGGACCTGATTAGTCTCGCGTCGCCGACTCTTCGAGAGAATCTATTCATTGCTGCAAAAAGGCAGGGGGGGGGCAAATAGAAAGTACCTCCCCTCTATATCTGCCAGTGCGTTGGCTCAGTGCTCAAGGTTCAGATGATTAAGAAGAGCAGGCTTGAAGGCAAGTCTTTAAACATTTAAAGACTGTTTGTCGTGTTTTGGGTTTTTTTTTCTTTTTTTCCCACACGTTTTCCGAGGCGAACCACACTCCCACACTCCTGGATGTGTTTTCCTGCCTCTCGGGCTGCCGTCGGTTTCCGTTCGGCCCGCCACACCGTGACGATCCGACTGCACGGAAGCTTGAGCTGCGTTGGACGAGTTTAAAGCTGCAGCTCATGACGGGTTCCGTTGGCGAACCTGATGATTGTTTTCTCAATTAAACAATTAATGTCTCGGCCTATTTATGTACCGGGAATGGTGGAAAATTCCCATCACGCATTTGAAGCTCAAGATAAGGTCTTCGCAGCCGCAAACCCAAAGGTTTGTGTATTTATCTATCACACCTTTATCGTAAACCCTCATGCTAGAGAAGCTGTTGCATCGTGGAATATTCAGCATTTTTAGCCACGCTAGCATCGCGGCTCAAAGGTCTGAAATGTCTAAATAAAATGTTTTCATTGTCTCGTAATGATTTTGGTAATCTTCGTTCATTAAGTGGTTGGTTGGACGCATCCTCCGAAACCTGGTGTTGTTTTGCTGCTGGGGGGGTTAACCGTCCGTGGGCGGCCTGCAAAAAACATGGTGATGCCAGAACTCGCAACGCCTGCATCGCTTCCTGTGCGTCCGCTGTGCCTGGTGTTGCCATCTCAGTCCTGCTCAGGATATATACTGAGAGCTGCGGCCATACAAAGGAAACTGCCGGCCATAAACAGGATAAGAAATCGGGGTCGGTTGGATAAACAGTCTTAGGGGTTTAACCTCGGGGTCACAGCTCCGAACTCTCCGGGGCTTTTGAATCTTTTCCTCTGAAGGTTGTGTACAGATCCGGCCCGTCTGTGTGCGATTTGCCTGCAGTAAATCTGTTCTGTTTTTGTGGTGAAGTGCTGCTTTTACTGTGGAAAGCTCTTCAGAGAGTCTGCACACACACAGAGCCAAACAGAGACTGAGAGAGGCTTTTGTGCCCCCCCCCCCCAGGCATTTTTCTCACAGGCTGTTTATGGCCTCCCTCTGCATGTCAGGACTGTTTATGAGCCACATAAGTTCATGACCGGCCCCGACGACCGACCTCAAAAAAAAACCCGTCAGGGCCTCCTGCTGCTCCTGAGGTGCGTGGAACATTGAGGGCCAACAAAGGGGCTCGTTCGGGTCTCGCGACAGTGCGATCGGGGGCCCGAATAATGGAACGGGGCATTTTGTTCAACGCATGAAGTCAAAGGCGCTCGACGGCTGAACCGTCGGATGTCTCGGTTTTGTGGCTCATCTCACATTTGCATTTTCAATTTCCAGCTTTCAGGTTGTTTTTAATCTGTTTTTTTGTTTTGCTTTCTTCCTCTTTAACCATCTGTCAGAGTCTGTCTTTCCCTCTGTCTGTTCTCAGCTGTAAGACTTCAACCTCAGCCTCTCTTAACCTGAGCAATCGCATTAATCTCACCGTCGGTGGGTTGACACCCCCCGTGGAATCTGGAGCAGCACCACACGAGACGCTGTGAGCGCCGTTTCATTAGATTTTGCAGCTTAAGTTTTTGACGTGAGATGCTGCTCCGTCTCCTCCGGAAGACAAAGGAGAGATTTTGCCGTCCGATGCCGGAGACCCGGTCCCTCCCGCTGTGGTCAGTCCCCTGCCTGAAGCACGGAAAACCTCAGCCGAGAGGCTGAGTTACTGCGATAAAACGAGCCGGGCAGACGGGGATCTGGCGAGCACCGCCGAGACTTCTGAGGGTTTGCGGGGAGATGAGAGTTGCTGCCACGGCTGACATTTCCAGCGTCTTGAATCGGAGACGAGCAGGGAAACCTTTTAATTTCCCAGATAGCGGCTCAGTGCAGAGGTTTCCCTCCTAGAAGGGCGCAGATAAACAGCTCGGAGCTGAGGGTGGGAAACACGAGACTTTCAGGCTGCGGCAACGGTCCCGAGCTCTCGCTCGTCTCCTGCACGTCTTCCTTTCAACGGGCCACTTGTGCCTTTTATGTTAAGCACAGGGCTGGAGACGGGAAGCGGTTAGCGTAGCTTAGCATAAAGGCTGGAGATAGGAAACAGCTAGCCTGGCTCTGTCGGTCCCAAATCTGCTGCTAGAGCTTGTTTAATTGTCGTATACATATTTTGTTGTATTATCAGGGCTTCTCAGACACCCTCCCCCCACCAGTAGTAAATGTTTTCAGTCACTGCTCCTCCTCACACACGTTCAGTTTCAGAGCGACTGTGTTTTCACAATCTTTTTCTGACACCTGTTTACTTGTGTTTGTGTCCGACTCTCAAATCTTTCATCTTCTCAACCGGATTCTCAACAGAAACCCCGAATCAACCACAGAAAGTTGGCGACAAACCTGTCGTCCCGTCTGGTTCCAGCCCAGATTCTTTTCCTTCTCTGTCTCTGTTTCGATCCGCATCCGTCATCCGGCTCCACTTCTTTTATTTTCCTTTTCTGTGACATCTATGTTACATTTCCCATCTGTTGTTAAAAAGCCCCGACCTGCCTCTCTGGTTTTGGAGGATCTGATCCTCTTTAGGTTAAAGCAGGTGGAAATGAATAAATTCAGTCGCTTCACGCAACAGGGGCTCAGTCGTTCCAGGAAGAAGATGTAAAAAGTCGGCCGCAGATCGGAAAGTAAAATATTTCTGCGTCGAAGGTTCTTTTTTTTTTTTTTTTTTTTGAATGAAGGTTTTTCTTATTGCAGTTAAAAACCAGATCGGTTCACGGGTGAAGTGGCTCCTCACAACAAAAGGAGAAGCTGCAAAACGCCGCCTCCCTGCCAGAGAAAAGCCACATAACGACAACACTCGCACCAACATGCTGTAAGCGGCGCTCGCTGCGGTGTTTAATTCACCAGCCGTCGTCGTATTGAGACAAATTGTACAGTAAGAAGTTAGGGGGCTATAATAATGCAAATTACGCAGCGGTATGCGGGGGTGGAGAGAGCTGAAGAGTCTGATACAGGAGCCGATTCACAGCTGGCAGCAACGTGACCATGGGGGACGGCGATGACGAGGCAGGTCGCCGGTCTCACGGCCTCCGGGTGCTGGACACAGGTACACCCGCAGGACGGAGACGGGGGGACGGATCACGAGGAACCTGACACATCTTACTCCTCACACCTCAAAAACACAAAGGCTGCAGCTGACTTTGACTCAGTCCAACACACACAAACACACACACGCACCGTCCTGCCGCTGTAAATACTACCTACAGCACCGAATGTGGATCAGTCCACTGCTGCAAATAGTCCCCAGCAAATTCACTGATCCCTCTGTTTGTTTGATTAAAACTATACGTCTGTGGGGAGTTTTTAAAGATGAACGTCTTCAGTGGGAACCAATGGGCTGTGAGCCACAGACAGGTTCCTGGGTCGTCCCCCGTGGACGGCGGTAAGTCGGTGATAAAGTGCGGCTCTGACCCGTGTCTGGTCAGAGATGGCCCCCGGCCGCCGCGACGGTACTGTCACAGGGACATGTGACAGCGTCCGGCCGACGCGGTCCACATCACGTGACATGTGACAGCGTCCGGCCGACGCGGTCCACATCCACGCCGCTCAGCCGATGGACTGGTACGGGGGGGGGTTAATGCGTTTTACATGTTTTGATGTTAATCACCCAATGTAACACAACTCTGGTTTGTTTACGATGAGGTCAGGGGCCGAGAGCCCGACCCCCCCGTCCCCATCGCAGACTGCAGATTAACGGGCTCTGATATGTTCTTTGTTTGATATCCGCCGCGTGAATGAGGAAATGAGATTTGGGGGGGGGGGCTTTTTTGGACCTCGCAGCACCGGAGGTGCGACAGCGACAGACTCCGTTTAAGTTTCTCGGTTTCCGGAGCTGGTACCTCCCTCGTTTCCTTCGGCTGGGGGTCGGCGAAGCTTTGGCTGAACCCTCTCCCCGTCCGCAAACTACGAAGTTCACTCCGGACCTAATTTCCACATGAAATTGGGGGGAAAAAAAAAGGCGACACAGTTGGTGAAGCTGCATTTCACAGTGTCTGGGTTTCTCAGGGATCAGTCCCTGACAGCTGCCGGCGTCTTTTCCTCGGTAGCCATCCGCCGTCCCAGGGCTGCCAGGGTTTGGGTCTGTAGAGACCGGAGCCCGTCTTCCTCCTGTCCTCAATGAGAACCATTTAGGTTTGACATCGGAGGAAGAAATGGGCCGAGGGCTAAAAGCTGCCCCCGAAGACAGGAACAGGTAAAGTGGAAGTGCCTGCGGTGTCTCGCTCTCTGTCGGCGCCGACCTCTTTCTTCCTGTTTCAGTTTTCGGGCCTGAGTGCCCCCGGTCTCCAGCGGCCGTCTGAGGGTCGGGGGGGGGGGGGGCGTTAGAGGAGGTGGGCCGATCTGCAGCAGAAGGACTAGAGACCAGATAGAAAAAAAGCCCCCCCACCCATGGGTTTATGGGTTGAGTTGACACCTGCACCTCCTGTCTGAAATTTTCGAAGACTGTAGCTGAACAAGCTTTACCCAAAACAAATGAATTTCAAGGAATTTGTTTTTTCATATTAAATTTTTTTGTATGTTTGATATTCTTGTGTAAAATAAAAAGATTTATTTCACCACATTCGTTAAAGAACTGCTTAAATCTGTTGTCGGCTTGACGTCAAAATCCTTTTTAGATGCGAATGTTTGAAGCTTTCACCCTCAGTTTCGGTTTAATTCAACTCCATCCGATGAATTCAGGAGCATAATTTAGCCTCTGTGCTTCACACCTCAACAGTTCTGACCCAAAATGGAGTAAAGTGCCTTGTAAATGGTCACGAAATGTCACTGCCTGCACCAGAAACTAATTGGTTTGTGTGCTGCTTCTGTTATTAACTCACAGCAGAGGTTTTTTCTCATTGGTCCGAATCAGGTGATTCTATATTTACCATCACGGAGTCTACAGCAGGTTGTTTTTTTTTTTTTTAATTGCATTTGGAAATAGCGCTTACAAGAGCATAGTTCTAATATCAGAGCTTAGGTTTAATGGTGTTTTAAGTAAAATAAATGCCAGAATGTCCCTTTTTTTTAATCTTAATAGCTCGACATTAAGGCCTGGATACTGTGCCGTTGCCGACACAGAGCCAGGCAGCCGATCGGATCAGCTTCAGCCAAGCTCGGCACAGATCTCTATCCAGATCCCGGAAAATCTGGCAAAAAAAGACGACACGAATGGATGCGTGCTTCCATCCAGCGAGAGCTATGTGGATCTGGTCAAAGCTCAAGTGTTGGGTAAACCGCGTGGAGAACGCGAGGGAACATTGGTTCCACATGTCAATGCGAGGAAGGTTCCAGTCTCCACAATGATCTGATGGGGTTTTTTTGCCTCTTCGGGCTTCATGTTCATCAGTGTTTATTCTATTTCACTTTGGGTTTTAATCCACACGGCAACTTTTACACCTCAGTTCAGAAACTCAGTTCGAATTTTCAATTTTCCAGCGTGTGTTTTTTGTTTTTTTGAAGTGGCGTGCTGCTAAGGATTTCACTATGAGTTGAGAGAGCTGAACTTGTTTTTTTTTTTTTTTTTTTTTGTTTTTATTTTTAATTTTTCTTTCTCATTTCCATCGACGAAGAATCGGCCGTGTCTCCGCCCTGGCCCTGTCTGCTAAATGGGACGCCGTCACAACCATCACTGGGATCTGGATGGGATCTGGAGGGGACTTAAAAACAGCAGGATTCTGAATGGAGTTCTGCAGTTGGGGAACTTCTCTCTTCTGTGCTTTCAGCGATTTCTTTCTGTTTTTTTTTTTGGGAAAACAGAAACAGAGAAGTGAAGTGGAGTAAACGCGTCCCAGGTCTGTGCTGTGCCAGCCTGACTGGACAGGCAGAGCAGTGTGTGTGACATGGACCTGCTTGGGTTTTCGCTGGGCAGTGGCGCTAAATCACGCTCACGTGGTGTGGTGTGAAAAACCTTATGCGCACGCACGCACACACACACACACACACACACACACGCACTGCCGCCGCCGTGTCGTCTCTCTCCTCTCTCCCCCCTCCTCCTGCTCCTCCTCTTCTTCCTCCCCCTGCTCATCCTTCTCCTCCTCGTCCTCCTCCTCCTCCTTCCCATCTCGGGCCCACGTCCGACCGCTCCTGGTTGACGATGAACTGCAGCTGCTCGGTCTGCGATTTACAGATGAAAAATGTGTGTTATGTTTTTGTTTTTTTTTTCCTTTCTGAGACCCAGCAGCTGCTGGTTAACAGATAACTCAGGCTGAAGCCGGAGCCCCCCCCCCCAGTCTCTGGGCTGAGCTTGGATTAAGACGATCCTGGACCTTTTTCTTTTTTCTGCAGACAGATAGAAAAAACCATCAAAATAAGACTTTTTTTAAAGTCTTTTTTTTTCAGGTTTTTTTTCTTCACTTTTAACGGAGTAAGTTTTTTTCATCTATAAAACTTCAGTGTAAACCCCCTATTTAATACTTATAACCTGTATGTAAATATGTCAAAAATTTACATATATTGTATTATTCCAGCTGCGTTTCATTGTTATCTGGTTCATCTCCTGTTTATCCAGCAGCCTCCGCTGATGATGTGAGTTAATAAATTCTTTAATAGACACTATTCATCTTAAACCAGAGTAAGAGTGACCATGCCGACGCAGCAGCAGTGAGTTATGTTTTTTTATATTGTTTTTGTCTTTGGTCAAGTCCTGGCCCCCACCCCACCCCCCGCCCCCGCTGCTTTTACCACACTTAAAATGCACCTGCACGATGGCGGAGGGAGTCGGGCAAGATAGAAGCTGCAAATAAACTGCTGGCGGATTTATGCTCCGCGTCGGCAAATAGCTTTTCCATTAACATTAAGAACAGCTTGGAGAGCGGTGGATCAGCGAGGAGCGGTGGCGACGCTTCGCTGCTTTCAGGCCTCCTCTCTTTATTTCCCCTGCACCTTTCATGAGTGGCCTTTTCAAAACATCTTAAATAAAACCGCAGTGAAGCATTTGACTGATCCCATCTGCCGCAGGCCTCCTGTCCAGTAAATGCAGAACCTGCTGAGACGTTGAATCTGTAATTATGACGCTTAGATGGGCAACGCTCTCGTTTCAGTGATTAGTCCAACGTTGTTTAACGGGTGTGTTGATGATGACTGGAATCACGGGGATCGCAAATAAAGATGGAGGAGCTCAGATGAAAATGGGGGATTTTAGTAGAGAATCGACAGGTGTTCGGGCCGTGAGGCGTGACTGAGAGATGAAAACAGGAAGCCAGCGCTCGCGGTTCAAGCATGAAACCGTGGCGGTCGGCCGGAGCTCAAGCGGCTCGTAGATAAAGTGGCCGACGGAAAAATATTTGTTTTCAGTCAGTCGGGAAAAATGACAACTGGCCAATTCCTCATTATGGCTCCGGATTCTCAGATGTGAGGATTTGCTGCGTCCCTCTTGATCATGTATGAGAATAAACTAAACACCTGAGGCGTTTAGGGACGTGTGGTCAGACACAACAAGACTTTAGTGAGACTCCCGTGTTTTTGACATTTCATAAACAAGTTTATCTGAAGAAACCGGTGACACCGGGAAGGTTTCCAGCGCGTTGGGGGAAAACCTGCGACAAAATGCTAATGGTCTTGTTAGGAAGAAAGCGAGCTGCCGGCGGGGGCTGCACGACCCGGCTTGTGCCACAGAGATACCCCCCCCCCGAGGTCAATTACTTCCTGCTCTGCCTCAGCGTCAGTCTCCCGAATGAACTTGGATAGGAATCGTCGTGTCGCTCTGATCCGTTGGACATGAATAAAACATAAAAGCGGTTATCGCCGCGCCGTTCCCTCCACCTCCCAGGTGAAGATTAGTCCACGGCAGCAGCTGATGAAGCCAGACGAGCCGACCCCCCCCCCCAGACTGGACAGGACAAATGGGTGTTACCCGGAGAGGAAGGAGGAGGCAAGGCAGTAATCAGACTGATCCTTCTGCTGCAGCTGCTCGTCGTCACTGTCGGGGTTGAGGGTTCAATTCCCTCCGGCCCCGCTTTTCATCTCGTTTCTCAACTGGTCCGCTGCCGCCGTTTGGCCGTTTGGCTTCGTTCCGCCTGTGAGAGGAAAAGAACCTTTGTCTGTTTTTTGTGTGATTTTTAAAAACCGATGTCAGACTTTATGTCATCGGGGCTCGAGGGAGCGAGCGATGGCGGCCGTGTCATTCATTAAAAAAACCTCGCCCGTACGTTTGTCTCTTTACAACTCTGCGGTTTCTCCCTGCTGAATGTCGAGCTGAGTGACAATGTTGTGAGTGAACGAACATACCGGAGTTTTCTTCGTTCCTCTTCCTCTGACATACCTGTGACACCTTCAGGTGCACAGGGAGATATTTTTATTTTGAAATGTTCTGCGGATGCCGACATGTTTCGCTAAATTCGCTGGAGCGACGTTGCTCTGATCTCGGTTTTTCAAAGAGCACAGTTGCCGTTTTTCGACCGCTTTGAAAAAAAATCCCATTTTTAAAAACCGCCGGGAAGTGCAGTCGCGTTGCCGCGCATCCACCCTCTGGAGAGGCCGCGGCGTTACCCCCTCCCTGCTTTGTGTCAGATGATGCCATGTTGCCGGCCCCGCCCCAGTTAACATGGCACCACGATGCTAACATTGGATCATTTCGAGGCACTTAGAATTTTGCCTTTATTTGTGTTTTCCGAAACACGGTGCACGTTTCCCCGAGTCCGTTTAAATATTTAAGGCCCCGTGTTCTTTCATCCACGTCCGCTTGCTCGTGGTTTTCCTCCTCCCTCGTCATCCCGTTGCGGGTTTGGGTTTTTTTCTGTTATTTTGCGCCTCCTCACGTCATTGGATAGTCGGGGATCGGTCGGTGGCGGGATGTCGTGGCATTTCTGAGCGTGCGCATGAACCGCGGCGAACAAAAGGAGGAGTCGCATGTGAGACGACAGTTCCCGTGACGCTGTGGGCGTAAGAGCACGGGTCGCATGGAGGAGCGTCCGGCCGGGCGGCCGCTCCGCGAGGACGCGGCTCTCCCAGGCGACGTGGATCCTGCCAGCGGCTGCCGAGGCGCTTCGGTCGGTGAACTCGCCTTAGAGCTGAGCGTAGCGCGGGTATTTCATAAGGACGGCAGGTCATGAATATTATTGATGACAGAGTAGCAGAATCAAAAAAAGGAGAGAAAAATTAAAAATTAAACCTAGATTCAGGACTTTATTCTATTTCCTTATTCTAAGCTTTTCCTACATAGAATATTCATCTCGGGGATTTTCTGAAAATAAAGAATCTGAACTGATTTCTTAAGATAAAATATAAGTTTCCACTGAGCTTTGTTTTTTTTCCTTTGTGGAAAGTCTGGTGACAGAAGCTGACATCCAATGAAAAACTCAAACAAAACTTATACATATAAAAATGCTGAATACTTGTGGTAAAGGAAATTCAGCGTTTGCTCTGTTGCCCGTAGCAACAAGGTGAAGGTAGAGGAGGAGGGAGGAGGAAGGGAGGAGGCGGTCAGGGCCTCATGTATTATTCAAACGGCAGAGGAGAACAGAGAAAAGCTCTTCACACAGGAGTTGTCCAGCTGCTGTGTTCTGGAGGTTCAGACCAGATCCAGGATCAGTTGGAGCCGAGCAGCGGCCGAGGCGACCTCGCATCCCGTCGCCATGTCTCGACACTCTGCCGCCGCCGCCGCCGCCGCCGCCATGGTTCCGCCCTGCAATCTCACATCTCACAGTTCTCTGGTTTCATCTGGGGAAAACAACCGGAAATTCGGCACAAACGTCTGCTTCTCATCAGGAACGAAAAATACGCAGGACTCTAAACCAGACTCCAGCGATGTTTTCTTCAATTTTAAGGCTTTTTTTTACACGATGAGCTGAACCTTGTCACCTCTTTTACACAATGACTTTTTTTGGGAGATTTTAGAGATTTTGTGAATTTTTCTGGTTGTTTTTTAAAGTCTGTGTAGAAAACATTGTGTGTGAGAATTTACATGATCAGGTTTCTGCTTGCTTTAGCGTTGTTTTGTTCTTGTTTTTTTAATCTCTGTCTGTAGGCCCGAACTGGACCGTTCCACCTCCCTCCCACCTGATCTCATAAGCTCCTTTCATGCGGCCTGTTCAAGGCAGGAGTGTTTTACCTTTATTCCGCCTCGGCGTTCGGTATGAAAGGCGCAAACATGCGTGGGGGGGTGTTGTTCTGCTGCCGAGCGGATGTCGGCCCTGAACCGGCAACAGAGAATCTGAAAAGAGCAAAGTGTAGCTTAAAATGGACTAAAACAATACATAACATGACTAATTTAGCCAGTTTAGCCAACAAATCCCAGAGATGTTGTCTGTCGTTTGAAGCCGATCTTGCTCTTCGCTCTTGGTTCGATCTGCTGGTGAAGAGGTGGAGCCATCACAAACTCGTCGGCGAATGGCCGTCGTGCGCTCACGACACCACAGCCGCCATGCCGTCTGCAGTTTAAATATCAGAGTTGGCGGAGGTGGCGGAGGTGGCGGCAGCTGCGCTGGTGGCCTTTTAAATTTTGTGCGAATAGTTTCCCATGTTTTTCGAAGTATGATTCTCCAAACTGTTGGCACCAGCCCTGCTCATAAGACCCCCCCACCTCTGTTTCTTTTTATACACAGACTTTTTGAGGACCGGAGACGATCTTGGGAAAGACTCGCCAAGATCCCAGTGCTCCGAGGGGAACGGAGTCCTCGTTGCCGGAGCCTTTTCTCCCTCAGAAGTCAAACATGAAACGCAGGCATATGTAAAACCTACGTTGTTGTTGTTTCCCTCGTCTGTCAGTCACTGACTCCCCTCCCTTCAGTCGAGCCACCACGGCGTCGGGATCATTTCCCCTGACGGCGTTTTTCCCCGGCCCGTGTTTCCGAGCTCGTCCTCCGCAACATTTCTCCGCTGTTTGACAGAGTTTCTCCCTGGTTCATTTCTGCCGTCACAAACGTCGCCGACCCGTTTTCGCTCCCCGTGAATCGAATCAGAGCGCGTCGCGACGGCCCTCGGGAACCGCCACTGGCTGCAGACAGGCGGACGGAACGGCTTCAGGGCCGGTGAACTCCGAAGGTTACAAACATAATCCCCAGAAAAACAACATCTTGCATTTAGGCCGATGAGGTATTTTTTTTACTCTTTTTTTCTCCAGACTATCCTGAGTCTTTGTTGCTGGAGCTCCCCCTGTGGATGCTGGATATTTAACACTGTTCTGATGTCTCAACATGGTGTTGACAAAAAAGTAATATCAGAGACATAAAACCCTCAACCAAGACTTCACCTGAGCAGCGTTGTTAGTGTGTCAGTGTGTGTGTTATGGTGGTTTGGGGGGGGGGCTTCAGCAGGTGTAAAGGGCCCCTTGCACTGTCGGGCTGAGTCAGACTCTGTTGTTGGGATGGTTTAATGGTTTGGTTTAATTAGGCGGCGCAGCAGGAGGCTCAGCAGGTACTCGGCGGCGATGGCGGCTAGATGAGGACGAGGGAAGGATGCTCTGGTTGTGTTTCATTGGGTCTAAAGAGCAGGTGCAACGCGTGCGGCAGCTTCCGTCTCCTCTGAAGCCTCCGGAGTCCGACGTGGCGTCTTCCGACCGTTCCTCAGGACTTGAATCAAGTAGCTGGAGCCAGGAGATACAGGGTTTATTGCGTGTGCAGCTTGGAAGCTTGAGGGAAAATTCAAGCAATCGTTGGGATTCATGGGCATTTTACGGTCACAGAGAAAAGTCCCGTCGCGAGCTCACATTTTGTCGGCCAGCAGGTCCGTGACGCCTCCAAACGACGCAGAGGTCTGGAACGTTCGCCTCCATGAGCGAGGACGGCGATCTGAAGCCCCATCCTGCATCGGTGACGCTCGGTACTTTACACGGATGCCCCCCCCAACCCCCACCCGGTTTCAAATCACCGCCGAGGACAAGTCCACTGCTTTGAGAAAACCGAATCAATACGGCACAGCAGTCCTTGAGAAGGTTTCACTTCTCTATGAAATGAAATCCTCAATCTGGAGATATCAGCCTGTGTGTGTGTGTGTGTTTCTGTGTGTGTGTGTGTGTGTGTGTGTGTGGCCGCTGTGTCTTTTTCAAAGCAGCGAATAGAAACAACAAAATTTGACGATGTCGAGCCAAGGTTTGAGTGTCTTTTTTTTCTTTAATGATATGTTGTCATGAGCAGATTGGAGATGAAAGAATAAATGCATTTATGAATAAATGAATGAATGAATGAATAACTGAATGGATGAATATTCACACGGCTTCTCGCCGTCTCGTAGTGAATTTAATGGTCGTGTTCACCGTCGCTGTCTCACACATTAAATCCTGAAAAATATGATATTTCAATATTTAAATTTCCTCCATTTTGCAGGAAAAAAAATCTTATTAAAACCATGAATCATCCCCGATAGTGACAAAGGGCATTTTTTTTATTATTAATATTATTATTATTATTATTATTTGGCCATACCCCCCAGTGGTCCAGTTATCGGTCCTTTTCAGTCGTGGGGATGCATGATGCCGCTGGCTTCGTCTGTCCGTCAAAGTGATGCTCCTTCTCCAGAACGGACCGTCTGGACGACGCCCCTTGCAGCGAACCAAGGCGAGGGGGGGCTGTCCCCGCCCTGCTCACGGGGCCAAATCCGCGGAGGATTGTTACAAGTTACTTTAGCCGTAGGTCAGAAGAAAGACAAACCACCGTGATTGACGAGTTGAAGAGAGCGAGCCCCCAAACCCCCCCCCCCCCCCCCCCCAAAAGCTTCGACCAGAGTGACCCTCTGCGGAGACCCTTTGGGGTGAAGTGCACTTTAAATAAATTGAAGCAGGGGCCCCAGCAGAAGCCGTGTGTTAGGTGGATTCTGGTACCGGGGGCCTTGGTCGTTCGGCCGTGGACCTCAACAGACGCCGTGCTGTGTTACCGTCGATTGGCGAATCTGTGAGCGTGACCTGACCCGGCCACAAACACTGGCCGGAGCCCTTAACGATCTCAGGTGGCGCTGCTGAGCCCGCAGGTCTCCGGGAATGTCTGAGGGCAGATAGGACATCGGGTAAAGCCCGAACTCGCCGTCTTCCTGTCCGTGGCCGGCATTGCCTGCGCTGCCGTGGTGACGGGGTTAAAGGACGCGGAGAGCTTTACAGGCCTCAGGGCAGCGGACAGAAGTCGAGGTATCGACATCCGTCAGAACTGCAGCGGTGGGAGGGAAGGGGGGGTGTCAGATAATGAGGCGGGGGGGGTCTGGGTGGCCATGGCGACCAGGCCGGGCTCAGGGGATTTGGGCGGTGGATGTGCCTCCAGGCGGGCGGCTGCTGCCACGCTCCGCCGGCTTCTTTAGTTCTGCTCCGGTCCAAAAGAGGGAATTATGTGCATCTCAAATCCCTGTTTCTGCTGTAAAATGTATGAGGGCGAGGAACCTGAACACAATAAGGCTGGGGTTCACTACAAACACACACACACAAATATATCAGCAGCAGCCAGCATCTGCCACACGGGTTTCAGACTGGAAAACGCTGTGCAGCTCGTTTCCTTCTGGTCCGAACACGGAGGAGACGCTCGCATTTGCATTCTGGCGTCTGTTTGTCGCCAGCTGGAGCTGGAGGTTGTTGTTGTTGTTCAGCTTAATCCCAAATTGTCTGGGTATTAAAAATTGTTTCCCTTTGAGACCCACAAACAGGAAGCGGGACACTCTTGCCTCACCGTCGCACATGAACACACACACACACACAGTCAGAGAGGATCGGCGGCGTTCGGCAGCACTCCGTGCCGCTGATGGATGCGGCCGCCGCTCAGGCCTAAGCGGGCGTGGACGGCGGCCGGTGGGGACGGACGAGCGGGATTTAACGTTTGGACTCGGTCATTTCCAGGTCAGAGGACATTTGGCAGAGGTTGAAAATCGGTTGAAAAGTGAACTCTTTTTTTTTTTGTTGTCTACATTACATACAGCTGTTTATATAACATCTGGGAATTTTTCCCGCCTTTGATTTAAGGTCTTAACCATAGAACATCTTAGCTGATATGAAGCCAATTGGGATTTTCAGATTAGGTTGAGATTCTCAGGAATGCTGTAAATTAGCATATGAGCGGCGGTGGGTGGTTATCATTGCCTCAGAAGTGTCATATTAGTGCACCATGTCTTGAACCTGGTGTCTATTGGTGTTTTAGATCTAAATCTGTTATTAGCAAATCCTTTTATTTACATTGTTAGTTACAGTTTTTTTGAAACTATGCAAAGGTTGTGATGCAGAGTATTGAAGGGAAAACTTGGCTTCTGTCATTCGGACCCACTCTGGTCCTAATGGAGGACCAGAGCGGGTCCACATGACGCCGTTTGTCCCACGGCTGCCCCAGATGCTCCACATCGGGGCCGGGATGAGCTCTCTGCCTTTTTTTCCGAACATCCGCCTGGAGGATTTAACCATGAGCACCGGACCATCTCGGCCCGATGGTGACGATCACGTGAAAGCTCCGGAACGAGCGAGGCAGGCACCACCTCTGTGTGAGGTTTCGGCCATGACGGGAACCTTGTGAAGCCTGGGGTCCGGTCCGAATGCGAGGTGAAAGGTCGTCGGCGCGGCGCGACCCTGCCACGGAAAGAAAGAACCTTGTGGTGCTGCATTTTTTTTAAATAAACAGAGCAACGAGTGGATGAGACACGTCATCTCCACTCTCGTTTGCTTTCCCTCGGTTTACGCCAGACAGCCACGATTCGCCACGATTCGTCATGCAGCCATCACACAGTCTGACGGCGTCTCGGCCGGACTTTGATCTGGGCCGGTCTTGTCAGCCGCCATTTACACGGTCGGGGACGAACCGCCGGGCTCTTTTCTTCCCCGCTGTCACCAAGAACACCGCCTCCTCCGGTATACGAGCGTGACCAGCTAGGAGATGCAGAGACTCTGTAATCCTGTAAACAAAGTGAGGGGGGTGCAGGGTTCAGTGCCCAGTGATTCCAGCCCCACGTCAAATCTGGCTCCTGGGTTTGCGAGAAATACCCGCATTCACAAAGCTTTGGTGCGAATGGATCATCCGAGGGAAAAAAAGCCATATGTGAATCTGTAAATCTGATGGTGTATAAACGGAGAGATCAGATTTTCACATGGCTCATACGTTTTTTCTGAACTGACCCTAGGGGGCCTCCGTAGACTTTATTTCACAGAAAAATACCTGAACAGTTAAGTCAATTTAAGTCGAGGGACGACTAGAGTTTGGTCGTAGATCTCGGGGACGTTTCCCCCCGATCCAGGAGGGTTCTTCGGCTTCTGACTGACTGGGGGGGTGTTCAGCTGTGGTGGGGGTCGTCACGGTGGCCGTTGATGCCAATTGGTTCATAAGTGCTGGCAGCTTTTGTAACGACGGTCGTTAGAGTCGTTGGAGTCGCCTGAGGCCAAGTGTGAATGTGTGTTTAGGAGATAAAAGGTCAGCGTTATAGATGGTGGTGGTGGTGGTGGGTGGGGGGGGGGTGTTGTAGACCCCCTCCTCTGTTGAGGGCAGGTTTCTCTTCTTGGACATAGAGCGCCTCCCTCAGACCGTCTTCCAGGGACCTATGGCCGAGTTCCGTCGCCCCGGACTCCTTGAACCGGAGCCGGGAGAATCACCTGGTTAAATTTTCAGAAATATCAGATCAATAATTTCAGCCAATCAACTCAGTGATTCCGATTCCGGTTCTGATGGATCCCGATCAAGAATAAGGTGTGAATCTGCTCAGCTTTCATGTGACAACATCAGGCTTCCACCTAGAACCTCTCAGACGAGAACAGGGTGATTGCAGGTCTTTGCTCAGTCAACCTGGAGTTATTCAGAGAGTCTGTGTCATTAGATTCATCAGGCAAAAGCACTGGTGGAAAACTCGCTAGGACTCAAAGGGTTAAAGGCTTTTTAAAGAATAAAATCCACAGAGCGGCGCAAAGGGAAACTCAGCCTCGTGTGAAAAACCAACCCTGTTTTCCTTCCAACCTGGAAACAAACTCTGAAAGCGAAGTGAAGTTTCCGGTGTTGGACTCGAGGTGTTTTCTGTTGCGGTGTCGCCGCTCGTGAGGATTCAACAACTTTTCTCGCGCTTGTTGTTTTGTATTTTACTTTCTCGTCCCTCGAATCCGAAAGTTAATTTTCCTTCCTGCTGCTCTCCGCTCTGGTTCCGCTGTCTCCAAGCGGATGGTTCACCCGCCCCCCCATTGTCACCCGCCCAACGGGCTTCAGGGTATTTGCGGCTGGTTGGTACAGTGGCCAGCGGCGGCCATTTTTAGGAGCAGGGACGGTCCGCAAACAGTAATTACAGGCCATTACACGGCTCTTCAAAGTCCACTCAGCTGTGGTCTGTGACACTTCCACCAATACACACCACACTCAAGCACACACACAAGCACACACACAAGCACACACACACACTGGCAGGAATTTGTGGCTTTTATCTCAAAGAAAATGTGGATAATTTAAGTCGCCTGCACATTTCTGAGTCTTGGCCTGTTATTATAAGACAAGACATGACTCCCTTCACAGGCTGCCAGCAGTGTGTGTTGTGTGTGTGTGTGTGTGTGTGTGTGTGTGTGTGTGAAGCAGTGATGTTAAGGTCCAGCACTGTCCAGTAATAATCTGCCCTGCTTCCTGATAAGAAAATGCTTTTTCGTAGATGAACATCAATAAGTCGCATCCTGGCATTTTTTTAACTTATCAGCAATAAAAACCTTAGAGAGCAGAGCTGACTGGGGATAAGCAGCAGGTCTCTAAAGGAATGCGTTCAGCCCAGCTCAGACCAGGACCTGGGGAAAACTGCCAGACCACATCTACCGACGGACAAAAATAAACCTTCCCACTGCTCAGAGTCTGGGACTTGACAAGTTGTACGTCCCTCCCTGCACCCAGCTGGGTTTCGCGGATGGGAAAGTAAAGGCCAGAGCTCGGACCCACAAAACCGAACGGCCCCGAGGCCCCGACCTCAGGAGTCCGGGACCTCGGGGCCGCCTTGATTCCTCGATGCCTCCGGTGGCTGTTGGTCAACAAACAGATTCAATGGAGATCTAAAGGGGAACCAGAACGGGTTCCAGGTTCTGCTCCAGAAATGTCAAAACCTCAGCACCAAAAAAACCCAAAACAGCTTCACATTTGTAATAAGGAACTAAAATGAAATGAAAACTAAAAAAAGCCTCGGAGGGACTTTAGTCAGCAGCGTGTTGTGTGGTTCATTCCGCACTAGGAGTCCCAAAGAATATAGAATAAATTTGAAAAACTACAGTCTATCGGTTTTATTTGGATAAATCTGCTTTTAGTCGGCTTTAATAAAGAGAAAAGGTGAGTGAAAAATTAGTGTCCATGGATCAGGGAGAAACCAGGTTACGAAGACCGAAGAATTCCTTTGGTGAAATGTTTTTTTTTAATAGTTTTTTCCAGGCTCATCCCATAGTCGGTCACATAAACGCGAGCTCCGTCAGCCGGACGGGAAAAGTCCGGGCAGCAGACGGTTTGGTCCTTCACTTCATTTCCGTGCTCATTTTAGCTCCTTCATCTTTGGCAGGTGTTTTGTTTTGCCCTGACCAACCAGGAAGAGGCCGATACTGATGATGCCATTCGACTCAACACAGAAGCTGAGAATGCAACATTTGTCATGTCGTTTGAAGAAATATATGGATTTAATTGTGGGTTTTTTTTCTGTAAGTTGATCTACGACAACCTGCACAGCTGAAACGTCTCCTCCACACTTTTAAGCGTTTTACCGCCATTTTTAAGGGGTAACCAACTTCCCCCGATTTTAATCCCAAATACATGGATCTGATTGGTCCGTTGGGACGAGCTGTTAGCTTCCAGGGCTATTGTGCTTCCTGTAGCCTCAAAGGCCAATTTATGCTTCTGTGTCAAACCTTCGCCGTAGCCTGACGTCCACCAACCAAGGAATGTAACTACGCATCGCGGCGATGGGGACGTGAGAGCTGTGATTGGTCGGCTCAGTAGCACCGCATGTCCGGCTCCTCCTCCTTCGCTGCTGTCGCACAGACGTCTCCTCCGACGTCTTCTTTCGTTTCTGCGTCACAGTAAATTCAGGAAAAACTAAAACTGCTGCACCCGTCAGCTCAGCGAGGGACCCAACACAGTGGCATATGAACGCCAGCTAGTGATTTGGTGGTGTAACTGCACAATGATGCCAACTTAGAAGTTTAAAAAGCTCATGACGGCGTAGGTTTAACGCAGACACATAAATTGGTCTGTAGAGCTCGGACTGACTATTTCTAGTTTTTCTTTACCCTGAACCCGGCAAGTCCGATGTTCCAACACGGTCTCATTTGTATGTGTCACAGAGAGAAACCACACATTCCCTACCCAGGAAAGTAAGAGGCCCATGTTATGAAACCCGACTCCCGCTTTGCTCATTAACGATGCCTCCGACCCGGCAGCCTCCCTCGGAGGGCTGTCAGATCACAGATCCCCGTTCTCCTCCGTTTCCGTGAGCCCAGCTGTTATTTCCCAGGCGGTAAACGCAGCAGATACACTCACCTGTAGTTCAGGTGTCTGCGGCGACATGAAGCCTTATTGCTCTGGCTGATAAACAGTCGTCTCCTCTCTTGTGCGTTGCGGGGAAATGTGTCCACGTCTTCCTGCCTGCAGCTCTGCTCCCTGTCTGATTTTATTCCTCATAAACTCATAACACTGTCGGGCTTTTTCGGTGAGGGTGAGCGGTTCGATGGGCGGGGACGTCAGGCTATCCCGCCAATATCTGTGTGGGCGTTGCGGGTCTGGACTCGCCTGATTGATCTCCCTTTTGTTCTGTCTCTGCGTTGCAGATCTGTCGGAGAAGAAGAGCGACCTGAGGGTTTGCGACGACTCCACCTGTCGATTCGGGGGCGTCTGCAGGGACGACGGCGCTCAGCTCAGATGCGTCTGCCAGTTCCAGGTAGATGGGATCATCTTTTTCTTCCTCACAGGCAACATCTCACGCGCATTCTCGTCGCCATCGCATCTCATGTGCGGAGCCAAACCGACGGTGTCTTGACGTTAGTCTTTAAAAACTCCTTACAAATATATTTAGTATCAGAAATTCTTAAAGCAGTTGCTCGCTTAGTTTTTGAAGTTACCCTGAATGGCCTGAATGTTTTCTTATTTTGAAGTTGGAGGGCGGGGACCCACGGCCGGCGTTGGTTCGATGGGCTGATCGGGCGATTGGGGGCACGTGAGACGGGATGGGCGACACGCGTGTCCCTTTTCTCCATGTCGCTGGATCAATCCTGCTGTTCTCTGCTCCACGCTGAGCCTCGCGGTGTTTCCGTCACTGTGGTCGCATGGTGACGTTTACCTCCCTTTAATGTGAAAATCAGGAACCTGGCGTGAAAATCAAACCTTTGTAAAAACCTCTTTTTAGCTTTTTGCAAAGTCGGTTCTGCGGTTAATCACTTAATAAGTTTAAGTGTTTAATTAAAGCCAAATGTTCTGGCTTGTCTTTTAACAGTCGGAATTGTTTAGCTTGGCTCTTGTTTTTAACACGCAGACTTTTTTTTTTGTTGTATAATACTGTGTTTACGCTAAGTATCGTGACTCTTCATTATCATATCTTAGTGTTGATTATCACAACAGCAGATATTCTTCTCAATAACCCGCGCGTTCTCATGTAAAAATGATAATCAGATCGAGGCGCTTTCATCACAAATCGGAGAAAATGAGCCATTTTCATCTGGACACTAGCTCACATTCATGTTCACGTTTGGGATTCGGCCCAGAAAGCGTCCTGGACCTGGTCCAGTCCCACTGACAGAGAGCTGCACCCTGGCAGGTCTGCGTTTATGGACCTGTTGCTCTGACAACCTGCTCCTGATCGGCTCCACAAAAAAAAAAAAAAAACCATTAAGTCCCAGATGCATCAGGAAACAGGAGGCTTCCTGCCGTCGGTTCCTCTCCAGCTGACCCGTTGTGCCTGTCGCATATTTAGCGACGCGAGCGGAACAAAGAGTGGCAGCCGTGGGAGGGGCAGCGTCTGGAAAAAAATGAGCGATGGGTCGCTCCGTCGCCGCAGTAACGAGCCGTCAAGCTCCGAGCTCCGGAAGCCGAGGCTGCGCCCATTGCTCCCGTCCGCTCAGGCGGGACGGACGGCACTGAGCAATGAGGCTGCCGACGCCGTCGGGGCGTTCTCACCGGGGCCCGAGCGAGACGGCGGCACCAGGGAGCCGTCGGCCGTGTGAAGGGACAACGAGGAAACATCTCTGCTTTAAGCTTGACCATCTGGTCCATGGTCATCTGCATGGAGAAAACACTGATAATTTATTTTTCCTAAATAAAATAAAGGTTCCAATTTTGACGCCCTTTCACAATAAAAAGCGGAAAAAGGCAGGGAATCAGTCACCCAGTAATGTAACTGAAGTTTCCTTTAGCTTTCCGCCTTAACACAGGGTTTTTGCCCCGGTTGTGGCTGCACTGCAGGTCTGACTCAGGGTGGACGAAACAATTCCACCCCTGGCTTTTTTCAGGCTCCAGGGAAAATCAACGTCTGCCTTTTCGATTTAAAGTCAACATTCAGTATCGGTTGACGCTGGAACGTCAACCAAAAGTGCTTGAACCAAGCCAAACCGAACCGAACTGTGCCGCCTGCGCACCGAGGTCGAAGTCTGCAGCAGCCTTATCCTCCACGGTGCTAAAATAAGCTTGAAACACATTAAAAGTCTGTAGATTCTCTGCAGGTATTTGTGTATTCACAGTATGTTGGAATGTAAATCACTCACAGTTTGTACATCTCACACACACAGACACACACACCCACACCTTTACATGTGTGGGTTTTAGATGACAGAGTCTCATCAAAGTTATTTCAGAGCCTGATAGAAGTTGGCTCCTGCTCCCCTGATGGACCTCCTTCCATCTGCTCCACCCGCCCACCTGCAGGCAGGGCAGCGCAGGCAGAATATCAAACGCCCCCACCGGACCGAGGCCCCTCGTTCCCGCTCCGCAGCCTTTCATTTAAAGGACTAATGTGCGAGATTTCCCACTAAATAAACTCTTCCGTTTGGCTCGAGACCAGCGGGGATCCGTCTATGTCTTGGTCATTAAAAACATTTCCTCTCCGGTAAACAGGGGCACAGCTTCAGTCAGCGCAGACAAACGGAGGAACTCGAACTTCTGTTGTAAAGTGACGATAATGAGCTCCGGTCCGTGCTTCCTGCCTCGATGCGAACCGAGAAACGGTGCGATTCCGTTGGACAGAAGGTTCGTGCTATCGCAGCTTTAAGGAGAACCAGCGGAGGGTTCGGATGGGCGGAGGCTTTCTCTTTTCTACACCCATGTTCAGGTTTAAATTCCCAACTTTTGACCGTGCGAGTTTTCTTTTCGGAAAACATCTTAGTTGCCAAAGCTTTGCTCTTTTTAAACGAGGAACAGGTGGTTTATCATGACTGCTTGTACTTGTTTTAAAAAGCTTTGTGAAAGCGGGAGGAAAAAAATGAGAAAAGACAAGATTAATGTTCACACGGTTCAACTCACAGATAAAAGAAACTGGAAAAACAGCAAAGCAGCAGGTCACAGCGCCAAAGCAGAGACAAAATAATCATGAGGGAAGAAGCTGTGCATTGTCATAGAAGTGGATTGACTGGAAAATACAGTCTGGTGACGTTCTGACTGGATGCCCTCAATAATTTCAGCAAAAGGAAAAGTGCTCCGACGACACCTTAAAAAAAAAAAGAAAGAAAAAAAGGTCAAAACTGAAGCAGCAGCAGCAAAATATTCTGACTTTTGGTCAATAATAAGGGTTAAATTACAAACTGAGTTATTTCCTCATCAGTGTTGTCACAGGCTGAAGAGGTAAAGTTGGAGACGTTCCCTGTGAACTCGGGCTTTTCGGGCTTACACCTGATAGGTTTCTCTTTATTTGATTTAAAAAAAAAAACAGTTTCAACCAAGCAGTAATCCTTCAAAACCGGGTTAAGATTTTACCCAAAATCTAAAAGATGCTCCATCTGATCGCGGTTTCTGAGACAAGATCTTGTATCCACCCAAGCACTAGGCTGCTCTCAATACTTTTTGGAGCTTATGCCAAAAGGGCATCTCGCTTCCAGCAGGGGGATCTACAGGCCGGAGCACCGCCGCCCCGTGAAAGGACAGGGGACGGTGGCCGATCCTCGTCGCGCTCGCCTGAAAAAACCCTTCACCTCGGACTGGAGGGAGGAAAAAAACACGGAAAACAAAAACGTCGTCGACGCCATGCTCCGCGGCGTCTGATGAGACCGTTCCCTCTTCCCCTCGATGAGCTTAGAAAGCCGCCATATTTCTCTCTAATGTGACTGTAATTACGACGAAAGGGCAGCAGGTGTGAGCGTACGTGAGAGTGTGTGTGTGTGTGTGTGTGTGTGTGTGTGTGTGTGTGTGTGTGTGAAGCACTATTGTTCAGTATAATCTGCCGTTTTCCAGATAAGAAAATGCTTTTTTTTTTTTTTTTTTTTTTTAAATCGATGTAACATTCACAATGAATCCCAAGGGAAATGTTGCTGAGGCAAAAAACACCAGCAAGTTTCCGCTGAGAGTTTTTGGGAATTGCATCCGTTCTCAGTCTCGGTTTCATCCGTGAGCAGCACGGCGGCAGGTCCAGGCCTGTTTAGCCTAGCTTAGCATAAAGGCTGGGAGCCAGGGAGTCTCCCTGAGTCTCCCAGATGGTTGAACGACATTGTGGCCTCATGCTTATGTCACTTAGCAGCATTTTTCGAAACCCGTATGACTGTGTGCGACCTGAATCCTGTACCGGATGCACTTAACCAAACCAGAATCTATCGCGGATTCTCTTTGGAGCTTAACCCTCATCGTTCAACGTCACTAAAATGCGTCGTGTCTGGTCTGCTGTCGGGCCTGGGGGAAAGAGAACCTGAGAGCGTGGAATGCCGCCAACGGCGCCCACTTGAAGCGGGGCAGGAAAAAGGCTGATGACGTCACCCGCGGATTATCCACCGATCCGGAGAACAGCAGGGAACCGCGAAGGCTCGATATGACATGAGGACGATTGCCGACAATTCCTTTCATGGAAAAACAAGCGCATGTCTCCATTAGACTGATCTGTTTTTCACCAAAGTGCTGACGAAGCAAACCAAGAGGCAGCCTGACAGGCCGATGCCTCGTTTCTCAGTATCAAAGGAAATAAAAACCATCTTCTCGCAGCTGGAGTTTGGAGGTGAAGGAGACAAACTGCCAGAGTGCCAGAGGCGTTCGAAGACGACGAGCGGGAGGACGTCCCGCCGCTCGGCCCCACCCCGATCCCTGAGCTCCAGCTCGCGAGTCGGGCCCCCGCGTGCCGGATGGGTTTTTTTTATCGCGATCCAGGAGTTTGGGTCATTAACAAATTCCCACAGCGCGGCGGTCGTGGACGTCACCAGAGCTGATTGCGGCGCGTAAACCTTCGCCGTGAGTTGGCTGTGGGGGGAGGTCGGCAGGGTCATTTCTGCAGGGATCCCTGCTAAATGATTGATAGCTGTGAGTTAATAGAATATGGATTGCTGGACGCTGATACGCGTCCTTGGCAGATGCGGTTTGTCCCCAGCCGCCATGCAGAGAGAACCAAGCCCCCCCATCCTCCTCCAGCTACTGAGCGGGCTCCATCGCGTTTAATACTTAAAGGCGCCACGCGTTACATAACCCATGCCTTCGTTTCATCTCAAACCTCATGCTGCGGAGCACAGAATATTTTCTCTGGCGCCGGCAGGGATCTAGACTTTCACAATATCGGCTTCCCGCTCTCGCACCTCTTCAACTTTCTCAGCGGTGAGTTGACAAAACACCTGGTGACCTTCACGTCGGAGCTTTGACGTCTGTGTGGCTTTGGCCACAAGCAGGAAAGTCCCGTGTGTCCTTGACCTCTGACCTCTCTGTTGAAGCAGAGATGTTATTTGCTCTTCTGCCCGAATGATCCTTTTCTTGTTTTTGTTTTATGCTATTTTATGTTTTATGAGTCGTGAAGACAAAGATGTTTTTCTCTTTATTTAACAATCGGAACTATGTGACCAACAAACTAAAGTTGCTGATTTGTTGATTTTACTTGACATTTCTTTACTTATAAGAGGAGAAACTTTAGTGTGAAGCAAACATTTTTATTTGCACTTTTCTGCACTTTCTGTCTTATACATGAAAAATGTAAGACTTAAGATGAAACCTGTCGATCTGTGGTTTAGTTTGAGCTCATGCAGCTCCGTGTTCATCTCTGTAGTGCCCCCCCCTCGATCCCGGGTCAGTCAATAGGCCCAGGTGGGGGGTGTGACGTCTCCTGGAGTGTTTCTGTTTTATGCCACTGCCAAGCTGCAGCACCAGGTTGACTTTTTTTAGTCCGGACCGAAACATCTCAGAGACAAAATGAGGCTTGGACATTCACGTTCCCCCGAGGATGAACTGTAGTAGCTTTGGTGATCATAAGACTATTCCTCCAGTGCCACCATCAGGTCAACATTTGATTTTGTTCACAACTTTGTTTCATGAACAAATACCTGCAGCACCAACTATGATCTAATTCTACAGTCTATGAAGCGCAGGAATATAAAGATTTATTATTATTATCTACACTTGATCTTTTGTTAGAGCCAGGCTACTTCTAGTCAGTACCAAAGGTCAGATGACCAGGCAGGGTGTGTGTGTGTGTGTGTGATTGTGTGTGTGTGTGTGTGTGTGTGTGTGTGTGTGTGTGTGTGTGTGTGTGTGTGTGTGGATATATGAAACACACAGTTTAACATATAAACAAAATAAAGTTTCCAGATTTTCTTGGCTCTTGATGGAGCAGCTCTCTAAAGGAACTTCCTCTGGGAATAAAGAACTGATTTTTAAACCCAAATAACAAAACTGTGTCTAGCCAGACCGTCCCAGAGCTTCATCCGTTTTCCCTGTAATTAGTTCCAAATTACAGTCTGTTACTCGTCCCCCAGAAACCCTGGCAGGAAGTTATCACAGACTTTCTAGAACAAAGGGTGAACGGGCCTGAGAAATCTGACCAGGGATTCGCTGTCAGCCTGGGTTACTCGACATTACAACAAAAAAAAATTGTTCACATTAACACACCCGCAGTGTTGAGGTTCAGCACTCGGGCCGGGTCCGTGTTGACAACATCCCTGTGGGAACCACGACTCTTATACACCAGTTAAAAACTGTTTTCCGGAGTTCTGGCGAAGGGAGTCCCAGATCCCCGTCACGTTCGGGGCGTGTCCGGCGCCTGGCGAGCCACGAGCCGTGGTCACATGGAGACCTAATTAACACTTGATTGTCTTTGATTTTTCCAGTGCCACAAGAACTACATCCCCGTGTGCGGCTCCAACGGAGACACCTACCAGAACGAGTGCTACAGGCGGCAGGCGTCCTGCAAACAGCAGAGGCTCATCTCCCGGGTGTCGGACGGTCCCTGCTCTGCCGGTGAGTCCTCCGGGAGAACCCGGGGGGGGGGGGGGGGGGTTAATGCTTAATAGCTTCTTATGAAGACGTCACAGAAGCTCTGGTTAAAGGCTTAAAATGAAGAAGAGTCTTGCACAGTTAAAATGTATAAGAAGAAATTACTCAATTCATTTATCTACCCACAAGATTGGGGGATTGATTACACAGTTTTCCTGTTTTGTTTGAAGCTGAACCTACTAAAATATGAATTATAAAGAATTCTCAAATTCTTGTCCGCAGCTTCACCAGATTTCAGGTTGATATGCTCAAATACAAAGGTTCTTTTAAGGCTCATGTGGTTGTAGTTGAAGTAGAAGCTGTTGGAAGATGCTTTCATTAACTATAAAATATGACTAATAAACTTCTAATTTCACAAATTGGTAGCGTATAAGATGCTATTGATTTTGAGACCTGGATTTCGAGATATTTTGTTATTGAAATTTTAACTGACATGTTTTTATTTGTACACCACAACAAATGATGATGTCACGTTCACCCTTACACTGATCCACTGCCACCGACTGCTCAGGCGATTAACCAACACCCCCCCCCCCCCCCCCCGAGCACTTCTAAAATTAGTCAGGGGTGGCCAGTTCAGGCTCGAAATCAGGCTTAATCCCCACACTGTATTCGTAACAAACTAAGCTCCATTCACCTCTGGTGAATTGGGCCGGAGACAGAAGTCTCAGAGACAGACACCTGAAAACCTGGACCGATGAGAAACCAAACCTGTCGGTGTGGAGAGATGCTGCCAGAGCTAGAAAACATGTCTGTAATTTGGTGGAACTAATCCTAACTAATAAGAGGCCTTGCAAAGCCTCTGCATCTTTCTCTTTTAAAGCCCAGACTTTAAACATTAAATTCACACTCACCTTTATGACTTCAGATCCTCACAACCATCAAATTTGCACATTTTCTCCAGAGGCAATGGGAACCCAGCGGTTATTGTCCAGTTTCCATGGTTACAGAGCCAACAATAGTGCATGACTTTGCATCTGTAAACAAACTAGCTGCCCGCATCCAGACTCACTGTCTCTACGGCAACATTACACTTATCACTCCATGATATTTGTAATATTTATAACCAGAGCCTTATATTCGTCCATGCCAGGCGCCCCCCCCCAGCCCCCCCCCCCCCCAGCCCTGCCTCCCCCTCCAAACCCTGGAATTCCACCGCTCAGATTGATTTTGGAGAACGAGCCAGTTAATCAGCTGCAGATCAATTTTAATTAGGAGCCGTGGATGAGAGCCGTTAGGAATCCTCCCGGAGAGCCGAGCAGTCCCTAAACCAGAGTCCAGGGACCCTCTGAAGTCCTTGAGAGGATTCTGAAGAGGCCGCGGTGAAACGAGGGCCCCTTTAATTTCTCTCAGTGGCCTCGCGGTCGAGGAGGAGACTCCCTAATGACTCATAAACACAAGCCTGCGATTTACTAATACACAGAGTCAGAGGACTCGGCTTAATCTGTTTGATAAATATCTGCAGTCTAGAAATAAATCTCAGGTAAAGACTGCTCACCTGTGGTCGGACCTGATGCGCCCCGGTCAGCGTGGAGGACGGGAAGCGGCCGTTTACAGGTCGCCGCTGTTTCCTCTGCAGCGTTGGCCGGTCGACGAGTTAAATATGAGGCACCGGTGGCTGTAATCTCATTGCCAAACATGGCACGAGAGTCTGACAGAGTCTGGTAAAAGACAAACAGGTGCCTGCAGGGAAGCAAAGGAACAAAGAAATCACTACACAATCACTACAGAAATCAGATTTTTGATTTCACAGCGGTAATCTTGTCGCTGTAAATCCTCATTCGCCGTCCATGTAGCTGTCCAGTAATCAGATTTCTGGATTAGCCATTTTCAGGCACTGTCAGACAGTGAGCTGTTGTCACCGATGCCTCCGCTGTTTCCAACGTAAAAGCAACGAGAAATTACGTTTATAGGCAACTAATTTGCAACAGCAAATGCATTTTAAACGAAATATAATTGCAACAGGATCATGTTTTCTATTAACATAATGAGGAAATGTTAATTAAATTATTTGACAAGTTGAAAATTTGTTGATACTAAACGTATCAGAAAATGCTCACAGACGATGTGTTTGTGTTCCACCAAACCATCCGATCTTGCGGTAAACTCCCCTTTATGGTTTGGGTTGAAACTCTCAGAAGGCCTGGTTTGGGTTTGGGAAAGATCCTGGTCTGGTTTAATATGGAAAAAGTTATTAATCTGTTGTTGGGACTGTGAAAACCCAGAGTTGTAAAGTCCTGTGTTATCAGCCTTAACCAATGGATCTGTCCCTCGCAGTGGATTTCCTTGCCCTTTACGCTGTATTGTTTAGGTCTGTTTTTCATCTGAGCATCTGCGTAGCCTCATAAAAGCAACAGCTCCAGGATTTTAAAGAAATAAAACGTTAATATAATGGTAATTAATTAAATGTAAACACCCTGATTGTGAGTTTAAATGCTACACAAGCTGAAAGAAATTTTCGGATTTTTTTTCGGACGGATTAAGATGCCAAACAGGGATCCGATGAGTTAATTCTACTTAAAATGACCTGATGACTGGACCTCATCGTCTCGTGGTGCTTTTCCTCTGCAGCAGACTTGATCCAACTGGCCCCAAGCAAGGCTGAAACTGAAACCCTGTTACAGTCACACGGTGCTGATGAAAACACATGGACAAAAGTATCCAGCGCCTGAATATCACAGCTACGTTGACCTGACCTGACCTGCTGCCCTGACGGACTCCACTCCTCTGGTGTCAGTTTTTCCACCAGATTATGAACCTGCTAGGGCATCAGTGAGGTCCAGCACTAATGCAGGTGGTCAGGTCTGGCTCGCAGTACAGCGTGCCGCTCAGTCCCAGAGTCGTTGGACGTAGTCGAGTCCAGAACTTCCTGCCGACCCTTCAAGCTCTCCCACGCCGGACTGGGAAAACCATTTCTTTTTGGATCCCGGCTTTGTGCTGCTGAAACAGAAAAGAGACAAACACAAAGTTGGAAGAAGAGTTTTGTCAAAAATATTTTCCCTTCATTGGAATGGGGGTGTTCAGGGGTCCTCTCAGATTTACCATATGAGAGGGATATTGTCAAGAGGCGGCTTTTATTTCCTGAAACCTGCCAGTTTATTGCTCAGCAGCTGGTAGACCTCCAGTCATAAATCAGACCCATACTATGGCAGAAACAAAGCACTAACAGGTTAGCATTTTCTCATCAATACCCCCAGCGGACCCTCCAGATCCTACAGGCCAGTCAGGGTTTATGTTGTCATCCCACTCCTGAGAAATGTGTTGGGGAAACTTATAGTAACACAACCGCAGCGGTGCTGGTGGCGGCGGTCAACTCCGTCTGCAGGGGCAGTGGCCTGATTTCCCAGGAGGCACTGCCCGGCTCTCTGCTCTTATTACACATTACACCGGGGATCAGTCGCTGCGATACGCCCTCCGCTTCCATCGCCTCCCTCCTGTCCTCCTGCAATTTCCTCTCCCTGAGATTTATGCTTCCTGTAATTGGAGCATTCGCCGTCTGTGAGCCAAGGCGATGGCACAAGTACTCAGTTGAGACCCCCCCCCGACCCCCACGGTGCAGGAGAGGAGGAGGAAGAGTAGAGATTCAGCTGCTTTCTGAAGGGAGACTGTGAGGTTATAGGAGGTAGAAGGGCTGAGCCCCTTCGCTGGGATCTGATCATGGGTCGACGGTGGGTTTAGCTCCAGAGCTGAAGGTCCTAACCTGCGCACCCCCCTCAGGCCAGAGTTATTACTCTTCAAAATTTGTTATTATTGGTTCGCTGAACGAAGACAAAGACGTGAAGGTTGTCAGAGACGCCTGAAGCTGAGAGAAGATTTGGTTTAAAAGAAGACGTGACATTGTGAACCGTTTGTCCATCACCTGGGGCTTCCCTTGACCTTAACTTTTAATAATGTGCTGAGGCTTTGTGACAAGGTTCCTCTTCACTCTTTCTGTATTTAAAAAAACCTCGACGTTTTGGATACACACCATTAAAAAGGCTAAATTTCATAATAATCAATTTTCCTAATTTTTATTGGAACATGAGACGGAAGACTGTGCTCAAGCCATTTTGGGCCATCGACCGGCCCATCCAGAGCATCCGGACCAGCATCCTTTTGTCCATACTGGATATTGTGCACCTCATGTTGGTTGGTTTGCAGGTGGAAAGTAGTGGCGAAGGATGTTTAATCATCTGTCTTCCCTAGACCTCTACTACGTATTTTATTTTCCTAAATGCCTAAACAGTTTGTTGGTAGCACGTCTGGATCTACACAATCATCCACAGCGTTATTACTTGTGTCTGGTTTCTATGCCGTGAACAGGCTTCAGCATATCTGAATTCCTTGATTGCCAGCAACAAGAAGAGGTTGCAGGCCCTGCATGAATCTGACTGGGTGGTCAGGCCTTTTGGCTCCTGTCTCCTTCCTCTTCTTGCCAACCGAGCCACTGAACTCATTCTGGTTTTAGTTCATTAAGGTTGGCACCAGGGGGCCAAAGTGAGAGCAGAACGTTCAGGCTCTGTTCAGAAATAAGAATGTCAGTCTTCAAAATCCCATTGTTATTTGTAACTACACTCAAAACTGAAACAACAGCCATCAAAAAAAGCCTTTCTCCTCGCTCGTCTCATGTGTTCAGATAAGGAAAGTAGCTTTTTGAAAACCTAATCTAATCAGATATCATTGTTTATTCAACAGTTATGGGCCTTGAGCAAAATTTGCGAATGAGGCGCTGTGTTTACTAACGGCTGCAGAGTCACTAGGAGGTGGCTGGGGGGGATGTCTGGGCAACAACAGTCCCTTGGTTTGGGTCCAGGGGAGATGGCGGTTCTGGTTCAGTGTGTCCGAATTCACAGTGAACTTGTCCTGCATGAAACCAGATCGGGATCTTTCCCGAGTCTGCACGTTAAACCACTTCATTAAACAATATTTATAGTCTCACGTCTAACCTAATTACGTCTTCTACGAATGAATTCCAAGATCGTTGGTTGGTCCGGCAAGTTTTCTCCACGTTTCTTCTTTTTTATAAGCTGAGCGAGCTGCATGACGGCGGAGACTGGACGGACCCGATCAAGCGATCATGTTTCCTTCAGGATGAATCCTAAGGACCTAGTTGCTCCCCCTGACTTCATCTCTAACCTCATCGTCTGTGTTTTAGGGCGAAATGTCTCAACAACTGTTGGAGGGATTGCAGCTAAATTCAGTTTAGACATTCATGGCCCCTTTTTGGATGATTTGTAATAACATTTCTCCTGTGAGCGTAGATCGCTCGTAGATAGTTTTGGTTGTTCCTGTTTCTCCAGAGGTCGAGAATCCACTTTAAGTGTGAGGTGCAGCACATGTTCTTTTTGGGTTAGGTGCGAAACGAGCCTTTGATTGAACAGAGAACAGTTCAAGTCGCACCGAAGCCGCAGATAGACAAAAATTCCATCTGGTCATCATCAACAATTGACAACACAGTGAATGCTGTGCCCTCGTTCGACTCTTTCTCTTGTTATTCCTGAAAAACGTTACGTTTCCAAGTGTTACAAGTGACCTTTGTGTTTGATTTCTGTGAAACGTTGAATCTTTTTTTTTTAAAAGGTCTATTTTGTTTTAATGAATTGGATTGTAACACCTGCCTCTGTTCATCTGTCAAGATCAGCGAAGGTTCAAAAGAGGCAGAAAGGGCCAAAAATCAAAAAAAGTAAATGCTTTGAGTCATGATTCACCATGTCAGGGCTCATTTTTCTTCCCATTATGCTTCATATCGGAGACACTGGGGAAAAAAACCCTTTTTTAAGGATATTTAGAGTGTTAGAAGCTGCAGAGCGATTTTTTTCGGGCGAGGACGGTGGCAGAAGAGTCAGGTAAAAAAGTGCGGGCGGCTTCCTTAAACACAGGGCTGGCCATGTTTAACGTCATTGACTCTTCAGCTGCGACAAAGACGAGTTGTTGGGCTGCAGCGAAGTTGGTGCGTCCGCTTGGTGATAAGCAAAAAGAATTTGTCTTATGGAGTTATTTTTCCATTTGGTCCGGTATCGCTGAAAGTCAAACAAAAGCCGAGACAGTGCTGCAGGTGTTTTCTAGGTTTTTGTGAGAGAATTTCTGTCTTTTTTTTTTTTTTTTTTAACAGATTTGACTTCTCAGACTTGGAGTTTCTTCTTTTTTTTTACCTCTTATCAAAGACATTATGTTCAACCCATGTCTCTTTGTTGGTTTGTTGGATTGTTTGTCTGCAAGATGATGTTTAAAGTACTGAACCAATTTGCACTGAACTCGTTGGAGGGATCGGGGGGGGGGGGGGGTCGGACCCGGGAAGAAGCGGACCATTTCCTATGAAGCTGAATTTTTTTCCCCAAAGTCCAGTGTGCGATGTTTGACGTCGGCCTCGGCGGAGGTCTGCGCCCTCAGAGCACCCGTTGGCTAAATTCATACTTCAAACTTCAATCTGAAGTTTATTCATCAGATGGAGTTTGTGTCTTTTCAGATCTACAGTTACAGCCTCACAGACAGACCTTCATTGGCTGAATTTAAAAACACCTGAACCCTTAGTTTCAATATATTCTACCTGTCTGCCTGTTTCTCTTGAATTGCTTCCTGCCTGCAGGCCTTCCTGTCTCTGTGCCACTCTGTCACTTTCAGTGAATCAGTGAAGATTTAGCTCGTATTTTTCTCGTCTCAAATCTTAGACATTTGTGACTTAATCGGATTTGATTGACAGCGCTGCCTCCCTGGCACAAACAGTCACCGTCAGTCGGTTGTGATTCGGAGTCTTCTTTTGTTAATTTCTGGTGTGCAGGTGGAAAAATGGGACATCCACTTTTTTTTCCAAAGCAGCCCCATCCACATCGAGAACACAAACGAGACACAAAGACAGACGCCGCTCGCGTTAAGTAACAAGTGTGTTTCGAAACTTTGTCAGTAAAATAATGTGATTGGAAATCCAGCCCCAAGAGCTCGGAGCCGACAGTGTCTGTTTGTTTAAAGGAGAAGAGTTTCAGGCTCCTGGCAAACGATTTTTTCCCCAGTGAACAAACATCGCCCAGAGTTTTCTCCTCCAAAGAGGCCAAGGCTTGTCTGGTCAACACCGTCCCGACGGTAGCGACGGCGGCGGTGGCAATGGCGACGCCGTCAGGACGGTGCTTCCGCCGCCGCCACCACCTCCGCTCGCCCCCTGGAACATCTCCGCCTCCTGCTCACTTGAGGAACGGTCTCGTCATGACATTGTTTAGAAGTGCCACGGCTAAAGGTGAAATTTAATTGGACGAAGCGGCCGGTATCCATTTCTTAATGCGCCACCAGCGGCGCCAGCAGCTCCACACAGGGCGTCCCATGCCGTCATTCAAGGTTGCGGCGCCAAGATTTATGCTGTCAAAGTCCATTTTCCTGATGGAGCTGCGGGCCTGAGCCAACGAGGCGTCGAGGCAACGCCGACCGGCTGCAATACACAAACGTGTTTCTCAGTACACAAGAATATGCTTATTAGTTTTTCATTCAATGAAATTTTTTTTTAAATCAGGTCATGATTGATCCGACGCACTTGATCCAGTTTGGTCCAGTCAGTTTGATTCTATCGTTATAATATCTGCACAGTTTTAGAAGATGTTGACTTTAAAGGAACAGTTTTTATTGAGAATGAAAGGAGAAGATCATTACGATAGGGTTCGTGGTTTCAGGGGTGATTAGGCGCTGGAACTTTTCTTGTTGGTCATCATTGCAGCCTCCGACATTTTGTTGTAACAGTGAGGCTGCCAGCTTCGGCACCATCATACGGGGGCGGACGAATACACCGCCGGTTCCAGAAAATCAACCCCCCTGCAAAGAGCCACTCTGTTGTTTTTTACATCTCTGGATATGAGTAACTTTTACCTGCATGCTCATATTAAAGATCAGAAGAAACAACTGGCTGGGCTACATTTTCTGTAAAACCTGAAACTTGTGTGGAAACAGCAGGATAAACGATACTACGATAATGTTGGAGGAGATTTATATGAGCAGTGAGCTGCTGCTGCTGCTGCTGCTGCTGCTGCTGCTGCTGCTGCTGCTGCTGCTGCTGCTGCTGCTGACTCATCACGGCTGTGAAATTAAAAAGAATCCAACACATGCAGAGTTAAAAAACAAGGGACATGCAGATCCCCTCTCTCTGTGTGGCGTTTCATTAAAAACGTTATTAACGATGCGTCGTGCACAGATGTAGATGCCCTTCCTGTCTGTCCTCAGTATCGGCAGCTTCCTCTGCACGGCTGTACGTTTTTGGGGGTTTTTTTCTCTTTGTTTTTTTCTTTTTTAATCTCTACCCTGTTGATGAAGCCGCTGCTGCTCCCGTACAAACAAGACGACGCCGAGATTAACTAAAATCAGAAAACACTGGACTTCAGGCGCAGGCGCTTGGACCTGGAGAACCTGCAGCTCCTTCTCTCACTGCTCAACACCTCCTCCGTAGAGCCCAGTTGGTTGTTTTTTCGATTGGTTCCTGAATATTGATGGTGAAGAAATTGATATTTTGTGGAAAAAATGAATGGATGGATAAACTTGAAAATGAGGTTCATATTGTCTTGATTGTCAGGATACAGAGATGGAAAACCAGACGTGTTGTTCCCTCAGATTGACTCCTGTGTCTATCAGAGACCATTTATAAAGGCTGAATGGTGTTTCCGGCGGTCGTCACTCCGACTGCTATCTGACCCTTAATGAGTCTTTGAGAGCAGCTCATGTTGGTGTATCTGACAGCTGTTGTGTCTCTCGTGTCTTCACAGATCTCGGCTCTGGCTCAGGAGACGGAGATGGTGAGTGCTTCTTCTTCTTCTCCTTCTTCTCCTTCTTCTCCTTCTTCTCCTTCTTCTCCTTCTTCTTCCTCTTTTTCTTTTTCTTCTTTTTCTTTTGGCTATAAAGAGATTTCATTTCCGGCTCCACGTCTGCTCCGGGTGAGAGTCAAACACAAATCAATCACCCCCCCCCGATATGAAACAACTGATCACCCAGAGGTCATGGAGCCTGTGGAGCCTGGATGCAGTGTTTGAAGAGCTTTATTCCTCCTCTATGCCCCCCCCCCCGCCCCCCCCGTCGAATATTAACTACTCTAATAAAGGCCATGTGGAGGTTTTCAGTCTGCATTAACCCCCCTCCGATGAGCAGGCCGATCCTTTTCCGTCCCGTGGGAGTGGAGCCGTCGCCAGACTTGGCGGCAGGGACATGTTGCGACCATCTGGGAGCGCTGACCGCACGGTTTGTTGTTTGATACGGCTGCCGGGGGGAGCCGGTGGTGGTGGGGTGGGCGGTTTAATTGGAGGCGGCCTCCGGAGAGACAGTCTCTCCACCATCTGCGTGTGGGTGGAGTCGACGGCCCGGAGATTACCCCCCCGCAGGCAACGGCCCGGTCGAGCCTTCTGAGGCAAATCTCCGCTTCAAGTTTGTCCTTCACTCCACAAACGTGTAAACACATGTTGACGGCGGCATCGTCCACCAGCGGAAGCGTCTGCCAGGAGGAAGGGCGTGACGCCTCTCGCACAGCAGCGTTCCCAGGGTCGTGGGCCGCGATGAATTCAAATACACGGAACCAGGCAGTAACCAGCTCGTGCTGTTACAGGAAACCTGGGTCTTACAGCTCAGGCTCAGCCGTGATGGTTCCCGTCAGGCCGAGGGTCCCAGTGCCGCTGCACTGTCTACATACCTGCCGCTGCTTGACTGCTTGTTATCCAGATCCTGCCTGATTTCAGCATCTGAAAAATGCAATTTGTGTTATTTTTAAGTAGGAAATTCTAGCACTAAGCACCTTCCAGGTCCTCTCAGCTTTCGTTTGCTTAAGCTGCAAAAATGTCTTTTCCTTTCCGTTAAAAATATTGATCCTTCTTTTTCCTTTCAAGAATAGATGCTGGAGAAAAAGATAAAAAAAAGTTTCTAGATTCTTTCGGGAGACACTTTTTCAGTCATATTGGGATATGTTGATTACATACACCCGAATCCTGGGCAGCAGTGACGGGACTGCCGGCTCCGCCATAAGACCACTGTGCCGTGAGTCTCTCCAGAGATGTTGAATACTTCAGGCCATAAAAGACATGAAGTCTGTCCTTTATTAAAGAAAAAAACTTTATTTGTTTCTTAATGGACACATGAAGTGTCCAGGGAGCGTGATGTCCTTTCTCTGCACAGATCTCATAGTCGGGGGGGCGGGGCGGTTGGGTTGGACATAAAAATCTTTGGATTTTGACACCGGATGGGTTCCAGGATTCACATCCTGACTTGAATGAGCTCTCTGATTTAGGAAAAATGGAAAAAAAAAAATTGACATCTTTACTCCAGGAATTCATTTTTCTAAACAGAACAGATTTGCATTTTCATAGATTCTGTAAATTTCACCGAGGAACATGGAGCAGATGGAGTTTAAAGGATTTCTAACCAGTTAACTGAACTTCTTTTTCAAAAGAAAGTTAATATTGGACAACTTTTTTCAAAAGTCCTAAACACCTCGACACACTGATCGTGGAAACTAATGAAACATGTGGATGGTGACCAGCAGAAAAAATATAGAAAAAACAAAACATGGCCCAGCCTCGTGTTTCCTACCAAACATATTTACACATGCGGATTAGACGTACAAGGACGAGACGCCACCTTCCAGCTCCGGGCCGAACGTGAGACGTTCGTTTCGGCTGCTCTCGGCTTCCGTCTCGATCCCTCGGGTTGATCCTTTAACCTTTCGGCTGACATCTAATTAGTCTTTTCCTGCCTCAATAATGTGGAGTGTGTGCGTGTGTGTGTGTGTGTGTGCCATCTCCCAATCTGCAGTCTGCTCTGCTCTGTAACTGAACCAATGGGGGCGATGCGATGGCATGATCTCGCCGCCCTTCCGCCCGAAATTGGAAACCTGTCCCGCGTTTGAGCCCACGGTTCTAAACCTCGAGCGTAATCAGCAAAATGCAGCAAACGTGTGAAAAAGGCAGCGCTTTTGCTGCTGTTGCCGCTGAGACGACGTCGTTTCAAAAGGACTTTATGAGAGGCGGCAGCCAACGATCGGTTTGAATCTTGAGGAAAATGCTTCACGTACCACGTCTTCTTCAACCAATGGTCCAGAGGTTATTAAAGTTATTAAAGTTATTAAATGGAGAAACAGGAGATTGTCACATTTAAGGGGCTGGAACCATGGAAGGTTAAACATCTTTACCTGAAAAAGCGAATCAAAGGTTTTTAAAAATACTTTCACATCAATTTTCTGTCAATTGACCAGTAATTTCAGTTTTACTTTTATTTACTGTTGGTGGTTTACTCTACAACAAAGTAGCTTTTCATATCTTTTATGGGCAAAAAAATCTTAGCTTGTAAAAGGAACCAGTAGCTATCAGCCTTCAGATAAATGTGCAGATATAGAAGCAGAGACTCTGGAAATACTCAACTACAAGAACTGCTAATTCGTACTAAAGTACGTTTCCTGTTTGTACCTAGTTACTTTAAACAAGAGGTTGCAGGAACTAAAGTAAAATAAAAGTCCCTTTCACTCCTTCCTGTTTTTGCGCGTGAAGAACCACTCGGATCAAACCGTTTAAGACGTAATCGAAAGTAAGTCAAACTGTCCCGGTTGGCCTCTGACCCCTGACCCTGACCGTTCGGCGTGATGGCCGCGATGCTGAAGGACGAATTAAAGGAAGGAAACCGAGCGACGGCATCGACGCGACGGCATCAACTCGTCTGCAACTTTCCGTGAACGCACAGGGACGTGTCCTCATTGCATCGATAGAAAACATGAACCGGTGGCGGTTCCCGTTCCTGCACGACGCCCGGGTTGTGTGGGAGAAATCGCATCTCCGAGTCCGGATTTCCGTTTCTCGTTAGAGTTGAACGAGGCCTCGGGTGCCTCATTTTGCCGTTTACCGGGCGGACAGCGTGCAGAGGATGTGGTGGATGATGCGGCTGTCGTCTTCCCAGCTGTGGGCGGAGTCTGTTGGGGGCCAAGAGCCCCTCGGCCGCAGATCCTCAGGCCCCGACCGAGCTCTGCCTGTTCAATACATCCACACACAGCAGGACGATCTGTCAGCCAACAGGCGCCCGCATACACACACACACACACACACACACACACAGACAGACACCACACCACACCACACCACACCACACACATTTACCACACAAACACACACCACACGTACACACCACGCACACAGACACACACACACTCATCCCTCGAGTCATTTAAATCACGTTGACGCTCTTAAAGTCCCGTCCCCCTGGACTCCGTGTGGAGAGGTCTCCAGAGCGACCTCCTGACCTCTGAGTGTAGAGCGATGTCCCAGAGGCTCGTTACTATCTCAGGCCCGTTTCCTCAACCGCTTCTGTTTCAGGGAGTTTGTTGAGATTTTACCTTCGGCAGGAGATAAATCCGGCTGTTGTCGGGTAGAATTCAGGCTTAAACTACCTGTCACGTTGATGTTTGGTTTTTAAAGAACGTAATCAGCTCCTTCCTATTTCCTGCTATGTCATGGAGCGAGAACATTTACATTCACTCTAGGACTCTGATCTGGTTTTGACCTTATTCTCTATGTGATTTTTGCCCCCCCCCTTACATGTTTCCAACAGTCTCCGTTTTTCTTACGCCGACGTCGTCTCTAAATCCTCCACGTCTCTGGCGCCCGCCGACGTTTTCCCTCACCGACTTAGTTTCCTCGCCGTCACGGCTCTTGGCTGCTCGGCCTCCACTTTTTTTCCACGGGCCGACAAGCTAATTAACGCTCATGCCCGCGGCCCCGCTCGCGGACTTCTCGCCTTTCGTCTCAGAGCAGAGATCATCGTTTTTATTTCGAGGGTTTTTATTTCTTTCTTTCTTTTTATTTTTTTGTATTTTACTGCCATGTCACTGGAGTCGTGGAAGCAACTGCAGCTCGGAGCAGCAGTGAACAGGTTACACCAGACTAACTAGTCGCCACTTAGAGATTAGTTGTTACTTAATATTTACAACCAGTTGCTGACAGTTGTACCGGTTGAATCGAAAGCTGTTTAATATTGAATTAAACTTCAAGATGATGTGTGAGAGCAACAGTAATAACCTTGATTAAGCAGCATCACTGGTCTTAACCAGACAGAAAACTCGGCAGATTCTAACTAATTAAACCATTAAATCACGATTCTCTAAATGTTACGATGCTACCTCTGTCACATTCGCCTCAATTGATGCTGCAGCCGGCGACTATGTTCATTATCAGTTAAACCGACGATTTTGCAGTGGTTTTTTTGCTATTAATCGATTGACCATTTGGTGTGAGGAGAAAGATGCCGATCAGAACTTTGCGGAATCTAAGGTAACACCCGTGGACGTCTTGTTCTGTCCGACCACGCATTAAAACCCAGACATATTTAGGTTTTTATCATTATTATTACTATTATTACACATGAGAAGCAGCTAATCAGCCTCTTGGGACACTGGAACCTGAGAACATGGGGAATATTTCACTGTCATAACTTAAAAAGCGATGGACTGATGGATTTTCTTCCAATGATCGGTCGCTGCAGCTCGGGCAGGACGCCTCTCTCTCTCTCGCCATTAGTGCCGTCATCGCCACTGGTCCCGAGACACCTTCAGGACAGAGCCGGTGAATCGGGCCCCGAACGCTCACAGACCTGGATCCGGTCTCGACTGTCACGGGGGGTTTTCATCCCTGCGTCCAGGTCTCTTAAAGCGGGAATATCTGATTTTCACCGCACAGATGATTTTCCTTCATTTATTTGCTTCCAACCTTTCCCTTCTCTTCCCTCCCTCTATCACTTTCTCTCTCTCGTCTCTACTCTGCGGTAAATCTCTTACATCTGATTATTTACATCGACTGACGCTGTGAGTAAAAGTGAAACTGCTCAGTATCCGAGTTTCTCCTCCACCTCTGGTTTTGCCTGGTGGTTTTTTCTGTCATTTACCCTCTTTGAAGTGACATTATTAAGCTGTCAGCAGGAACAGTGGCTGCGATCTCGCCCTAGTGCCCGGTTTATTTCACCTTCTTTCCTCCTTTTTTTTCTTTTTTTAATTTAAGACAACACAAACCGGAGCCGTCGGGTTTGAGCAGAGGCTCTAATGACCCCAGCTGTGGGTTTCGGCAACGCGCGGGACGGTCGTTGCGTCTCCTGTCATTTACTGTGGATTAATTTCAATCCACCGCGATGGCAGCGAGCGTTTCCTCTATTACATGACAAAATTACACCTGATGAATCATGGAAACAGCGCCCTGGATGAGAGGCGGCCATGAATAATTCCTGCGGCGCTCCGGTGTTTGGTGTTCCGGTCGTTGCTGTCTCGTCTTCTCTGAGCTCGCTCTCTGCTGGAACATGGAGGCCATCATGCGAGGTGACATTAACCCCCCCCCCAAGCCCGTAACGATAATAATATCTTGAGATGATAATGCGTGGCTCCGTTTCCATTTGGCCGACGAGCTCCGGGAGCCCGCTCACACACTCGGCTGCATCTGATGGGAAAGCGTGTGAGCCGTGTCGCGTGTTGATGATCGGAGCGGGGCGACGCCGGCGGTGTTAACGGTGATGCCGGCGGCGGCAGCGGCACTCCCCGGAACAGGAAACTGATGTGAGCTGGAGGGGGTTGTTTTTTTTTGTTTGTTTGTTTGGTTTTTTTTGGGGGGGGGGGGTGAAATCAAGTCGCTGTTCTGGAGAGAAGTGGAAAAAATACAATAAAAGTTGATCATGTTTTCGTTTGTTGTGCAAAGCTGGACGAGCAGCCGAGACAGTGGGGTTTTTGTTTGTTTGTTTTTTCCTAATTTTTCGAGGAGACTGGAGTGAGTACAGGTGAACTGTTTTTGGGGGGGGGCTGTCGATGTCTGACCTTTGACCCTTTCCCCTCCGGACGAACGCCTGGACCCCAGAACAAATCGCAGACCTACGCCGGGTGCCTGCGCTGCGGCGCAAAGGGAAGTCTTTCGGTCTCAGCGTCCTTCTCCATTAAACGCGCCTTTTGCTTCGGTTTTATTCATTTGTCCATAAAGTGGAGCAAATACACGCGGCTCTGCTTAACCGTGAAGGACACAGAGTCTCAGCTGAGTCTGAAACTTCTTTGTACTTTTAAAGGCCCTTTTAAAGGCAATGTACAAATAAAATGTAGTTCTTCACTAGCAGTAGTAGTGTCATCATGAAGAATAAAACAACAGATAAACCAAGATGAACTCTTCAGCGAGGCCACAGAGTCAAGATCATTATCAGGTGAATTTTAAGGTGTTTTTTTTTTAAATGTATTGAAATATTGAGAACATTTATTAAAGTAAAAGTATCAGTGTCACTATGATAAAATACTCATACAAGTAAAGGTCCTGCATTCAAATCCCACTTTAGTAGAAGTACAATATACAGCAAAAGTATTTTCAGCAAACTGTACAGTATCAAGAGCGGAAGTACTGGCCCCATACAAATACTATATTTTTATCATATATAGTATTTGACGTTATTACCGACGCATTAATGTGAAAGCATCATTTAAATGTTGTTATCGTTGAGCTGATTTTAACAGCTTTATTTATTGTTGGTCACTCAGGTTATATGATCTGCTAAATGAATTATCTAACGGAGTAAAAGGCAGAAATGCAGCGGAGTATAAGTATAGAGCAGCATGAAATGGAGATACTCAAGTAAAGTACAAATACCTTTGACGTGTACTCAAGTATGGTACTTGAATATTATATTATTCCATATTTAAAAGATGCTGTATAGATAAACTTACTAGTTGAGTCAGTGCACTCAGTTGTTTCCCTGCACTGCAGCTTATTGATGTGTCTTCATGAATCCACAGCCTGTGTCCGTTACACTGAGCGGAACCTCCGATTTACCTGCAGTCAGTGTGTTTGTTCTCCGCCGTGACTGTGATTTTCATCGTTGAGCCGCTAAGTAAAACCCCCAAAATGAGTAAACCATTCGTTTAAGGACGGGGGCAGCGCCGAAATGAAGCGGGCTCGCTTTTGGTGGGGGGGGCTGCTGGATTCACGTCAATAAAACAGGTCTGAACATCGAGCCTCTCTGGGCTTGTTGTTCGTTTATTATTGGAATGTACATGTATTTAAAACGAAGTAATGTTTTCGGAGACACAAGGAAAACCAGCCCACCGACACGTTGGAAAAATCCCCTGTGATTCAGTCTGAACCGTTTCCTTCTTTTCTTGTAAATAAGAAATGACGCTTTTGTTGACTTTTTTTTGGTTGTTTTGTTTTTGTTTTGTTTTGTCTTGTTTTGTTTTTTCTCCCAGATGATGAAGGTTCGGGCTCCGACGTCGGGAAGAAGTTCACCAAGTGCAGCACATGCAAATATGGAGCCGAGTGTGATGAAGACTCAGAGGACGTGTGGTGAGAGTTTGACTTGTAACAGTCATCGATTCCAGGGCCGATGATAGAAAGCCAGTAATGAAGGCCGACAGGGAGAGAGAGAGAGAGAGAGAGAGAGAATTTTTATTCTTTCAGTGAGATTCTCAGCAGCTGGGGGGCTTTTATTGTGAAGCTGCTGTAGAAAAACACACACATACTGTAGAAGGGCTTTAGTACGGTTAAGGCATTTTCAGCCTGATAAGTTTAGAGATCCACAGTCCAAGTCTGGACCATGCACATATGGGGTCTCAGTCCCCCCCCCCCTTTTAATACGCCCCTGGTCATTACTGCAAAAAACTGAACTGACACATGGATCTGTGGCTTATATCAGTGTCATAATATATCTGTCGCCAGTGTTTGTACAGTCCGAGATCCCAGAATGTTTCTGCCTCTTATACTGATAGAAGGATGGGGGGGGGGTGTCTGGTTCTTAATCAGCTCGACGTTCAATGAGCTGGTCAGAAAACAGCTGGCTGCTGCATCTGGAAACACTAGGATAAGAGCAGTCAGAGTTAGCCAGGAGGGGAAAGTCGCAGGTCATTAAAACTGAAGCAGTGATTGAGAAGACGCTTCATAACCCCCCCCCCCCCCCCGCGGGTGGTGGGGGGGTTGAGTGTGGGCTCTGTGGGGTTTTCGCCTTTTTCATCATACAGGGTGATTAATTTTTTTTAATTGAAAACAGTGATTATTGCAGCTTTTAATTAGATTCTGTTTTATGATTCGACAGCAGAGATCGACCTAAAAGATCCTGTAGTAAAGTAAACTGATCACAGTTTATTACCTACATCACATCACAAGCCTCTTTAAATGATGCATTGTGTACAATACTTTTAATCTACAATAAAACAGACGACTTGATCTCTCAGTATAAACGGCTTGAAACGACTTGTCTGAGACACTTTAATACACCTGCCCTTATGAAGTTTTGGCTTATTATAGAGATACACCTGCATTCACTGTGAGGAGAAGTCACCATTTGCATGAGTATGGGGCAGGTACTTCCCACCGTGTTTGCTTTTAAGTACAAAACGGGTAAAATCCTTTTTTGAACATGTTCGGTGGGAATCTGAGGACCAGTCTGATTTTAACCGGATGAGAACTTAGTTTCGAAGGCGTTGTCGTCCCGGCGCCTTGTCGAAAACCGACCCTGACTAGTGTGACGTCTGGAAGAGATGAAAGATTGTTTTCAGTCTACTAAGACGAATCCGCAAATTAATTTGGAAATTATGAGTCCTGCTCAGAACTGTTCTTTCTGCACGTCTGGGAGGAAAAAAAAGGTTCTCGGAAGTATTAAGAGTAGTTCTTTTTATCTGCAGACACCCAGGCTGTGGGAAATTAATGAGCTGTGCCTTCATTTAGAGAGACCGTGAATGAGGCTCGGCCTAGTGATTAAGAGCCGATGTGACAGGAACATGTTCGGGCTCCCGACCGGAGACAGTGCATTTATTTCCTCCGTGAGAAAACCATCCTGACCCACGACTCCTCTCCTCAGGTGCATATGCAACATCGACTGCAGCGGCCATAACGAAAACCCGGTGTGTGCCACCGACGGGAACTCCTACAACAACCCCTGTCTGGTGCGGGAGGCGTCGTGCATGAAGCAGGAGCAGATCGACGTCAAACACCTGGGCAGATGCCCCGGTAAGGCTTAGCTCAGGGGAACGGGTGGTGGGGGTTGGGGGGGCAGATTTACTGCATCGCTCTAGCGGACAGCGATGGGATCTGCTGCAGGTTAAAAGCTGCTCTCAGCGAGCTAATCTCATCATCCTGAATCACAGAACCACACTGCAGCAGAGGAGGGTCCCTTCCCGGCTAATTGGCCATAAACAGCAGGTTTGTCAGGCTTTGGATCCCTCACACATGGGAAAATGAGTTCTGCAGGGTTTTTAGAGACCTTTGACAGTGCAGAATGCGATCTAGTACAATTTTCAAGCGCCTGTGCCCGTTTTCTATCCTGAGATCTAAGATCCATGAATTTATTGGCTTTTATATCACATTTTTGTCAGTAAAATTTGATCTAACCACAAGTATGGTGCACACTCAGCACTGTATTAGAAGCACCTGTACACCAGCTCATTCATGCTATTATCCAATCAGCCAATCATGTGGCAGCAGTGCAGCAAACATGAGGATGAGAAGACGTGATCTCAGTGACTTTTGTCACAAAGAAAAACTCATCTTAAACTGGTTTCATGAACATGACAATGAGCTCAGTGAAATTCAGTGCCCCCCCCCCAGTCTCTCATCTGGATCCAGTAGAACACATTTGGAACTGGTAGAACCAGAGATTGGAAGCATCAGTTTGCAGCTGACCAATCTGCAGAAGCCGGTTAGCAGGATATGCTAACCGGAGAAAACCAGTTCAAGGCTTCATCCTCACACCTGTGAGGCCTTGGTGATCCGGGTCCCGGTGTTTCCAAGTTCTATACGATGGCACCTGGACTTTGTACTTTGCAGATGTGGGCTGAACAGCTGAGACGTGACCCGAGGGGTCACCTACTCCATGTTGTGCCGGGGGCTTGTGAACTGGTTGCAGGGTTTGTGCATTGAACCGCATAAGCTACACTGCTCCGCTACTGTCTGGGCGTTTTGTCCTCAGGGTGAACAAGCCTCTGCCTCGGAGTGTCACCGGGCTTGAAATGTGCTGGGACGTGGTGTCTCTTGGAAATGCTCCTGAGGTTTTTCTCAGATACTCCCACAACATAAGGGATGACAGTGATGCTTCTTTTCCTCTTTTCTATTTTTTTTGGCTTTGAAAAAGGCCCAGTTTTTTGGGAACCATGTGTTTCAACTGTCGATCTCAAGTGTTTCGACCAAGATGTGTTTGTTTTTGCTCCTTCTCCTTTTCCCCCTCGGTCCTTGAGGGCACGTTCTGAGCCGGGTGGTGTAGGGTTCTAATAACTCCCAGCCTGTGCTCCAGCAGTGGTGAGAATCAAAGAGTAAATATTGATCTGTGGAGGGGGGCATACTTCAGTGCTGAGGCACTGTACTGCACAGTCCAAGAAGGCCAGGCTATTCCCCCTGACACCCTACTGAGGAAACTCGATGTTGCTGTCCACTTCATTGATGCGTTCCGTGAAAGCCTCAATTTCCTGTGTTTGGATTTTGGCCCGGGTTTCATCCATATATCTAGACTAGAGGCCCGGGGCAGTTCCTGTGAAGGAGATCCAGGCTCCGCTCTCTAGTTCTTCCAAAGGGAGAGACTGGCCTCTGTTGGAGACGCCGCCGAGGCCATGATGCAGCCCTGCTTCTGTTCCTCTTTGGAAATAGTCAGGAGCAGGTCGAGCAGGGCGCGTAGCACGTGGTCTTGCGTGACGTTAGTCCTATTGGACATAGCGTTGTCTGGTGGCAGTCTCTTCCTCGCAGCTTTTACTGCTCCCGTGGCTTGGAATGCATCTGTAGAGTCAAGAGACACTGGGGGACAACACAGTTCCATCGGAGTCCAGTTTCATTTTTTAACCTAGTCGGCAAAGGGTTTGATAGAGCAGTGAAAATGAATGTTTACGGTTTTAGCACAAAACTGCAACATAACACGATGTGAAAGAAGTAAAAGGGGTCTGAGGACTCTGTGAAGGCGTCGCGTCAGACTTTGAGGTCTAGTAGAGGCGGTTGAAGGCTTTTTTGACTTAGCACATGGGATTTCGGCGACCATTGGGAGGCGCTGCACGAGGCCCTGACACCAACATACTGTTGAGCCAACGAGAAGCGCTAAATGTCAGACTCTCCTGACAGGAAGGGAGACTTTAGTGAGCGGGGGTCATTCCTGTAGCGAGGAATATGGTGATAAGAACAGGGATGTGTGTTCCGTGCTGAGCAGGCGGAAACACGAGTCATTAGGTGTCACATCAAAGCTCAATTCTGGTCATTATTGTACCTTTCTTCGCAGTTTTTAGTTATTTTTTTCTGACAGATCCTGTTGATTTTGTCAGTTTTTGTCTCTACCATCGTTCAGCCTCGTGGGGGCTGGAGTTTACCGTCCTCATGCACCCTGCCTGTATGTATTTTCATTTAAACCTAACCTTAGAAAACCTTGACTTGTTTGTGCCACAGCTCAATGAAACTGTCATCCTGCAAAATACATTTTTCTGGCACTTTGATTATGCCCTGTAAACTGTTCCTATTTCCACGGATTTAGCTTCAGTCCTTCCTGCTCACAGCGACGACCTCCGACCTCGACTGGAGTGTGTCCGACAGCAGATATCAGCCTCCTCAGCTTGGGTGCGGACAGATAAATCTACCTGCTGATGCCTCTATCAGTATTTTATTGAATCCAAATTGGAAAATCCCATCATCCATGCTTGTTGAGCCTCAGAAAATGGCCGCCATAACCTTGGTGAATTATGAACGAGGCCCGAGTCTCACCATTAAACTGGCCCGTAAATGAAAAGCGTTTTATAGACCCTTAAAGCGTTGGAGTGGTTCTTCACTTGAGACTCAACACTTACGATCCACTGATGAAAGAAAAAAACTCAGTTTACAGAACAAGGCCAGTGTAGAGGTTGGACTTTCTACTTTTCCATCACGACACTTTGGAAAATCACCAAAGTCCTTAGTTCTCTCAGGTTTTTTCCCTGGTCTTCTCCTCTTTCTTTGCCTTTGTTCCCTCCTTGCTCAGTTCTTGTCTTCGTGTTTTCTGGCTTTTCCTTCTTTATTTTTTTCTTTCCTTGTCATCTCTTCCCTCTATCTTTCCATTCTTTTCCACCTTTTGTCCTGTCTACTTTTTTCCTTCCTTACATCTCTTACCTCTTTTCTCCCATTCTTTCCATCTTTTCTCTTTCTGTCATTCTTTATTTCTCTTCTTAATTTTTTTTTAATTTCTTCTTCTTCTTTCCTTCAGTTCTCCCTTCTTTTGTTTTTATCACCTCTTCTTGGCCATGTTTCTCCTTCCCTTCTTCCCTTTTTCCCCATTTTCCTTTCCTTCTTCAGTTGATGTGAAAGCAGGAAATTTCCCCACAACTGGAGATTTATGCAAGACTATGCAAGTTTTAATGAGCAGCAGCAACAGTGGCCTCTAAAGCCCCAGGTGCTAATCACAGGACACTGGGGCACAAAATTCTGTTGAGTTCCGTGTCCAAGCGTTTATGCTTGATTTATGCATCTTCATGGAGAATATGTAAGTGGCCTACATCATCGTTTGCATTTATACTTCTGCATTGGTGGCAATTACAGCCCCAAACCACTGGTTTGCGGTGGCATTTATGTGCCTCTGTGATGAGTTTCTTAAAATGATGACGACTGAAACCGAGCTGACCTCAACAGAGTTGGAGCTGATGGATGTTGAACAGCAGTTTTAGTCTGAATTTACTGCGATGCGGAAACGAGAGAAGATGTCAGAGGAGACGGTCTGAACGACGGCGGTGAAGAAGAAGGAGGGGCCGGATATGGGCCTCAAACGAGCCGACCAATCACGGTTCTTGCGGTCTGCCTCACCACAACTTGCAGTCACAATTTATGGGGGTGAATGTCAGGCTGCGGTGACGGTTTGACAAAGAAGCATAAGTTGGCCTCTGAGGCTACAGGAATAATGCTATCAGCACATGCTCAGGAAAAAAGCCCATCAGTCGCTCACGGAACAAACAGATATAATCATCATCTCAGTACAGAAATCACGCTAGCTGTTCATGCTACATCAGATTCGGCTAATTTGACAGGACGAAAACATTTTGACCCACAGCAGTTACCATGATGTCTGTACTGAGAATACCGAGCTAGCTTCGCCTTATGGCGAGGTAAACCCCCATAGCTGGTAGCGAGTAACATAGCGCCGTGAAGTGCTGCGCCCCTCTGACAGGGAGGTTGTACCTGCTCATCCCGAGTGCAATAAAGAGGCGCCATGGTCCCCATTACAAGTCAGCATGGCATCGAGATGATGCTGCAGCCGCTATTTTGAGGTCTAAATAGTTGCATAACGTTGCTTTAAGTCTTTAAACCAACAGGCAAAACACCTGAGCTTCCCTCTGAGTTTTTAAGTCTGCGACACCTCAGGATACTTTACCGCTGACACTCAAGAAGGTTTTCCACCTCTGTCAGACTTAAGAAGAAGTGTATTTTCGGTGGGAGCCCTATAAAACCCAGATGTTGGTCCTTGCTGACGTGGTCTGAATCTTCCACCTCTGACATCACTCAAGCGCCGTCGACGGCGGCCCTTACTCTGCATTAAGTTGCTGATGTAGTGGAATGCGGGATTGATGTTGCCTCGTCCTGCGTGAACACTGCTGACTGTACAACTGTGACCGTTTTCATCTCTGCCATAAATCAGCCTCATTATTGAAACAGTGTCAGACAAATTAATGTGTCTAATCACCAATGTTTTCAATTAACCCACAAACCAGGCGTGCAGTTTGTTTCCATGGGAGCCGAGCTTTGATTCCGCGAGACATTAATCCGCGTCCTGTTGGAACCTGATGCAGAGGAATTATTTGGGAGAAGACGACGGCATAGCTGTTGTTGTTTTTTTTACTGCCTTTACACGTTTTACAGCAACTCGGCGCCTCTGTCTGAGGCAAACGCTGCCAGCGGCGGACGACGTATTCATTCATACCTTTAACTTAAATAAAAGTAGAACTGAATGATCTTTATTTCCATTATACTGAGGCACAGTGACATCGTGCAGGGCATCTCATCTGTGTCGCTTAAACAAATCAAAGCAGCAGTAACATCCGCATGTGTTTTTTTTTTTTTTTAAAGAATTGACATTTGTGCAAGGACAACTTTAAAATCAAAGACAGCAAAGAAAGCATATTTACAGAGGTTGAGTGTTGGGGGGGTGTTGGTGGAGGCTGCATCTCTGTGCTGGATCTCACTGTCCTGAACCGTCCAAACAGCCTGTGGCCTTGAGTTGGGTTTGTGGTGTCCTTGATGGTGCTGCCAACCCCCCCCCCCCCCCCCAACCCATTCGTTCAATCCTGAAAAAGTATTGATGTTTGATACCCAGCCATTTACAGCATGCACCACTCCTGGGGTTATAAACCACCGGTGGACAGGTGCAGCACCATCATGTCATGGCTGGACTGATCTTATCGCCTGCAGGGGGTGAAATTCAGTCTTTGTATCTATGTCTTTACATTGGACGTTATTAAATGATATGCACATTGATTGCTTTAAAAGTTGCCCCCATGCAAAAGCTACTAACAGTTGCAAGGTTCGAGTTGGAGTCAACTCAGAAACTGGGTTTCCTCTCAAGATGCTGACGCCAGCTCGTTAGTTTTTCAAAGCAGCTTTTTGTTTTTCAGCTTCGTATCTGATTTGTTTTTTAATGGTTTATTGTAGTTTGCAAAAGGATCATAACTTATGGGATTAAAACTAAAAATCAAAGGAAAAAGTTAAGAAAAAGAACTTTAAAAAAGATAATTAAAAGGCAAGCGAATTATATGAACTGATTCCTTATAACACAACAAACAGAAACAACATTAAGTTCTCGGTTTCACTTTGTTTCGCGGATGGAGTAAATCATTTCCATTGACTAGATGCCATTTTGTTGTTTAAATGTTTCTGACCGTCCCTTCAATCTGCTCGTCTTCTCCTGTGGAAGTTGCTTCCTCAATGAGCCAATGTACAAAAAAAAAAAAAGAGTACTTATTTCATTATTAATAAAAAAGAAAAAATTGGTCCAAAAAATTTAACATCTCTGGACCCGACGGGGGGAAAAAAGTTTGCAGATTGATGCAGGTCTGTTTTGTCAATAATTTTCATTTTCAGACGGAATCTTTTATTTTTTCTTCCATGTTTCATCTTAATGTCCACAGCAACGTTCAGGGAGGAAGGTGATAATTAAGATGAGCCACGTCAGCTCCTCCGATCCATCGCTTGGAGATTCCTTTCCTTTCTTTCCTTCTGTCAGAGGAAGGATCGGTGCCTTGCTCATTTGCAGTCAGCGGTTGCCATCCCCTGTCTTTTCAGAGCCTGCGCCAACACCCAACCCCCCCTCCGAGCCCTGGTGCATCCTCAGAGCGTCTTCTGACATCTGATTTATGTTGATAGACTCACCTTGAGTGGCGACGTGTCGTCTGGCTGGAGACGCCCTCGGCGCTGCTCTGCTCCCCAGGCCTGGGCAGGGGACGGCAACCCGGCAGGATTTATGGGTTTCTTGTTGCTGCTTGTGGCTGTAAGGTGGCCAGTGACCAAGCGTCTGATTGGCTCAGGGAGGTGGTAGCTGGGTGTGGTTGGGGGGGGGGGTATGTTTGTATCCAGCACTCTGAGGTGAGGAGCACCTGCCCCCTCTCTCCTGATCAGCCGTCCCCTCAGGGCGTCGGTCCGACACTCAGATTCACCAAACGCCAGTTTCAGAGGGTTTGATTTCAGGGATGGAAGCGAATAAAATTCTGTCATTTCACTTATTTCCAACGAAGGAAACTGTAAAATGGGAAAGTTCTAAGATATTTGTTGGAACACAAACAGCTTGAAATGTACAAATGTAGTTGATTTAGATCTTTTTTCAGGGTTTTTGCCTTTATTTTGAAATTTAGTAGCAAAGTAATAATAAAACAAATAAAAAATAAATAAACGAACAAAATAAGTCTAGATTAATGAGGAATATAAGGCTGATGAGAGGGAATAGAAATAGAATCTTAATACAATAAATGATTAGATAGTATAAATAATGGCCAGTAGAGCTGAAATGATCAGTCTGTTGACAGTCTGTTGATATGTTGATCGACAGAAAAATAATCCACATGTATTTAGATTTATTCTTGACTGATTGAATTATTTCAGTCCTTTTTCAGCCTCTCAGAAGAGAAGATCTGCTGCTTTGTCGATGTGAACTGAATATTTTGGGGGTTCGAGGGTTTTTTTTGGAACCTTTGCGTCTTTGGACGTTTCGTAGCCTAAACAGTTAAACCGTGGACGGAGAAGAATAATGATCAGCAGAATAACGAATGAAAGAACTAATGAAAAGAGTCATTAGTTGCAGCCCTGATGGTTGTTCAGGCTGGAGAAGTTGGTTTTACTCTCAGTTTTCTGTTTAAACACCCTGAGCTGGCCCGAGGGTCCTGATTCATTCGTTCAAATCCACACGGAACCCGGTGGAGAACCGGAGCGGGGCCCGAGTGACTGTAGCTGATTCATGACGGTTCTGGTTCCATCTGGGGCCAGTTCCACGGAACCTCCAGCTTGATCTCTGGGGGAAAAACGGGTGCTTAACCTAAATCCAGCCCAGTCACTTTATGACTTGTTCATTCAATAGAGAAAATATCACGTCCGATATAAACCTAACAACAAGGCATTGTTTTTATTCTTATTTTGTTTGGGGAATGAAAAACAAACAGAGAAGAAAGAAGGAGGCGAGAGAGGAGGCATGGAGAGATGAAGGGGAGAGGAGGAGGAGGAGGAGGAGGGTGATGGGGCGGGAGAGGGAGAAATGGAGAGGGGAGGAGAGAGGAAGGGGAGAGGGGGAGGAAGGGGAGGGTAGCAGAGAGAGAGAGAGAGATATAGAGAGGGAGAGAGTGTTTCCTAAGGAAAGATGGAGCATTAAAAATGGATGAGTATGTGTGTTTGTTTGATTGTGTATATTTGATCTGCCTGTGTGTGTGTGTGTGTGTGTGTGTGTGTGTGTGTGTGTGTGTGTGTGTGCGTGTGCTGGTTATTATTCCCAGCAGCTCCTCCTCCAGTCGACACAATGAAGACATGAAGCCTGTCGACAGAAAAATAACCACAAAACACACAACCCAACGCTTCTTCCTTTGTTTGTTTGTTTTGTCGTCACGACCACCATCTCAGACACACACACACATGCACACACATGCACATGTACACACACACACACACACACACACACACACACACGCTGGCACATTGATTGGCTCAGACTGACCCCTCACCACCACGACTCTGGCAAACAGAGCCAGACTCAGACAGCGCGTAAACATCCTCCGACATCTTCCCTATCCTTTAATCTGTCGTAAAGAGTAAACAACACACACAGTCAATAAACAGATTAGAAATGACACCGTGAGACAGCAGACAGGAAGTCAAACTTTCAGGTGACGGCGCTTTAGACGAAACTCTGATACTGACACGCAGAAGAAAAAAGGCTGAAATCTGTCGTTTCTCTGTTTATCCAGAGGAAGTGTAAGTAACTGTAACTGTAACTGTAACTGACTCTGTCCGCCTGTTTCCTCCGCAGCTGATAAAGAAAAACTGGGGAAGAAGGACGACAGCAGCCCTTTCAAAGTAAACGTCTTAGGTAAGGAGGTGACTTGTTGGGGTCAACTTTTTTTTTTTTTACTGCTTCAGTCTTATTCCTGTGGCGTCGTCCATCGTTTCTAACACGAAAACGTCGCTAAAATAAAACACTCGGTCTCTCTGATGTCTCTTCTGTCAGTCTGTTTCAATCCGGACCGAGAGACTGGAGCCGAGACTCTGCCACAGAAATCACTCGACACATTAACGACCTCGGGGACTTTGTCTTCGTTTTTACACAGACTGTGTAACTGTGCCTTGTAAATCCACTCTCCTGCCTCTAATGCAGCTTTTTAAAACTTCCCGTGGCCTCTCAGCAGCCTGTTAACCCACGTCTCAACCTGCTGAGGAGCATTAAGCGAGGGATAAAATTTAACGGAGTCCTCCTTAAGACAGAGTACTGTCCTCACGGAGGGGGGCGGAGCTGGGAAAAAAAAGAGGGAAAAAAACCTGCTCAGCTTCCAATCTCGCCAGTGATACAGAGAACGAACGTGAGAACGCCGTCCTCCGAGCCCGGCGTGGGGGCCACGCCGTTATTACCCGACAAAACGCACAGATTAGCGGAGCAGGACGAGGCCGCGGCGTTGCCCGTCCGCCTGCACGGCGCTAATGTCGAGTCGGCAGATCAAGAGAGGAGATGAAACGGAATCCAGAGGGTTTTGTTATCCGCAGACATCGCGGACTAAGACACCTCCTTGGGGGGATGTGGTTCCACCGTGGATCTGTCGGTTCCTTCACTTTGAGTTCTAGGCACGGACTCTGAGACGGACAGCGGGAGGATCAGTTGAAATCGCCACATCACGAGCGGCGAAGGACAAGGCAGCACGGTTCCGACTCCAGGGAAGTGACCCAGAAGAGCCCGGGGGGCTGTGTTCGCGGCCCTTTTACCTGCAGCGTTTCCTCCTCCGGTTAGAGCGGGTGACGACGGTGACCTCGGCTTCAAGCGAAAAAAATCATTCGGGCCCGGCGATAAAAACGGCTTGAAAACACGTTCTGCCCTTTTTCTTACCGCTTTCTATCACTCAAGGTTCCCCAGGGCCGTAGAGAACAGCTGGTGTCAGACAAGTCTTAAGGTTTTAATCAAAAGCTGGAAAAAAACGTTCAACTTCGCTGCGCCGGATTAGCATGGAAGATTTAAAAGGCCTAATTAAAAATAAATCAAAGAAATACAGCGAAATAACAAACACATTTTTGTTTGTAATCCCCCTGCAACTACTGTCATAATTAACTTTAAAAAAAATTATAATTATTTCACCAATTATTTCACTTTTGGTCTTTAATATCTAAATAAATAAATGATAAATAAATTAAAGGAAGTGTAGAAAATGAAGTCCATAATAGAACAGAACCGGAATGTTGGACCTTCATGAAGTTCAATGAACTTAGAAAAGAAAAGAAAAAATATAACAAAGAAATTTACATTCAACAGATGATGGACATGGAGGTGCAAAGTACAAGATCTGACTTTTTTGGAGTTTCCATTTTTAAGGGGAACAAATGATATCGGTCCAGTCATTGTTGTGGGAACCTCTAGTTCTAGCTGCTCACCAGTGATGGCTTAGACCCAGAACAGTTATCTGTAGCTACAGTCCATTCAGGAGGTTTTCAGACCCCTTGAAATCTTTCACTTTTATGTCACAGCGTTTTGCTAAAATCCTTTAAATTCATTTTTCCCTTATCAATCCACAAATAGTACAACCTGATGACATAGCCAAAACCAAGAATTTAAGAATATCTTAAATACAAATTGATTTAAAAGAAAAAACTAGAACGTCAAATTTAGAAAAAAAAAAAAAAAAAAAAAGGACACTTTGCTCATGAAAATGAAATTTAGCTCAGGTGCCTCTTTATCTCTTTAATATCTCTGAGAATGAGGAAAACATTCTGATCATGAGTGTTTTTCCCTTTGAGGCGCGTAGCGGCGCTGGAAAGATTCCCAGGATGTTCAGAGCGATGCGTTTCTTCGACGCGTAACCACGACGCCGCTGATTCAGCAGCAGAGGCGTCGTTTCACCGATTCCCCTCTTTGTTCCGTGAGTAATCGACGGCGAGTCGACGCTCGGAGCAGCTGAAGCCGTCCTCAGCCGGCAGACAAAGGAGCTCGCGGCCACAGTTGGTTCGTTCAGGACTTCTTCTTTTTCTTTAACTCAAATCATAAGACACCGACATCTTGAGCTTATGAAGTCAATGAAACTGGTCTTCATAGTCTTTCTTCACATATTTCTGAATATTTGATCTTTTAAAAGCTTTGATTAAACATTTTTTTATAAGTTCATAAATCCCCAAAATGAAATAATAACATCTGAAGTCATGAATGTGCCCGAATGGTGAAGCTGAAACCCCAACGCGCTGGGTTTGTTATCGTGTGACTCTGGTTTATTGCGTATCGGTCATTTTAATGAGCAGCGCAGATCGCTTCGTCGGCTGTTTCCTCCTGCTCTGTGTGATTGAAGAATCTCTTAATGTGCCGAGTATTTGTGTTTCATGATTTATCTCAGCTGACAGGAGACGACCCAGTCTGTGACGGAAACGTTTGCTATCTCTCCCCTGAAGTGCTAAATAATTCCACAGGACAAATATTTTATTCTTCCCAATTTATTAGTCAACCAAACACTTAGGTTCAAATTACAGGTTCTGGTTAAATTGCACTATAGGAACCAAACAAAATGACATGTTTTTATTTGGTTTACGACCATATTCTAAAATATTTATAAAAATCATAACTAATCAGACTCTTAATCTTTCTCAAGAGAGACGTGGCTTCGGTGTCTGACAACACAAAATGTTAGAAAATAAGGACAGAGAAGCAGGAAACTAAATAAAATATTGAATAAAATATTTTCAGAAATCAGAAAAAGTAAAAAAAAAAAAAAAAAGAGAGAAAGAAAAGCATCCATAACAGAAATGGAAATATCAAATGAAGGAGGCAAATTATACTTTTTATAATTTATACATGTCAGTATTTTTCTAACACCACATCTACAGTAGAGCACAGTTTATTAGATTTTATTTCACCAAATAACAATAAGAATATTTTATGCGATTTTCCAGAAGAACAGAAAAATCCGATATGTCGGTGTGATCACCTGGACCAGATCCTCCGGTGCCGGCGCTGACCGTCCTCTTATGTCTTTTTTCATTTGCTGTGTTTCTCCTCCCTGGGACCGGGTCAAGAAACCACGGGCCTGGATCACGGTGACGGGTTCTACGCCGGGATGCCGATCCCCTGCGCCGACAGCTACGCCGGCTTCTGTGTTCACGGGAAATGTGAGATCAAGTACAACATGGCCACCTGCAGGTCTGTCAGTCATCCCGTTCAATATTACACTGTTATTTACCACCAGTCACTAGAACTAGGCCCCTACATGGGGAGAAGACGTTATAGGAGTCGCTCTAGCAACATTATAGCTCGTCCCCCAGTGAGCGATCGCAGGTTTACGTTTACGCTGAAAAACATCCTGGTCACGGCGACTCACGAGGCAGAGCTCGTCCCTCACCGCTGGTACTACCACTACAGGTACCGGTACCAGTACCGGTACTGGTGCCACTACCGCAGGGACCGGAACTACTACAGGTACCACCTGCAGGTACAGGTACTGGTTCTGGAACTGGTATTAATACTACAGTTACTGGTACCGGTACTACTTGCTACTGGCACTAATACTACGGTTACTGGTGCTGGTTATAGTACCGTTACAGTTACTAGTACTGGTACTAAAACTACAGTTACTAGTGCCAGTACTTGTACCACTAGTCACTGGTACTGGTACTACTACCACAGTTTCAGTTTGTAGGTTTTTTTACAGTACGTTACCTGTCATCTCATTCAAATATTTCGTAGCATCACAAACACGTCATAGTTTTTGTGTGAATCTCCAGTTTATAGCAATTAAAATATTCAGTTACCAGGGAGAAACCAGACGATTGTCACCAGCTGGTTAAAGCCCCTTGGTGTAATATGAGCGCTAAATGATTTCTCAGTTTTTAAATATTACAATGACAAATTTCTCCAGCAGCACTTTTCTCTGTGTTTGTTGCTGTTGTGTGAAAAACAAAGCACAGCCTCTCCTCTGTCGTGATTGGTTGGCTGAAATTAAAGATTCCATGTGCTGCGAGGTAACCAAACGGGGGGTCTCATGTTTCAGGCTGTGTCGAGCAGATGTGTGTCCGGTTGTTTCACGAATCTCTTCCCGTGTGTCCCAGATGTGACGCAGGCTACAAAGGCCCACAGTGCGACGAGCCTCAGGACTTCAACATCCTCTACGTGGTCCCCAGTGGACAGAAGCTGCACTACGTCCTCATCGCCGCCATCATCGGCGCCGTGCAAATCGCCATCATCGTCGCTGTGGTGATGTGCATCACAAGGTAACAAAAACAGTCTGCTCAAGAGCTAAACGCATTGAGACAAACTTCATCCCAAAAGGCTTTAATCACCAAATAAAGTACGTTTCAGTGGGGGTCCATGAAGCCCCTTAATTTAAACACAACAGAGACACGAATCCATCGATCTGTTGTACAGGTTGGGTTTATATTAGGGGCCTGGATGAATGGTATTGTAAAATATTCCTTTTCAGAACTGAAGTTTTTACTAGGTCTGCCATAGGCCTGGGGTCGATTAAAGGGTAAAATAATGATTTATTATAATGTGTCTTTCAGCTTTTAAAATGTTGTAATTAACAATTGGATACATTAAGGGATTATAATATGTTCAGTGTTATTAAGGGGTTAAAACCACTGGATTAGAGGGATGAAAAAATTAAAGGTCTAAATTTAATAATGGCCTTAAAATTTTACCACTAAAAAGCCCTTAAATTGTGCAGATAAGCCACTGAAACCATATATAACTGTTCATTGATTTACTCATTATATATTAGGAGTGATTTAGCTCTACCATCATTGATTGTTAGTTAATTTAACTATCCAATGTTTTATGATGAGTACTTTTGGCATTTTTCTACAGTATTTATATAGAGTTTAAATGGAAAAAAAAATTAAAAAGTTTTTACCATAAACATAATTTTCCTTATGTTATGAAACATACAGATAAATATGAAAATTGAAAATTAATTTTAAAATATCTGCGAATGTGTGAATTTTGGGCATGAAATTGAGGTGTTCTGTTGTCAGTGGAAAAAGGCAGAGACGGACGAGTTTTAATCCCTTCGAGCTCAACGGGAGCGCGTGAGGGAAATGATGATGACGAAGAGTCGGGCTGTGTTTTCCACTGCAGTGGTTTTAATCCACAGCGTTAACCTGTGGAAAAGTACTCTAAAGTCCATAATAACACTGTGTAGTGCCTGATGAAAATCCTCTAATGCAAAACGTGAGGAGAGTGGGAGCTCCAGACGCGCCACTTCTCCTACAACGCAAAACAACATTCGTTGTATTATAGAAAAAAACAGATATATTGTAGATTATATATTGGATTATTATTCCGATTTTTTTAGTTTATGGTTCAGGGCTGTAGAGACACATCGGCAGGTCCCGTGGTGCTAAGACGTAAACAGGTTTGGCGAACGAGCCCCGGACATGTGAACGCAGCCTCGTTCTTCCTCACGCACGGGCACACGTGAGGGGTAGGCGTGGCGTCCGTCGGGAGGCGGGGGGAGCGTGAGGACGGCGCCGCCACTGACGGTCGAGACTTGAAGCTGAGGAGCATTAGGCAGGATTTGATTTGGCCCGGTTTCTCTCCTCTGAGGCGGCAGGCAGACTTCACTCTGTCACTCTGAGGCGAAAGGAAAACAGAAAATCGGTCTCTGCTCACTGTAGGAGGTGTTTTTCTGTTTTTTGGTTTTTGGCAGCTGCTCAACGGTAAAACAGTTGGATCAGCTCGTTTAAATGTTCCGAATGAATCTTTAAATAAAAGTTGAGTCTTATCTGCCTACATGTGACCTCCTGCCGCAGAACTTCCTCGGTACACCAGGTTTGAACCCGTGTTCTTGGGGTCCAGACTCTTGAGAACAAGAGCACACAGAACCCTCAGTATGCAGCTGGTTCAACTAGGAACCGTGGACATTGTGGCCCTCTTAAGGCCAATGGATGCTTCCCAACTGTGTGTCTGAGAATTCAACATTAGTCCCTTTGTGTGGTAAACAGGTCCGAATACTACAATACCCATGAGCCCACAGCAATGTCTATCGAAAAGAAGCCAATCAGAGGCATGAACTGAGCTCTGTCGTTGCAGTTGTGAACGAAACATGTTGCCAAAGTCGCTGAATTTCATCAAAAAATGAACCCGGAGTAAATTAATTTAAATTGCAGGATATATATTCAGTTTTCAGTTTAAGCTTGAGCTTGTTTGCAGCGTACGGAACAGAATTTCAAGCTTGATGACTGGATGAGTCGGACCAAAGAGCATCATGGGCTTCGTAGTTTGCTGCTCATCCTCAGTTTTTCTGTCCTCATCATTTTACCTTTAGCTCTTTCTTCAAGAACCAGATATGTTTCCGGTTTGCGGTTCGACCTGGAGCATTTCACGTCTCGAGGCTGTGAGTCGCGTAACATCGTCTGTGAGGAAAATTGATAGCACTTTTACTCCTGAAACCAGGAAACGCCAAACGAAACTCTTCACCTTGACATTGGAACGTAAACCTAGACAGTCGTGGACACATTAAGAAAGAACTGGATTCAAAGACTCTATGACAAAACACTTGAGTGTATGAGACAACAAAGTTTTAGAGAACGCAGGAACAGTACTCAGGCAGCTGATGACGTTTCCTGAGAACACGAGAACATCCAAAGGGACGTTTATACTTGCAGATGCCCACGTGTCACACTTGTGCTCCTATTGTTGTGTCAAACCTCTTCTTGGCTTGTCAGTTGGATTTTGAAAAACAAAACCTTTCTCTCCATCTCTTTAGGAAATGTCCAAAAAACAACAGAGGTCGCCGGCAAAAGCAAAACCTCGGACACTTTTCCTCGGACACTAACTCCAGGATGGTATAGCTCTGTTTGTTGGTGGTTCGTTTTTGATAATTTTTTTCTTACGGCGTGGGAACGCCATTTTTTAAACGGTAGATGAGTGGTGTTTAGTTTTTTGTTTTTTTTTTGTTTTGGTTTGGGTTTTTTTTGCCTGGGAAATCACTTAAAAAAGAAGAAGAAGAATGAGAATATTTATTTAAGGGGCCTTATTTTCTCTAGTTTTTGTGTTCGATGGAATTGTTGCACATTTATTTGTGCGATTGTAATTTCTTTTTTTTTTCGTTTCTTTGTTTGTTTGTTATTGCCACAAGACCAAGTACAAGGACCCGATCGACAAAACCCGCTGTCACGTAACATCGTTACCATGCGTGAAGTCTTACTTACTTTAACTGCTTCGTCAGAGGTTTTCGTTGAATGCTTTATGAATATGGTACCTTTGGTAAACTGGCTAACAGAGTAACCTCCGCCCCCCTGGAATGTGCTATTTATTGAGAATGATTATTTTTACGCCCCCTCCCCCTCTGTATCACTTTTTACTAATGATGTGCAGCTGATCACCAAATGCAGTTGATTTTTACTATTTTTTATTTTTTGTCCATTTTTGTAGGAGGCGAGAAGGGGCCAGCCAGTGATATAGATTTGTTTACACTTATTCTTTGGTATGAAATTCCATGTAAAGACTTCACTGTGTTTAAACAACCTAATGATTTTTTATTGTAACTGTTATTATTTTCTTCAGAGTAGCTTTTACTTCAGGCTTTTGTGTTAACTTTTATTTTTAACATTGCTTTCTAAAAATTCTAGTTCCTGTATATTCGCATGACTTGTGACAACTGTGTACCGTGGTGTAGTTTTACCTTTTTAAAAAGAAAAGCCGACGGCTTCGACGCCTCCTCCTTTCAGAGCCGGCGAGATCCGACGGCGGCGGAAATCCCGAGGTCGGAGAAGAGGGAGCCGAGCGGGAAGGCGTCGTCGAGTGTTGATGAGAGGGATGTGTAGATGTTTGACGGTCGGTCTGCTGTCTTCATCGGGAGGGGGGGCCAACATTTACAGGCACCATCGATGGTGGGAGACTTCAGAGCACGTTCTTCTGAGATCACCTTTGCTCTAATGAGGAAGACTTCCGAGTTGATTGCGTCGCTCGGAGGCAGCAGATGTTTCTTCATCTGCGTTTGTAAATCTGAATTCGGACGACTGTTGCAGGACGTTCTGCAAACCGAGGTCAACGTTTAGTGATTTTTTTTTTTTTTTCATGTAATTGGAAAAAAAAGTCTTGGATGCTCAGGTTGCTGTAATCAAGGCTTTTCTTTGAATGTGAGAAAAATGTCATCCTTCTTTTTTTATTTGTTTGTTTAAATTTTGCATTTTCTCCTCAGTGAGACATTGTAAGCACAGAGAATCCCTTACAGAAAAAAACAAACCTATGATAAACCTATGGGCAATATTTCAAACACACTTCACAGTTCAAATGTCACCACTTTCTTTCTGGTATGATGTTAGTGGTGTGCAGCTAAACTCACTGTCATTAAAGCCTCCCAGTGTAATAATGTTCTGAAGTCTTAGCCTTACACAGAGAAGACGGACAAATACCGTACGTTGACGCGCACGTTGCGGCCGTGACCGTGGGACGACAGGAAAATACATCGCGGATGTGGTCAGAACAACAACCGCATCGCCGTCTCCATGGCAACCGTACATCCGATGAATGAAAACGCCTTTTCTGTGTCGTCCCCTCGTGTCCCAAACACGACCTGTTGTCAAAGGTCGTGAGTCATAATTTTTATATCAAAGTCATGTCTTGTGCAAATCGCCGAAAAAGTTCCGACTGCGTTGTGTTGTCCTCGGGTGTACGTTTTCCACCTCAGTCCCACCTCAGCACGGGTCGTTCCGGCGCTCTCACGCAGGTTTGGACGATACATTCGACTTTGTGTTCCACAACGAACGGTGTAGGGTCGACCGGTCGCAAACGAAACCCTCTGCTGGCGGCGCCCAGCGACGACGCCTCAACAGCCGTTACCGTACATCGACTCTGGTTCATCCATTTCACATGGATCCCACATTTCCTCCGCATACCCGCAGCTGTATCCTGTGTTCGTCTTGTGCGGAATCAGGGTCCGAGAAACATGGCCGCACACGCAACGGTCACCGCTTAATTCCCAGCAGTACCTGAACCTCAGTCTTTTTTGCCGATGCCATGTTGAATAGTCTCTTGCGAGCTGCCATGAAAATCCAATTGGCCGAGTCTTAACCAGGCATCAATACCGTCACGTATTCACGGTAAAAGTCCATTCGTTCCGATGACGTCTGAACGTTCCGTTTCTTCTCATACGCAGGTGAGCAGCGTTTTCTGAATCAGGACCTTCCAGGGCCAATTAACCATGCATTAATTCTACTGCCATTTACATCACTTAGCAACTTATAGAAGTCAAAACTGAAACTGAAACCCCCAAGAAGAGATTAGGAAGAGAAGGAGGACTTAAAGAGGGCTGAGAATTAACATCATTACATCATGTCCTGGACCTCGAGTGGCCTAAGGGTCCGTTTGCACCAGCATTGAGAGTTTGGTGCAAAATCAATTAATGTCAATAGAATTGCCAGGATAAGTGGATTAGGGAGTGGCTGCAGTTAAACTAAATCAGCGCCGGCCTCTTGTAAAGAGGTTAACAGTGGTCAAGACAGACCCGCCAGACCCCCACCCCATATGAGCTGGGTTCTGCTCAAGAGTTCTACCTGATAAAAAAGGTTAGTTTTTTGTTGCCACCGATACCAGGTTCTTGCTAATGGGGGAAATGTTGTGTCTCTGTAGATAATAACTATTAAGAGTCTGGTCCAGACCCGCTCTATATGAAAAGTGGCATTTCTGACAAGAGTATACTGGCCCCTGAGTATTAGCCAGCTCAAAAAAGAATTAGATCATTTAAAATACTCTAACTAACGAGCGACAGAGGTAGCAGGATATTACAGTAATTTTGAGTAAAGTTAGCACTGATGATGATTCTGTTCCAAGGCTGAAAATAAAGCTTCCGTAGTGGTTTATATTCTGTTGAACTTGGCTATTAGAGGCAATGTGTCCTGTACCTGCGCTGGAAGCTTCTGATTCGGGGTCCACGAAGGAACCCGACCCTCCGAGGCCGTGCTGAGGTTCCGAAGTGCGAGTTCAGGGAGGTTGGTCTTCTCTGTGTGTTTGTACAGTTTTTCCTAATTTTCCGTCAGAGAAGTTTTTCTGTAACGTCCACAGGTCGTAGGTCAGCCCCTCACCCCCCACCCCCCGAACCCCTCGCTGAGCAACGTGTTTCTACTTGTCGTCGACCATCGCAGCTGTAACTTCTCTAAATGTGACTAGAATGTGTTTGACATGTTAATATTCTGCATGTAGACTTTGTGAGGCTATTTTTGGTCTCTGCCAAAATAAAAGGAGATTTTTTTTTAACGTACCTCAGGGTGCAGATGTGTCATTTGATTCAAGCTTACTTTCCTTTTTATTTTTTTTCTCTGCGTCCGGTGAGGTTTGGGTTTTCGTTTTTGTTTTCACTGTTCTGACACTGCTCTCATTTTACAACATATTCCACTTCCTGTGATGGATTAATGATGTTCTGTTCCCAGACATTGTGTATGTGTGTGTGTGCGTTTGTGTGTGTTTGTGTGCGTGCCTGCGTGATCCGACTGCAGAAACACAAACTATTGAGACGACCTGTGTGATGAGTCACAGGAGACTCCTCGGTTCACACAGACAAAAGGCTGTTTTGTTTTTCCTCCGCAGAGACACTGTGTCCTAATTCCATACTAAACACTAACCACACAGTAAACACCATCTTCTGATGTTGACGAATCCGTCCGTGACACCGTGAGGGCTTCGGCCCCTCCAGAAGAAGCACGTGAACTCTGGAGGTTACGTCGCCCGCCAGGTGACAAAAGTGCATTTGCTTACCCTGCGATCACGAAATAGCGTAATGTAACATCTTCAGCTTTCTACGAACGCTGCATTTGTGACGTGGCATGTTGCCGTTTTCAGTTTATGATATTCACCATATGCTCACCTTCACAGTTTTTATACAGTTGTGATGCTGCAGACATTTAAAGGAAACACTGAAAGCTGCGCACATACGTTATCACACCAGTCCGAGTTAGCTTCTGTTCAACCAGCTTCTGTGTCTTGACACAAAATCTACGTCAGCATTTCCCTCACCGTCTTCCTGAGGAAACCTTCCTCCAGCACTGTACTCTCAATCTGCTAGCACGTCCACTGCAGCATTCGCTATTGCGACCCCGAATACAGCAGGATCAGAAGTTCCGCCTCGGCGAACTTTGACACGTGGACCTTCACGTTTGACGACCTTCAGAGCCGCCTTGACGGGACCGACCTCTGAGCGGACGGAGGGGCCGAGAGTCCAGGACGGAGGACGCCATCGTAGCTTTGTAGCTGCGTAGCATCGCTCACTTCTCGTTCTCCTTCTCTGTCAGTAAAACCTGACCCTCAAAAGAGCCATAGTCTGCAGACAGCTTCACGACGAAGAGTTGATGGTACAAATTTGTCTGAGTTAATGGGTCTGCTAACCAACTGTTAGCAAGCTTGTTAGCTCAGATAGCTTCATTTTCCCTCCTCAGTGACTTTGTATTGAATGAAATGCTATGAAATGGTGTAAAAAACATGCCAGGGGGAATTAAACATGACTTATCGTTCTATTGTGACTGAGCCAGAGGTTAGCTCGCCGCTAGCCCTGCTAATCGCCGCTACGTCACCAAGCGTCCGGGCCACCAGCCGTCTCGGGTCTCCTAGCGAACGTCACTTTGTGGTGTGACTGATAAAATCACAAAGGTTTCGACCTTTTCAAGCGACACGGATAAGAAACGATTACTTGGTGAGCAGAGAGAGAAAAAAAAAAAACTACAGCTACGATGACCAGTAACCAGTGGGGCAGTGCAGCGGCATTGTCACAACTTGGTTTGGTCCATATTCATCAAATTCATCCAATTTTTCCAACGGCATACAATCCCTCTCTGCCCCGTTCTTATGCCTAACACTGAACTTGCTCATTGATTTCTCTTTTCTTTTTAACAAATTTCAGTCTTTAACCTGTGGTGATGTAGAGTCATGGGAAAGGAGCCTAGAAATATTGAATAAATAACGATATTAGGTTGTCCTTATCTAAACCCATAGAACAAACCACACAACATACTGTTAAATATGTTTTCGTATTTCTGGACCAAAGCTGGAGTCTGAAAAGTCTGAATCATACACAGAATAGCCAAACATTAGCGACGCATCCAGTCAGAGCTAAAACGTTGCTTTTCAATGTTGATGCTCATTAGCTAATTCTTTTTCATGTTTTAATGGCCCAAAAAAACATTAATTGGTGAGTGAATCAACATTTATCTAATGAAAATAAGATTTTGATCTTTTATCAAGTAAAAAAAAAAAAAAAAAAACATACTCAGTTTCCAGCTTCTCCAATTTGATGATTTGTTGAATATCTTAAGTTGGTCTTACATAAATTACATTTTATATGTTGTGCTGAAATATTCATATCTTGCTTTTTGCAGTTTATAGTTCATTAAGAGCAGTACATCGATAATTGTTTCAGTGTTCAATAATTCTAATGAGTAAGTATATAACTGTGGGAGCTTGAAAATGAGGACGTGTCATCATCATCATCATCAGCTCCCGCCCACCTGTCAGAGAGGAGGGGCTGAGTCATTAGCTGATGCTCGGGCTAATTAAAAAACTGCTCATCTGCAGCGACAGAACCAGAGCAGAGGTCATCGCCTCGCCGCATGAAAATAAACCAATGTGTGTGTCATACTTTTCTGCCAGGGGCGGGGTAACAGGCATGCCGCCCCCCCAGGGTAATTATAGAGTTATAGACCGGGGGGGGGGGGTTCAGGGACAGAAGCAGCTGCTGGCTTCAGTCGAACATATTCAGCAGTCAGTCAACTCCAAACTACCACACTGTAAAAAAAAAAAAATTCATTCATTAAATCGTCCCTGATCCTTAAATAGTGCCCCCCCCCAAAAAAATACAGGAAATATCAGGTTGGAGTCGTCATACTGTACATCACTGAATACAGACATCATTACAGCAACAGCAAGTCTGAAAGACTAACCCGAAAAATTTAACTCCATTTGGTTTTCCAACACTTAATCATCTTCAAATAAGACTTTGCATCTCGTCGGATTCAACTATTAACACTGATACCAACATGTTATAAAGTGATGTCATCTCACTTTGTTTCCCCCATATAATCCAAAAATCCTAGCAAACTATAGGTATGGCCAGTAGCTGCGCTAATGCTGGAAAAACAAAGGTAATGTCAAGACAAAAGATAATGTGATCAGCATTACCTGCCAGCATTAGCCATAAAAAACACTAACAGTAAGGTTAAATGATTAAACTTCACTGGCAGCTAAAACAAGGCTTATGTCCAGCTAAACTCGTGCAACGCAGGTAGTATTAACTGCAAAACTTGGCTAACAGAAGGCTAACCGCAAGTCTGATAAACGTCCAGTGTTATGACCTGCTGTCTTTGGCTACGTAAAGTTTAGATCAAGGTAGAAGGATTAAGTAATTGTAGAAACCGAATTTCCAAAACCGTGCGATTGTACGTAAAGTGAATTCATCTGCAGCCGGAACTGAGGTGAAGAAGCATCCATGCAAGTTGGAATTTTTCATATCCTTGCACAAACGGTAGGACTCAGGAAAGCTCGTCCCCTCAGAATGTAGGGGAGCGGCTGCAAGAGCAGGCCTGTGTTATTTTTAACGTCAACGTGTGTTTATGGACGACGCACATTTGTTCAACTGTTGTCGACAGATGCAAAGCAAGTTCGTGACCTTGGTTTAGCTGTGAGCTACCACTGAACGCCGTGCTACATAGAGAACGTCGTAAGGGAGATGCACCGTACACCTAGCACATGAATAATGCTCAGGATAAATAGATCCTTCCATGCAGTGGCAGCTCAGAGGAGTGTTGGAATAGTTTCACTCTCAGTCCTCGCACTCCAGGATTGTCAGTCCTGTCTATAAAGGGTTTCAGATCTCAGTCTCAGTCAATGTTTGGACTCCGCTCCCCAGGGGGAAAGTAAAAAGGGCAGAGCTGCAATGTTTAATCCCTGAAAACATTCCAGCACTGTGTAATCAGACCAGACAACTGTGGCTTCTTTCCATCTGTCACTGCAGAGCTTCAGAATGACTCCTAAGCTGCTGCTGATGTACATGTTTTGCAGCTGCTGAAATGAGCATGTGAGCAAATAATGGAAAATTATGAATCAGTTTTCGTGGGTCTGATAAACCAGAGCAGGACTAGGGCGGGGATTTCCATCCTCCCCTGCTTTGCGTCTTCCCAAAATGTCTGAGTGTCGCCTTACAAAGAGCTTTTAAAGAGCTTTTATTTTTAGCTGGGGGGGGGGGGTGTTCGTGTGAACATTGCTCCTGTCTGAGTCTGACGGCTGGCCCACATCCAGTTGAGGGCTGATTTCAGGTTCCCCGAAGCCTTTTTTAAAGAGGGTAGGTGGAGTTTCCCCTCTCTCCTGTCCCCAGACCTGAGTTTGGGTCACAACAGTTGGGTGTTGCCCATCTCTCCGGTCTCCCTGCTGGTAACCCCGACAGCTCTGGCCCCCCCCCTCCGCGAACAAGACCACGCATTTGCCGCTTTTAAGCAAGTTTCAAACAAACTTGCAGCAGGAGCTCTAAGAATTCAGGCATAAGTCATCAGAACACCATAATGGATCAGCACAAGTATCGCACGGCTGGCGTCCAGGAGAAGCTGGAGATCATCGGGGTGGAGGACGAGGCTGGAAACCCCATCAGCGCCCTGACTATCCTGTCGCTGCTGGAGCGCGTGGCTGGCATCATCGACAACGTCCAATCCTGCCAGCAGCGCATGGAGGAGCGTCAGCTGGAGCTGGAGAACAGCATCAAGACCATGCAGGGCGACGTCCTGAAGCTGGCCAAGGACCACAACGACACCAGCGGCACGGTGGAAAAGCTCCTGCAGAAGACCCGCAAAGTCAGCGCCAATGTCAAGGAGGTCCGGACGCGCGTCGAGAAGCAAAATGTACGGGTCAAGAAGGTTGAATCCACACAGGACGAGCTGCTCACCCGCAACAAGTTCCGGGTCGTCATCTATCAGGTGAGCGGAGGTTTGGATGCATCCAATGGGTGAAAGTGTTGTATGCTAAAGCAGCTTCTATATCACCGAGATTGAAGATTTTTCTCAACCCTTTTGAGGTGCAGTAAAGTACAGGGAAAACCTCTTTCAGCAGCTTTAGGCAGTAATTTTTTATTGCTGAAACAATCAATCGCTCATTCAACAGCAGATTTACTCACCAATAGATCTTTTAAGTCATAAAATATGAGTTTGCAGGTTTTAGAGTCCAACTGTGAGGATATGCTACCAATGAAGATAGAATAGGTTTGATCGGTCTTTTGGACTTTTCTTTAGCCAGTGCTTTATTTGACAATGAGCCCACAATGGAGGCATGTGGATGAAATGGACACAAAGAAAATGGACGAAGGCACTAATGCATCGGAATAAAGAAGGAGAGGATGTGTCAATAAACCAAACAGATGTACCCCACAAATGAGCAAGAAAGCGAACTGGTAAATATATAGTACAGTGGTTATTCAAAAGAAAGCCATTAATGTTTTAACTTGTCATGTGTTAGGGGCAAAATCGAGCAATTCAAAGACCTCCGTTTGATTGTTTCTCACGACTTTCCCTACAACTTGTCATTCGTATGATTCACTGATTATCGAAAAATAATGTTTGATAGATTAATCCTATTGGTTTCCAACATGGGTCTAAAGATGTTGAACAGCATGAACAAAGGAAGGAAAAACATTTCTGCTACACTGAATTAGGGTTTGATGTCTCTCCTTCTTGGCCTTTTTCTTGAAATCCTGGGACAATTTCACATCTTCTGAGGGTAGTATGGCCGCCAGGCGCAGACGTGTGTAGTCTGTGATGGGGGGTCGCGAGCAAGATTAGAGTCATTTTAAGGGGTCATGAGCCAAAAGGGTTTAAAACCAGTAGATTGGTATAATTATTGGTTGGAACCCCTAACATGATTAAAAAGCATTAATAAAACTAGAAGTCACAGTTAAATGGAAGTTAGAGGATCTTAGCCTCTGCAATGTGATGCATTTCCCAAAGAAATGGAGAACGTGTTGAGGATTGGATCAAACTCTTCAGATTTGCTTTGATCAGTTAACACTGGGTGTGTCTTAGAAAATAGCTTTGAGGACTGTTGACTGCCAGAGAAAAGGAGAAATTAGCCTTACACCACACCCCTGTAAACTTAAATAAAGCTATAAGTAAAGCTTCCCATGACGAGCAATAAACTTGAACTGCTCAACTTTTGCAAAGAAACTGTGTTTTTGAAGGACTCCATCTCTCTCAATAAGAAGCTAATGGGGAAATTTGCGTTTCAGGGTCTTTAATGGTGGGAACAGTTTGAAAAACACAGTCAAAGCTCAAATAAGAATCTCTGAATTCAGTCAGCACAAGAAACAGAGAGGGTTTCAAGCTGCTCCTATCTGGATACTCAGATCCAAGGTCCAGTCCAGGTTTCCGTTCACAAGGAACTGGAGCATAATTAAGTTAAATATCAAAAGTAAAGTGGATTCATTCCCCTCAGGCGGCAAAAACTCTCTGCCAAGAAGCGAGATCTTAACTCAAATGAACTCTGACTCAATTCATTAAGCCATGGAGGCAGTGAGAGGGTGGGCGGCGAAGTGAGGAAATGAAGGGTGGTTCAAGTTCAGACACTCGAGAGCCATCGACTCCATAAAACTGGCAATTTACAGAAAAGCATCCTCATTACGTCAAGGGGGCACACTTTCATTTTCATCAAATATGCAAGGGACCTTAATCAGGTCAGGTGAAACGCCTGACAACAAGACGATATACTCCAGAGTTTTACTGGTAATCTCAGACACTCCACTGAACTCTTGAATTAGGAGGAACGAGGCCGTTTAAGCGCTTTGGGAGTCTCGGGCCTGAAAAAGCAGCGACGTTTGCTTGAATGAATCTTCCTGCCGAGGCGTCTCCCATCGCGCGAGAGCAGGAAAATTGTGACCAGGTGAGGCGTCCTGCCTCCCGACGGACGCGATGCACTCTTTTAAAAGTACAAAGCGAGTGGGAGTCGTCCGGCGCCCCTGCGTCAATCCAGGAAAGCGATGGACTGGCTTCAACGAGGGCGTTAACCCTGAGCTCTGAGGGGTTTTCTCTGGTGGCGGCCGGTCCAGGTGACGGACGGGAAAAAGTCATCCCTGTGATCCCAGAGGACTTTTAATGGCGATCAGAGGCCTTGTAGGCGAAGTCAGGCCCAATGAGCTCAGCTTCGGTCAGACAAGAGCAGAGTACAGAGGATTTCAGTTCCCTGCGCTCAGAGAGCAAAAACACTTCAAGTACCTAACATGAACAAATTAGGACCAAGATTTAAAAGCAGTGATCCTCATTTACAGGGCAAAAATGAGTAATATGAAAATATTAGTAATCTGATCATATATAATCATTTTCAGCTTAGTTTTTCATGTAATATAATCATACTAACATGAAAAATAACATTGCAGGTGTCTCAGTATTTGTACGTCAAAGGGGGCTTAGGGGTTTTAAAGGACAATTCCCAGCATTTAAGAGATTTTTAAGGAGGTAAAACCCCGTTAGAATTTACCTAATTTAATTGAAATCCATCATCGGGTTTTTACCTTAATTGAAGTCCCTTTTAAGGTAAGGGTTAATCTCGAACTAAGTTTAAAAGGTCATTAAATCAAGCAAATAATCCAATAAAATAGCTTTAAATTAAAATAGCTTTAAATTAAAATAGCGGTAAATTAGTGGAATTTTAAAGTTTCTATAGTTTTATAGTGACTGGAAGATGAATACAGGATCTTGTGTGTTGGGTCTTTCCTAGACCAAAAGTCTATAGTTTGTGCCGGTGATCATTTAGAAAATCAAATCACATTTTCATTCCGTATTCACTCTAAAATCCATTTGGAAAAGTTTCTGTAAAGACCATCCTGGTGGCTACGGGACTCTGTGACCCATCAAGGAAACTTGTCACTTGACAGAAACCTTGACGGTATCATAAATCAGAGGTGAGCGACCATCTCACGCACACGGTTTCTGCGGACACGCATTTCCTCGTCAATGTCCGGACCTCGGAGCGGTAACCGGAGCGCTATGCGCCGCCGACAGCTGCTGTGGATCCGTGACGGAGAGACCTATTCTGGGACCACAGCCTGCTGCCTGTCTGCCAGCAGGGACACGCTATAAGCTGCTGTCAGCCAGAATCAGGGCCTGACACGGCTGCTTATTACAGGGGTCAATATATATTGGGGGGGGTGGATCAATCATCCGGACTGCCCCTTAAAAAGCGAAAGATAATGGAAGATGAAATAAAACACCATAAGATATGACAAAATAATGTCAATTAACTCAATATAAAGGTACATGGATCAGCCACTACATTAACCCCCCCCCAAACAGCTCCGAACAGACCTCTGATTGTGTCCCCTCAGGCAAGATGATAGCATCAGGTCCTGTAAGTCCTGTAAATTGCAAGGTCTTGTTTCGAGAAACACCTTAATAATAATTATGATTTGATAATAATGCCTGGTTTGATTTTTGGGGATTCTCCTTTCTTTCTTCGCGATAAATTGGTGCTCACCCACATTGTTCTGCATGCACAGAGGCAGCTGTGTGTTTTGTGAGGAACATTTGTTCGGATCAGACCGATTAGAAATGATTTTCCGGGACATTTCGGGTCAGGTCTTGCAAGACGATCAACAGTCCGAGTCACAATAAGCTCTGAAATTAGTCAGATAGCGGTTGTAGCCAGTTCCAGCCTAGATCTACGATAACCGTTAATTAAATCCCGGTAGAAGGAGCATTAATAATGTTGTGGATGATGGCTGTATTTAGATTTTAAAGCCGATATCCTTTGCCAGTTGGAGGCAGGGGAACAGGTTGAAAAACACCAACCTACACGATACATATATATATATATATATATATATATATATATATATATATATATATATATATATATATATATATACATATATATATATCACCTATAGCTGCCTACATCGGCATCCAGCAGCCACGGGAACATGATCATCCCCCAGGAGTCGTGTTCCCATCCACCTGATGGATATCAGTTCGACACCCCCCTCCCCTCTTAGCTCCCTGCAATCCGGTTCCTGAGGGGAAACCTCAGGCTCTTCAGCCTCTAAACGCTCGCCCATGTTCGCCAGCTGGTCCCTGACCGGGTCTGCTGGGTCGGCTCCATCAGTCTTTGTGCCAGAGCTTTGGTTTAGAAAAAAAGTAGCCTCGGCCGACTCCATTGACATTGAAGCGCCAAGGCAGAGAAAACAAGTGGCGCCGACAAATTGAGATTCGACTCGGGGTTTTCCTTACTTGATTCGGATCGTTAACGTTCAGGCGGCGTCCTGCAAAATTCACTTTGCATTCCACCTAAACACACAGTGGGTCGATGTCGGAGTCAAGTGCCCCCCCGGTGCTCGGGTCCTCGAGGCGAATGAACAGTCACCTTTTATTTTTCAGTCTGGATTTACAGACAAAATCAGAAGGCTCCGTTTCTAGAAGCTGCACTTGAGGGACCGATAATGTAAACCAGTAACACAAAAACTATGAGGCTCCGCGAGCTTGTGTTACAGTGACCAAAAAATCATGTCATCAGTCCCAAATTATACAGGAAGCCGGAGCCAAGACGTTAAAGTGTGTATTCTTTTGTTTTATGGAGGTTTTATGGTTTATTTGTTTCTTCTTTGAGGAACTAGGCTCTTTGCATTTTTTTTCCCAGTGTTTCAGTTTGAATGTGCTGTTTCAGGATGTAATCTGCAGCTGTTTGAGTCAAACACGAATCATTCCAAAACGATTTACACTTTAAGAAACGCTAAAAGTTTTTAAGAGTAATGAGGCCGAGTGGAGATTCCTCCCAACAGTTCATTATTTTTTTTAGTGTTTGTGTGTTGTCCCAGAAAAACCCTTTGCAGATTCGTTCAGTCTCTTGAATTAATTCAGTAAAATAGCATTTCAGAAGGGCATATTGTCAAATCACATCAAAATACACTTGCGAGCCAATCAAAAACAAGCACTTTACATAAATACTATGAGCCAGCAAATTAAGAACATTGTCACCTTTACCCCCAGCTGTCACCACCACCCTCCCCACTCCTCCCTCAAAGAAATATAACCAAGGTGTCAGAAGTTTTTTTTATTCTGTTTCAATGGGCGCTGTGACATCTGACCTTTGATTTTGCAAAATATTTGCTCTTTACAACATGAAAATCAGTAACTGTGCATTTTATTTTGTATGGCTGGAGCTAGGCTAACAGTTTCCCTCTGCTTCCAGTCTTTGTGCTAAGCTAGGCTAAACACAGCCTGTCCTGGGCACACAGAGGCAAACTGACGACTGTGTTCCTTTTAGAGAACCGCCGCTACAGTACAGCAGACAATCCCACTCTTTGTTCTTCGTGTTCCTGGTGTCGGTCCAGGTCGAGTTGGGTCCGGGCCAGGGTTCTGGTTTCCTGTCTGTGGAGGAGGCAGTCGTGCTGTGGAGTCTCCTCGTGACTGATGCGCCTGTCGCTTATTTTGAGGCCTCGGCTCGTCTCTCGATGCGGAGCCTTGGCCGCGGCCATTTAACAGGAAGCAGCGAGCGGTTTGTTAGGGACGGTCATTGCCGGCGGCTGAATAATGACGGCTCCGACAGTGCGCGGTAATAAGAAATAGATAAATGGTGTTGCAATGAGAGGAACCGAGCGATGACAAGTTGTGAGTTAAACCGTCTGCAAGCGAACGCACAATTAAAACAGGAGGTCGACCGCGGATGTCGCTGTGACACTGAACAACCTTCCGCAGCTCTGCAACAATGCCCCAGCGGCACTGTCCGGTTTGTAAGACAGATACGTGCGGTAATGCTTCATTTTACAGCCCCGTATTTTCCACCTAATTAAGTGGAAATCTCCTCATATATAAGGAAGATTCCAAGAAAGTCCTGTATAGTTCTGTACTAATTATAGAAGAGATAGAGAACATGCAAGGTGCTGCACTCATAGTTTTTTAGGAAAAAATAGGCACTCACATAGCCAGTAAGTGAAAAATAAATTATAAACTGACAAAAACTACCAAACAAAAATTTTTAAACTCCAGGCTTCTTTTGAAAGCTATTCCCCGACCCCCGGAAACACAAGCTGGGGAACCAAGGCTCCAGTGGCTGAAAGGTTGAGGCACATGCTGCATAACTGCAATGTCACCTTGTTGCACGTCGTACACCTTTCTCTCCCCGGGGCAAAATTCTCCTCCGAATGGAAAATATCCCAAAAAGGAAAAGAGGTTATTGGAGCCAGCGGTGACGCCTTAACCTCTTTTTTTTTTTTTTTTTAATCTGACAAACAAGTGAAAAAGCCCAAGTCCTGTGATGATAAAAAAAAAGAAATGAGAATACTATGCAAGTAGTTGAATATGTTAAGCTGTGACTATAAAGAATTCCAGTTTTATGTGATAAATGAACAAAACGAATAATTCCCAAAAACTGAAACAGTTCCCGGGGTAAGGTCCTGTGCATCGTCTCAGACACATTTCCTTGAAAATCCAGGCTGACGTATGTGGTGACCAGCATCGAAACGATATCGCGTTCACCCTTCGTCGGTTGTATCGGTGTGACCAGTGTGTGCTCATTGGCATAATCGCTGGAGATCCGAGTCTGTCCTCTGACGGTTGAGGCCGAGGTTATTAATACTCGCGCCGACCCACATTCGCCGCAGGCATAATTATTGTGTCATTCACAGTGTCTGGACGCGCTCCGGTGACTCCTCCCTGATTAATGAGTGTGATCATCGCAGGTGGCCATGGCTTAATTAGGATTAATTGGCTCCCACATCCAAAGTCACCTGTAGGGTGCCGACAGGGGGAGCAGGCCCCGGAGGAGGTGGCTTTGGTTTCTCTCGGCCAGCGGGAAACATATGACCATCCTGCTTTATTAAAAATCGTAAGATAAAGCTTTGCCACATATTCTAAAAGAGTCATACAGAGGGGAAAACCTGTAGAAAAAAATTAAAGCCACAATAATTGTCACAGTATTACCTCGATATCAAAGTCAAACATTAAACCAATCATTTTCATCCCATTAACTCAAATATATTTTAAACGTTCCCTGAGAAAACATCCAATTTTTTTTTTAAGTGTATTTTTTTCATTTATTCCAGATCTCATACTGTGACTTGGATTTCGGTGAAATTTAACTTTAAATTTAAACTATCATTTACACAGCGTTTATTCTAAACCAGAGCATTTTCCTCCTGTGCACTGGTTATGTTGGTGAATTTAACATATATTTAATGTAAACTCAAATTTTTTTCCACTGAAAAGCTGATGTTTACCTTTGTTGTTGGAGCAGGGATTGAAATCAAATGCTACAATACGATAACCTCTATTCTATGTGAGATTTTAAAAGAAATAAACCAAAACCAATGTTTGTCTGGGAGGAAGGTCACGGAAAGTTGACAGCCCGATTTGAAAAAAGAAGTGATGCAACTTTTAGTCGACAGGTTAAATCATGTAGACAGAGCAGTGTTGTCCTTTAAATACAAGGTTATATCAAACTAAATGTATGGATGAACTAGCTAAAGTGTAAATGCACAAAGGCCTGTTCCACACTTCACTCCAATCCATCCAACAGTCGTCATGATATTTCTGCCCCAACAAAGCGGCAGACCCCTCCACTGTCGGCCCCTCTCTCAGATCCAGATGGTGTCATTATCATCACCAGCTGTCTTGAGTTACAGGTGTTGTTCCTGCCGGCAGCTTCCTGTCTGAACGAGTCTCAGTTACCTCCCCTCCGTAAAAATAGGAAAAACCCGATCCCGAGGAGACGCCGCGGTGTTCGGGGGCAAGAGGCTGCGGGTCGGGCCCGACGGAGAACCTCAAAGGAATATCAGGTTTTCTATCTGCGCTTCCGTGGTCTCAATGAGCGGCATAGTAATTTATTTTCTAATGGAGAGAAGAGACAGATGAGAAGACGGTTATCGGTTTACGTCCGGGATTTCTTGCAAGTGAGCGTCCGCAGGGTGACATTTCATTACCTGATCGGCAGCTGCAAAACTTTAAAGAACAAACCTGATGGACCGATAAGCAAAAGAAGGATTCAGTGGAATGCTGAGATTAAAAAAAATTCCATCAGATATCAGATTTACAGAGCTTTAGCATTTTATGGATGATCCAGTTCTCTTGATCTCGATCTTCTCCGGAGTCACATGTTTCAGATGGATATCATCTGTGTGTCCAGTACGTGCTTAGCTGGGGGGGGGGGCTTTACCAGGTGTAATTAATGACTCCTCAAATCCTTGCAGGTGTTTCCAGTTAACTTGACTGATTGGATATTTGCTCAGCCGCCCTGAGCAGAGGTCCAACCGGGCGGTGAACTGAAAACACCTGCCGGGCCGGAACGACAGGTGTGCGAGGGCCTTTCGGTCGTCCAGCACCGACGCCACCGCCGTGTGTTGTCAGGTCATTTATATGGTGTCATGAAGATAAAAACTGCGAAATGTTTCCAACCCAGCTCCGCGCAGTAAAGGTAACACATCAGGCAGCACGGCGGCGTCATCTTCGGCCCTCCATCTGACAGCGTCAAAACAGGACCCGTTAGGCAATAATGCCTTTGGCTCAGGTGTATTTTGGCAGCGCTCGCAGCTCAGTGGAAAATCAATGAAGCTTCACACTTTAGCTGACATGATGTGTTCATGTCGTACCATTTAAATCATGATTAAGAGAAGCCGAGTGGGAAAAGCCGCTCACATAGGCCGCTGACTTGAAATTGAGGCTCCGAGATCCGATTAAAATCTGACACAATGTCTCCTGCTTGGTGAAAAGAACCAGAGACCTGTCAGAAAGCTGATGTCAGAACAGCTGCAAATGCTCCACCGCTGGCAGCCACATCCAAATAAAAATCAACCGTTAACACTAATATGGTCCATTGGCATCTTGCTCCACTTAGTAACAAAGTGCTTCAAGTTCTTAACACAACATAAGAAGCTCATTCACACAGTTCCAGAAAAGACAAACCTCCTTGGAATAATGTGTCAACTCTCTCAAGGCGGAGACAGGCTTTTGGGGTTTTTTTCCCCCAGTCTTCCCATTCTGCTGACATCATGTGAATGCAGCATTGTGGTCATGGTTACATGCATCAAGTGCAAGTGATTTCACTTCTTCAGAGACGTATCGGGAAATACCGATCAAATCCATCTTCTATACTGTGAATGAGGAAAATAAATCGAGTGAAATAACCAGAAACGAATATCTGTTTCAGGCTCGTTCAGCAAATAAAATCCTGACAAATCATCCACTGATACAAAACTGATATGGAAATCCAATATTACCATAGAACAGCCTTGACCACTGACAACAGGACATGTCAACGGGACCTTGGCATAAACAGTAAACGGGAGATTGCCTGATGGTATGTTTTGCTGCTTGTTTACTGCCTCTGTTGTTTCTCTCTGGTCTCTTTTTTTTTTGGAAGTCCCGAATTTCCCGATTGGATTTCCCACAGATTCCGAGAAACAACAGAGACCTAAAACTGCTGTCCTATCTATTTTCTTCTTCTTAGGGTGAGGCAGAGGTCCCGTCGGTCGCCGTCACTAAGACCCCTAAAGGACAAGGTCTGGAGGGACTGGAGATTGAGCCGGACTCCTACGACATCCCCGCCGACCTCTCCTCCGATGAGGAGTACCTGAGCGTGGAGGAGACCGACTCCTCTCGAGCCGCCCGCCTCAAGAAATCGGTCGTAAAGAGCACGGAGCACCTGAAGGCCGCCTTCTCCAAGGAGAACATGAGCAAAACCAAAGACAGCCTGGGCACCAAGTTCCACCACCTGGGCGAGAAGGTCATGCCACACGAGCGGCGGGAGAAGATGCACCAGGCCGGCGAGCGGCTGAAGCAGTCCGGCGAGCGGCTGAAGGAGAACATCGCCAAGAAGGCGCCGAGCAAAGAGACCTTCCGCATCAAGCTGAAGAAGGAGAGGGCCGTCGCCGAGGGCCAGGAGGGCGCCGAGGCCGACAACGAGCTCCACATCCACGCCAACGTCGAGGAGCCAGCGGCTCACGGCACGGGGGTCGCCTACACCGAGGTAGGCCTGGAAACCAAGAGGGAGGGGCCCGTTGAGGAGGCCGGCGCCACCCGGATAGCAGAGGAGGACTACAGGAAGTAGGTTGGACGGGATGGGACGGCGCTGACATGAGGAGGAGGCGGGACACTCGTGCAAGATTTAGAGAGGATATCTATGGTTGACAGCAATGAAGGACATTTGAATTAGTTTGAATGTATTAGATCAGAAGAAACCAAATATATCACTGTATGAACTGGTTATCTATTAAATCCGCAAATTCATGACAGGTTACTGCTGTTACTACATCTGTTGACATTTTTTTAACGATTATATCATTTAAAACACCTGAACTGATACAAACTCAGACATGAATGCGAGAATCTTTATTTGTAATGCACTGAGAAGAATTGAGGATTTTAGATTTAAAAAAAGGTCCCTGAGGAGACTGAGTCCAAACAGCAGAGATGTGAGATTATTAACAGGTTATGTTGTTATTAGTAACTGCGATCAAAGTGCAGATGATGTTGAGGTTTACTTGCACAGGAAGGAAAAGAAGGGTGGCGACGAATGTTGATGGGAAGTTTGGGTCTTGATCTTTTATCTGGATGCACTGTACATAAGATGTTGAGGTGAAATTCGGTCCGTGCAGGCCTCAGCTGGTCTCTGAGAAGCCTGGTGAGGAAAAAAGAAGATAACATGGATTCAACGTCAGACTGGCTTCTGCACACAAGACAGTAGGAGTAGGGGGACAATGAGTTAGACTAGAGTTCGTGGCGCTTAAACGTGACACCGGGGGCGACTGAGGTTGACGTTAAAGCTGCACCCGACAAAGGGATTTAACTAGAAAAAAGACGACGTCTTTAAAATGTGATGATAAACACCGAATGGAGCGGAACAGTGGCGGTACGACCCAGGGAGAGTTGGTCGTGGTCAGAGGCTAACGAGTTGTAGCGCGGTTACCTTAATGCTGAATGGCCATTTTGTTTTATCTTATCCAGTGAGTAGTGAGCTCTGTATCTGTCCGTGCGGACGCCACTACGCTAGCAGTCACTTCACTTAATGTTTTTCCAAGACCTTTGAGGAAACACACAAGTTACTGGCCGCCTCACGCCCACCTGCGAAGCTCCATCAACGTTTTTTTCTTTTGCGTTTTTTTTTTTTGTGGATGTGGTGTCAGGCTCGGCAAACTTCTTTTTATTTTCATAGCATCTTTCCACAGCAAAGCCCGCAACATCTGGGTGTCTTATTTTTTCAGACTTTGGGAATTTTTAAATAAGGTCCTGCATGTTCTGCCAAATGTTCACATCTATTTGATAAAAAAAAAAACCCTTTGTCTAGTGCAGTGTTCAGTTTAACTCAGCAGCACATATGGTGACCAGCGATGAAACTAACACGAACTTGCATGAGCCTCACTTTGACAGGAAGCCGATCTCGACTGTCGCGTCGTGGACGTGAGACAAACTGCAATTACCCTTGTGAAAGTAGTTGATTTCAGGCGGACCGAGCTCTGCCGTTGGTGGCTTCAAAGCTTCTTGTGCACTGCTGCATTTTAGCATATGAATGTTTTATTAGTATTTTCTTTTTTTCCAGTTTTGCTGGTTTCTTCCTGATGCTCAGCGGAGGCACCGAGTTTATTCTCCTGGAGTGATTAGCGAGGTCACAGCTCTCATCAGCGTCACGCTAATGAGAGTTTTCTGTAGAAGCTTTGCTTTATTAGCACTGTCATTATACATCAGTGAGGCGCCATTATTCTGAAAGAACATACATCCTGTATAGCTTTAAACTTCTGTTTCATTTGATAACTTACTGTCTTTATGATCCTGTGTTGCTGCTGGTGAGTGGATTTAATGCAGTAGATTGGTAGTGTTTGGTTTGACCATATTTAACTAGGTTTCATTTCTTACTTGTGTTACACTTGTTTTTTTTTTTGTTGTTTTTTGTCATTCTGGATCACAGCTCAGTTTTTCCATATTGTGTTTAGTCACCGTTTTTAAAAATCATCTGAATCCAGATGAAAACCAGCTGACTGAAGACCCGTGTTGTTGTTTTGGCCTGTGCTATATAAGCAGCACCAGATATTAATCATTTAGTTTTCTTGTTTTTGTACAAATAAAGTTCTCATGAAACCTCTATGAGCTGCAGCCCATCGTGTCATTCGAGGACACTGTGTAGTAGTATTTTTTATTATTTTTGTTTCTTTTCCCACAGTAATCATGAAAAGAGACTGAAATACTGGAAGGTGACGTGTTTTAGTGACACTTGGCAGTTAAAGGAAAACAGCATTTATAGGAGCAAATTTTTTTCTCAGCGAAAATCAGCATACGTCAGTGCGACTGAATCAATGGAACTAATGTGTTTTGTTTTCGTTGGGATTTTTCTGTGGAGCGTTCAACATTGTTGTTGTACTAAACAGCCATATCTCAGTGACTGTGATTTATGATGCAACCTTATATAAACCTGAGGCTGATCTGACAAAAGAGGCCTGGTCTGCAGCCTCTGTGAGAAACGGGTTACGGCACAAATAGGGAATAAACCTTCAACTTTATAACCAGTTAGCAGACGAGCTAACCTGGCTTTGTGCTAACTGCCCGTTAGTGCTACTGCTGTTGGTAGCGCATCAGCTAACTGAGACCAAGCTCACAGCGCCAAAATAATTCCCAAAGGTGCTTGTGCGAATTTTGCTGTGATGCTTTGTGACAGAAAATGAGAACACGCAGGAACAAACGCGATGTGGGACCAGTCGATTCCCTGAGCAGCCGCCAGGAACATCCGGTGGCTGGGATGTGTCGATCCCAGGAGTGAAATGGATAAAAATATTCCACTTCACCGCAGAGGAAACGATGGGGAAGCCAGACAGTGGTGTATTCTGAGGAGGCCACCGACGTATCCTGCCATGTTTTCTTCTTCAAGGAGTTCAGGCTTCAGTAAATGAGTCAATCAGTTGCTCCATTGGTTTATCCTCTTGCATGAGTTTGGATGAGGTTGAATTGCTTTCTTCAAAATAAAAAGCATTTATTTAAAAGAAAAAAGGATATAGGAAAAATATTTTTTAAAACATATCCTCCAATATCCTGCAATTGTGCTGAATATCTTTTATTTTTTTAAATATTATCCCAATTCTCATCCATGTCAGCAGAAAGTTCAGAATTTATATCGCAATTAAGTTTTTAACTGAGACTTTGTCCAGTAAATCAGAATTTTACCAACTTAACTTCATAGTTTAATGTTTAATAAAACTCCGAATATCACAGACACTTCTATTAGTCCATGTAGGATTAATATAATTTATATAACTGCAATTATAATTATCACTTCATCCAGCTCTGACTCTTTGATTCTTGGCTTTATCAGTAACATTAGAAAGCTGTGTTAAATTGCATCGCTCCTCTGATCTCGTCGACCTGCGGCTCAGATTAAATCACCAACTTGATTTTCTCTCCCGAGTGAAACGTGATCACTCAACCGAATCAGCGGAGTCCCCGCTGCTGCCGCATCCCCATCGCATCCCCGCCGCCTTGGCGTCCCTGCCGCCGCTGCTGCCACCACCGCCACCACTGCCATCCCCGCCGTCAGCCTCTAAATAAAATATGCCATCATTCTCCTTTGCTCCAGAATGAATTTTACAGTCCGACTCGTCTCCATGCGGCCGGAGGTCATGGAAGCAGTTTTGTCAAGCACAAATTTATTGGCCCTAAAACGGACACCAGGGCCCCCTCGTTCCCTCAAAGAGTCCAATACAACCAGCTGGCTGCGGCATAAAACCCTATGAAGATGGAGGGTGATAAAAGAAGCTCTGGGGTAAGAACCTTCACATGTACCATCGGGGTGTCTGCAGAGTGTCAAAAGAGACGCGTCTGGAGCCTTATTTTGAAAGGAAGCCTGCATAATTTCACCGCTAACCTCTGGTTAGATGTGTCTGATTACTAAAATGCGGCTACTCCAAAACAGAAATGTGCGGCTGTGTTTAAGCTTTGCTGAACCGGGGGCAAATGCAGCGGCACTGATTACGCTTCAAGCTCCTTTAGCTCAGCGGAAACCTCGCGGATCTTTTCATCTTACATGCGGCGATGAGTGACACTGCACATTATAATCACCTCCTCTGGATGGCGTACACACGCTTCTTCATGCTATTCTACTTTTAACAGGAGGCAAGAAGAAAAATGGGGACTAGCAGGTGCTCCTGTCTCCTGTCATGCTCCTTATACCCCTGCACTGATTAGGACAAATCAAACGGCTCTTGGCCCCGGCCCCCGGCCCCCAGGCCCTGTCATAAGAGACATGGTTTATGATGAACTGCTAGCACGGACGACCTATAGGGTGGTTTCTTTCAGGGGAGGTTGGTATCACCTGTGTTCACTCAGGGAACAGTTGGGTTTCTTCTTTGTGCGAAGTGCGAGGACACTGGTTTGATTCCTGAAAAACAACAACCCCCCGGAATCATCAGGTAAAATTCAGAAAAGGAGCTCTGGCTAAAAGCCCGAACTGTCCTTAATTCGGCGTGTTGAATGTGATTACGAGTCCCTGAGCACGTGCGGACGAGCGTTAGACTCTGATCCGCCTCTGCAACCTGTCAGCTGCCGCGTCTAAATTCAGCCCTGCCGCTTTTTATAACCTTGACAAACTTAGAAAAAAAAAACCAAACAAACAAAAAAGCCCGACACCGCCGCCGTCTGTGCTCCCCTCCATAAATATCGGCCGCCGCCGGCGGGCACCTGTGCCTTACTGTTACCAGGTTGTCACGGCAACTGTACCCATCAAAGCTTCCGAGCAAAATGACATTAATTAGTTTCCCCCCGTTCGGGTAGATCTGAGACCCTGAGCCACATGATAAGCGTGTCGCTCTGCACAGCAGTGCCGCTGCCAAAAACCATAATTTTGATTTATTTCAGAGCTCACGAGAGAGAGAGGCAGAGAGAAAGAGATAGTGACGCCACTGCGGAGTGATTGCATTCAGCTCCATCTGTTTGTTATGCATTAGCTGAGCACAATTGAGCTCTTCAAGCAATCCGTGGAAGAGAAAACGGCCCCGGGTGGCCCGAGCGCAGAGAGGGGGAAGGAGGAGCGCCACCTGCTGATCCACGGCTTCGCCGCCGCGTTTGTCCTCGTCTTCTCTGCCTCCAGAGCGCCAATCCCCGACGGAGTTGCAGGTGTTTCCCCTCCCCGGGACCGACTTGTCATATCTGTTCCCTCGGCGGCGCGACACGAACCAGCACCTTTCATTTCACAGGATTCGCCACCTGGAGAGGCCCTCAGCTCTCCAGCGGCATCCAGGCGGTGTCTTCTTCAAAACCCTGACCCCTTCTTTTGTCGGCTGGTCGCTCCTCGGCTGTGGCCCTGCTGCTGTCGCCTCAGAGAGACATTAACAGTCAATGAAAGTGCCGAAGACAGGAGGCATTCCCGCAGCCCTGTCTCCCAGAAATTACATTTAAACACCACTAATTTCTAATGTAACGCACAAACAAAATGCCAAGCAAATTACCTTTCCATTAACAGAGCTCGCCCCTGCCCTGCCCTGACCTTTCATCCTGAGCCGACCGTGGCCCAAACTGCCTGGGCTGTTAGTACGAGTCGTGCCGTCATGACGTCGGTCCCCCAGAGGGAAGGAGCGTCACGCTCCGGGGGGCTGACGCCCTCGCTGCGTTCGGTGCTTCTGGCACGTTTGGCGCGTTCAGCGATCTTTCCCAGCCTTTTCCGGGACCGATCCCAGTGCCGCATGGAGGGGGGGGGGCTAACGGCTTTGTTCAAGCCTCGGCAAAAGCTTTCTCGACAGGAGGAAGAAATGAGGGAACAGATGAACCATTTATACTAGAGAGTGACAATAAACGCAACATTTACTGCTCTGTTTGTTTACTGAGTGTTTTGTTTTTTGTTTTTTTTTCCACAGCAGCAATTTGGCCCCAGCACAGGAGACAGCAGGTGGGAATGTTTAATTTGTCTGAACCGTCCATATTTGAGACATCATGAATCATTTATCACGGTCTCGGAAGATTTTCGTCTTTGCCGTATCACAGAAGTTGTTTCCAGCTTTTTCTCCAGACGCTCTGTAGCTCTCTATTTGTGGGTCACACTGAAGTGAGGACGCATCTGAAATGAAGTTAACACAGCTCAGCTTTGTTTTCTCCTCCAGATGAGCTTTGTCAAACTGTGGAACTGAGCCCAAGGACGTCTGGGGACTGTGAGAAACTGTGTTCATTAAGGGCTGTTAAAAAACAGAAAAATTAAATAAACAACATTATTAGATGTTTTACCAAAAAAACCTGTCGTCCTCTTTCAAGACACTGTTGAGAAAGACTCTGTTCCAGGACTAGATTTCTGGTTACGAGCTGTGTTCAAAATATCAGTAAAATTTTGAATGATTTTTTTCCCCACAAGCTTTAGTTCCACTTCTATAGTAAAAACAAATAAAAACTGTGCAAATCTATCAATAACAAATACATTTAAACAGTTAAATCAACACCGAATCGTAGCGAGCGAAAGTCTCTCAAGTTTCAAACATAGGCCACGCCCCAATCAGTGATGTCATAGTGAGTATCTTCAACAGCTGCTCAGGGTGAAATGCCAGCTGTGACATCACTCATGGGGGCGTGGCCAGGAGGCCAGGACGCTGTTGCCATTTCAACAGCAGTAATTTTACCCTGTGTTATTTGTTGTGGGATTATCCTTTGAAGTTTGGTATAATTAATCATAAATTTAATACATTATGGGTAAAATTATGGGAGGGAAACAGATTTAAGTTTCAGTTTTTACGGAACAACATTCGGGAGGAACCACCATTATTTCAGTTTTTCCAAAAGCGTAGAGGCTGAAACCAACTAGGGCTAGAGCTCACAATTATTTTCATTATCAGTTTGTGGTTTTGGCCTATAAAACATTACAATCTCCCACAATTTGACATCAGTAGAAGTCTTGTTAAGTCTGACCATCAGTCCAGTACCAAAAAATATTGACTTTACCATCATGTAGGACAAGGAAAAGCAGCAAAATCTCAAATTTCAGAACATGGAACCATCAAATTTCAGAATCGATGATGATTAATTGTCTTTCCATCCTCTGACTAATCATCCAATCATTGCAGCTCTAATATCAACATTTTTTTAGATTATTTTTAGTACCATTACAGTTCATCAAGTTGATTAACCTGAGATTGCTGGACCTCAAAGTTATATCTTATCTTATTTTATCTTATCTTATCTTATCTTATCTTATCTTATCTTATATTATATATAGCTAAACAAGCTTTAGCTTTCTCAAGTCAACATGGTAACTTTCCAATTACAGTGGTAACATTTTCCTTGGTCAACACATTGAACCCCCCCCCCCCCCACACACACTCAGAAACCTCTTCTCCAAACTACAAGCTGTGTGAACTTGGAAATCTGGCCAGCATAGAGAGAGAGTGTGTGTGTGAGTGTGTGTGTGTATGTGTGAATGGAGGTTTTTCGGTGGGTGGGATCTAATCGCTTTGCCTGTCAGCCGTTTTTCTGGGAACATAATGACTCATCAAGCTGTGAAAAAGAGAGCGTTCCCTGAAATGACAGATCCGGCGTTTGAAGGAACTGACACCCTCTGTTAGGGAAATGAGCGCTGACACGGTGGCGGTGGAAGCGGAATACTGATGAAGCTGTGAGCCGATCCCACATCTGTGATGATTAACAGCATGAAGTCCTGCCTCTTTACACCTGCACTAACTGAATTTTTTTTTTGACCACTTGTTTTTCGGCAGAAACAAATAGTGAACACAAAGTTGAACAAACCATCACCTCAAAAGCTGATGTGAACTTGGTAGTGATCGGTTGCTTACTGCCATAATCACAAAGAGAGCAACATGATCCTTCATCTGGATCTGGTCTCTGGCTCCACCTGATGAGTCTAAGTCCACTACTCTCTCTTCTTTTTGCTCTGTTTTTGGTTTCCACCAGCTCCTGAGGGAAACCTCTGCCTCTTTAGCTGCTAAATGCTCCACCATGTTGATCAGCTGTTCTCTGGCTGTGACTGCCTGCTGACAGTGGATTTATCAGAGCTTGTTTGATGTCTAAAAATGCTAAGACTGAACCAGATGGGAAATGTAATGAAAGAGGGTTAAAAGCTCTGTAGAGCGGCAGAGATAGTGATGAAAAACGAGAGGCACCTTTTACACTAATCAGAGTCATTTTCTTTATTGTTGCTGAAAAAAAAAAACGAAATAGAGTTTAAGTAATTATGATAATAATAATAATAATAATAAAAGAAACTGTGATTTCTTTCAGTATCAAATATGGATATTATAGGTATTAATATGTCACAAGAACTTGACTAATGGCATCCACCCCCACATCCATTTAATGTCACCTATCACCCCCTTTTAGAGAAGACCCGTTATTTCTTTGCATAAAGGGCACAAATAGCCCCTAAACGCAGCGCAGTGGGCTGATGCGCATCCTGCTGGCCGCTCGGCGAGGCCTCCCAGTGGCTGCTGTTCATTACCGCCTCGTTTAGCCTGAGCCACGGATCCGCCTCTGCCCCCCCACCCCACCCCCAATTACCTCTCCATTGAAGGCCAAGAATAGGAGGCCAACATGGTAGTATAGAATAGTGGGCCGACATGCCGTAATGGCACCAGGGCGGAGATGAGGCCTGGTTTTTCTTTTCTCCACAGGTTGTGTAAGGACTTGCTTGGGTCTTGGTCTTATTTGTAGCTAACGCTTGCCGCAGCACATGCTCGGATGCAGCAGGACGTCTGCACGATGGCTGACAGTAAGTTCGCACCATCAAATGACTCACTGCATGTGTAAAATATCTCGTTAATGACTGAAATAGCGTAGAAACATTTGTTCTTTTGTTTGCTTTTGAAAAACATTTCTATTCATTTATCTTTTTTTCTGCCAGTAAATTCTTTCCATTAATTATATTTTTGATCCATCTTCTTTTTAATATTTTTTATTAGATAAATGTTTGTATTTTCTAATATAAGTTAAATTTCTGTGTGTCAAGGACAGAGACAGGTCATTGAAGTGGTTCACAAAACCAATCTAGCAGCAACAATAATAATAGTATTGTTTGCGCTGGCTCACTGTCATGGTTTACTGGGAGGCTTGATGGATCGAGCCATTGTTAATATTAATAATTCCCCCTGTGCTTTTCCTGCCACGACGAGTCAAAATGCAGCGAAGAAGCTCTATCGTCACGGGGGCAGGAGACACTTGTTAGCTAGAGCTCGCCTTTCCAGCTGGGGGATCTGAGAGCTGAAAAATTGACCGCACAAAATAATTAGAGACAGGATGGAGCTCTAACCCTGAAAACCCCCACCGAGAGTCCAGGACTTCTGAGATGCTGTGCCCAGCTTGATGATGGTCAACAAAAGCTTCGGAGCAACTTGTAAAAATCTCACACTTCTGTGGCTGCTGGGATTTTTATTCTTTCTTTTTCGTGGAGCTAGTTTCCCCCTGCTCCCCAGTCTTTGTGATAAACTAGGCTAAACACACTCCGGATCCATCTCTGAGCCACACGCACAGATAATGAGACTGAGTTCTGTCTCCTGGATCTGCCCGACATATCCTTTTTTTCCAAAATGTCTGAATATTCCTTCAGTGTGTCGGCGTCATGGCCAGACCTCCACGACGTGTCCCTATGATGACAGGTCTCAGCTGAGATGAGCCGGTGGCGGGCCGAGGCCGCCGCAGCTCGCCGAGTGTGGGTCAGCAGGCCTGTCGATCAAATGCGATCACCAGGGAGCACCCACCTGTGTGCGCTCCCCGTGTACAGGCAGGGAGAAGCATGCAGATGAAACCAACATGCCCCTCTCTCTCGGCAGTGCCTGCTCCACCACAGGGGAGCGAGGGGATATGAATTATTCACTGAAGCACGCACACAAATGTACAAATACGCACATAGAAACACATGCACCGAGTGTGTATTTGCAGGCAGAGACCGTGTGTATCGTGCTTCACTCGATAAGGTTATGCCGAGGTTGAATACATATATATTTATAAGGTATGGAAGAGATGAGAGAAGGACAAAGGTACATGAGCATATACCACAACTGACATCAAAGAGAGGGACTCAGCTCAGTGAAGTCAGTCTCAATTTTCTGTAACACATCACAAAATAACACCAAACGAAGAGGAATCAGATTCTCAGCCCCCAAAATCTCCATCCGAACGAGTATGTTCGTGAATTATAGTTTATAGTATATCACCGTATGTTGTATTACTGGTGATTTTTATTGAAGCATTGATGTATAAGCAGGATTTTAAAGCTGTAAACTGGTCAGTATGTTGGAAATCTGTACCTAATGCACAGTTGGGTAGTTTAGGTTGTTTAATTGTAACAAACCATTTTTGTCATGTAGTCAAATGTGTTTTATTCAAAATCTTATTTTGCGGAGTAACTTGTAAATATAACAGATAAATTTAGTGCAGTAAAAAGTACACTATCCCAGTCTGAAATGCAGCGGAGCAGAAGTACAAAGCAGAGTAGACTGATTGGTTAAACTCAACCACTGTTTAATATGGAGTATAAAAAACACTATTTTCTTCAAACAAGTGGAAGATTTATTTTTATTTATTTATTTATTTATTTTAATGTTCCCAATGCAAATTGACATGTTTCGAGATTTTGTTTTTTAGATTTGGGTGTCAGCAGCTTAAAACTGCAATCAAAAAAGACTTTGAGATGCATTTGAAAGCACCAGAGGAATCTAGAAACTATGAACTAAGTAAGGGGACCTTGAGCTAGGATCTTTTTTATTAATCTCTGTATGCAATTTGGATTCACAGTAATGGTAATATCTATTTTTCAAATGACTGCAAGTAGGCTATTTTTCTACTTTGGTATATATTTGTACTCTTTAATTTGTACTCTTGCTTTTGACACTTCCATTAAGGATTAGCTTGGATTAATTTAATGTATTAATTTATTTTAATTCATTAAGGGTGAATCTATTTTAGGTTAATTAATAAGATGAATGAATTGATTGAAAGGGGGATCTTCAAGCAACTAATTCACTAATTAAATTTTCTATAGCTTCTTCATTAAAAGTAAAATTCAGTTTTCAAATAAATCCACTTATTCGTTTATTAGGAAATTTGCATATTGTTTGTAAGCTTTTAATCTGAAAACGTTAAACCGGAAAACAATGACTATTGGACAGGAAGGGCTTTTATTCCGAAGGTCCCAACGGAAAGACTTGACGCCACTATTGACATATTAGCTAATAGTTTTATCCAGCTAATCACTTCTAGAGGGTTTTCCGACTCTCGTGTCTATAAAAGCGCACCTCCTGTTTTTTAACGCATAGATATCCCGAAGACTGATAAATAATTTTGTGTTACAGACGTTAATCAAAGTTTTGAACATGATTTGGCTGGCGGCTAACGCCAGCTACCTAGCCAGCTAGCGTCGGCTCTCGTTGCCTGACAACGGAGTGGAAGCCAAACACGCTGAGCTAGCACCGGCTAGCTGGCCCGGGGAGTCCCACCACTGATCCGGTTCGTCTTTTCTATCATAAATTTAGCTGTTTTTACGAGCAGCTGGTAAAGTGCACACATGGCGGATGACGGTAGACGTGGAGATGAAGATGACCGCGGTCCCGGAGCTGCTCACCAGGTGTTTGTGGTGATGGAGAGTTTACTGGAGAAGCTAAAGGTGTTAAATTATGAAGAAGAGGTTCTTGCCAAACACAACATGAAGAGCCTGTCCAGGTGAGGAATACCGTCACAGCAGCGTATGGTTAGATAGTTAAAGCTTCTGCAGCTCACAGGTATATAATTCTCGTTAAGTAAAGTTAACTTTTCTCCAAAGTCCTTCAGATGTTACCAGCTAAACCGACTACTGTTTAATTTTACTGTCACTTCAGGAGAAATGAGTGAAACATATTTTCCAGCGATGGAAATAGTTGCCAAAATGTCCTAATCATAATTGTGGTTATATCACTGCTTACATTGAATGCATTATAACATCTGTGTGACATCCACATGTGAAAATAATGGTAAAAATGTAAATTATTAAGTGGAACGTGGAAAAGGGCTAGAGTTATTTCACTCTTTCACAGGAACAGTAAATCAGATTGAGGACGTTACAGGTCGGTATCAATTTTAACAACCATGTCTGACATTTTTGAGCAGGTCAGGGAGTTTGTAATCAGAGACAGATTGTTGTGAGCTTCAATCTGACCCCCATCTTATTCGTTCTTGATTTTGCTTGGCTGAATATTGATAGAGGAAATTATGTTGGCATGATTTGCAGAAAGCCTTTGGCACAGTCAACTATTCTACACTGTTGTCAAAGTTACAGTAGATGAGATTTAAAGATACTGCCATACTGTAAAATGGTTTACTTATTACTTTGCAGGAAGAACACAAGTCTCTTATGTTGATGGGGCTAGATAAGCGTGGGGTTCCACATGGCTTCATTTTAGGACCTCTTTTATCACTTTAATATATAGGTAATATACCAGGTGCTGTGAAATGTGAGCTCTTGTCCCGTGCCAATGATTCTGCATTACTGGTATCTGGGCAGTGAGATTCAGAACACTGACATTATACTACACTCTTAGTAATGAATGAGAATGTGTAATGGAGCAGGTTATGGATAACAAGCTTTCAGTATATATTGGTTAAACTGATTCAGTCCTGTTTGTAAGAGTCGTCAGGAACAAAAAGGTTGAAACGAAAACTGTATCGCAGATAATGTGTCCTATATTTAGGATTAATAGTGGCGCAGTCACTCGCTGTAAATCTGCCGTTGCTGAAATATTAAATATTATCTAAAAGTGCTGTCAAACAAAAACATCCCTGAGCCACCGTGCGATTACATAAAGTGCGTTGAGTAAGTAATGTTGACAGGTCCTTTTTTTTTCTTCTTTTTTTTTTTTAACACTGGCGCAGTCTTCTGTTGCACATCCAACTGTTTAAAATCAGAGATGCTTAGAGAAGTCAAAAAAAATTTGTGTTATGGAATACGATTGTAGACTTACAATGACATTTCCCATGATATATCCATAAATAACTCGTATCATATCTGTAACGTTGAGACTTTAAGTCTTTCAGTCTCAGGTGTTAGTCAGAAACAGTCTAGGGAAAAGCCTCATCATAGCTCAAACACAGTTTGATTGTTTTACAAACCAGAAATTTTGAACATATACAACTGGTATGGGCATATTTGGAGACACATATAGTAAAGGTCCTGCATAGTTTTTTAAATACATAATTGTCTTTTGAATTTAATGTAATACATGCATTAAATGATTAAATACTAATATAGTAAAATCATTTTATGACACAAAAATTGTAGTGAAGTCACGTTTAAAGGAGAGAGATCTTCTTGCCTGTTGCCTTCAAATGGTCTCTCCTCTGTTTTCCCTCCTCAGACATTACTTTGTCTCCAGTCCATACCTGGTGCCCAACCCGGGCGAACAGTTTTACATGTTCACCATCATCGCATCGTGGTTAATCAACGTGGCCGGGAGGCCATTCACCGAGCCGCAGGAGTACGACGAACCCAACGCCACCGTGTCCAACATCCTGGCAGAGCTCAGGGCTTTCGTAAGTGACACTAGGCTCTGTGTGATCAACAAAATACAGAAACATCCTTTCTTTACTGTTACTGACTGAGTTGTAGCTCTGACAGTGTCTGCAGGTCTTGAAATGAAAACAAAGCTCCCATTTTTTATTTTCACCTGTTTGATGTTGCACTGATTTTGTTTACACTGACAAATCAACCAGCTCATACAGACTTTAATAAGGATACAACTGCTATTATTTTGCACTTGTGAAATTTTCTTTATTTCATTGTCACTGGCATCACGAAGGTTATCAAAGTGTTATTTGTTGACACTTGCAGGCAACCTGTAACTTAAAGGACAGATGAAATAAAGAGACAAAAAAAATCAATCAAATTCCACTTGGTATAACTTTAAGGCTTTTAATACTAGTGCCTAGTGTTATTTAAGTTTTAGTACTGATTAGCTTACTTAAAAAAGTACAAAAAAGTACCGCAAGTTGGCATCAAATGTCTGGTCAGATTCATAATCTTGTTGGATTTATATTTAGACTAAAGAATTTCTGATGTAAATCGAAGGTATGCCAGATTTTAACTTCGATTTGTATATATGATGTTCAGAACTTGTTCTGTAAATACAAAGCTCCAAATGTGTTCACAGATTTAGAGCTTTGTATTCACAGAACAATTGAGATCTACAACATTGGCTTCTAGTTTCAAATTTTAAAAACTGTAGAACAACATTTTTAATGTAATGTTAATCCGTACAGGGAAACAATTGTTGTGGTATCTGCATTGAAACTCAGGTACCACATCAGCCCTGGTAATGAATACTTGGTCTTGCTGAGAGAGTATTTGATTACAAAGCCTCATTTCTTGACAGTTTTCTATACTTCAGCACATTTTGGTCCATACTAAGTATCGATGTTACCACCCAGCCCTTGTATTGGTCCTTTCCTCAAACAGCTTTCTCCTTGGTTTTCATTTTCTCTATTAGTCACTGCTTCATGTAACTCAAAATGAAAAGGTCTTAGAAAGTTCATAACACCTCACGTTTATCCTTGATGAAACATGCATACACCCTGTGACTTGACAGATGAAAAGTGAATAGAGCAGATGAATGATATATGTAAGAATGAATAAAAAACATCAGTGTGCCTTTGATCCTGACCTTGAACTCGGTCGGCTCGGGTTCCGCTGCCATTATTCCATAAGAACTCAGGGATTCGAGCGTATAGGAGACTCACCTGACTCCTCACCACATCTGTCAGGGTGTCAAGGTGGACTTCCCGCCCTCCAAACTGAAATCGGGTTCCGGCGAGTATGTCTGCCTGGTGCTGGACCGACTGGCCGAGGAGGCTCTGAGGAGGAGAGGGTTCTCCTTCAGAAGGTACTCAGACGTTTCTCCTCTAATCACCTCTTTCATACCAACCAAATTACTCTGTCTTGCTCCTTAGCTCCCATTTCCCTTTCTGTGTTTTTGATACTGAGTCACAGGATATGTTGGTCAGTGCACCAGCACCTTGACCTTTGACCTCCTTTTATCCAGCTGCTTGTCAGTTCTTACTTGTTAATCTGTTGGTTTCCTTTCTAGGTCTGGAAAGAATTGTTTTCTTCAGGTCAAATTCTAATATTTAACCGTGAGGGTGAATCTTAATCCCCGAGCTCACACAGTGATTTCAGCACGAATTGTATCTTTTTAAAAATCAGTGAGAGCAGAACATTTGAGGAGATCTGTGTTCACCTGGCAGGGTGTTTATTTTGTTTCTTGACCTCCTGGCTTTGTTCTCCGTTTCAGGCCAAATTACCCGGCAGAAACCACAGAGGAAGAGTCCATGATAGAGGACGACGCAGAGCTCACACTCAGCAAAGTCGAGGAGGAGATGATAGTAGTTGTCCCAGTTTTATTTAAAGTTATTTCTTTGTTGTCTCATCATTTAACAGTTACTCTTATGCTTTATACCTTTTTAGTTCCAGCCAGATTTTTGTATTTAATTATCTTTTTTTAACATAATGATCAGAGTTGGGTGTTGGTCTTTCCAAATCTGTGATCCATCAGATTCTTTGAAAAGATTTTTCTGTAAATACAATTTAATCTCAGGACTGAATGTAAAGTTAGATTTATTCAGAAATGACGTGTTTAAGGAAATCTGAGTAAAGTTCACCGGCTCTGGTTGTGTCTGTGTGTAAACCCAGGATGAGCCTGATGATGAGGAGGAGAACGTGATGGATCTGGAGGCTCTGAAGTTACGCACCAGTCACACTGTGAGTTCACCTGGAAATATGCGTTAAATTCTCTCAAATTACTTTGAGTCTAAAATTTCTCAAACACGTGACTGCACATGTACTGACAGCTTCATTGTCATGGAACCCAAACATGATTTTGATCCAGTTCCCTGTTCACTTTTGTCGTCTTGAACTCTGACACGCGTATCCTGTTTTTCTGTTCTCCGACAGGAAGCGGAACCGTCCTCCAAACCAGACGAGATCCTGGAGTCCACGGTCGACGCAGCAGAGTGGAACCTGGAGGTGGAGAGAGTCCTGCCTCAGCTCAAAGTCACCATCAGGACGGACAACAAGGTACAGACAGAGGGTACACTTGTTCTCTGAGCCAGCTCCACCTCTGGATCTGATCCAGAATCAGTTTCAGCCAGTTCTCCTCTTAGTGATTTGTTTGTTTTGTTTTTTTTTTAAATGGTTGAGGAGGAGAGTTATTCACATTGAAACTTAAATTTCAAATATACATATGTAGAGAAATGTAGAGTATTTATATTTTTGAAATGTTCTGTGACACATCTACAGACACATTATAAATCCAAAATAAAATGTATGAATATTGTAACTGTCGTGAGACGTCTCGGCATCTGCAATTATGTCAAGCGAGTCAAATCTCTGCTTGAAGACGTGGTGTTTTCCTTTCAAAATAAAAATGGCACCAAATAACAGAATGAAATTATTAAAAAGATATCATAAAATCAAAAGCACAAAACTCTGAATTGAATCGAGATTAAATAAAATCAATATGTGTAAGTATATAAACATGGCAGAATCCCACATTATAAATCTGAATGTAAACATTCACATCATGTTAAGTGTCACTGTAGTTATCTTTCATGCTGGTGTCAGTTGTTTTTGACTGGTCTCCGGTCTGTGTGTTTGCCTGCAGGACTGGAGGATCCATGTGGACCAGATGCATCAACACAGGGACGGGATCAGTTCTTCGCTCAAAGAGGCAAAGGTGCAGTGTTTGAGTAAACACAGCAATGGTGGTTGTAGCTGCAGTGTCAGCCTGGCTTCCTGTCTTTATCGCCACCTGCTGGACTGTATCGATAGTTTACTCTGTTTCTTATTTAAATCCAAGTCCAATAACTTCTGCACATTTTTAATGTTTATCTTTACTGCATGAAAAATTCATACATTATGATACAGCAGCGTTACTTCTTGTGGAATTCCATTGATACACTAGACCAAGTATTAATGTTTTCATCGCACAGATGCTCTGAATGAACTCTGTCAATTACTATTTTTGCATATGTCCTCTGAGGAAGAATATTTTATTAAGCTGCCTTCTTCTGGAATAACTTGAATTCTAAGAAACTTTCATTAAAAAAAAAAAAAAACAAAAAAACCCAAAACAGAACAGAGCAGGAAAACTCAAATTATAGAGACAAGTCAAGATTTATTTTTTTTTAAATGACAGCAGATAATGCCAGCTGCGAAAACTCGGGGGAAAACAAATTACACAGATGAGTCAGCAAATGTGAACAGTCAGCTCGTTTGTTGTCGCACTGATCTTTCCAGAAAATGGCTGATGTTACAACACCACACCTGTCAGCCCACCCTGGACACCATGAAGCTATGATAATTGGATTTCTCTGTTTAACGTAATTTGCCCCGTGTGACAAGATTTGAGATCCTCTGCGGCTGAGGTGTTTGCTTATTTGTTGCTGAGCAGAGTGTTTTCTAATAAGCTTTGCATTATATTATACTGGGGCTCCTGTCAATCACCTGGCACCCATCTGAAAACAATTTCTGCAGGCTCTTCCGAGAAATAATGCATCAGGAACAGCTTGGCTTTAAGTTTAGAGCCTTTGTCATTAGAGATGTAGAAATGTACACATAGGAAGAAGTGTATGGAATGACAGGAGGATTCCCCTTGTAAGATCCTGAAACAGCCATCATGACATCCATTTTGGTGTGTGTGTCCTCTCTTGCCTCTGCAGAGCTACCTGGACAAGCTGCAAGAGGACATCGGTAAGACCCTGGAGAAGGTGAGCAGCAGAGAGAAGTACATCAACAACCAGCTGGAACACCTGATCCAGGAGTATCGCAGTGCTCAGGCCAAACTCAGCGAGGTATGAACGCCAGACGCTCACCTGCAGCCCACACCTGTATCTGAAACCATCAGTGCACACGTGCAGATCTGGGATCAGACTACATGACATATGCACTGTTACAGTCCTACAATGCCTCACACTTCACAAAGACAAGCATCTCAAAATGTTTTGCCATCAAGGTTTAGTTTGACAGTGTCTGCACTTTATTATGTGATACTGTGGTTGTGGACACTCCTGATCCCAGATTTCTCTCTTTGGACCCTCCTGTTTAGTGAATTTTGAAAATCATGCAGGTCGTGAAACATCCTGTTTTTTTTATTTGATAGTTATTCAAGTTCCAAACAGAACAACAGAAAGATTGGTCCAACTGTGTGAACATTTCAAAAATAAAATCTTTCCTTACTTTTAAAGACGAGGAGAGCATGACCGTCAAGATCTTGATTTGATTTAGATTTCATATTGTAGCTGTCACCTGTTTCGCATGTGGTGAATACAACACATTTATAATGAATGGAAATATGAAACTGTTTTTTTGTATTTGTTGGTTTGTTTGTTCTTTGATACTTTGAATCACGATGAAGAAAGTTCAGCAGAAACCCCAATATCAAACTTCCTTTACTCAACCAGGTCAAGGAGCGATACAAGCAGGCCAGCGGGGGAGTGATGGAAAAGACTAGAGTCCTGGCTGAGGTCAGTGAACGCATCGCCAGCTGCATTTTTAATCACCCAAGAGTCATGTCTGTGTGAACAAAGATCTGCTAGAAACAGAAACATAGTTTGAGACTGTGTGTGGCTTTACATGAATATTAGAGTTGCTCACTGTTAATTTGTTACAAGTCTCTTTACTGGATTCTTCAGGCTTCCCATTGTTTTTCACCCTCTGACCCTTCGTCATTTTGTAGGTGAACTGCAACGATTATTAACACATGTAAATGGAGGAAAAACAAATTGAGACAGGAAAAACAGAGAGAGAGAGAGGACAAGGGTTCAAAGAAGACGGTGATTAAATGCTGTTAGAGAATAAGTGTCAGGGGAATAAAAGGGTTTGTCTGCATTCAGGCTTTTGGAGATTCATTGAGAGCCATGATAATGTTCTGTACTTCATCCTTTTCGCTGGAATGTTATGTACTGGATTATTACTCTGTACAGACAGAGACTGTTCGTGACCTTGTCTGTGTTTTTGCACCCGTGTTTCAGATCAGCGAGGAGCTGGATAAGGTGAAGCAAGAGATGGAGGAGAAAGGCAGCAGCATGTCTGACGGAGGTGAGACTCAGGACCGAATCTCTGTCAAAATGTAGCCTGCTTGAGGAAATGAATTGTCCTAGATTCGGTTCTCACTGTTGATGAGTTGATGACGATGATGCTTACCTAAACAACACGACCGCCTACCGCCTCTGTGCTCCTCCCTCAGCTCCGGTGGTGAAGATCAAGCAGAGCCTGACGAAGCTGAAGCAGGAGATTGTTCAGATTGACGTGAGGATCGGCGTTGTCCAGCACACGCTGCTGCAGGCCAAACTCAAAGAGAAGTCCAACATGACGCGCGACATGCACGCCACCAACATCCCTGAGCCTGCCGCCGGGCCCTTCACGTAGTCTCTAATCCAACCACCAGGCCCCTGAGCCAAGACAAAAGATCACTGCTCGTCCCCTGTACCTCCTACTTGACTTTTAAGCTGTTTTGTTGGGTCCTTAAAACGTCCCCAGCATTTCATTTTAAAACAGAAACGTAATCTAGATTACAAGTTTTCTCTATTCTTCAAGTAGATTTGTCACGGCTTCTGTCCAACAGCTGTTGTTTTAAAACATATCAACGTCTCGGGTTGAACGGTCAATCAATTTCACTCTTTGTTACTTATTTATTTCGTAGCCTCATTTTGTATCAATAATATTCAGAATTTTTTTGTATATGAACATAAAATAAATTTTGATACAATTTAACATTTAAAAAATGCTGTGTTTGAAATCTTTGAATTAACAATGTTGAGGTTAAATTATAAATTGAATAATTTAATGGCAACTTTTTTGTCATCAGCAGGTAAAACTGACCTCAGTAAGGAATCTTTTCATTCTCACACTGAAATTTTAAAGGAGGACATGTCTTTTCATAAGAATATCCATATGTGTTGAAATTTCAGAGCAGACAGCTCAAAATAAAATCCAACACTCAAGGAATATTTTAGGTGCCTCGTGGGGATTTTGGGGGAAATTTCATTTGAACCTTGTCCAGCAAATAAAACCCTTCGCTGGAAGTTGTGGCATTTACCCTTCAAAATAATAAACAGATATACTGGACAGGAATGAGGTGAGTTATGATCAATTAGATTATTACAAGTATCAGATGAAATCTCAGTGATGCATAAGGAGACCACTGCTGATGGAGACTACTGTTTTCTGATGGTTGTTCCTATGCTTATGACAGTCTGACACGTTTTCCTTAATTTTGTTTACAGCAAACAAACAGGAGCAGAAAGATCAGAAAAGCATAAAACTGATGTTTATATATGGCAAATAAACTAAACAACATAAACATGTCCATGCCCTTAGAGAAATGGATGTCTTGTATATAGTAAAAATGATGAATATTTGACTGAATTATATTTTGAATACACTGTTTGATAAAGATCAGTCCTTACAATCGTGTTTTTTTAAACACTGGTACTTCAGCTTGCTTTTACGGTGAAGTCGCTGGCCGGAAGCTGCGGGGGGTTGTGCTTTATTTTGGCAGCCGCCGGTGTTTCCTGTGCGTGGGCGAGGCTCTGACAGCTGCGGGGCTCCGAGCGTCGCTCCTGTTGGCGTTTGGAGGAAAAACGCAGATCTTTAGACGAAAGACCCAGAAAGAAAGAGGAAGAGGAGAAAAAGTGGAAGAAGACGGTGGAAGAAGACAAAAAGACAAAAGAACTTCCGGGGGGGACCGAAAGCACAACAAACCGGTGAGTTCACTTCAAGTCCCGTTTGTTGTTCTTTGTCTGTGTGTGCGGGAAATTTCTGCTAAGATTTGCTTAATATTATAGAACCAACGACGTTTAAATGTTCGGACATTTTTAAACAAATATTAATTTTAATCTCAGTTTCATTTCGTGCAGAGAAACGTGTTTTTTTCAGGGATTTGGTTATAAATTATAATAACTTCTTTCCTTAATCCGCATTACGATAAACTCGGGCTTTGTTATTCTCTTCAGGTGCATGTGTATTTTGATTATAATTTATACTTTACGACAGTGTAACGACACCACCAGAAATACCGCACATACCTCAAGTTATCATGGGAACATCAGAGGGAATGTTGCAGCAAAAAATACCGTGAAACATCCGTAGGAATAATGTAAAACATTGTAGAAGTATTAAAGAGGTGATTTTACCAGAACCATGAGGAAATTACGCACAATATAAAGCACTAGAGCAATTTTACGTTAATAAATAAATCAAGATATTCCTGAAATACGAGAAAAATGATAAGTTCGCCTCTGAGCAGTTTAATCAGTGTAAGTATGAGCAATATAAGAATATAACATATAATAATAAGCACTAACACAATGCTAAGGATTGTGTAAACTCAAAATATAAACACAATATGAGGCATCAGAGCAGAATGACAGGAGTAAATCATCATTAAAAGAAACTATTAATAAGATTCTGAGCATCATCAACACTTTGAGAGGGATATCGTTTAATCATGTATCTCAAATTACAGCACAGTAACACTGAAAAATGTACAGTCACAATAGAGCATCACACACGTAATAAGAGGCAATGAAGTTATATTAAAGTGGAGAATAAAGAAGAAAAAATTACAATAAGGACTTTAAAATTCAACCTTGTGCATCTAAAACCTGCTGCGAGTGTCTGTATAAACGTGGCAGAAATATAGCAGACACTCCTCAGGCAGACTCAGCACAGCGTGGCTGTGTGGTGCTGATGCTGGAGCAGCCGGCGGTGAAATGGTTCGGTCCGTCTTTGTGTTTCCTGTTACGCGTTTTCCTCCAACATCAGCAGCTCCAACAGAGAGCAGGTTGCTGCTGCTGCTGCAAGGCATGCTGGGAGAAGGGGAAGAGTCCAACAGGACAGTGATGGGGGGAAATTAAAAAAATATATAATGGAAATTTTATTATTATCATGATTTTTTATTATAAATCTAAATGAATATGTTGAGTATTAATAACATTATTCTATTCTGTGTTATCAGAGAGACAACAATATAAATAAAGTTAATTAATTTATTAAAATAAATAAAAGTTACCCCACTATGTTAAACTCACTAATTAAAGTACTAAAAATGAGATGTTTTTGGCTGTCTTTCACATAGAAGACACAAAATTGTATTATAATAGTGTATATGTTTAATGGTAAGAAGTCAGATTCAACATGCAGGAATAAACAACGTTATATTGAACCTGAGCTACTACTAATTATTATTTTCATTTCATTTCATTATCAATTAATCTGCCATCTTTTTCTTGATTGGTCAATTATTGATTTTGTCAATAAAATGTTTCAAATGTCTTCTTTTGATCGATCAATAGTCCAGAACGTAGAAATGTTCGATTTACTGTAATGTAAGACCGAAGAAAAGATGCGAATTCTCACAATAGAAATACTGGAAATTTCAACTGTTTTGGACTTATGCTCCAAAACAGAATAAATTCAATGATTAATGAGATATTATACTATTTTTGATTTATCATTTTTCTATGCAGTTTTCTGAATATCATGCACATAGGTGATAGAAAAAAAAGAATTACTAATCTCACCCTGCGTAACGTAAAAGATGAATGATAAGATCAAAACACAGACTATAATGAAAGCACGGTCGCTCAGGAACAGAAGAGTCTGAACTGAAGTACAGAGTCTGAAAGACACGAACCCACACGTCCGGTCTGTGAACGCAGAGCTCTAATATCTAGTTTCTTCTGTTCAGTTATTATTTATATACAGCTCCATCCTGAGCATCAAAGAGGAACTTCTATTTACAGGCTTTTTGTCAGGAAATGTTTCTACCTCTAAACTCTTCCAGACTGCATCAAGAGAGACTCAGAAAGTCGCCTCAATGTGTGGAAATAAAGGGATTTTTTTTCTGTAAAAAGAAGGGAGGACACAGTAATATGATATTTTTAGGGTATTTGTAATAATACTTTATAGAGACATAGTAATTATTCTGAATATTTTTTGGTCATATTTCACAATCTGAGAACATGAATTGGTCCAGTTTACATAGAGAGAGATTTGACTTGTTTGGCTGCTCATATTACAGAACACACGAGAGCACAAAACTGATCAGAGATCAGCTGCTCGCCCAGTTTCTCTGACGTCACATTGTTCAGCGCTATCGGGTCTGGTCAGATAAGTGAGGTGCCTGCTGGGAAGTCGATCGCTGCGGGGCTTTTATCCAGCCTGGAAAAATCTTGAAAACAAGGCTTGGAAATGTTTTTAAGGTGAATTACATTCTAGGTCAGGTTGACTTATGGATGCTTATGCTTCTCAGACGAGGAATCCGGAGGAACTATTGTGACCTTAGCGCCGTCACTGTGAAGATGAAACCAACACTTTTTACACAGGATTTACAGAAACGAAATTGATCAAATTGGCATAAAAATATCCTGATCACATTCATGCTCCCCAGAGGATGATCCACTTAGATTTAATTCAGCCCCGTTATCTCACACAAACTTGAATTTTTACAAGTTGTAGCTAAATCCTCAGTGTGTCGTTGGTTCTGTCCAACACCTCAGGGGGTGGTAGCAGGGCTTTGGGCCGTTAGAGGCATTTTACAGTTTGACCACAGGGAAATGAGGGGGAGAAAGGGGACCCCCCCCCCCTCCACCCCATCCTCACCCCCACCCCCTGGCTTTTCACTGTAAAACAGAGAGGCCCCTGTTGGTTGCCTGCTAACAGCCACTGACCCAGTTCCTCATTTCACTTTTGTGGTCGGGCTTTTACCCAACAGGACAGAACAATGGCAGAGAGAGTGGTGCCTCTTCCTGAGAGAACATCTTGGACGGAGCTGCCGTTGGTGAGCGTGCTCAGTGAGAGCAAAGGCAAAAGGAAAACCAAAACCAAGACACAAAACTAAAAGTCTGGATTTGACACATTTGGAGCCTTTTGGCCAATTGTGAAATGGTTCATTTGCATCATTTAAAGGAAGAGTTCAACATTTTTAGAAGACCATATTTATTCGATTTCCAGCATTAGATGAGAAGATACCGTAGGTATCACTTATGGTCACGTTATTGTATTGAGGACATATCCAGAGTCAGTATGTAGTCAGCCTAACAACGCCCTGACTCTGCCACCTGGACATAAACAAAGAGTCTTGCTGTTAATTGGTGCAGATTTGTTTTTACCACTAATGTCTCTCAGCGTGACAGTAAAACAGACCCACGTTTCTGGATGCTGAAAAACACAGAGTTTACAGGGCACGTTTAAAACCAACAGCATTTCCAAAAGGGAGATGGCAGTTGTTGCAGAGATAATTAATGAATCATAGAAACTACTCATGTCTTCATAATAACAACAAAATAGACAAAGAAAAGATAGAAAAAGGAAAATAAGCAAAACCTTCAGCTAGGTTTGTGAATTTAGTTCAAATTTTCATGGTCAGTACATTAAGAACTAGATGTTTAAACCAAAATCTGTTTTCTTCAGGGTTTTTATTGTACTTTTGATCCTTTCTGGTGTTTGAACTCTTATTCTCTCTTATTAGAGTGTAGGGCCCAGTCTAAATGTGAATCTGTAACCTGTTTTAAACATCAAGTCAGGCTCTTCATTTAGGTTTTTCAATTTTAGAATATGGTTCAGTCTTTTATGGTCAACATCAACCTGCCCTTTTGAGACAATCAACTTTCGTCGAGGAGTTATCGTATCTTGTTATATTGCAATATGGCTCCTGATTAGGTTCCAGGGATCGGTCTAAATGCAGTGACTGTCGCAGGTTGTCGGGCAGCAATCCGATAAGCTGAGGCTTTACAGATCAGACTGTAGAGAATGTAAACATTTTTCCTGGTTTCTTACCTCAGTGTGAAATCTCACATTCATCTGTTTTGTTTTTTTTTGTTTGTTTGGGGTTTTTTTTTTGTGAACACACAAAGTCATGGGAGACAACATGTGAGACTGTAGGGGAAGGAAAAAACAAGAAGATCCCCTAGTCTCTGCAGGGAATGTGAACTGACTGCCAGAGTTAAAGATCCTCCAGCAGATGCAGAGTTAACAGGAAACATGAGCTCAGAGTCACGGCCCTGCTGTTTTTCTTCCTTCTGCATTTTTTCCCAGGCTGCCGCCACCGCCACCACTGCTGCCTCGTCCCGGCAGGATGTGAAAGAACAACAACAGAAAACTCAAGGCCACGACAAGATCTGAGCAGGAACAAGTTTAAAATGGTAGGGCCTGAAGTCTTCTGCCGCGTGTGTGTGACGCTTTATAAATAACCTGCACCTTATTTTGTGGTCTCATCATCTTGGATTAGATTAATATTAGCAAGTAGAGTGCTAATTCACTTAATCCCTAGAGTGCTCAGCCTGGAGAGCAGAGCTCCTCTGATCAGCTCTGCAGGGATTAACGGAGCTGACTGAGCTTTAATAAGTTCCTGAAGAGCAGATTTCTAAAGAGCTGGAGTCACTGAAAAAATGAATTTTTTAACCACTTTCAGTAACATTGTGAGTTTGGACCTTTTTCCACATTTTCGTCAATTCTGTTCAGGTCTAATTGTCGACCATAATGTAAAAAATCAGTTACATTCATGGTGTTGATCCATGAGTCTGTACAATTTGATGCAAATCCATATAATAACCTGTATCTGATCCAGATAATAATCCAGATATAATGGAAGTAAAACGCTGAATCGACATTACACACAGAGCTGTACTTACTAAATTTTATGATGACTAAAGTGTTTATGTTACTGGGTCACGTCCCTTTTCCTTTTATTTTTCTTGTTGCCTTGGCTCGGATCTGGGTTCTACTGAGTCCAGTTCTAGTTTTATATTTTACTTTTAAGCTCTAACTATCTTTTCTTTGTCTAAACCCTTAAATAACCTGTTTTTAAGGATCCCACATAAACTTTTAGTTTAAGTTTTAATGTTCAAACAAGTTCTGCTTTAAAGTTTTGCTTTAACCCTTAAAAAATTAGATTTATTATGAGCCTTAAAAATTCAGGATGAGTTGGATTGAATTGTCTGGTTTTAGCGTCTGTGAGAAAACCAGTATTGTATTGGTATGAAATACAAAAAAAACTTTTACCACTGCATAAACTAATCCACCCAAACAAAATTAAGTTCCTCTGTAAACAAGTTTTATTGGTTTAACAACATTCCCCAGAAATCTCATTTGTACAGCGGCTCTTTTTCTCATTTTTCAAACTACCATGACTTGGAGAGTTTGAGTCTTTAACTCTAGTGCTTCTCCTAAAGACTTGTGAAGTGAACAGTAAACCTGAAGCATGTGAGCTGTTTTTTCTTCTTTTCTTTTTTGTTCTGTCGGCTGAATGTCTCTCACTGCCGAGTTTCTAATGTCTTTCGCAGATCCACAGAAGAGACTTGGCCGCAGAGACAAACATGGCCATGTTCTTCTCCGGAGCTGTCACAAGTACGTCCTGCATCGGCAGCTTTTTGTTATCGGGAACCTTTCTGTGTTAGTGATCAGAGATTTAATATAATTTCAATTTAAATTTACGTCAAGTCTGGTGTGTGTGCAGTGGATTTCTATGTGTTCTTTATGAAGGTAAACAGTTTAATTAACACTGATGTTTTGCAGTTTGTAATATTCTGATTAATGGAAAAAAAGTGGTTGGAACAAGTTTATATCCTCCAGATTATGGGCTTGAAAAAAGTGTCGTCTTTGCACCGAAAGTCCTGTATTATATCAACATGGATATTTAGAGTCTTTGGACAACAACCAGCTCTAAATTCAGCTGTGACACCAAACGTCCCGACAGTCTCTCGTGTAAATTTTGGACCTGCTGATGCAACAGCTTGGCAAACAACAGAACGACTCCTCCGGCAGTGAAAACCCCTCCCTGTCATTCATGACCGTGCTGCTGTGGAATGAATATGAGGGATCCTGAGAGCAACGGAACAATCAGCTCCCTGTCCGTCACACAGCGTTTACGGTCAACACGTCGGCTCTGCTCAGAGGGACGAGTTTACTCGAGTGGTTTCCCAGGCCGACCTCAGGAATGCTCTCTGGCTCTCGACTGATAAAGAGACAAGTTGTCTTTATTTAGAAAGCCAAATGGAACTCATCCAATATCTTCTGCTCTCTATTGTTCAGGTTCACCGATAAAACGAAGGCTGCGTGCGAATCACACCTGTCAAAGGTAAAAACTTCTTCTTTTTACCTTCATCGAGACGAAATGTGTTTTCTGCTGCAGGTTTTTTTTCTATCCCAACAAACACTGAATGACATCTGCCTTGGTCCAGTTTAATGAGGCTGTCACGCATGGAGCCTACAGATCTTTGCCCCCTAAAACAGTGAAACCTTAACATTGATCATGCGTGACCCTTGTTTGTATTCCTATATTTTATCTGTAGAGAAAACAGCCACACATCGGTGAGGCAGTAAAGTTCGCTGCACACCAGAAGACTCAGCAGTCGAACAGATGAAAAACGGAGGGAAAACTTTTCTTTGATCCGACAATCAAGTAAAATGGGCCCTGAGGGTCGCGACGGAGGAAATAAGAAACTTAAGCCAAAGTTTTCCTCTCCAGGCTTTCATCATAAGCCGCACTCTCTCTGACGTACGTCACATTCATGCTCCCCATGTGGAGGCGTCCACGTCATCAGAGGTCTCAGGAGGGTCATATGACTCCAGAGTCGGCGTTTAAACACCGAGAACTGACGGCGGCACTGCAGCCATTAAATTAAGGTTTAACCGAACGTTCTGAATAAGACAGAAACAGGTAGCAGATGACAAACAACTCTGATACGTCGTTGATGCGTTTGACTGAACCGCGCTTGGAGCCCGGTGCCGACGTTGATATCCAGTGTGTAACGTTTTACCATGTCAGAAATTTACGGCAGTTTTTATTCATTAAAATATATTTTAATAAATGACAATAATTTAGCGTCAGGTTCGAGATGAATCTGGGTCCTAAATCTTCAGGCTCGGATCAGCTCATGTTTGGTTATTTCCAAACGTAATTTATTATAAAAAGATCAAAAGATAACTCTGTGCAAATCAAATCTTATCGTTTTAACATTTAGTATAGTAACGTGTCGCGTTGAGGCCGACAGGACTTTGATCATAGGTTTTAACTGATTTTCGACCTGTTCTGCTCAGCAGTGTTCTGCAGGAGTCTCTCCCAGATCATTTGCTGGTTCTATACTGGTTTCATACTGTTTTCCCAGATGCTGAGCTCCTACTGCCTGTTTTCTCTCCCTCAGCCTTGACCTGTCCCTCCTCTCCCCCGACTCCTCGTACGTCTGTTACTCCTCAGCGGACGGGGGCGACCCCTGCTGCTGCCGCCGCTCGCCGCGCCTCCTCACCAACGGCTACTACGCCGTCACTGACGACAGCTTCTCCTGGGACGACGACGGGAACGTATCGCTGGCGCCCTGCAAAACCAGCGTGTCCTACAAGGAGAACCTGGTCAGGTGAGAGCGTCTCAGCAGGAGCCACCCACTCTTTAAATTAATCTACAAAAAGGAAGGTAAACTTTATTTATACAATAGCACAGGGTTCATTTATTCATCCAACAGGTGGAGCAGTATAAAAACATTTTAAAAACAATAAAAATGTTATATTTAGCTAATATTCTTTTCCCAATAATGATCGTAAAAAAGAAGTTCTCTCTTCATTGACTTCTTCACCAAACTGGAAGATGCTGCAGTCAAACTGAGACCGGGAACAAGACGTTTTGGAGAAAATACAGTTTTTATATACAGTATTTTATTCAGAAATGTGGAAAATTAATTGACTTGGAAACTTTCCTAATGTGCAGCCGGTTTACAGTTCATCCCACAGTTCAAACTCAAAAAGGATGAACTTAGGTTCTCGGATGAAAATGATCAGTCTGGTGATATTCTGTATGTTTCTTATTGTCAACCAATCACATGAGAAGATCCATCCCAACAATGTTTTAGAGCGTCTTCCAACACCTTCCCTCCTCTGTCTCTCAGCTCATTGGTTCCTACTGAAGAGATAAATCTTTAAAGCACGACTCACAAATATATAGTTTCATTTTTTAAAAATTTTCCAGAGGAGAAGGAAACAGATCGTTTGTTGGGGACTATTTTCAGTTTTTAATCCACATTTGGTGCTATAGTGAGTTTTTAGAGCAGCAGGACTGTGTGTGTGTCTTCATGTTGATGAAGAAACATGTGACCCAGTTAAAGAGTGTGAATCACTGATGCGTTTTAATAGTTAATGAACAAATAGGGAAGAACATCACCAGACTTTCACTTCTGGCTAACTGAAGTCAGGTTTTGAGTTTAGGATATCATGTGACACAGTTCTGATAAAGCACCACTGGACCTATTTTTAATTGACACCAGTGTTTCCCAACCTGGGGATTGTGACCCCCCGGGGAGGTCATGTCGTACATCTGAGAAAGAATGGGAAAGACCTTTTTTTACTATGTACATTTTTTTTATTTTGTGTGATGATTTCAGGCATCTAAAAATGGTTAAAGTTAAACAATCTGACCAGGGAAAAACTTTTCTATACTTGAAGAAATGTATAAACTTTAAAGAATTGTCATTATTTTATTTAAAGGGTCACAGTCCCAAAATACTGGAAACAAATTTTAACAAATTGGAGCATTTTATTCTAGTTCAGACTGAAGGATTGAGTCACATCAGCAACAGGCAATAAATGATGTCATGACTTTAGATGTCATGACTGTGCTGAAGCCAGGACAACTGTAAGACAGACACACACACACACACACACACACACACACCTCAACCACCTCTCTTTATAGCAATGAGGTCATTCCCCACAACCAATCAGAGCGCGCTGCTACGCACATGTTGCACTGGTTTAAAAGCTGTAAATTCCTCACATCTGACATCTGCCACCGTTTGGAGCCAGGGCGTGATGTTACCGTCACGGTTGCTAGGAGACTGGTGTGTTATTGAGACCCTCATCATCAACATGAGAAGAGCCTCTTTGTTCTGTTCTATTAACTGATCAACTCTGCGGTTATTAAAGTGGACAACTGCGTTTTCAATTACGGTTTCACAGTCTAATGTATAGAAAAGTTGAGGCTTTTACCTGCAGACTCACTCTCTGTATTAAACACTGAATTTTCATCTTATACACTGATTTACATTGAAAAACAACCGGTTGGACGTCTTCATGAACATGTGCCAAACAGATCGAATGGTTTAAGGCGTGTTTCTTTCCTCTGCTCCTGGATTGGAAGTAACACACATCTGTTTTAATGTGTCAGACAAAGAAGTGGAGGTGTGAAGCACCTGAGTCACAACCTTCAGCTCCTTTAAAACCATTACAGTCATGAAAGGAAGCCATCAAGATGTAAGGACAAAAATAGCTTTAATTCCTAAACGCTAAATTTTGTAAAACCCCTTGAAATATAGCTGAAATTGACACTTCAATTACATCTTGATTCATTCGATTCAAATCCATTGTTGTTGTTTATGGAGGCATAATTACAATTACTTTATCACGGTCAAATCCTTATGTCCCTGACCGTTCTTGTAGATTTTCAGATACACAGAAGAATCAATAATCAAACGAGCAGGAACAGCTTGTCGATGAAGTAATTAGTAATTTATTAGAAAATTAGTTGACAACCATTTTTACTACCTGCTGTTCCTTTTCCTTTACCTGCTGTTTTCCTATTTTCTGGCATTTTATAGACAAGAGTCAACAAAATTACTCGGCAGATAACAGAAAAAATTGTTAGTTGTAGCCCTAATTAGAAAAAAAACAAAATGTTTGGAAAAACTTTGAGATAATATGGTAATGGTAATAAAATATTCAGAACTTTATTTAACTGCTATTTTCAGTTAAGAAAAAACTGCTAATTATAAAGTGTAGAAAGTAAAGGGGAGAGTAAAAAGTGGAAAAAATGGAATTTAAAAAAATGTTAAAAAATTTAAAAAACTGAAGTTTATAAGAATGCAACAAGAACATCACATAAATCAGCTAGAATGTGTCATAACCTGTGACTGAGAGAACATGAGGATAATTTTAATGGATTTAATGGTTTTCTTTGTCATCTCTCAGAGTTTTCCGGCGCAGGCGGAGGCCTCGCAGTTCTCTGGCTCGCCTCCTGAGCAACGTCACGGAGAGCTGCCAGTCCTGGCTGGATGAGAAAGTCTTCAGAGGCGTGTTCGGGACGGGGCTGAACCACGACCAGAACCGGGACTGGGACCAGGACGAGATCAAGGACCTGGACAGGGAATACGAGCGAGATCAGGACTGGACCAGGGGCAGCCCGGAGGGCCCGGCCCTGGATGAGTCCTCCTGGTCCAGGTTCTGCAGCACCACCGTGCTGGATGACAGCCGCAGCTTCACATACGGTGGGTAAACACAGCTGGGGGTTAGAGTTCACCTGATCGTGGCTCTGATATGATTGTAAAACCGTTCAGAGAGCTTAAAAAACTTTCTGTTTCAGACCCAACAGAGATCCCCCCCCCTCCCGACAAAGTGCCTCCACCTGCGAAGATGCTCATCCAGGAGGAGATTTGCTCTGAGATCTGTCAGTCCAAGGAGCAGTTCACCCAGTCGCTGGGCGGGCTCTCGGAGGTCCCACCCCCCTCCGCTTTCTACGCCGGCCTCTGCTGCTGTCCGGCCTCGACCGAGCGCACGGGTCAGCTGCGAATTATCATTAGTATCGTTATATGAAGGCCGTTTCAGAGGCTAACTATACGTTAGCATCACGTCAGTAATGAATGTCGTTGTTTATTGTTGTTGCTCTTATCAGCTCTGACATGTGTTTTCCTTTGTGTCGTTACTTCAGGGCTAACAATGAAGGCCCTTCTCCTCTTCATCTTCGCCATCTTCATCTTCACGGCTCTTTGCTCGGGGTAAGTAAAGAGCCGACATTGGAATGGCCAATCGATGGAGTGCGATTGGCTGCAACGCCTGCCAGCCAAGTCAAGCCATGAGGGTGCAGATACAGTTTAACAAAAGAAAATATGTAGCTTCAATCAAATGAAAATCCTGTTTCTATAAGAAAAAAAAGCAGATGTCTACAGTTCGAGTCAAATCCATGTCCTCAGAGTCTTTAACCTTGGTCTTTTATTCCTGGCGAATTTACCTTTTTTCTCTCCTGCAGGTGTCTGTGGTGGAGCACGACTGTAGCGTCGACTGTGTTTGTGGCGATTGCAACATTCATGCGTAAGTGTCACATGAACATAGACTCGTACATGGGGTCAGTATCATGGATCTGCTGATGAAATAATATCTGATGTGATGGAGGCTTTGGCCTGATGCACAACAACAGAAAAGCTATTATGAAATATTTGTTTTATTTATGGAATATTAATTCAGTTGCGTGTTTTTTAAAGAAGTAGATTTTTACAGTTCCAGTCCACGTCCTCAGTGTTCCTGGGTCTTAAACCTGGGTCTTTTGGGTTTCGTGAAAATGAAATACTTGATGAACACGGTTGAATCTTCAGGAATTTGAATGTAGGGACCCTGTAGCAGCTTTCTGCAGCTTTACGCCCTCAGATGTGTGAAAGATTTGAGAATCATTAAATAGCCGAGTGGTTTTGTGTTAAAACCTTCTCCTGCTGATCTTCCAGTCCTGACGAAGTCGGGGCCGATGGGCAAGTGGAGGAGGGCCAAAACAGAGGTGAGTTCGAAAATCGAGCAATTCTCACGTAATCTTGTTGGCTGCCAGTGAAGAAACCAACGTTGATGATCTCTGACGGTTCTGTTTTTCAGGATATCACATCAAGAAACGAGTAAAAGAAGAGACGGGAAACGGTTTCTAGAACTGGAAGAGAGAGAGAGAAGAAAAAGGTCTGATGGGAACTCCGTCGAAACATTTCACCAACTGTTTGCATGTAAGTTGCACTTAAAGGACCAAGTTATGCAGAGCTCCGGAAACATTTTACAGCAACACCTGTTTGACGGAAAAACCTAAAATGACCTGTTTTTTGAATGTGAATCTCTTGTTTTATTGTGCTGAGATGCATCAACGAAAAGGGCTGCGGTTCTAAATTAAACACTTTTTTTAATACTTAATCTTATTCAATATAAAGAAAAAAATGCTGGGAAAATCCTCATGGTGTTTGCATCCAGGTTGTTGGAAAGAAGCCCTTAAAGGAACTTTTGTAACTTATAGCACTTGAGCTTTTTCAATATTAAGGTCACGGCTTTCCTGGTTCCGGTAAATGTTGTTTTGCGTTAAAAACGTCAAACTTAACATGAAACTGTGAGCAATCAAACTTTACAGTGTTGATTCATGTTTCCTGTGTCAAACGTTGGAACCATGAAACTTTTTTAACCAGCATCATGTTCTGGATTTTTCGCAGCCAAAAAAAACCCCTGAATCAGACAGTTTGTTTCTGATAAAATGTCGAAGGAACTCTTAAAAATTACGACACAATTTACTGTAGTTTAGCAGCCATGGAAGCTGAATGTAATCCATATCAGATATAAGAATATCCAAATGTACCTGGTGTATTTTTAAAGGACTGTAAGTGTGTCTTCTATCTTCTATCGTAGCAGCTGAAATTGGCTTCTTTTTTTTTCTTGACTGAATAAATTCAAGTCTAGCAAAAAAAAAAACAACCCAAAAAACAAAAAACAAAACCTTAAAATGTGACTTTTTCCTAAAAAGACCTGAAGTTCCAGTTGATCTATGTGGGATGATATAAGTGCCAGAGTTAAACACCATATTCCAAAATATAAGCAACAATTAAAAAAAAAAAAAGAAAAAGAAAACCTCATACACGGTCTCAGACTTATAGACCCAACTGTACAGAGCACAAAATATTTTTTCAAAAATCCAGTTGGTTCTGAAGCACTGGAGCTGCACAGGGTCAGATTCAGATACTTTTATAAACTGATAACTTCAGATGTAACATGATCCTGTAATAAACCCGGTTGATCTTGTGTATTTTGGACATTAAACGATCATTTTCAGATGGGGTTGTTCACGGCAGCATTTTGCAGTGAAACTCTTCAGCTGTTAAAGTGCCTTCACGTGCAGAAACACAGAAAAACACAGGGATGTGCTCGATCTAAACCCGAGATGCTGCCGAAACGTGAAACGGACCCGCTCCGGCGTCAGATTGACTGGTGGCGTTTGATCTAACCCGCGTGCTGTGGCAGATGGGTGGCGTCGGAAAAAAGTACATTTTCAAATACAGCATCTTTGGCTGGGTTTGCGCACAGGGTCATTTTCTGAGGGTCATAAAAGCAGATTGATAAAAGCGCGGGGTCTTGTGAAGGGAAGCTCTGATGCCAAATGGCGAGTAGTGTCTGTTAAATGATCCTTTCTCTGATGGGTGGTTCTTGCTTGAGAAGTGCAACCTTTTGACCCCCCCAAAAAACAGTCAGGAACAAGGGAGGAAAACAAAGGAGAACCCGCTCTCATTATAACGTACTCGCCTGTTACAGTTGTAAAAAGTCAGCGCGTGAAAAACAGCCACAACAGTTTTTTATGATGTTCCTCTTTTCCATGTGGGACAAAGTCCACCCATCTGGCATCGCAGGCAGGAAAATGAAACTCCGTCATTAGTTCCATTTCCTGTGTAACTCAGGTCTGCTTTGGTGTGAAGGGAGAAGTCCTCACACCTCTTACTTTGAGACAGGGTCCTCTAAGGGAGCAATAATTTCAGAAAAATATAGGAAACTAGACGGAGAAATGGGCTTTGAAAAATCTCAACAGTAACTGGAAGAACAACTGGGATTCGGTTGCGCTGTAAAAAGGAAAAAATAAAAAAAAAAATCAGGGAGTTTATCTTGGTTTGAATGATCTCCTCCCCTGATGCTCTCTTAAATGCCATATCAATAAAAAAAGAGTTTATGGCTCAGTTATGGAGAAACAAATGTTTTCATCAGGAAAAAGAAGTGTTGCAGGAAGCTGGGACTCAACAAATGCAAAGAAAAAACAAAATGTACTGTACGGCTTTATAAGGCTTTGACTTTATAAAGGTAAAAAAAAAAATCATGTTTGGGCCTCAAACTACGCCATGACTATTAGCGGACCTGGTAAAAGGAAGAAAAGATCTGTGATTAGTTTTTAAAACGACTGCACAAATCAACTCTTTCTGTGTGAGAATGAAATGTTTTCACATGTTTTTGTGTTGGTTTTATTGTGAGTGTGAGTGTGTGTTACAGTCTTTGCCCAGAGGAGCAAAATAATCTCATGTTCAGTACCTCCTGTTCCAAATCGTCTAATCCGTTTTAGATGATCCGGACTCAAAAAGGGTTTTGATAATCATGTTGCATTTATGTCACATGGGAATGACCCTAAATACCACTTTCTGACTTCTACCACAACTCCATTGAAATTAATTAATTTTTGAGGAAAATGTCACATCATACCTGATGTTGTTGTCAAATTTCAGTTCCTGAATCGTCTGATGTGTATTTACTCGCTTAAAGTGCCAAATGTGTTGAGATCTGACGATTCAGGAAATGTTGCATCACGAATACATATCCAATGAACAAAAGAAAAACAATCTATATTACTAATATTTTTAATACTACCATATAAGATAATACTTAGCATTTAAAGCTTCATCCATTCATTTGTCATTTATCTGCCGTTTATCTGAGGTCAAGGTCTCAGTGGCAGCGTTTAAAGCTGCACTTACAGATATTTTTATAATAATAATGAATCTCTTTACTCAGAGTTTTGAGCCCAAGAGATTCAATACCAACTCCGCAGCTCCACAAAGCCTTTTAAGCTTCTTTTAGCTCCTAGTTTTGGTTTTACAGCCAAAAATAAGAGCCATATGTTTCCCTCTGGAGCTGGTGGAGACCAAAACAGAGCAAAAAGAGAGGGAATACTGGACTCACAGACCTGATCCAGATGAATCATCATGTTGCTCAATAATTGCTGGATATGGGAATAAGCTACAGTTACTTTTAGCCTAATTCTGCTGCCCTTGTGTGACCAAAAATCAATTTAATGCAGCTTTTATTAATGAATTATTAAAGACGTTTTTTGAGATGAATATTCTTTAAAAGACAGTAAATTCCTGTGACATTAAGGGGTTTAGTATGAATTTTCTCTGATGTTAAAGATGATGTACATAGGTTTTTGGGTTTTTTTAAATTTTATTATTGTCACTGACTGCACTTGTTTCCAGAGGTGGAAATGTGATACTCTGCTTGCGACAGCACTTATCATAACTGTTCATTTTTTAATCCCCTGTACTGTATTCATGTTATTAAAGTCTCTGATGGTTAAACAGCTGCTCTGAAAACTGTAAAGATTAAATCTTAAATGAGGCACAACAAACAGATTTTAATGTGAAATTGAGACATAAAAGAAAAACGGTCGTATAAATGACCAAGTTATGTTTTAATTAATCTGAAGTATATGCTTCCAAAATGACACATAGAAAGATTAAGTGCTTTTCCTTTAGTATTGATCAGTAAATTTTCTACAAAAACAGTGATTTGGATGATGAGTAGTTGCCCTTTTCAGCCCAATGATGGCGCTGTGCTTTCAAGGTTTAATTTCTACAGTATTCAGCATATTGTCAGATTGAAAGTGTTTTTGTTTTATCTAAATTAAAGTGAATGTTTATTGTCTATTAAACCCTATTACAAAGACAATTGGTGTGTTTGTCTTGGGTGTAACTGTGAGCTGAGTGTTTCTGTCTTATTTTTTTCTGACTGTTTTCCTCCAGAACAAATACAAAAAAATCTGTTTTCAGGTGCATCTGAGTGAAGAAGAGCCCAAAGGCGACGAGTTTGGGAAAAAACAAACTCTGCTCCTGTTTAAAATGACAACAAGTAAAAAGGTAAATTCACTGTTTATCAGCTCGTTCCACAGAATTTATACTGTTGTGTCGAAAATGAAAGTTTGTTCCGCCTTTGTAACAACATCTGCACCACAGGTTTAACCACGATGCCGGAGATGATTATTCTTGGGGAACAGCAGCTTTAAAGCTCTAGATGAGACAGGAAGTAGCCATATTAAACTCCAGGAAGAACAGGTGGTTTTTCAAATCTATAAAACTTCCTTATAACTGACTTAAAACCACCTTAAATCCACCTGTGCTCCAGATCAGCACAGCTTGTTAAATGCAAACTTCAGAGCCAGTGTTTGTAGCATTTCTATAAAATTAAATGACTAAAATAAAGAAACAAAACAGGAAAAATTCTAACTAATTCAACTAAATTTATTATTTAAACTTGTTGAGTCACATGGACTCTGTTCCTACAACTGAAAAAATTATCACCAAATAATACATGTATTTGATTAGTTAATTTACTTAGGATTCAGATGATACAAAACATACTCAACAATAACTTATGATCTATTATAACAGGTTATAGATCAATAAAGACTTTATTGATCCTTGGAGTGAAATTCACAGGCCGGTCAGAAGTACATGGTCATTAAAATGAGCTCCACCTTCACCTGCTGCAACATTTAATTGATGTGCAAATGTTAATTCATCAATAATTAATGAAAATAAAATAATAAAAATGAATCAAACAGGCCATTCTGCACAATGATCACTTTTACTATGGCACTTTTGCAGGACAGTAACTTTATTTCATCTCTGTTTTATTCTCACCTTTACAGTGGCTCATGGTTGATTTCAGTTAAAACCTTATCATGAATTGTCCCTTGTGAGACTCAGGAGACACAATCAGAGAGACAGAAGACAGCAGCTGCTTTTATTACAAAATGACACGATCACAATTAAACAGTGGGGGACGGCGTCACAAAACCTGAACGCGACGGTGGTGCAGATGAGTTCTGAACACGCCGCCAGCCGCTCATGGAGACAAAAGGTGCAGATTTTACCGTTTACCTTGAGACAAACATGCAGATTGTCATTTCGAAAGTGGAGTCATCCAGAATAACTGCAAAACCAAAAAAAAATTATTTTTTAAGATGTATTTATTTGAATACTGTGAGGATATGACAAATTTCTCTGTTGTAAATGATCGTAAACTGAACATTTTTTCAGGTTTCAGCCTGAAGACATTTACAGATGTCACATTTGGCTGTTGGAAAATTGTAACAGACCTTTATCACTGTTTTCTGACGGTTTATGGAAAAATAGAAAATAATTTGCAGATTTATCGGTTATGAAAATAATCGTCTGTCGTTTGAAAATGTCAATGACCTGCAACATTTTTGTTTTTATTTTTGAACTGCTGATGAAAGAGAAGATTTAAAGTGTAGCACCGCTGGCTGGTGAACATGTTTCTCCACTACGTCAATTCTTCAGGAAGAAAAACAGCCGAGTTTAAGAATCGATGATAAAGTATTTCTGACATAAACCAGAGACCAACTGGGGGGGAATAGTTGAGCATTAAGGTAAACATGCCGACCACAAGGTGAGAGAGGTTTGGGTTTTCTCGTTTTTTTTTATCCTTACGGGAGCAAATTCATCCTTCAATGCATCTGAAAAAATATTTTAAATATCAATTTTTAAAAACTTTCGTTAACCAGAACTTTGAAGTCTGTTTCCAAACGTACAGCAGGAGGAACCTGAAACAACAGCAGCAGTCAAGTGTCAGTCAGACGACTCCATCTTGAACTGATGTTTGACATTTTTTTAAAGGCGAGTTTTCAGGCCACATCAGGTCCCAAAGTGACGCCATGCAGCCGAGAAAAAGCCAGAAAAACAAGAACTCAGAGCCGGAACCAGTGAATCTGTGGCATTTTTATCTAGAGAACGAGCTGCAGATTAATCTTTTATGAAACAAGTGGATTGACTGATTGTTTCAGCTCTTTTCCACCAAATTCACTAAAGTTAATGAAATGACCAAAATCGACTGTCATTCGTTGACCCTGGGCCTGATTGGTAGATCCGGCCTTGGTCCTGTTGAGTTTAGTTCCAGCCCAGGTTTCATAACGAATCGTCAGCAGGTTTAGACTGAAATCGAGACCTGAGGCGAGTCCTTTTGGGGGGGGGGGATGTCACTGATTTTTCTGAAGGATGAAGTGAATTCAGTGCAGGTGAAACTTAACAAGTGTTCGGCGCTGGACTGCTGGGTTTATTTCTTTTTTTTCTTTCCACCTTGTCTAAGTCCAGCCACATGTGGCTCCAGTGGCGTCCGACCCCCCCACGTATCACGGTACCGTGGGAGGGAACCGTTTCTCCCCCCCGTGGACGGTGACGTGCCGGCGCAGGTGGCTGCCTGATATGAACGTCTTGCCACAGACCGAGCACTTGAACTGTTTGCAGTCCGTGTGGACGGTCATGTGGACCTTCAGGGACCCGGACTGGGCGAAGCGCTTCCCGCAGTGGATGCAGCCGTAGCGTTTCTCCCCGGTGTGGACGCTCTGGTGGCGCTTCAGGTTGCTGGGGTCGGAGAAGCGCTTGCCGCAGAGCGCGCAGATGAACGGCTTCTCGCCCGTGTGGACCCTCATGTGGGTCTTGAGGTTCTTCAGGCAGGCCAGGGTCTTCCCGCAGCAGCTGCATACAAAAGACCTCCCCCCGCCGTCCTCTCTGCTGTGGCCTGCGGCTCCGTCGACGCCATCCTGATGTCTCCACCCGTCCCTCCTGATGAAGGTGTTTCGTCTCTCCGTCACCTCTTCCCTTGCTGGGTGCTGAGGCTCGACCGTGGCCAGCGGCCTCTGCTGGTCGTCTGTGAACACTGCGGGCGGCAAGTGCTCCCCTGCAGACGGACCCAGGAAGCCGCCGCCTGAGTCAGCTGAAACACTCAACACGCCGGCGTTCAACACGTACGAGCAGCTGGGGTCCTCGCCCGGAGGACTCTGGGTAGCGCAGGGGCCGTGTTGGAGCGGCGGCTCATACATCAGACATTCGTAGCTGCTAACAGCTTCTGACCTCTGGCCGGTGTTCAGGGTTTTTTGCACCGACGTGGAGCTTGAACTGACCTCCCCGCTCGTCCAGGACCGGGACGAGTCGCCGCCCTGGTCCACCGCTTCCTGTTTGGTCGGCAGGGGTGGAGCTTCTGCCTCTGTTGTCTGTTCTTCAACAACAGGACAGAAACTCTCTGGAGAGAAAGAAAAGCAGAATGTCACAACTCTTACACTGTTGTTTTCCCCCCAAATGTAAAAATCTGAAGATTTACCAGCAGTTTCAGCTGCAATTTAAGAACATCTCAAGACCCACTCACACCATGACTCGTGACTTCAATGACTTCCAAGGTGTTAAAGCCCCCACAAGAGGTTAAGTACCTGGGACTCCCCACTAGTCACTTAGAACTGGATTAGAGGGAAAACATCTTCGAGAACCTCAGTCAGAAAATCCCCCGACCCGGATCACGGAGACTCTTCCCAGACCTCATGGACAAAGCCGAGTTATAGCACATCAGCCTCAAACTAACCCACAATCCCACACTTTCTCTCCGCCTGCAAAACATTCTCCTCCTCAGACCCTCTCGGGCATAAGACCCCCAGACCCCAGACCTGATCAGACTGGGAATACACTACAACACATCGTCCATCATTCTCCAGCAGTAATGTGCAGTGTTGAGTGAGCCTGTTAAGTGCATCAGTCCTGTCTCAATAAAATGTGTGCGCCCTGTTTATCACTAGAACTGTACTCACTGTCCTGCTCAGGCTGGGACCAGGACGCGTCCTCGTCGTCCTCCACTTTGATGACTGCAGTCGTCAGGATGGCCGACGCACCTGCAGCAGGCTGCAATCAGACCGGGGAGGGGAGAAAGACTGGCAGGGTGAGGGGCAACATCGGGACCGGAGGCGGTAAACAAACCGCACCGCACACACTCGTCCTACCTACCATCGCCTCTTTGGGTTCCTGTCCGGGCTCAGAGGGCGGCTGGGGGTCTCCGCACTGTGCGGCCTCCCGGGGGGGCACCTTGGAAAGCACCGCCAAACCTGGAAGACAAGTCGCGGGGCGACGTTTAAAGTCTGCGGTTGCGGACAGCAGGGCGGCAGGTAGGTGCTCATTTTACAAAATAACAGCAGTGGCCCAAAGACAAACCATAGAAGGAAAAATATGACAGTGTTAAACTGTTGTTGTTGTTTTGGTTTGGTTTCTCTCGGCTTGGTTTGTTTTTGAATCTGTTTGTTTTTTTTCCTAGAGCTTTCGACCGCATCTCACGGTCTTCCTCAGCAGATGGAGTCTTAGTATTGAATGCTACAGAGGAAGACCAAGACCTGTCTCTGAGCAAAAACCTAAGGTAGAAGCCTCTGAAAAAAACAAGTAAGTGGACCTTGAGCTGAGATCTTACCTATACTCATTAAAGGAGCAGTTTGCCCTTTTTTGTCTAACAATCCTGGGATTATTTTACTACTTTCGGCTGAAATCATCGAGCCTCTCTCCTTCTACGCTCTGAAAACGGCGAAAAAGCACAACTGTGAAGTTTTGGCTGTGTTTTGTCTTTGGTTCCACTTTGATCAGGACGCAGGGGGCTCGTCTCTCCAGAGGGTCAGTAACCACATCTGACGTCCTGGGACAACGAGCTACCTGTCGCCTTCCCCTCGGTCCGTTAGTCTAAATGTTAACCGTCACCTCCGGGCGCCCGGCTGCTCCTCGGCGGCGGCGCGGCGGCGGCGGCGGCGGCGGCTCGCAGGGCGGCGGCGCGGGCGGCGCGGAGCTCCATGAGCCGCAGTTTTCTCCGCAGCGCCTCGTTCTCTTTGCGGCTGCGGCTGATCTCCAGCTGCAGCACCGCGTAGCTCTCGTCCACCAGCTCGCAGATCTCCGCCACCGCCGCGTTCGCCAGCGCCTCCATGATGGACGCCAGCTGCGCGTGGAGGGCAGCGGCCGCGGACATGGCCTTAATCCAGCGCGCGCCTTCGGTTCGGAAGGAGTCCAGCGGACGAGAAGGAAAAGAACGGTACCGGACGCGTCGCCGAGCGCGTGACAGCGGGCCTCCACCTGGCGTAAACGGTCCGCGACGCAAACCAGGAAGTGATGCGCGGGCCAAAAAAAGAAAATCCCAAACGACGCTGTCCGCACGACCTGGAGTGCGCATGTGCAAGGTTCTCAAAAATATTCTAGGTATGAAAACCTGAGACCAAACGCTCACCTGAGGAAGCCTAAACGCTCGCTTTAAAGTTTAATGGTTCACCTGAAGCGGTCAAAGCCGGAGGGACTAAAGACGCTGCAGATCTGCCATTAGAGTCACTGACTCACTGTCGGTGACTGTCGGTGACTGTCGGTACCTGCTGGTGACTGTTGGTGACTGTCGGTGACTGTCTTGACTGCTGGTGACTGCTGGTGACTGTCGGTACCTGTCGGTGACTGTCTTGACTGCTGGTGACTGTTGGTGACTGTCGGTACCTGTCAGTGACTGTTGGTGACTGTCATGACTGTCGTGACCGTTGGTGACTGTTGGTGACTGCTGGTGACTGTTGGTGACTGTCGGTGACTGCTGGTGACTGTCGTGACTGTTGGTGACTGCTGGTGACTGTTGGTGACTGTTGGTGACTGTCATGACTGTCATGACTGTCGGTGACTGTCGGTGACTGTCGGTGACTGCTGGTGACTGTCGGTGACTGTCGGTGACTGTCGGTGACTGTCGGTGACTGCTGGTGACTGTCGGTGACTGTCGGTGACTGTCTTGACTGCTGGTGACTGTTGGTGACTGTCGGTACCTGTCGGTGACTGTTGGTGACTGCTGGTGACTGTCGTGACTGTTGGTGACTGTCAGTGACTGCCGGTGACTGCCGGTGACTGCTGGTGACTGTCGGTGACTGCCGGTGACTGTCGCGACTGTCGGTGACTGTTGGTGACTGTTGGTGACTGTTGGTGACTGTTGGTGACTGTCGGTACCTGTCGGTGACTGTTGGTGACTGCCGGTGACTGTCGTGACTGTCAGTGACTGTCAGTGACTGCCGGTGACTGCCGGTGACTGCTGGTGACTGTCGGTGACTGTCTTGACTGCTGGTGACTGTTGGTGACTGTAGGTACCTGTCAGTGACTGTTGGTGACTGTCATGACTGTCGTGACTGTTGGTGACTGTTGGTGACTGTTGGTGACTGTTGGTACCTGTCGGTGACTGCTGGTGACTGTCGTGACTGTTGGTGACTGCTGGTGACTGTCGGTGACTGTCGGTGACTGTCGGTGACTGTCGGTGACTGTTGTGACTGTCGTGACTGTCATGACTGTTGGTGACTGTCGGTGACTGTTGGTGACTGTCGGTGACTGCTGGTGACTGTCGTGACTGTTGGTGACTGCTGGTGACTGTCGCGACTGTCGGTGACTGTCATGACTGTCATGACTGTTGACTGTCGGTGACTGTCGGTGACTGTCGGTGACTGTCGGTGACTGTTGGTGACTGTCGTGACTGTTGGTGACTGTCAGTGACTGCCGGTGACTGCCGGTGACTGCTGGTGACTGTCGGTGACTGTCTTGACTGCTGGTGACTGTTGGTGACTGTCGGTACCTGTCAGTGACTGTTGGTGACTGTCATGACTGTCGTGACTGTTGGTGACTGTTGGTGACTGTTGGTGACTGTTGGTGACTGTTGGTACCTGTCGGTGACTGCTGGTGACTGTCGTGACTGTTGGTGACTGCTGGTGACTGTCGGTGACTGTCGGTGACTGTCGGTGACTGTTGTGACTGTCGTGACTGTTGGTGACTGTCGGTACCTGTTGGTGACTGTCGGTGACTGTTGGTGACTGCTGGTGACTGTTGGTGACTGTTGGTGACTGTTGGTGACTGTCATGACTGTTGGTGACTGTCGGTGACTGTCGGTGACTGTCGTGACTGTTGGTGACTGCTGGTGACTGTCGGTGACTGTCGTGACTGTTGCTGACTGTTGGTGACTGTCATGACTGTCATGACTGTTGGTGACTGTCGGTGACTGTCGGTGACTGTCGGTGACTGTCGGTGACTGTCGGTGACTGCTGGTGACTGTTGGTGACTGTCGGTACCTGTCGGTGACTGTCTTGACTGCTGGTGACTGTTGGTGACTGTCGGTACCTGTCAGTGACTGTTGGTGACTGTCATGACTGTCGTGACCGTTGGTGACTGTTGGTGACTGTTGGTGACTGTTGGTGACTGTCGGTGACTGTCATGACTGTCATGACTGTCGGTGACTGTTGGTACCTGTCGGTGACTGTCGGTGACTGCTGGTGACTGCTGGTGACTGTCGTGACTGTTGGTGACTGCTGGTGACTGTTGGTGACTGTTGGTGACTGTCATGACTGTCATGACTGTCGGTGACTGTTGGTACCTGTCGGTGACTGTCGGTGACTGCTGGTGACTGTTGGTGACTGTCGGTGACTGTCGGTGACTGTTGGTGACTGTCATGACTGTTGGTGACTGTCGGTGACTGTCGGTGACTGTCGGTGACTGTTGGTGACTGTCATGACTGTCGTGACTGTTGGTGACTGCTGGTGACTGCTGGTGACTGTCGGTGACTGTCATGACTGTCATGACTGTCGGTGACTGTTGGTACCTGTCGGTGACTGTCGGTGACTGTCGGTGACTGTCGGTGACTGTCGGTGACTGTTGGTGACTGCTGGTGACTGTTGGTGACTGTCGGTGACTGCTGGTGACTGTCGTGACTGTTGGTGACTGCTGGTGACTGTTGGTGACTGTTGGTGACTGTCATGACTGTCATGACTGTCGGTGACTGTTGGTACCTGTCGGTGACTGTCGGTGACTGTCGGTGACTGCTGGTGACTGTTGGTGACTGTCGGTGACTGTCGGTGACTGTTGGTGACTGTCATGACTGTTGGTGACTGTCGGTGACTGTCGGTGACTGTCGGTGACTGTCGTGACTGTTGGTGACTGCTGGTGACTGCTGGTGACTGTCGGTGACTGTCATGACTGTCATGACTGTCATGACTGTCGGTGACTGTCGGTGACTGTCGGTACCTGTCGGTGCCTGTCGGTGACTGTCGGTGACTGCTGGTGACTGTAGGTGACTGTCGTGACTGTTGTGACTGTTGGTGACTGTCATGACTGTCATGACTGTCGTGACTGTCGGTGACTGTCGGTGACTGTCGGTGCCTGTCGGTGACTGTCATGACTGCTGGTGACTGTTGGTGACTGTCGGTGACTGTTGGTGACTGTTGGTGACTGCTGGTGACTGCTGGTGACTGTCGGTGACTGTCGTGACTGTTGGTGACTGTCATGACTGTCATGACTGTCGTGACTGTCGGTGACTGTCGGTGACTGTCGGTGACTGTCGGTGACTGTCGGTACCTGTCGGTGACTGTCATGACTGCTGGTGACTGTTGGTGACTGTCGGTGACTGTTGGTGACTGTTGGTGACTGCTGGTGACTGCTGGTGACTGTCGGTGACTGTCGGTGACTGTTGTGACTGTCGTGACTGTTGGTGACTGTCGGTACCTGTCGGTGACTGTCGGTGACTGCTGCTGACTGTTGGGGACTGTCGATGACTGTCTTGACTGCTGGTGACTGCTGGTGACTGCTGGTGACTGCTGGTGACTGTCTGTACATGTCTGTACCTGTCTGTGACTGTCGGTGACTGCTGGTGACTGTCTTGACTGTTGGTGACTGTCAGTGACTGCTGGTGACTGCTGGTGACTGTCTGTACATGTCTGTACCTGTCTGCGACTGTCGGTGACTGTTGGTGACTGTCGATGACTGTTGTTGACTGTCGGTACCTGTCTGTGACTGTCGGTGACTGCTGGTGACTGTCTTGACTGCTGGTGACTGTTGGCGACTGCTGGTGACTGTCTTGACTGCTGGTGACTGTTGGCGACTACTTCATGACTCGTCTCTGGGTTTGTTTTATTAACTTTCCAACTAGTATCGCCAGCCACAAGGGTCACCCCCCCCCCCCCGACCAGTCCAGCCGTTAAACTGGTTTTTCCACTAATGACGAATGTCCATGAACAACGCTCCGGATCTCGTCGTCTCTTCCAGTGAGCCGGACCCAGACCAGAGTTCACCTGTAACTTTAGACAACAGGTTCGCCTCTCACCTTGTCCCTTCCTAACACGAAAGTTAAGACCTGGAGGGTCGAGATCTGCTCAGTTTGACTGTTACTAGAAATCACCGTCCACAAATGATCTTATCGGCAGAAAACAACCTCAAATATGTATTTTTATACAGCGAAATTATTTCAACATCACTATAGAACAACTTTGCCTTATCAAAGTTAACAGGACAAATGCCTCAGCTCATGATTTCTCTGGAAAACAATTTAATTTTGTTACAAGAAAACAGCATGAAAAAATAAAATCACGGCTACGGTGACTACATTCACAGAGACTTTTTACCTTCAGCTTTGCATTTAAATTCCTTGTGTGAAGTTTTATTTCTGGTTTTACCTTTGACGAACACGAAGCCACGTTCACAAAGGCAACGGAACAACTTCAGAATTGTTTTATTAACAACAATGACACAAGCTGTCATTTTTTTAATAGTGTTTGGCTTTTTACACAGCTTTCAACCATTTTTTATGAAATTATTTTAAATCTGTACATTAGACTTTAAATCAGAGCTCATCAGAAAAAGTTTAGGTTTCAGTCCAAAATCAAGGCATCTCCTCTTTGATGAATGAGACCCTCCAATCTGGAAAATATTCTAGACTCACTGTCTATAAAGACCAGAAAAAAAATAGTCCACAGTGACACCTTCAAATGTTTCGTTCTCTCGGAAAAACCAAACATATTTAGTTTACTTTAATGCAAAGAGACAGAAGAAAAGGCTAAAGATTCTACAACAATCAATTTAATTTTTCCTTTTAAAATGATTAAAATATTTACTTATTATTATCAAAACCATAGTTTTAATTAACTGATTAACAGACAAAATGTTGACAGTAAAACTTGGAAAAGAAACCCCATTCTTTTAGATATTTTTGTTAAAACTCTGGGTCTAAATTTGCTCCCTGCATCACTTAGCAGTCAACTATATACTTGTAAATTTTAAGTAACTTTTCAAGTTTTTTTTTTTTAAACGCAACAGAACACACACTCATAGTCGCACACACTCGCTCCCTCAGACATTCGGGTGACACTTCTTCATGTGGAGCTTGAGGCTGTATTTGACGATGAAGCTCCGGGAGCAGATTGTGCAGGCGTAGGGCCGCTCCCCCGAGTGCACGCTCAGGTGCGACTTCAGGTGAGCCGACTGCGTGAACTTCTTGCCGCACTGGCTGCAGCTAAACGGCCTCTCGCCCGTGTGGATCCGCATGTGAACGTCCAGATTCTGGGACGTGGCGTACGTCTTGCTGCAGATGGAGCATATGAAGCGCTTGCCCCGGGTGCCCGGCTGCCCGTTGCAGAGCGAGGGCCGGCCCGGCTGGTCCCTGTAGAGGGCGAAGCCCATGACGTCGGCGTCCTCGTACTCGAACGCCGAGCTGCTGCCCTCGGACAGCTGGCAGTCCGTGGAGGTGGAGCCCGAGACACTGATCAGCTTGAGTCCGAAGGCGTCGCCGTCCACGTTTTCGCTCTGGTGAAAATGAGCGAAGGACATCTGAGTTTTCGACTGCTTGGTCCACGTGAGGCCAAGGTCCATCTCCGCCCTGCTCGACGGAGACGTGGACTCCATCAGAGAAGCACTGCCGAAATAGGGCTGTCTGTTGGAACCAGGGGGCACCAGCGAGCAGTCCTGGTGGACCAGCTGGACGTCCGGGTCCACTTGTGAGGAGTAGGAGCAGACCGACTCGCCGGCCTCCACCTCGTTGGTGCCGAGCTGACCGGAGCAGCCTGGCTCGCTGTGCGGCGAGTCCAGGGTGTAGACGGAGACGCTCTTCTTCTGCGTCCCCATCGTCGGTTTGGACGTTTTCGGCGCGAGTTGCTCTGAGGTCGAGTTCTTCTCCGCCTCCTCGCTTCCCGGCCAGTGTCTCTTGGCGGTCCGGCCGACAGGGGTCGACGGGACGGCGTCCCGGGCCGCGGACGTCCCTCCATCAGCAGACGTTTTGTTTTCTGAAAAGAAAGAAGACACACGTTATCACAGAGGGGAAGGAAAAAACAACACCCTCTAGAAAACATTCCCCGAGAACCTCCAGCGTCTGACCAGGTATGAATATGAGTGTTTAGATGACTATGTGACTCATTCGCATCCAAACCAGGCTTTTATCAAGGGGAACACGGATTCATTCTAAGGTCAGATGTCATATTCGGGACAAAAAACACAGACAGACAGTTTTCAGTTTTCAGCTTAAAAATAATCAATGATAATCAATGTAGGAAAAAAAAAATCTGCATCTTTTCATTTGTCGTGTCTTTGTTCAGGACTTTTTAAGGCCATGACCCTGTTTTTCTTTTTTTAAAAGTCTCATGAGCCCAAGTTTTCACTGAGCCACTGAAACCTATTATGTCTTTTAAATAAAAAAAAAAAGAAAAAAAAAAAGTGAAAACTCAAACTAGCACCTGGTTAAATATTATGCAGGTTGCTATGGAGGTTTGGTTTTAGCATATTTGAGCATTGTGGAGCAGCTTGGAAGTAACTGCTGGTTAACATGTCTTCTTACTTGGCTGCGTTTCAGCAGATCAGAGGCCACCACAGAGGAGAGAGAATGACACCAGGTTAGAGTTAGTTAGCAAAGTTATATTCTTACTCACGACAACAACATCTGTGCCGTTACTGTGCATTAAAACTGTCATCAGTAAAAAGTGAATAAGCGCCATTTATCAAACACCTGGTTAAAATGTTTTTAGCTGCTCCCATCCACCTCCAGAATGTGTTGATGCCTGTCAGGCTGATGCCAAATTGTTTTGAACAAGCTAAAACTAAAGCTGTTTTTAGCCTAATTAATCACTCAAATTATCTTGAAATTTTGGCAAATTCTTGTGGACTTTCTGCCAAGACCAGCCCTCTTGAACAACCTAGTTACTGCTCAAAAACAACTAATACAATATTCTGTGGGATAAAAAATATGAATCCATCCTAATCCTGTTTTCTGCACAGTAATAAAAAAGGAACTGATAAGATTGTCAAGAAAGTACCGGGCCAGTAAGGAGTACAGATAAGATCAGTGGTAACAATAACTTCCTGACAATCCCCGTCCACATCAGCACCGTAATCCCATCATCCACCTGAGAACTCCCATGTGTTCCCATGTGCACAACCACTGGCCTTATCTGGGGCCCCGAGCCAGGGGTTGGGGGACTCTGGCTGCGGTACGCGTGGTTCACACTCACCGTCCTCGAAGGTGTCGTTACTGTCCGAGTCTTCGTCTTTGATCAGCACCACCTCTGGAAGCTGCAGGGGGCGAGCCACATTAACAACAACGACAACAACAACAGGGTTAACGTCGCCACAGCAACGCTGACCTCACGCAACATGTTCAGATGTGCAGATTAAACCCAGATAAAAGCGCCACGTGTGAGCCCTGATTGGCCAAATCATCTTCCAGGTTCATTTGATTTTAATGAGAAAATAATTAAAAGGAGATCGGGGATGGGTTTTTTTTTTCAGTGAATAAACCTGACAACTTTTTGAGCCAAGAAGACGCCGTAGCCAGGTGATTTATTAAACGTTGAAAAAACGCTTCAGAGTGACCAACAGCTCATTTTAACACTAACACACATTAATACCGCACAGGAAGTTCTGTATGCAAACTTGTGTGAGACCCGTGGCCCCAGCTATCGATTTAATCCCATCGCCTCAAGTTCGTTATCACATTATCTCGAAAATGACCTTTTGCTTGCAGGAGATAACGCGTTAATTAACGCGTTATCATGAAAATAAGGCCTTTAGCCCCCGGTAACACACCCGAGATGAAAAATAAATAAAAGCTAGTTATCTTGAGGAGGGATCGGCGCCGCCGCCGCGACGGCGTGCACGGAGGGTTTGCAGCCGAGATAAGAAGACGATTAACTTCTGATCTGGAGATGATACAGGATTAAAAATATAATTGCTACCCAACCTGCTCATGCAGTAACTGCATTTCATGTGCATTTGTTTGAGCACTAGCATGAAAGAGAAGCACTGATGTGTATCTAGTCCCATGTCATCGAAAACTAAAAAACTGTGGGGCATCATTCAGCTTCAGAAGATTCTATATATTTTTTAGCTTGACAGAATAAGTTATGTAGTTAACGTGGGAGGGACCCGCGATTTAATATCGACGATCAGTCGATAAATCGATTTGACAATCAACGGGAAATTCTTGTGCAGCTTTTCTGATACAGAAGAAAAACTTTTGCCATTTCCTGTTGTGATGCTTTTTCTCTGTCACACATGGAATCATTTCTGGGCTGTTTGTCGCCTCAGTCTGTGGGAAACGATCAGAGGCAACTCACACAGTTTTCTGGCTTTTTACACACAAAGTGATTAATCAAAAAGGGTATTAGTCAATCAAGTTACCAGTCACCCGATTAATCCTTAATGAAAACTATATTTAGGTGCAAACAGGGCTGGACTGAGCTCCCAGGAAGCCCCCCCCCCCGTGGGTCCAGAACCAGTTCTGGGGAACCTGCTGACCCAAACAATACGAGTCAGTTTCATTATTTACTCAGGAACCAGTAACCAATCAGGGATCTCAAGCTGAAATGATTAAGTGCCTTAATTAATTAATCAGTAATTTGATAGGAAGACTATTTGGGTATAATTTAGAAAAAATTGATTTAAGGCTTTTTTTTTAAAGCAAAAGCGCCTGAAATTCACTGGATCAAGCCTCTGAAATGTGATTATTTGATAGTCTTATTTTCCAATGACAGTAAACTTAACATGTTTGTGTTTTTTGATGTTGGCTTCAGATTAAAACTGTGGGGGACTAAAAAAAAGTTTTTAAAATACAGGACGACAGGACGACAGGACGACAGGACGACAGGACGACAGGACGACAGGACGACAGGACGACAGAGCGACGAAGCGGCGGCGCTAAGGGGCTATGGAGCTGCAGAGCGGCGGGGCGACGGGACGACAGAGCGACGAAGCGGCGGCGCTAAGGGGCTATGGAGCTGCAGAGCGGCGGGGCGACGGGACGACAGAGCGACGAAGCGGCGGCGCTAAGGGGCTATGGAGCTGCAGAGCGGCGGGGCGACAGGACGACAGGACGACAGGACGACAGAGCGACGAAGCGGCGGCGCTAAGGGGCTATGGAGCTGCAGAGCGGCGGGGCGACGGGACGACAGAGCGACGAAGCGGCGGCGCTAAGGGGCTATGGAGCTGCAGAGCGGCGGGGCGACAGGACGACAGGACGACAGGACGACAGAGCGACGAAGCGGCGGCGCTAAGGGGCTATGGAGCTGCAGAGCGGCGGGGCGACGGGACGACAGAGCGACGAAGCGGCGGCGCTAAGGGGCTATGGAGCTGCAGAGCGGCGGGGCGACAGGACGACAGGACGACAGGACGACAGGACGACAGGACGACAGGACGACAGGACGACAGAGCGACGAAGCGGCGGCGCTAAGGGGCTATGGAGCTGCAGAGCGGCGGGGCGACGGGACGACAGAGCGACGAAGCGGCGGCGCTAAGGGGCTATGGAGCTGCAGAGCGGCGGGGCGACGGGACGACAGAGCGACGAAGCGGCGGCGCTAAGGGGCTATGGAGCTGCAGAGCGGCGGGGCGACGGGACGACAGAGCGACGAAGCGGCGGCGCTAAGGGGCTATGGAGCTGCAGAGCGGCGGGGCGACGGGACGACAGAGCGACGAAGCGGCGGCGCTAAGGGGCTATGGAGCTGCAGAGCGGCGGGGCGACGGGACGACAGAGCGACGAAGCGGCGGCGCTAAGGGGCTATGGAGCTGCAGAGCGGCGGGGCGACGGGACGACAGAGCGACGAAGCGGCGGCGCTAAGGGGCTATGGAGCTGCAGAGCGGCGGGGCGACAGGACGACAGGACGACAGGACGACAGGACGACAGGACGACAGGACGACAGGACGACAGGACGACAGGACGACAGGACGACAGGACGACAGGACGACAGGACGACAGGACGACAGGACGACAGGACGACAGAGCGACGAAGCGGCGGCGCTAAGGGGCTATGGAGCTGCAGAGCGGCGGGGCGACGGGACGACAGAGCGACGAAGCGGCGGCGCTAAGGGGCTATGGAGCTGCAGAGCGGCGGGGCGACGGGACGACAGAGCGACGAAGCGGCGGCGCTAAGGGGCTATGGAGCTGCAGAGCGGCGGGGCGACAGGACGACAGGACGACAGAGCGACGAAGCGGCGGCGCTAAGGGGCTATGGAGCTGCAGAGCGGCGGGGCGACGGGACGACAGAGCGACGAAGCGGCGGCGCTAAGGGGCTATGGAGCTGCAGAGCGGCGGGGCGACAGGACGACAGAGCGACGAAGCGGCGGCGCTAAGGGGCTATGGAGCTGCAGAGCGGCGGGGCGACGGGACGACAGAGCGACGAAGCGGCGGCGCTAAGGGGCTATGGAGCTGCAGAGCGGCGGGGCGACGGGACGACAGAGCGACGAAGCGGCGGCGCTAAGGGGCTATGGAGCTGCAGAGCGGCGGGGCGACAGGACGACAGGACGACAGGACGACAGGACGACAGGACGACAGGACGACAGGACGACAGGACGACAGGACGACAGGACGACAGGACGACAGGACGACAGGACGACAGGACGACAGGACGACAGGACGACAGGACGACAGGACGACAGGACGACAGGACGACAGGACGACAGGACGACAGAGCGACGAAGCGGCGGCGCTAAGGGGCTATGGAGCTGCAGAGCGGCGGGGCGACGGGACGACAGAGCGACGAAGCGGCGGCGCTAAGGGGCTATGGAGCTGCAGAGCGGCGGGGCGACGGGACGACAGAGCGACGAAGCGGCGGCGCTAAGGGGCTATGGAGCTGCAGAGCGGCGGGGCGACGGGACGACAGAGCGACGAAGCGGCGGCGCTAAGGGGCTATGGAGCTGCAGAGCGGCGGGGCGACGGGACGACAGAGCGACGAAGCGGCGGCGCTAAGGGGCTATGGAGCTGCAGAGCGGCGGGGCGACGGGACGACAGAGCGACGAAGCGGCGGCGCTAAGGGGCTATGGAGCTGCAGAGCGGCGGGGCGACAGGACGACAGGACGACAGGACGACAGGACGACAGGGCGACGGAGCGACGAAGCGGCGGCGCTAAGGGGCTATGGAGCTGCAGAGCGGCGGGGCGACGGGACGACAGAGCGACGAAGCGGCGGCGCTAAGGGGCTATGGAGCTGCAGAGCGGCGGGGCGACGGGACGACAGAGCGACGAAGCGGCGGCGCTAAGGGGCTATGGAGCTGCAGAGCGGCGGGGCGACGGGACGACAGAGCGACGAAGCGGCGGAGCGGCGGCGCTAAGGGGCTATGGAGCTGCAGAGCGGCGGGGCGACGGGGCGACGGAGCGACGAAGCGGCGGAGCGGCGGCGCTAAGGGGCTATGGAGCTGCAGAGCGGCGGGGCGACGGGACGACGGGGCTACGGAGCGACAGGGCGACGGGGGACGAAGCGGCGGCGCTAAGGGGCTATGGAGCTGCAGAGCGGCGGGGCGACGGGACGACAGAGCGACGAAGCGGCGGCGCTAAGGGGCTATGGAGCTGCAGAGCGGCGGGGCGACAGGACGACAGGACGACAGGACGACAGGACGACAGGACGACAGAGCGACGAAGCGGCGGAGCGGCGGCGCTAAGGGGCTATGGAGCTGCAGAGCGGCGGGGCGACGGGACGACAGAGCGACGAAGCGGCGGCGCTAAGGGGCTATGGAGCTGCAGAGCGGCGGGGCGACAGGACGACAGAGCGACGAAGCGGCGGCGCTAAGGGGCTATGGAGCTGCAGAGCGGCGGGGCGACGGGACGACAGAGCGACGAAGCGGCGGAGCGGCGGCGCTAAGGGGCTATGGAGCGACAGGGCGACGGAGCGACAGGGCGACGGGCGACAGGGCGACGGGGAACGGGGCGACGGAGCTCCGAAGGGCCGGGACGGAGCGGCGGAGCGGCGGGGCGGCGGAGCGACGGGACGACGGGACGACGGGGCTACAGAGCTACAGGGCTACGGAGCGACAGGGCGACGGAGCGGCGGAGCGACGGGGGACGGGGCGACGGAGCGACGGGACGACAGAGCTACAGGGCTACGGAGCGACAGGGCGACGGAGCGGCGGAGCGGCGGAGCGACGGGGGACGGGGCGACGGAGCGACGGGACGACAGAGCGACGAAGCGGCGGCGCTAAGGGGCTATGGAGCTGCAGAGCGGCGGGGCGACGGGACGACGGGGCTACGGAGCGACAGGGCGACGGGGGAACGGGGCGACGGAGCGACGAAGCGGCGGAGCGGCGGCGCTAAGGGGCTATGGAGCGACAGGGCGACAGAGCGACGGAGCGACAGGGCGACGGAGCGACAGAGCGGCGGAGCGACGTTTTCGTCCGGACGCTCTGGTCCGTTACTACAAAGGGAGAGAAATGATGTTTGTCCGCTTCCGCCTCACGCACACTTCCTGGACGGCACGGCCGACTTCAAAATAAGAGCCTGCGGTTTGGAGTAAAGTAAAGCAACTGGTAGTAAGAAAACGGTTAAATGGAATTTAAAAAGTGGTTATAAATTGAATCAAAATGTGCATGGTAATCATTTTAAAGTATTTAAAAAATAATCAGATATAAAAAAGTAAAGAAAACTAGAAGAGAATTACTTAGAAATTCCTCAGTAGATTTTAAGATGAATGCTAGAACCTTCATATGGGTTAAAATAACTAAATAGGTTAAAGAGGTATAAATAGATGAAACAAATGGGTAGATTAAATTCACCATTCGGTCACAATATTGGTTTTAATATTGTGGCTGAATAAAAAGAACAAGTAAAAAAAGAAGGGAGATAGAATAAATGTGTAGATTAAAAAGCAAACTAGCAAAAGTGGAGTAAATTTGTTACAAAGAAAGCAGAAGGTAGATAGAAAAATAAAAATTTATTGTTAATTCAGATTTGAAAAACAGAATAGATTAATAGATAAATAAAAATATGAAAATATGGTAAATATAGATCTAACAGGCAGTAGCCTGACAGGTAAATAAACAAAATAGGTGTCTGAAGACCCTACTCTGGGATCCAAACTTGTCATTTGGTGTTAATTTGAAACCGATGACTTTGGCTCTTGGCCTGAAAAATGTGCGATAGTCAACAATGATTTCCTGTTTCTTCCAGACTGACTCCAGCAGACTGTTAATGCAGTCAGCAGGCCTGTGTGTGTGTGTGAGTTGTAAATAGCTTCTATTGTGTACACAGTGAAAGGCTGTTTCTCTCCTCATTGAATGAAGAGAAGCGCTCACGTGTGCCGCCATTGTTCAGGCTGTTAAAGGGGAAACAGACAGCAAGACAAAGGTGGAGCCATGTAACACTGACTTTACGATACATGGGGGAGATATCGGCCTTTTTTTTTTTTTCTTTAATCAAATCTGAAAAATCATCACGTCTGGTTGGATGGCAGGGGTCTGTTAAAAATAGTTTACCTTATTCTAGGTATGCTTCAGACTCTGTTAGCTGGTGATGAAACTAACACCAAAAACTTATTACTGCTTAAAACTATTTTATCTGTAGCTGTATTATTTTTGGGGGAATCAGTGAAATACCTTTTTTACTGAATGAACCAGAAAAAATACATGTTAAAAATATGGAAAACCCCCCCCCAAAAAAAAAAAACAAAAAAAAAAACCCCACAATCTGCAGCAAACAAAATAATGTCACTGGATCCAGCTCTGGATTTTTTAATCACTAGTAGTTATTTTTATTGTCGATTAATCTGTTATGTTTTCTACCAATTAATTAATTGCTAATCTTTAAAATATCAGACAACAATAATTGTTTTGTCTGTCCAACAGTCCACAACCACAAATATATTCAGTTTATTACCACACAAGACACAGAAAAGCAGCAAATATTCACGAGAGAAGCTGGAACCAAGAAACAGTTTGAATTATTACTGGATAAATGAATTAAATAATTAATAAAACGATTTACTGTTTATTCCTGCTGATCAGCCCATCGATTAATGGTTTCAGCTCTACCTAAAAGGGCTAGAAAGAAATGAAAGTTTTACCTAAATCTATGAAAACTTTCTTTTCAGAGGAAGATCATGTGATGCGACAGAAAGATCCGGAGCTGCTACTAAATGGCCCCTGTGGTGAGGCTGTTTTACTGACTGGAAGCCAGGCTGCTAGTCGAGTCAGCTGCTGTTTCTACTGTGTCAACAGCATTTTAACAGTCTGCAACAGACCGCAACAGTCCACCACTGTCCCACACTAGTCTAACCATTTGTATTTTCGTCTTTTTCTATACATTGTATCATTTTAGAACATTGTATTATTTTATAATACTACTAATAATAATCATTCTATTAATAATAATCATTCTATATTTTTTAATGAAATTTTCCTTTTGTGTAAACTTTCTTAGGCACTGTATAGATTAAATGTATTATTATTATTATTATTATTATTACTTCCTTTTTCTCAGATCATACACGTTGGAAACAAACCAACAGGTCATACAATTTTTTCTGCAAAAGAAAACAGAAAAATTAAAAAATTATGAACTGAGCTATTGATTGTAAACATCCATCACCAGTTGTTTCTCTGCAGCTGTTCAACAAGTTAAATTTAAGATAATCTTGATATCGCAAAGGATCAATTTAATGTTTTTCACCATTTAACCAACAAGCAGAGACAATAGGGCAAAGCATTATTTCTTATTATAATCCCTTTTTTTTTGCTTTGTAACTGAATATAACATTATTCCCTATGATGTAATGACTTTAATGAATAGGACCTGGATAAGCAGCAGAGTGGACAGATGGATTGAACAATTATAAATTATTGGGTTTTTTTTCAAGTTGCATTAATTCATCAATAAATTGACTAGTTGGTCAAAAGAAAAACAACAAATTCGGTAAAACTGATAAAATTGTCATACAGCCACTGGTAGCTGCAACTGTAGGGTTGAAATATCTTTGAGTTTTGGTTTGATGGACATACGGAAGGAGAGAAGAGAAAAACGAATTTAAGAAAAGAAAATATATGAAAAAGACTTTTGTAATTATAAATCAACACTTTTCAACACCTCTTTCTTTTTTTGGAGGATTCTTTCCAACGTTTCAGGCGTCTCACACTCAGTTCGAGCTGCAGGGAAACTGGGTTGTTTTTATCGTCTTGAGAAACTGATGGTTTGTTCATGACCTGCTCGTCAGACCCAGAGTTTTAAACCTTAAATGACCCTATTTTTTCCTTGTTTCCTTCAGGCGTGTGATGGATTATTCTCTGGGACTTAATGGACGATTGATTCATCAATAAAGTCCCAGAAAACAGTGAAAAATGCTCATATTGTACAATTTCAGGGCTGTTGGCAACGCCTTCGCATCATCCCGGAGAGAGTGAGTTTACAGTTTGAGAAGCTAGAAATAGAAACATTACCTTTTTTACTCGATAAGTTGAATGGTTATCAAAAATTGTGATATTCAATCAAGGAACTAATCAGAAATTTATCTGTAAACTGTTTCAAAGCTATGAAAAACCCAACTTTGTGTCAGTGTTGTAATGTCTGAACAAGGAAGGTGCATGTTTATTGCTCATTAAGAAATTTTAACAGAACATGAGGTAGATTTAAAGTAACAGTTATTTCTGTAATGGATTAATCTGCGGATTAATTTTATTTTATCAAAAAAATGATAGAAAACGAGCCTGGGATCATTTCTCAGAGGCAAAAGGATGCAAACTCTCCGAGTCTGAATCCGTCACGTCATCAGGACAAAGACTGAGCAGAGCCAGATGTTCGTCCAAGATTGCACACGTTTAATTGCAGATATACACCAACCATGAACATTCACATGCTTCTAGCAGCTGTCGCTCGGTACTAAGAGCCCCCCCACCCCACCCCACCGCCCCGCCCCCACTCTGTTTGAGGTAAGTAATAGTCCGGATTGGGTCATAGTCCCGTTCGGCCTCCGTACCAAGGCAGTTAAAAACAAGTAAGGCCTGAAATTAAGAATCAAAACTATCGGTACTTTTTTTTTTTTTTTAAATCGTGAAAACACCTGTTCTCCTAAAACCTATTCTTAAAACTTAAGAAAGATCTATTATATAAACTTATCAGCTCAGTAGCAGTAACAACAGTACAGTTCTGGTCTATCACAGTTCTGTGTGAGTTCTGTGCGGTTTCCTCGGGACCCTCCAGCACCACAGGCCCGGGACATTCGGCCCGGCCCGTTCCCGTCCTGGCTGAGTCAAACAGGGGCGGCGCCCTGCTCGGCCGGATGGTGTTTCCGCCGGTGGATCCTCAGGTTCTGCTTCCCAGCGAACCGTTTCCCGCAGTGCTCGCAGGCGAACGGCCGCTCTCCGGTGTGGACGCTCTGGTGTGTCTTCAGGTGGCCCGACTGCGTGAAGCGTTTCCCGCACTGGGCGCAGCTGTATGGCCGCTCGCCCGTGTGCACGCGCACATGTGTCTCCAGGCTCCGTGACGACGTGAAGCACTTCCCGCAGTAGCTGCAGACAAAGCGCCTGTCCCTGCAGTACCTGTTCAGGTCCAGAGCTTCTGGCCTGGGGCCGCCGAGGCCCAGCGCCAGGGGGAAACCTGCGACGTTCAGGTCTGACGCCTTGTCCAGGAGCAGCGGGCGGTGGTCCGGTTTCAGATACGGCCGGCGGGAGACCGGCACCATGCTCGGCGGGCCCTGACCGGTCCATGAGGAGCAGAGGTCCAGCTCTGCGTCGTAGGGGACGGAGCTGATCAGAGACACGCCCCGCTTCAGCTCGGAGGACCCCGGCAGGGAGCCCGGACTGCCCCCGGACCCGAGGAGGAACGGTTTCCTCGCAGGGGCCGCAGCCGGAGCCTCGCAGTCAGACTCCGGCGCCAATTCGAAGACGAGGTCCGTCGAGTCGCCCTCAGCGGGCCCCACAGGGCCCGGAGACCCCGGCGCGCTGTGGGACTTCAGACGCTCGACTTGCTCCAGCGGCCCGTCCCTGTTCTGGTCCCACAGCCTCATGTCAGCCGCCGAGGCGGAGACCTTCAGCCTGGAGGGCCCCTCCTTGCTTTCGCCTGCTTCCGACGGCTGCATCTCCGTCCCTGCAGACACACACAGTGAACATTGACTTTATAAACATCAGAGACAGACCGGAGACAAGGGCCACAGACACCCTGTAAAAATGTCTCTGATTAAAACAGAAAGACCTGCTGCAGTCTTTCTGGACCAGTTCACACTTTGTCACTTCTGTTACATGGTAAACAAGTTTTTCCTCAGGCTATTGTTTCCATTAGAAGTAGAGAAAACGTCTCTCTTCGTTGAGAAGAGTCTTTGCTCCTTTGGCTTGTTGTCTTCATGTCTGACTCTCCTTTAACACTTTAAACCGTCCTCTGGCTTCATCGGACTCCTCCAAGACCCCCAGATACTATCAGGAGTTCGCCAGAGACCTCCCCCGATTCCCTCCCTCTGTCCCCCCTCCCTCCGAGTCCATCAGGTTAAAGACAACTCCAGGCGTGGACGTGATGAAACCTACAACAGCGAGAGCGTTAACATCCATTAACCGGTTGAAAGCATTTCTGTCGGCCAGTTGATTGAGCTGTTGGAATTCCGCCTCAACAACGCTCCTCGTGATTTGACGTCGGCTTGAAGGCGTCAGCCGCAGTGCTCTGCTAAATCTAGTACTTCCTCGGGCCACTTCTGAGCTGTGGCGGTTACATTTAAACCAGGATAGCACAGCAGAGTTTCTAGCGAGGAGAGGCAGGAGCACAAGCCTCTGTCAGGGTTGATCACAGAGCGGCGCCTTCCTCTTGACTTCATGCAGCCAATCAGGAATCAAAGTCACACGTGTCAACCTGGATTTGTTGGTTTTCTTTATAAATGCCACAACCTGTGCGTTTCCTCTCTTACCGTCCTCGTTGAGGAGCAGCTCGTCTGCGGCGGCGTCCTCGGTCACCTCCTCTTTCTGCGTCTCCTCCTTTATCAAGACCACGTCCTGACTCTTCGCCTCCTCTGAAGCCGCCGACATGGCGTCCTGAGCAGAGAAAACAGTGGTGAAGTAAACACATCTCCTGCGACGGCGAGACACATGCCAAACCAGCCTGTTTCGGTTACAATTAACTGTTCATTTTCAGACTAAGTACTAAAGACGACAGTGAACGGGTTTCTCTTTTTTTTTTTTCAGCAAATGCAAATTTACTGCTGACTTTAATTCCAAGGTAACGGTGACTAAACCTTTCTAATACTGAATAAAAAGCAGCACTGACACATAAAGTGCCGTGACACTTTCGTTGTGTTTCACTGATCAGGGATCTGAGCCGTGATCCAGAAAGGGTCCGAGCAGACGGGAAACGTCGGGAAAACTCGGACCCCGTCTCACCTCTTTGGCTGCTGGGCTCACATCCGTCGTCGTCGCCTCCAGTGCGGGAACCTTTCCGCTTCTCCTGGGACCGGGGCCTTTCGGCCGTTTGGCCCCCGCTCCGGTCGGTAAGTCACGTTCTGGGCGAAGAACAGAGAGATGCTCACGGTGCTGGTTCCTCAGGTGAAATGCAGGGGAACCACCGAGGGGTTCTAGGTGGGTTTCACTGATCCCAGTGGGATGAATAAAGGCTGACTGTTGTAATTACAGGGTTCAATCTACTTTACAGTCGTGTCAAAGTAAAGATAAATATGCTCTTACATTCATTTTCACTGGTGGAAGAAGTACTCAGACCTGTTACGTAAATATAGAAAAAACCACAGGGCGAAAATACTGTTACAATTACCGCATTCAAAACTTTAAAAAGTATTAGCATAAAAATATACTTGAAGTGAAAATAAGAGTACTCATATTGCAAAGGAGGCATGTTTGCAATAATGTATATTATTTTATTATTGTTTTTTTATGTGTAAATCATATCTGGGTATAGTTGAATTACTTTATAAACTGTCGAGTGGCTTTTGAATTTATCCCCAGGGATCAACACTGCCCTGTCTCAAACTGTAATAACAAATCATCATCATTGATTGATTAATTGATCCTGTTTTTTAAAAGTCATTTAGTCATTTACTATAAATTGGAGTGAACAGTACTTTGTTCTACTTCAACGTGCCTCTGGAGTGGGGTGAAGGAGAAGCAGGGAATAGAAATATTAAGTACAAGTATCTCAAAATTATACTTAAGAACGATGCTTGGATAAATGTACTTAATTACTTTTTAACCACCGGTCGCTAGAGTAATCTGAGTTTAAGTAAAAATGGCAGGAACTCCGTTTTAAAACTATTTTACTTTCCTGTAACATAACACGCTTTGAATTGACTATTTCGATCCCTCCTGTGAATATTTGATATCAACTCTTCAATTAGACGATAAGGAGGAGGAAGCGTTTAGATCGATGAAACGGAGAGTTGTTGAATCCTACGCGGGGAATCACTAGTCGGTGGAAGTGAACACGTGAAACGGCTGGAAAAGCTGTATTTAGTGCAGTTTGGACTTTTACGTTTATGCCGAATTGGTAAATGAGCCTAAAAGTAAGCGGCTAAATGATACTGAAATGATAAATGATACAGAATTAGTTACGCCGCTGCCAAGCAGAAACGTTTAAATGAGCATTTTTCCAGTGGAGTTCGGTGTGTGGCGTTGCCTACGTAACTCGCGGCTCTCGTACGCGACAACGTCAGCTACCGGAGACCGGAGACCCGGAGACCCGGGGACCCGGGGACCGGGGACCGGGGACCGGGGGCTCCCTAGTCCTCTCAGCCCGCCACCGAAAGATTCCCTCCGGCTCCGGAGACTCACCGACGGTGACATCCAGCAGCCCCCCGCCGACCTCCACCTCCGGCCCGCCGTAGTCCAGCATCGCGACGCTGCCGCGGTGCCCGCGGGCGATGATGGTCTCGATCATCTCCAGCTTCCTCCTCAGGTCCTCGTTCTCCCGGCGGCTGCGGCTGATCTCCAGCTGCAGCACCGCGTAGCTCTCGTCCACCAGCTCGCAGATCTCCGCCACCGCCGCTTTGGCCATCGCCTCCATGATGGACGCCAGCTGAGCGTGAAACGCCTTGTAACTCGTCATCTTGAGCGGACGCGCACCGACGACGGTTCCCCGAGACGACGGGTCGAATCAACGGCAGCGAAACGCGGCGCTCGTCCGGCGGAGAGGAGGGACGGCGTCCGGTGAGCTGCGGCGGCGAAGCGGTCCGAGTCCAGCCCGAGCAGTGAGCCTCCGGCCGGGGGACGCGGACGGATGCTGCGGTCACCGTGGTTGTTTGTTGTCGGTCGGTTGTCTCCTCCTCAGCGTGTCGGTCGGCGACTTCCGTGACGCCACTTTCAAAATAAAAGGTCGGCGTGCCTCACGGGGCGATACCTTTGGGTACGCCTCGTTAAACGTAACGTCGGGGTTTTTTGACGAGCACGGTGTTATGGTTGTTGATGGGAGCGATGGATGAAACGATGACGATAAGACCAGAGTTGTCGTTTGACGAGGAATAATTCATTTGTCTTGGATTCCAGTCTGATCCATCACCTGAAAACCAGCTCAGACCGGGATGTCAGTACGAGAGACGTGGCGGCCACAACCCGTTGGACCGGAGTGTGTGATGTTTATCTCTGTTTCATTCTGGTCAACTGTATTTATTTGGTTAGGAGACAGCCAGCATCTTCACCCTGGGCTCTGGGAAACCGTGAGCAGTCTGTTGTCACCTTACGGCCCGACAACTGGCTGATTACCTGAGATAATCGCTGCCAGGATAATCAGTTTATTGTTCACGTTCCTGCCAGAACGCAGGAAAGTTCATGTTTATTGTTTTACATGTTTAGTATCATTGACCATGTGTGCACGTGATCGACCTAGCTCTGTGGTGTTTTCCCCACAGCACCCGAACGCAGCACCGGGTGGGTTTCCAGGGCAACGCCTAACAACAGAAGAAGATGGTTTACAGTAAGTTTTTAAAATAAAAAACAAAACCAAACCGTGTAACTCCCTCGAAAGACATCAAGGGTAGTTTCTCCGCGTATTTACTGTTAAACGTTGTTACTTTTACGATTTTTAAAAAACGTTTTCAGCCTGACAGTGTAGTTTTTTTGAGGAGTTAGGACCGTTGCGTTAACCACAGCTAACGTGACAGTTAAGCTAACGCTAGTTACATTTATCAGCTGTCTGATGTAGGAATTATTAGCTACTTGCTATTAGCCGTTACACTTAGCAGACTAGTTACTGAAACTGTTAACGCTCCTTATCTATTCCATGATCACTAATAAACTTAAATTGAAAGTTAACTATTTTTGTCATAAGCCTGTAGAAGGTGAGGCAAATTTATTTTATTTACATAAAAACTCAGCAACAGGGTAGATACGACTCAAAATAATTATAATAATCATTATAAACTTTATTTATTTGGGGTGTGTGTGTGTGTGTGTTTCGTGGTCCAGTCACAGAGGACATGGTTCGCCGGCGAGCTGAGCACAATGAATGTGAGATCTGGTCCCTGGAGGAGGTTTCCCTCCACCAGCAGGACATCGAGAGGATCCAACACATTGACAGGTGGTGCAGGGACCTGAGGATCCTCTACCTGCAGAACAACCTGATCCCCCGGATGGGTGAGACGCTGGACTGTCGGCCGCCAACGGCCCAAAGATCTCTGGGAAAAGCATAGCTGAATGTTTTCAAGATGTCTAGTTTACAAATAACTGTTGTGTTTAAATTTGAATATCTTTTTTTTTTTTAATCTAATATTGGTCTCAACCTTATGTTGAAACGTACTCATTCAAATGATACTGAGCCGACAGTCGTCTGTAACCAAGACATTAAATTAAATGAAATTCAGTTAAATTTGCCTAGTTCTAACTCAGATGTCTTTTTAAGTGCAAATAAGCAGATCAGTGTTTAGAGGAGCTTTATGGACAGTTTCCTCTGATGTGTTTCTGTTTCCTGATTTTTTTCTTCAGTATCTCACCTTCTGTCCTTTCTGTTCATCTAGAGAACCTTGGTCGCCTGAAGAAACTCGAGTATTTGAATCTGGCCTTGAACAACATTGAAGTTATTGAAAACCTTGAAGGTCAGTATGTAAAATGGAGTCAGAAGAATGTAAATTTTTTTAACTGAATTTAAGCAGAATGAACTTTCCTTCATTTTAAGCTTTAAGCTGCATTTAAATATTCTGCCTGGGGCTGCAATTTACTATTTACATCAGTTCATTTCTGTACATTTCTTTGTCAGTTGATATTTTGAATATAAAATGTAAAACATAAAAAATAAATGTCCGTCACAGTTTATCAGAGCCTGAAGAAATATTTTCAGTCTACGTTCTCTAAACAAAAAAAAACCCCAAAAAGGTAAAAAAACTTTTAAACTCTGTGAAGGTGGAGCTGAAAATGTTTAACATGAGGATGAATATGATCAGTTAATTAGATAAAAGACTGATTGGTTATCAAGTTAGTCACCAGTCACATCATTTTCTGTTCATTAACCATTTACAATCATGATTATTTGTCTTTTTTTTTAACCAATTATTAGACTATCCTCCTGTCTTACAGGTGATGTAACATCGCTGTTGAACCAATAAACACTAGTTTCCGTTACTTGAGTATGTCACCGTTTTGCCTGTAAACGTATGAACGTGGTGTGTGTGTTTCTCCCCAGGCTGCGAGAGCCTCCAGAAGCTGGACCTGACGGTGAACTTCATCGGCCGACTGAGCAGTGTGGAGATGCTGAGACGCAACCTCCACCTCACAGAGCTGTTTCTGGTGGGGAACCCCTGCACCGAGTTCGAGGGCTACAGGCAGTACGTGGTGGCCTCTCTGCCCCAGCTCAAGGTAGCTTCACCATGCCTGCTCTCCCCAGGTATGGAGCACCCGGTAATCCTGATCCCAGAAGGGGGCGGGGCTCCAAAACTGAGAGCCCATAGTTTAGGCCAGGATCGCCATCAGCTGTTCAAACATTTCCAAAACGGTTATCTGTTTGGATAATCATCACTTTAAAACTTGACTTCTTGTAGCTCACTGATTTTTGGATTTCAAACATCTTCTTTTCAAAGTATAATTCAGTTAATATCAGTAGTTTTCTTAGTTTGGACCATAATTTTTGTTTGTAGTAACAGAAATAAATTCAACAAGTTAATTACTTTAAAAGATCAACAAGACGAGAATAAAGAGCAGTGAATCTATTGTTAAATATTTACCAGCAATAGAGGCCAAAACTACAAAATGAGACTTTATTGGTAATAAAACTTGAATTAACTATTGGAAAGCTTCAGGTCTGTTTAGGTGAGATCAACACCAACAGTTCGTTCCTGAATTAAAAAGCTTTGAAAGGCAGTAAAAGAAAATCTGCGTAACTCTGGTGGATATACAGATTTAACATTTTGTCTCCGTCCTCAGTGGCTGGATGGGACAGAGATCAGCCGGTCGGAGAGGATCCGAGCCTCCCAGGGACTGGAGGAGGCAAGGAGGCAGGTCCTGGAGCAGGAGGAGGAGTACCTGAGGAGGAGAGCCAAGGAGAAAGAGGAGGCGCAGAGGAAGGCTGCAGGAGAAGAGAGAGGAAGCGGGGAGGGGAAAGCAGACTTCGACGGCCACAGGTACACCAACATCAGCCACACAGCGTGAGCACAAACAAGACAGCTTCCCGCCACTGTGAAACTTTAACCAATAATTTTGGATCAATAAAATTTGAGATCATTATACCACAGCAGCGTGTCTAAAGCCATTGAGTTTAAAAAGACACGGACATTTTCATTTAGCAAAGTTCTGAAGAAATGGAGGACTCACAGGAGACACCCCTGACATCTCCGCTTCTGACTTTTCCTTTTTAAATCTGTCTCTTACAGTGACAAAAATGTATGTAGGTGCGACACTTACTCTTTAGAATATCAGTAGAAAAAAATGCTTCACAAATGAGGTTACTCTATAAAAAATGATACTTTAGTAAACTGAGCAAGTTTATGCGAATAATAATAATTAAAAAAATAATATTTAGGCAAAGACACAGGGCTTCTACTCTGCACTGGAGAGGAGATGGTTAGATAACTGCTTCTTTTATTCAACTGTTCCCAAATGATCAAGCTACACTGACCCGGGAAAGATTAAAGTTCAATTTTCATGTGTGCTTCAAGTGAACCTTCTCTGTCTTTGTGGCCCAAGGCTGGAGGAGAATAAGGAGAACCAGAAGGCGGAGGAGGCCACAAGGCCGAAGACCCCCACACCTGACATAGATGAGGAGCAACAGCGGGAGAGGGAGTTCTGGCACACACCGTGTTCATTCACCCCTGAATCTCGTTTGGAGGCTCACCGCCACCTGGAGGAGAAGAGAAGGGCAAAGGAGAAGTGAGTGTCTTTGACTAGGTCTGTTTTTTTGTCCCTTAAATCTAATTTGATTGGTTTATTTAAAGTCCCGCACACCTCTGGTTACTGCAGACGGGCGATTTAACCCTTTGCACAGTTTGGTGCACACAGCATAAGTATCACCATAGCTACAACCATCTTCATCCTGAGCAATGAAAGACCAAGAATATAAAATATCATAAAAATTACTGTGCAAGCAAAAAGGACTTATTCATCAGATATAGACAAAATATTTAAAAAAATCCGACTTCACAAAAGTCTTTCCTCAGTGATGAGTTGGACAAAATACACATTTTGACATGAAAGAGAAGTAAATCCATTAAATCCATACAGACATTTAAAAATTACCCTCTCATCAAATGTTAATGATCTGTAACTTTTTTTCATGAACTTAGAAAATAGAAATGTGGCTCAGCAGCGGTTTGGATTCACAGTGTCACAAATAAATGGTTAGAGTTTTGTTCAGTCTTTGACTCTTTGGCTGCAGTTTCCTTATTCAGCCACTAGATGTCACTGTAACACAGCCAAAGAAAAAGCGTAGGACACGTCTTCAACACCTGGTCTCAGTCTTTCTTCCAGGTGTTGAATCTGCTGCAGGAGTCTGATCCCATTCAGACTGAGAAGCATCAATGAGGACCAGACCTGATGCTGGGGGTCAGGTCTGGTTCCCAGTCGGTGTTCAGGTTCATCCAAAGGTGATGGGTGTGATTCACAAGTATGTTTATAGCTCAATATTAAGAACCACAGGCAAAAATCCCACACGCTGTCCACGTTTTTCTTAAATTACAAAATATCCTGTTATTACAAATCACCTATTTGCCTGTAGGGGCTTTAGAATCTGCACATATACGACACCTTCTGTCCTTAGATCCTGAACTCGAACTCCCCTGAAAAAAACAGGTTCTTCCACACTAGAGCCACAGTCACTAGTCAATTAACTGATAAGTCGATCATAATCAACAAACAGTGTCTTGGGCCTATTCCAAACCAGACTGGTTTCTCTATGGATCTGGCTTTGAAACAGGAAAGAGACAATCACAAACCTCTGACACAGAGCGGGAAGAACACTGTTGTATAAAATTGGAGCTGTCCACATATTTTTGATCATGTAGTGTAATGTTGAGCGGTGTGCCGCCTTCTCAGCCACCACGAGAACAGATCAGTCAATCGGTCACTTTAATGAGCAAAGGGCTCAAGTGGGTCTGAGCTGTTTTCAGTTCAGACATAAATGTCCCGTTAGCAGGACAGATGAAGCTACGTTCACAGGTGCAGTTCACCTGTCAGGTTCAGGTGGAGTTCTCAAAGCCATCGTGAGCAGGTTCTATGGGTCAGACAGCGTTTTGTTCTGTTTGTGACTAATGAACTGGCCGCTGAGCTTGAGGCTGCCGATAAGCCTGGGTGATTTATGGAGGCTGTGTTTAGCTGCTGACTGTCAATGCTGGATTGTGGTTGTAACTCAGAGGAAAACTCCAGTTGCCACTGGATGAAACTAGAGCAGGAATTTCACTCTACACTGGTCTATAACTACTGAATTTAAAGCCCTCAAACCTCAGTTTAACTGCGTCTTCAATAAATGCAATAAATAAATGCAACTAAATATGCCACAATCAAAGTCAGGTAAGAATTAAGAAAATCATTATTAATGAGGAACTGTGACAATTAAAATCTCAGCTATTCTACTTCATCCAGTCTCTGTGAATTACCTGGTTCCAGACCTGTGGACCTGAATCCCCACCTAACAGCTCTCTGCCCTGCTGCTCAGCTACCGTCATGCAAAATGGCAGAAAAATAATGATTAGTGTACGACTTTGCAGAAATGATGATTCTGAGGTCGACTTTTTTTTCCGTCGACATCATAGGTATTAAGTTAACAAACACATGAATAACAAGACTCTTCTAAATTTTGCAGGAAATTGTGTGTTCCTATAGGAACCCATCGCTCATTGTAAGAAGTGAGATTTGTTTGTGTGTATGTGTGTGTGTGTGTGTGTGTGTGTGTGTGTGTGTGTGGGCTGATAAGAAAAAACATGCGCCAATAAAAAATGCCAGACACGTTTGGGATAGTTTAGAAACAGTTTTCTCCAGAGTTACCTGATTTGCACCTGGTTTTCCGGCTCAAATGCGCATCTGTTAAAAATTCTCTCAAATGATCAAATGAAATGAATCCTCCACAAAGTCGCTTAAAAGTGCAGAGTCCCTGGGGGTCAAGGGGGGAAAGTCCCCATGGATGCTGTGACACACTATACACTCCATCTACACAAGACCCGGATCTGACACCGTCAGGGGTCAACGCGTTGCACACGGTACGAAATGACCTTCACACGGGAGGAACGGCGCAGCTCCCACGCCAGCGTTTCAGGGCTAAATTTCTGCCGACGTGCTCATGTTATTCCACCGCCGACGCCTGTCAGGAACCGTGGCTTGGCGTGACCGCATAGTCGGTTGTCATGTTAATTCTCCTCAGGAGCGTTTGGCAGGAAGTCAGGGAACATCGCCACTGATGGGACCAGCACAGATATCTAGCTGTGTGTTCTAACTCGTGTCCGTGGGCAAAAATGGCAGCAGGTTTTGTCCGAGCTGAAAGGTCAGAGGAAGTTAATTCAGAATCCTGTGGATTTTTATACACCAAACCAGTTTACTCTTTATAAAGGCTTGTAGATAGGCTTGTAGATTATTTCCCGTCAACTCTGCAGCTTTAATAAACCTTCTAGTCTCTTTTAACTCTGCTAACGTTTCCTGTCTGGTTCAGTCGGAGGCCGGCTGGTGACTGGCGCCCCCCTGAGCCATTCACACGTAAGTCGGGCAAGTTCGTGCACCAATCGAACCACAGCGTGTTCCAGACCTGGCGGCCAGCGAGTCGACGGAGTGTCTGTTGTCGTTCATTCTTTAACGCCACGCTGCTAATTAGCGCTCACCCTTCAGCTGACCCTCTTGCCGGGGTGTTAATTGGGTGTGTGTGTCACACGTCCACTTCTAACTGTGTGCTTCCTCTCTCTCTCTCTCTCTCTCTCTCTCTCTCTTTCTAACACACTGACACTCTCACACATACACACATACACACACACTTTGCCCCTCTGTGTCAGAAAAGTGATATTAGTTGGCAGCTGTGAGGTTTCACTCAGTGAGAGCAGCCAGTGGACTGATGAGGGGACCCTGATTAGCTGTAGTTAGTTAACAGTCTGTTACAACAGTCAGTTACAACTGACACGTCAACACAAAACAAACCCCTGTGATTCACTGGGTGTGTGGGGTTTGAGTGTGTTCATGTTTCATTGTTTCTTTTTTGTTTTTTCCAAGCAATATTCCCCCAAAAATTCCATCATTTTTTTATATTGAGTAGATTCGGTTCAGCAGATATGCCTTCATGTTTCCAGGCGTCAGAAACGCAGCCTTCCCTGACACTGCTCAGCTCTGCAAACAAGCCGCAAGGTTCTTCGAGCGGGGGCCATGCATCGCAATCTGCCTCCACTGATAAAAAATTACGGAGAAAAATGGAAGAAAATGCTAAAATGTTTTCTGATGATGCTGCAGATCGGCTGCCTTTTAAGTCTTTAGTGAAAAAGTCATTAATGAATTAAACTAGTATTTTTACAATCCAGACTCCACCTCAATTTTTGCAGTGTTTTTTCATTGAATTTAGTTTTTTTTTCCCCAATAAATTTCCAGATTTTTGTAGCAAAAAAGATGATAATAATAATAAATTAGTTTGAGATGTTTTATATTCATTAAAAAGTGGCTGATAAAAGTGGACAGGCAGGCAGCTGACAAGCTGATTTCCCATTCTGAATAAAACCCAAACAACTCATGATTTGAACGTGATCATATGTGTACAATGTTGCAGGGCACAAAAGGTCACGCCGGGTTGTCTGTCCTGGAAGTGAGCTTTTTAACTCCGACCAACAGTCTGGCCTGAATGATGTTAAACCGGTGGAGCCCATCCGTATCCCTCCATACAACATAATTGTAGTTATGCTGCTTTGTTTGAGTCATTATTCTCTTGGCCCGACTGCACCGTTTTCGAATTTGGATTCATCTCTGTGATGAAGGTTTAAGTCCACGTTGGTTGTTTTTGTCATTTTAGTTGAAGTTTGTTGTGCTTCTTTAGTGCCTTCCATGATATGGGCGTCCTGAAGCCATGACCATAGCCATGATTAAAGACCATAAGAATTAACCTAACGTGTAATGCATCTCCAGAATAATAATTACACAACGGCCTCCTGTGCTTGACCGGCTCCGCGGAGGTTCCAGGGTGGGCACGTTGCCCAGCTTTGTTTGGGGGCGCTCTGACGGTGGGGATGAGCTCCGCGGTACCAGCAGACGTCTATGGACACTCACCTTCACAGACAAAAAAATAAACATACATAAATAAAGAATTTTATAAGAGTGGATCTCACTGGACTCACCGCGCTTTGTTTTCATAGCACTTCAAGCCGCACGGTAGCGACGTAGCTCAGCGGTATGTGACAAATAATGGAGAAGTATCCGGCTGTGACAGCGTTCTTGCCGCTGCTTAATCTCCCGCCCACAAGAAACTCCTCACATTAGCCTGCAGGTATCTAACTGATCGTTTCCCGCCTGTGCGCATAGTGTTTTTCTGAGATTAGTTCAATCAGCCATCCATCTTCTGTGACTGCATATCTTTCCCTGCACTCTACGGAGGGATGTGTCATTTTCTAATGCTGCGTTTATCATGTGAGCAGCATGTGGCACATCTTCTCCATGTCAGCAATCTTCAGGACATGTGCAGTCTGTCCCTGTGGGTGACTTCTCTAGTGGATATGCACAGGAAATGCTTCGTTCAACCTCCTTTATTTTAAAATTCACCAAGAGTCTCTGCTTGACAATTGGAGTAGAGCTTGAAAAAAGCAGCTAAGACCCCAATAAAAAAAAAACGCTTCCTATTGATAAGTATTCAGGTTATACCCCTGGATGAGCTTGATTTGAAGAAACCCGGTGTGATGGCTGAGTCGTCAGCCAGAGACCGTCTCCTTCCTAATCCATATTAGAAAAAAACATCCCGGGCCTGCACGCTGTCCAAGCATAAAATCGTGGGTGATGCGGTGTTGCCGTTTTTATCGTTTCCCTGCACGCGGCTGTCAGAGCGCACTGACTTGATGCGGCCCGTCATGCCGTCACCGGAGTGTCAGGGAAGATGAATTTCCCTACTACCGGGATGCATCCTGCGATAAGGTCGGCCAGGAGGTTTCTGAGTTTAATGGCTGCTCCGCTTCCTCCGAGAGGACGGACGTAACACCAGGGGAACATCCAGATCCAAACCTGCAGCATGAAGGATCCGTCGGCCGTTAAGGCCAAGGAAGAAACTGACAGGCTGATGAATGGATGTAGTTAATTGACTGGTGAATGAATGGATGAGACAGATGGATGGGGGGGATGCATGACAGGTTTTCTGCATGAGATAACGTGGTGTGTTGTTGAATGTTTGTGGCCTGGGTGTAAATGAGATTTAACATTGTGACACCAGCTGTTTAAATGTGATTTATAGCCCGTTATTAATAAAAAGTTTAAAATATTTCCCCAGAGAGTCGACGGTCTAAGATATTTGTTGACAAAACAACATTACCTCCACAGTAAGTGGTTATTGCTGTATCCACTGACCTGCTGCCAAACACCTACTCTACTCTCATCGTCACAGAGATAAATAGAGCTCGTTGTATCATAAACTAGATTTAATTGTTACCAATGTGACACAATAGATAAAGCAAGTTGAATTGGCTGAATCCTGGACTTTTTTTTCTTGGCTCAAACTTTTAAGATCTATCTCCAAATCTGAGTCCTTGCTGACGTTGTTCAGCTCCATGAAAACTCGGCGGCCAAATCCAGCGCCGATCCAGATCTGGGCTCCTTGGTCTCCACGGTTTCCGCGGTCTCCGCGGGCCTCCTGGCCAACCGGCGCTGTCTGAACAGATCGTCCTCACAGAAACCAGCCGTGGAGCTGTCACCGCTGATGTCTCTCCATGACTCAGCTGTTTGATGGATGCCCCATCACTCAACCCCCACCCCCACCCATCAAAAAGGAGCAGAAGAGGGTTTTATGGTGCAGGGAGCCACACTGTGACCTTGACAAGTCAACAGTACATGAGACAGGATGAGATGGAGGCAGAGGAAAAGCTGCCGTTTGAGCCGCGGAGGCCGATTGATGGAGACGCTCCCTTCGGTTTGATCTTTTGAAGTGGACACTTATCCTCGGCCTCACCCCGACTCATCCCCCATCACTCACACACACACACACACACACACACACACACACACACACACACACACACACACACACACACACACACACACACACACACACACTATCTCTATCATAGGTATTACATATACACAATGAACCCACACTGGGGAAAAGCGCAAATTATCAGCCTAATGGTTGTGATTTTTTTTCCTTTTGGATGGAAATTGATTCCGGTTGATGTCATTTTGCCGTCCTGCTCCATCAGCGAAGCACTTAGGGGTGACGAACTAAAATAAATCTCAACATTAGCGTAACAATTGCAGTGCTGACTGCTGCCGGAGTTTATTCGTAGTAGGGTTCAGACCAGAACCAATTAAAGACCAGTCCTTTGGACCCACCTCTAACTCTAAACACACGAAAACCTCAATGAAGCCCTTGATGAACCTGAAACTCTGCATGTTTTACAGATGAAACTCCATTTTGGAGTCAAGTTTCAGTACATTTTCAGTACAGCAGGGAAAAGAAAAGCAATGAAGATGTTCAAATGTTCTTTGTCATTTACTTTTAACATGAAACGGCAGCCTATTGGCCCTGATTCTTACTTTAGAAATGATGGGCAATAGGAGAAAGAAAACTGCAAATTTGAATGTGCCCATAATCCTCCCTGGCTGCTACCAAAGACCCCGATCTACTGGTGAGAGCTGTGTACCGAGCTGGACGTGGCGGTCCAGCTTTCCAGCCCACTGTCTGACTGACTCTGTGACTCTGACATAGACGACCACAGATGGTAATGATGCATCGGCCCCTCAATCCAGTGACAGAGCTGCGGACTAAACGTTGGCAGAGGGAAGGCTCTTCCACCGCGGCATCACGCTCGCCCTCCCGCCGCCTGGCACTCAGCTGCAGAAGTTGTGAGGTTGCGATGGCCGACCCTCAGCAGAGCGTTACACACTCGGCCGTCCACACACTCATGCATCTGCTGCTTAGTGGGTTTAATAGTGGATGTGTGCGCAATGTGTGTGTTTCCCTTCCTGTGCTGCTCTCGCCTCCCGACTCTTTGTTGTTAGTGGAGTGACGGGCAGATGGAGCCGATACAGCAGATGGTAATGAAAGTAAAGTAAAGCATTTGTCTTGGGGGGATATGGGGTGGGGCTCTGTAGGAAAATGCTCCGAGTGCCTCAAGTTTAAAGATACACAAAATTTGTGGTCATTTAAAGTTCCATTGGCAGGATCTTTATAAATACTTAACATTATGATCCTTTTTCTTGCGACCACTGTTTTAGGAGTTTTGTTTAAGGAACATTCAGTTTAGGGAAGATGCTTCCCAACTGAGGGACCTCAAGAGTTGCAGGAAGATTTAAAATGATACCAAAGGGGAAAAAATATTTCTGTTAAACTGTAACTTATGCTAATTTTTTCCTTTCGTAATGGGTCACAGGTGAGAAAGGTTTGGAAACTACTGGTTTAGGCATCAACTGCTGGTTTACAACTGTAACCAGGCTCAGAGCTTTGAGAGAAACAGGGACATTGACTTTTCTGGACCAAGTGACAATTTATGGTTCTTTTTCTGTATTGTTTTTTGATTAATAGAAGGAATGATCCACACTGATCTGTGCAGTATAAATGCGTCGTGGAGGATGACTGTCACCAGATGCAAAGTGAAGGGGACTTTTTAAATGAGTTTAAATGAGTTTTCTTCAGAAACCACCAATGATCTGTGGAAGAATGTGAGCCTTTAGAAATAAAAGGTTTAAGGGCCAAGGTGACATTTATTTATATTTTCTAGGGAATTTCTTGAAACTGCTTTGGTCCAAATTTATTGGCACCATGTCTGTCTATGTCTATGCTTTACATTGTGTGTGACTCTTCTACAATAAAACCCCCCCTCACTGCACATCCTCTGCTGCCTCTGTCTTTATGGATGCTCCTGGAGGGAGGGGTGGTTCTCTCCTTCACCCCACACAGACCCCATAACTCTGCTACTGTCGTCTGTCAGTCAGTCCTTCACACACACACACACACACACACACACACACACACACACACACACACTCCACAACCGGCCCTCCACTAACGCTTTGCTTTTCTCCTGCAGGGAGAAAGAGAAAAAACCGAAGCCCCCGCGGACCTTGATCGCTGATGACGGACGAGTAATGAACGTCAACGAGCCGAAGTACGAACCAAGATGCACGTTTTCTACCAAAAAGACTAGTGGCAGTTTAACGAAAGTTAATTTTAACGAAAGTTAATTTTTTATTTTTTACAACCTGGGTTTTGTTTCTGTAGATTCTTCTGGTTGTAGCATGTGTTGCCAGATACGGTTATTCAGTGTGTTAACTAGTGATATTCAGAGGTGTCGTGTCAGAGAACCAGAACCAGATGCCCCCCTTTGTGCCGAGCTGGGTTAACCACATCCTGACTCAGAGCTTTTGTGACCTAAACATAGAAGTGGGATTGATCTTCTGGTGTCAGTCTCTGGAGAAAAGTGTAAAACCTGTCACACAGTTCTTTCCTCTCCAAATGTTTTGCAAAATCTGGTCAAACTCTGCTTTTTTAATTTCTTTTTTTTTTAACCATCTGTCTGATTTGACTGCTTCTTTTGCCGTCTTTACCGGCCTCAGTTGTAATCGACGCATCTAAGGATGTCGCCGCGTTGCCATGTCTTCATAATGGCCAGAGCCAAAGTAACCGAAGGCCCAAGATGTTAAAGAGATTGATTTTCTCTTGAATTGTTCTTATTCTTCAGGGGACTCTTACTCAGCAGAATTCAGCCCCGGAGGTTGCGGGCTGAGTTGCAGTTCAATACTGAGAAGACATTTTTGTGGTAATGAGGTCACATGATCTGATCAGTGCACACAGTGTAGCAGAGTCTCTACAAGTCTGGGTTTTTGGGTACAGAAGACTGAGCTTCCACCATCTCAGTAACAGTGGCATAGCTGTTACCAGCTATTAACCAATCAGACGTCACCACGGGCTCAGACTCCGGTGAAAAGATCAACCACCCACTTGTCCAGCAGCAGAAAGCAACACAATTGGCCCCTGTGTTGTTCAGCCGGAGCAACAAAACACATCCAATCAACTGCTTCAATTTCATTTCACAACAACTCCAGCCTTTCAGCTTCCATTCACGGTCCTTCATATCAGTAATGGTCTTTTTGGTTTGAGACCCTCAATTACCTGGTTCTGCACTCAGACATAGGGGGACTGGGGGAGGGGGGGGGCAGGAAAAAGCCACCAACCGCTGATTGCTTTATCAGCAGCCTTTTTGTTTTTTTTTTGATAGCTGGTGCTGGATCGGGGGTCGAGGCCTTAAAACCCGGCTGATTTCATTTGTAATCTGAGCCGAGGACAAACTCAGGTCAGGAACAGATCCTTTACATGACGTTTCACTTTACATCGGCTGGAAGCAGGACACTGTGATTCAATGCAGTCTGGGTTATAACAGTCAAAACGCATCAGTAACCTCAATGTTTTTTTACTGATGCTTCATGAACGGCTCTAACACAATATTTCTTAGAAGAAAAGTTATTTAATGAATGAACTGACCCCACTGTGTCTTAAATATATGTCTGGATATTTAAATTTTATCGCTTTTCTTTTAGCATGGATGTAAGAAATGTACCAGCAATCAGAAAAATCAAATCATTCCAGTTCACCAACCTTTTGTTTCTATAAGACAGAGAAGCGTAATGTTTACATTTTTATTTGTTACCCACAAAAGGTAAAATTTTCAGATGGAAAGTTAAGTGGTGGGAGCTTGTGCTGAAAAGTGCACAAGAACATTAAAACTCTAAGTTGAAATGGCCTAAAATGTGAGTTTTGTTGTATCTGCATCTGTATGAGAATCCATTAAAGGAGCCGCTGTCGGTTCAGCTCTAAGTATCTACTGAAAGTTTAAAATTTTAATCTCAAGTTTAATTCTTGTAGATTGTTAAAATATCAGTTTGTATGTAAGCACCGAAATTAATGGAGTGAAAGTCAAAGAGCAGTGGATAATTGAAGTGTTTGCTCCGTAAACAGCTGCTGTTTCAGCGTCAGCAGACATCAGACGATTGACAAGAAAAAAACAAATTAAGTTACGGGTAAAACTGAGACCCTGAAGTAGTCAAACAGTCAGAGAGTTAGAGATTAAAGCGGTGGGATCATCAGTTTAAATTTAGCGAAAAGAGGCTGAAATGAAAGTGGAAGCACTGGGGGGAGCGGAGTGTTTGCACTTCGAGCAGCTGAGGCTTCAGTCGGCGTGGATGCACTGACAGCGCTTTCCGTTACTGCCTTCGTCACATTTAAATAGTAAATAAATAATAAATAAATATAAATAAATAATAGGAACTGGTTTTGTTTCAAATGCCCAAGTTCTTCTGCTCTGTGTGCTTTTACAGGCTGGATTTCTCTCTAACTGAAGATGAAGAAAACAACACCGTTGTCTTAGACCTGGCAGTGTACAGGTAGGAACGATGAGCCAAAACAACTTAATTTACCGAAATATGACTAATAAATATGTACTGAATTTAGAAATTGATGTTAAGCAATCTGGGTTGTTTGTTTATCTCATAGTATATAATTTTATTTACACTTCTGTTTATATTTTATAATCTAATGCTGGAATGACCTACATTAGTCATAATCCCATCATGATTACTTGAACATATTTTGCAGAATAATTAAAAATTTATTCAGTGGCTTATTCATCTGTCTTGTTGTGAGATTCACCTAGTGGCTGCACAGATGTGTCCTTGCGTTCTGTTTTTATTTGTGTTTAGCTTCTTGTCAATGTTGGTTTCCTTTTTGTGTGTCAGTTGATGCACAGCGACGGCTCTTTAGCTTGTGGTCTGGTAATGAAATATAAACTTCATATCGAGCTGTAGCCACAACAGCTTGGACTGATCTGAACAATCGTAAATATCTCCAGGACCTGGAAACTGGACTGTCAGGTTGGTTGTTTGAGACATGTAAAGACCCGAGCCTGATCCTGGTCCTGGTCCTGGTCCTGGTCCTGGTCCTGGTCTTGGTCCTGTACCTGGTCCTAGTCCTAGTCCTTGTCCTGGTCCAGGTCCTGGTCTTGGTCTTGGTCCCGTTCCTGATCCTCAACAGCTCATCTTCATGATACAAACAGATTCAGTTGATATATATATGCTTGTGTATGTATGGTGTGAGCTCTCCACCTGGACAACAGATCCATGTTGACTGTAGATACAGCTGTACCAGTGGCTCTGTATAGTAACCGCCCCCCCCCCCAGGCACATGGACACCTCCCTGATAGACGTGGATGTTCAGCCAACGTTCGCCAGAGTCAACGTCAAAGGAAAGGTACGCTGCAGCTTTCCAGTCAGAGCAGTTGACAAACTCCAAGATCAGGCGGCAATGAACTGAAATGTTTCATCACTGTTTTGGCTGCAAACTCTGAACTTTCCTACATCTATGTCGATTCGGGATTTTTAAAGGGATTTAGACACACGTCTTAAATGTTTCTTCTCAAGTTAATAAGTTTATCTTTCTTCCATTATAGAGATATTTACAACTAGTTTGGGCCAATTCATTTCTGATGTAGACCTCCAGAGTAAAAGAATTTTAAATTAAAAAATAACAAAGAAAAATCAATGCTCCTCTATGCCACACTTTGGCCCATAGATAATCCATGTGGGACCCTGATTTCAGATCAGCCCAACAGAAAATCTCTCAGGAAAATTCATATAACCACAAATATTATTTCCATGTCATTTTCACATTTTAGAGAGGTGATATATTTAAGGCCTCCGAGCCGCAGGCTCAGTTTCATTTCCCATACGTTCACACTGGAAACTGTCCAGTTTAACCACAGACAGTTGCTGTCAGCCGGTGAACGTCCTTGCTCAAGGGCACTGCGGCAGCAGTTGGCATGGAAACATTTCTTGCTCGCTTTTTTCAAACTTTTTGGGGGTTTCAAACCAAGGACCTTTTATCCCGCACCAGCGCAAATATTAGAGGAATAACGTTAACGAGGCGACACTGTGCATGGTGTGTTTGGGTGAGTTTGCATCATGTTTCTATGACTCTAGGGTTCCGCTGCTTTCTGACACCTCCAGAAACACCTGCTCATGCAGCGTCGCTAGAACAGTGCGGCTCTGCTTTCTGACTGTCAGGTGCTGATGCAGCTGAAAAATCAAAAGTTCTCAGTTTAACTTTGTCCCTCTCTCAGCAAAGAAAAGAGGCCGCTGACCCACTCAGTCGAGTTCTAACTCAGCGACACTGTTAGCAATAAACATGGCTTGAAAAGTCAGAGAAACAAACGCAAAATGTGATATTTGTGGGAGGGATCTGCTGTCGGGGGGGGGGGGGGGTCAGTTCAGCCTGAACTCACCTTTGACATCTCTCATCCCTCTAATACTTTCCTCCACCCTCCCCCTTTTTCAAGTTTCAACCTTCCACTTGTATCTGGGAGTTTTCACACGGTCCTGCAGCAGCCTGCTGATATAATGATTTGTTGCCGCTCGCAGGGCAATCCGTCTGACGACGGGCTGCTCTGAATTCATGAGGACGATGCTCCTTGCTGAGTTGGGGGGGCAGAGGGAGGCGTGATGGATGAGAGAGGCAGATTTAGAGTGTATAAAAGGCCGTCAGAAGCTGCTGAATCATCAAACCTGTGTGTGACTCTGATGTTCTGATTCGTTTATGGACTGAGTTTATTACACCTGCTGTGGAGTCGTTTCCCGGCTGTGAACTTTTAGACAACCCCCCAAGAATGGCAGCTCTTTAGGGCAGGACAGACACTCTCCCTTTCACTCAGAATAAAGTACAACCTGCAGTATCCTGTCAAAAAAAAAAAAAAAATCGAAAGACTTGGTGTTGGTGGAAGCTGAGCATGATTCACCTCGTGTCAGGCGCTCTGATCTGCTGGAGTGTTTTTCTTTACCGTGAAGGGGGGGCAGAGTCCAGTCCACCATATTTCCCTCGGCAGTGGCAAAGAAAATGTGCGGAGGATTTTAATCTCCCACGACCAGACCACAGTGACTTTTAAGCCTGATTAAACAGCTGTTTGGCCGCATATAAATCCAAGAGGTGTCATTTTTTTTTTTTTTTTTTTTTTTTTCTTGTTCCTGTCTCTGTTTCTACCCTCCAGCACACAAATTATAAACACAGGGCCCTGCCAGGTCTGGAGTTCTTCAGCCCCCCCCAACCCACTGCAAGAGTTCTGAATGTCATGGCTCTGCTGCAAGTCATTAGCTTATTTATGGATGGTTGTTTTATGCCCGGGGTCAGCCTGATTGGACGGGTGGGGTGATTTACGCCGTGATACATCAACTCAGGCCTTCCTAATATGAGCTCGCTGAGAGTAGCAAGGGGAGTCGACTGCTGGTGTCATCTGTGAGGTGTGTGAATATCACAACCGCTTTGTCTGGCAGCTGCAGGAGTCAGAGAGCAGCTCCAGCTGCAGACTCTTCCTTCTTCTCCAACTGCTGTTCACATGGTCCCCCCTAAATCACCCTTCAGCATCAAATGAAAGTAGATTGAAAAATTAAAGTCTAATTTTATGCCCATCTTCTGGGCATGAGATGGCCTCCTGCGTGAATCATTTGGGTTTTCATTTTGGGATTTTCGTCCCTGTGATTGATTGCCGCTGTTCCCCGGTCGGAGCTATTCTGGTCACTCTCCCAAGTCTTTTCTGGAGAGCGCGCCTATAAAAAGACCCACTGATGATTAAAGTCATTTGACACACTGGGACGGCGTCGGTGCCAGATCAGGGCATTAATCTTGCTAATTAAAGTTGTGAATAATTTACTTCGCAGATATTTCAGATTGTTCTGCCAGCTGAAGTGAGGCCCGACAGCTCGACGGCCCAGAGGTCCCAAACCACCGGACACCTGGTCCTCGCCATGCCCAGGGTATGTACAGTTACAAGGCAAATTGGACGCCTACGTACCCGGCACCCTGATGCGGAAGAACTCTTGAAAGGCCGGGGGCTATGCACATGTCAAACTTTCAGGAGCCTTTTTCTTTTTCTTTCTTTTTTTTAAGGATGTCTTTGTGGATTACTTTTTCATGTTGCTGAAGGTTACTTTGGCTCCTTAGGTTATAGTCATAGTTTGCAAAAAGCTCTCAGTCTCAGCTTTAAACTAGATCATGTGTTTGCCTGATTATATTCTAACATGTACTTTATTTATCCAGGAAATGGTTTTGTTGGAGTTTTTGGGGTTAGGTGAGAATTGGCATCCTGTAGGTGGCGACGTCAGAGAGGAAATAAAATCACATGATGTAAATATGACTCAGAAGTCTAAAAATGTGTTTTTTTATTAAAGAAAAACCTCAGAGTAATTTCACTGAATCTGTTAAATTTCGGCGTTGCTGAGGGTTTTTCTGTGACGGTTTTGCTCCTGCCGGTGAGGATCAGGGGTTTTAATGTCTGGGGTCTAATGAAGGAAACTCTTTATAGCGTCTGTAAAGAGACACAGGTGCTGATCCTGCAGAGTCAGAGCCACCACTATCAATCCTCCATATGGCTTTCAACACATCCTGCACCAGAGCGACACTAAACAGCTCAGATCTGAAAATGCAGACGCTGTTTGCATAGAGTATCACAAAACATGCCCCCTCCGATGTGTCTTTCAGGCTGAAGGCGAAATCAAAGTGACAAAGACCATCCCATGTCCAAACCGACGCAGCCGCTCGTCTCAGGGCAACAGAAGGTAAAGATTTACCAGGCGTCCTGACAATGTGTGGACAGGAGGGAAAACTAACATATTTGCTTCATAAACACTCATCTCCACCTTGATAATGATGTTAGTCATGTGAGTTGTTACTCTGACTTTTTAGTAAATATTTTTTACAACATAAAAATGATATTATGAAAAAAAAGAGCCAAATCTAAACAGGACTAAACAAATTTTTTACTTAAAATGAAACAAAACAACGATGATGTCAAACCAAAAAGCAGCTGATGCAAATATGTTTACTGTGATGAGCTTTTTCTATTTATTGAAAAAGTTCACATGTGAACTGAGCTGTGTCTTCTTCTTATTCCTAAACCTGCTTTCAACCAGAAAGCAGTTGTACCAGCTGGGGTGTCTTTACCTGTTTGGTCCAATTCATTCTTTGTCTGTAGCTACCACCTCAAGCTGGCTATTAAATCAACACGTTGCAGCATTGAGCTTTTTTATTCATCCGTTGCCACTTTAAATATTGTTATTCAACTGATCTACAGTCATGTTACTTTATGCAAAGTAGAAAAAACATTAAAGGGAGCTACCTTTAGCTTTGTTAAGCGCAGCAACAACTGCGTTAGTTCAGATTATTAATATCACTAAAGATTTCCCATGAGAGAGGAGTGATTTTTTTCTCAGGGCTGTTGAGTGAGCAGCTATTGCCGTACGATGCGCAACGAAACACCTGCGCCTTTTGTTTATATGTAAAATCTATGAAAGTCTTCTGTATTCTAATTACTTTTGTCTGTATGTGGACAGTGGTGGTTAAAGAGGAAAAAGTGTCAGGAAAGGAGCAAAGATGAGCAGTGACAACAAACACTCAAAGTCCTTGTTCAGGCTAAAACACAGAAAAAATGATCCACTTGAACACAGCAAAGCCTGTCTACTTCAATTTACCACAGTGACAAAACAGGGATCCAGTCTGTGAACTGTTTACTCTACTCCACCTGAGGCTTTTCTCGGTCCGCGCTCTTTTCTGGACTCGTGTTCTTCTTGGATCCAAAGTCTGCATCAGGCCAAGCGCAGTTCAGATAATCAGAGGTGTCCTCGTGCCGTGTAAATCATCCAGGTTACTTTCAGGCGCTGACCAGTGCGGCCTCGTTGGAAGCCAAGTATCCCAGAGCAAGTGTTGATGGTGGAGAGTTTTTAATTGTTGTCCTAGCCTGTGTCGCTTTACGCTTCACGCTCTTTACGCTCTACGCTTTAATCTCATTATATCAGGTTTTGTTTTGTTTTGGATTTTTTCAGGCAAGAAACGAACCATTTAAATTTCAAATATTCAGTCAGTTTTATCCAGAAATTAAAAAAAAGCAACAGTGACTTTTTACTTAATTTGAAGCAACTGAAACAGACACATTAAAATCCTTCATGAACGTTTGTCATTTTAATACTAGGTATCACAGATGATAACATGGTGAGAAATAATTGGTTTATAATATTAATAAGGCACAGGCGGCGATAGCAGCGGTGCTGTGGCATGCGGGCGTCTGACGGTCTGTGTTACTCTCAGTCGGCCAGGGAGCTGGAGGTTGTTTGGCTCTGTGTCGAATACGCACATACTCGAATGCCTCCGGCTTATCGGGTCCCTGTTGTCCTGATTACGGATGCCTGTTGTACATTGAACGCTCGGCGCCTTGTGTCTCATCGGTGGCGCCTACGATAGCACTCCCCTCGCTGAGGTGGGCACAGCGGCCACAGATAGCCTTGACCCGAAGCGGCGTCGCACCGGGAGGAGAAGCGCTCACCACTGAACAGGTCTCCTACGCTGCTCTTCAGATTTAGCTTCAGGCTTGCACTGACCAACGCAGTGGCTGCTCTTATCGGATTTTGGTCTGGGGGAAGGGTCATGTCTATTTCTCAACGTGATCCATGTTTTATAGATCAGCAGACTGTGATGGGGAAAAGAACAACCAAAAAAAACCTGTTTACTATTTTTCTTCTTTAATCCAATATTAGTTATATGTGAGTCTTTCAGAAAGATCCGTCTCAGCCTGAAACTTAAACTCCCGTCCGGGTTTTTAAGTCTTCAAATCGAGGGTAGATTCGGGTTCACCTGCTTTAGGGTCTGGATTTAGAGCAGATGCATATTGGTTCAGGTGGGCAACAGAAAAAAACCCAGACCTGGGTTGTGTTATGGGCCAAAATATGAGTCAAGACCTTCAGCAGAAATACTGCTACAACCTTAAAAGACAAATGATGTGTACTTGATTGCTAATTATTTTTTGAAGCATGCTTTAGGTTTTATCAACGCAACTGCATGTGGTCAATTCACCAATTTTGGTTCAGAGTGAAATTCCTCAACATTTACATCATGAAATTTTCCAGACATTCATGGTCCACAGAGGATGAATCCTAATAACCTTGGTGATCCTCTGAGTATTTAATCCACCGCCATCATCAAGTCAAAGTACTGAATCACTGAAGTGCCCCCTGAGAGCCTCGCTAATCTGCTGGAAGGCTCTGGCCTCTTACTCGCATTTTTGTCTTCAGTATTTCATTTCCTCCAGTTGGTTGTTGGTTTATGTACAGTATCAAAACAAAGGTGCAGAGACTTGGAACCTGCTCACAAGTTACATTAACGATCGGAGGAAGAACCCGCCACTATAACATAACTTTGACGAAAAATAAAAGCAGAGAGGATGTTCACTGTGTTTGATTGGCTTTAGAAAAGCTGGAGTGAGTTGTAAAACAGCCGGCACTGTTATGAATCGCTATGAACTCATACATTGTGGTAAATATGTTCCCACTTGTTTTTTTTTAAGATGTCGTGACTTAACGCCATCCTAGCAGACTGAACCGTGGCCAACGGCCCGGCGAGGCTTGGTTTGGCTCAGCTCGGAGCACAGCAGCCTCACCTTTTAATGACCACATTAGTCCGCCGCGTTCCTCTGACAGAGCTCCGTTTCCTCTCCTCGCCTCGAGGTGCCATTGACACCTCACTATCATCATTAGCATTTTACGACCGGGAGCCACTTCTTGTCCTTCAGCTGGCCCCCATCAAACACGGCCAAGAGCCCGAGTGCAATCCTGTACCCTCAAATTAAACATTCGATAAGAGCTTAGCTGCTCCTGCACTGCGGCAAGGTGACAGGTGAGAAGTGCAGCTGGCTGCTGAATTATTGCATCACTTTGACATGATTAGGGGGTGACCTTTGACCCTTGGCTCGCCCACAGATTCTATACTGAGCCTCTGGCACAGATGGAAATGGATCTGAAGTCCATGATGGGGTTTGAAATGTATTTGCTTGATGACACAAGGAAGGGCGAAGCATGAATGGTGTCGTGAAATGGAATATCAAACATTATCTAAAGCTCACAGCCATTGTCGTCTGTGAAAACGTCCCCCGGTAGTTTTAAAAGGTCAGGGGTCGGGGTCAACTGCAAAGTAAAAGCTATGTTATTATAATTATTTCAGTGGAACTGTATTTCCTGCAGGACTCTCGACTAGAGTGACTGAGCAACCCGATTTTCAAAGGCTTAATAACTAGGGCTGCACTTCACTAATCAATTAACAATTAAGTTTAGATTTTTCCAGACAATACTAAAACATGATTAAATAGTTCCCAGAGCCCAAGATGGCGTCATCAGATTTCTTGTTTTTTTCTGACCAGCGGTGCAAAACCCAGAAAGATTCAATTTGCTGAACAAAGAAGAACTAAGCAAAGCAGCAAATCGTGACATTTGAGAAGCTGGAACATGGGCATGAGCGAAAATAATTGGCAATTAATTTTCTGTTGATCAAGCAATCTATTAATCGACTAATCTCGTCCATTGATTTGGATACACAACCTAAATGCGTTACTCAGGATGATAAGAAATAGTAACACAGAGATATTCTTAAAATGATCAATTACACAACGTGGTTCTTATTTTTGTGGAGAGGACAAGTGTGAGTGCACGACTACACTAAGCTCGTTTGGTCGAAGTTGAATCAGGAAGTGGGTCTTTAAATCGTGACGGATGTTTACAATGAGCAGCTTTTTCTGTTCATCTTCATGTTCTCTTCCAGATAAGTTTTTTAACCTGGAGCTTTGTTTCCAACCTGTCTGATCATCTGACTGCTCATGTTTCCTTCAATTTAGGACCTTGGCTTATCCGACCATTGTTTTCTCGATTAAATGATGCACCATTCACTCCATTATATGTAAGAGAATGGTGAATAACACCCATCACAGAATCCTAGAGCTGTAGACGCCTTCTTCAAGTAACTGACCAACAGGCCAAAATTCCAAGAGTTTCATTTAACATATGACGAAGAAAAGCTGCAAATTCTCACATTTGAGACACTAGACACATTTTTGTTTCATTAATGACTGAAATGATTAATTAATCATTACTATCACTGTGCTCCCTGATCTCAGTTATTACCTTTGCATATCAGGGCTTTATCAGCCATCAGCCATCAGCCATCAGCCAAGTCATAATAATGCAGGATTCTACTCATAATAGACCAACCCACTGATCATGTCCCCCAGGACTGATTTGATTATCGGCATTTTCCAGAAGAATAAGCGCTGCGTTCACCATCCAACCACTGACCCCCCCCCCCCCCCCCCCACCCCCCAGCTGACCCCTGCATCAGCCAGGCCGCAAACTTTACAACAAATGACTTCATCAATATTGCACCATCCGCAGTTATCAGTGCACTTCTCATTAAAACACGTCCTCTGCCTGATGATAAGGTATAGAAGAGCGGCGCAGGCTCCGCCCCTCCGTGATGCTCTGTAGACCCCATTACCTGTGAAGTATAATGACCAGCGGGTCTCTGCCTTGGGTGACCTATAACAGGGAGCCGTTCTGGACTTTCTAACCAGGGGTGGGTATTAGTGGAGGAGCCCGGGACTAATGACTCCATCCATCTCGCATGGGGAAGTGCTGACATTCGGGTTTACCTGCCTGTCTCCAAGACGAGCGCTGGAGCTAAACTTAGACCGGGCTCTGAGATGCTGTAAATCTTTACCCTTCCTTAAAGGAAATTTCATCCATTGTAGGCGATGAACTGAGGCTATTGTCCAGATAAACACGAGGTATAAGGAGAAATTCTTTCGTTTCTAGATCAGCAAACAGCTGTTGACTCCTCAGTTTCTAGAAAAATCCTGTGACCCTCAAACTATCTTGTGATAAAGAAGAATATGGAAGGTTTTTGTTTCTTTCTTCTTCCCAATTGTTTTAACTGCCATCTTTTGGTGAGGATTTGCTTTTATCTGTTTATAATAGTAAACTGAATATTTCCTACTTTTTCCTCCTTTTCTTTTTTTTTTACTGGTTTCTTAAATTTAATAAACTAGTAGCTTACAGTTAATCAAGAAAATAATCAGAAGATTAATCGATAATGAAAAAAGTTGTCAGTATAGCTCTATCTTCCAAAGGAAGCTACTGGAAAAAGAGCTTGGGTTTGTTGGGAGACCCCCACTTATCCTCGGTCTTGTTTTTTCCATTACCAGCCGTAGTAGCAGTTAATATGCTGATTTGACACCGGATCACATCCTATTAAACATCCGTTCCAAAAATATTCTCGCTCCCTTACTCCATCAGCAGGAGAATGCTCCAAATTACTTTCTCATTTTCCCGTGGCTGAGCCGGTAATTTTCCTGCCACAGAGCGAATCTGCTGCGGAAAACGAGGATGGACCGAAGCTGCAGTGTGTCGTCTGGCGGCAGATGAGCGAGCGGCAGAGTGTGCAGAGCTTATTTAAGGTTGTTGTCATGTTCCATTATTATAGATTGATAAGTTACTCAGGAGTGTTCCTTCCTCCTTTAGATTAACATGAAATTGCATTAACACATTACTATTTGTTTATCATTCAAATGCAAATTATTTCTGTTTCACCAACGAAGAGGTGTGAGCTTCAGGAGCAGCTTTGTTCGCTGTAATTACTCTGTTTGCTTTATTCAATTACAGCTCAGTTTAAACTGTCAGGACTCTTGATGTACTTAAGGAAAATTAATGATCCTGGTTATTATCTCTAAACTTTTCCACCTTGTTTCCCTTTATTCTCATCTCAGGCCTGTAAATTCTCCTCATGCATCATCATTTATTATATAAAATCGCTTCGATGCCAACTATTAAGTCTTAATGTCATCAGTTCTGACCCAAGACCTTTGTTGCATCACATCAAAGGAATTGTCAGAGCTGATTTTAAAATCATTTTCCAGCACAGCTCATCACAGTCCAGAGGAGGAGAGGAATTCAATTGGTTTAGCGGTGATAGATTGTGTCAACCATCATCCCCCTGGAGATGAAGCTACAGAGGCTCTTTTCTCCAAGAAGCGGTTGAACTGGACACAGCTGCAAAAACAAATTTACAAAAAGTGATTTCGTCTGAAGGTTTTAGATCTAAGGATCCAACACACTGAGATCTTTTCACTTGGGGAGTTTGTTTCTGTTTACTCGGTTCATCAGAATGCCAGTTGATACTAAAAAAGTATTCAAATGCACCCTAAAGCGGCAAAATTACAAATCAGGATCTGCATGTTCATGACATCAGATTTTATCTCTTTGTTAAACCCATACAGAAAATATGTCCCCCCCCAGATATTCAACATTCTACCTATAACACGTAGTAATTTGTCATTTCACAGCCCAAAGTCCAACGCCATGAGGCTTTGCGTAATTTACACATTCACTGGAACGCACATATGCACAGACATATTTATGGTCTGGGGGTTTAACTGGGCCATACCTTCACGCCATATATCACATATATATCAGGCCCAATATTGACCTTGTGCAGTCACATTAAATCTAGAAACTTTGACAGCAGATTTATTTTACCAGGTCCCTGACATTACACTAATTCTTATTTGGTATCTGTTCATTCTATTATACTCAGCCTCGGTATCACGTGATTATCAGAGTAATTATTCCTGTGGGAAGATGAAGAGGTGAATGCAGGTTGTTAAATAAATAGTCTGTCATTTTCAGCTTTTATAGCAAAGCTTCTGAAACAACATCCTTCTCAGTCCCTGCTCTAGATCAGAGCTCAGGTTGTCTGCGTTAGGTTTCTGCGGGACCTTTACTTCTATCCTACAGTCCTCAGTGATCGATAGTGTTTTTTAAATCTCCTTCCACTGATGAAGATGGTGAGACACTGTCAAAATGTCCGGGGGAAAAGCTGGTAGGGGATTTGAATTACAAATGTTTCCATTCATTTTTTTATTTCCTTTTTTTTTTACAAAAGCAGATGGTGTTCATCCTTGAGGTGGAACAGACGTGTTGAATTCATTACCCTGCTCCAGTTCATTCACACTGTGGCTTGAACTAAGTAGGATTTTAATTTTTGTTTTAATTTTGTTTTGAAAGTGGCCATTATATACACACTGATCCACTTCATAGTGTCTGAACGCAGATGTTATGGTCACTTCATTTATTATTTCATTATAATCTGACATACCAGAGCCAGGGCGCTTTTTCCGACTTCATTTATTCAAAAGAATATGATATCGCCTCAACCTTCTCTCACACCCTGATGTTTCCACCCCACAGGAAAAGCAACGTTCCTGAGCGGCTGGAGGTCGACCCCAGCACGTACACGGCCCCCGACCTCGCCAACATTGTACCGCGCCAGAGTGCTAAACAAGGTCCGCTGGAGACATCCGCAAGGGCGCCACCTGCCGCCACTGGTCCCAGCAGCTCCTCCCAAGGGTTTGTGGATGACCCTGATGTCCCCCCACTCATTTAAGACTTTAAGAAATAACATTGGCTATTCAGGCAAACATTGCCTAAACCTTGTTTCTGAGGCGTTTGACCCCTGAAGCCCAGAATCGGCCAAAAGTAAGTGACACATCAGCCAGGTTGCTGTGAAACTACAGACAGTAGGAACAAATGTGGGATGTCTGACAGAGGTGTTTTAAAGATATTTAGAAAGTATCAACCACATTCACATGAGGAGGACCTTTACTTAACTTTCTGTTCCATGTCACATTTCACTAAAAGCGTCAATAAAACCTACAAGACACACTGAATAACAATGGACAGCATTAGCTTCTGCTAGTTTCCCCACCCTGACAAAATCAGTTTACTTTTTTCCTTTAAATAATGGAAACTGCACACAAAGAAACAGTCTAAATATCAATGTTATGTGTTGAAATGCATGTTCATTAAACATTTCGGTTAAAGTTCGGCACTTTAACTTCTGTAAACTTTTTAAAACAACATCAGAGTCAGGAGGTATAGTGGCTGGAAGCCTCCTTGCTCCATACTTTCTTCTGAGCTGTCACCTGAGTGGCTCGGAGGTCACGACTGACACACCCCCCCTCCTCCTCCTCCTCCTGCCTCCTCCCCCTTCCCCAGCAGCTCTGAGCGCAGCTACATCCACAGCGTCCTGAGAGATCGTTTTGGCGTTGGACCATTTCCTCCTCCTGACAGCTCCACTGTTCTCTTATCATCCAGCCGTCTATATTTGGACAGCATGGCTTGTATCATCCAGGAGGTTTTTGATGCTGGTGCTTGTTGGTTGCAGTCCAGGGATGGCTCATACTGTAAAACCATATTTCCGTCTGTGAAACCAGATTCAGTTGTTTAGAATTAAATCCGAGGATATGAGGATGTTAAAACTCTATCTTCAAATGGTCAAACACAGATTTGAGTGTGTGTATCATGCGGCATTGCTGCTGTGGTTTTTTTGTTTTTTTTATTTTGGTTCAGTGAACAGACAGCAACAGACGCTCTGGTACGAGCTGAGCCTTTTTTTTTGGCAGCGCTGCCGAGCTGATCTTACGTCTGCTGCCGAGCTCCAAGTTCAATCGGTTTCATCTTTGACCGTTTCTGTTTTAATACACAAACCAATAAAACGGCCCCATTTGGACGAATGGGCTCTAACACAACCCACAGATAACGGCTGAATTCAGATTAGATGTAAGCAGAAGCGAGTAGCCTTAGCTTTAACCACGATTTTTCCAACTTTGGCATTGAATGAATTCTCTTCAGCACTGTTCACTTGTTTGCTCCATTTTTATGTTAAGGAAAAAAACAGGTTTCGTGTATATTTGTACTCAAAAGGATACGCACTACGTCAGAATGAAATTATATTTTTGTGGCTGTAATCCACAGTCAATTAGTTATTAATTAAATCTCATTTTGGACCAATACACAGTCACTTTTAACACTTTTTTTTCCCCCACATTCAGATGTTTGCTGGAACAGACATCGACCGATAACAGACGAAGCCTAAACTGAGAGACACAAATAACAGATGGTCTTTGCTGGGACCATTGTTTTCAGATTTTTTTTTAAATTTTTTTTTTAGATTTTCTTGGCAGTTTCCTGCTTCCTGGTGATTTTTGTGCCATAAACTGTGCTGCTCTTCGGTTCTGCTCTGTGTAAAAAAAACAAAAAACAAAAACAGCTTTCACTTTTTAATTAATTTTTTTAATTTGTTTTAATTTGTTGATTTTGGACTTCAAAATTTATCTTTCAGGATTATTTTTTCAACCCTTTCAGGAACAATCTCAACTAGTTTTCCAAATAACAAATCTTTTCTTACCATTGCTCATCTAACTTGAAAACTGTTGTTAATTCGATGGTGTAGCTTTTGTAGATGTTCGAGTGAAGAAATCCGCCGACACTGACTTCTGGTTTTACACATAAGATTTATTGCAGACAGTACAGCATCAATACAGGTACCCGGGGCTACCTGGAGAACCTCTGGGGTCAGATAAGAAGTCCTCCCGAACACTTGTCGAGTTCTTAATTAAATAGGAACATTGTTTACCAGAGAGTCTCTCAATGCACCAATGGATAGTCTAGAACATAGAGGGTGGAAATCTAACCGCTGAATTTGGGCATCCGTTTGTGTAGGTTTAGACCTTTGCTCCAGGTAATGTCCTCAAACTCTACATACATTGCAGAGTTAAAGTTTTACCCAGGCTAGACAGGTTCCAACTGTAATATGAACTCAGATACCTTAGTTTCTCAGTACATTGATACATGCACTCAAACACCCTCATTCTTGGTACACCTACACATTTAGTTGTTCATCTAGTAAGCACAGATATTTAACAGTAAGTTTCAGATACTACAAAACACTAATACTGAATTTGTGCAGTTTCCAATCAGCCAGTCCGATCAACATCTGTTGTCTGATGGAGACTCCATATAAAGCTCCCCACAAACAATTTCAGACTTCTATGGACTGATGGATGACTGATAAAAATTTTTGGAATATTCCCGGGACCCAGATCTGAACTCATTAAACCGGCGGCAGAAACCGATCAGTGGTGTGTTTTTCAGCGCAGACTCTGCTCTGCTTCATCAGTTATCGACACATAACCTCCCCGGTCTGTCCTGTGGCGGCGCAGCTGTGCAGATAACGCATGTCGACCTACGTTGGTTATTCACTTCAGTCTGTGGGAAACGCTTTTTATGACATTCAACAATTTATTCATATTATCACTCAGGGGCCATTATGTCAGTATTTTTTTCCCCCAGAATCACAGATCAAACTCTCGGTCTCTGCTCATCCTGACTCCTGCCTCCGGTCGGCTGTGGCCCGTTTTCATTGGTTCACTCTGACGGCGGTGCAGATGTTCGAGCGATGACCTCAGGCCAGATGGGTTCGGTGGCTTTAAAGTGATACTCAGAGTGACGCGTTTACGCTCGTTGACGGAAAATACTTTATGGGTTCCTCGCTGAAATCCTGTTGCTCAATGGGTTCCCATGGCACCAGTATCTCAGTTCCCTCTGGTCCAGCGCCCTACAAGTAAAGTATCCTCGTCTCGGCGAGCCGGCGACGATTGTGTGACAAATGAAAGCAGAGATCTGAGACAGAAGTCTCGTCCCTGACTCCTTTTCTCACCCCACACAGTCGATTGGCCAATGACTGACTGAGGAGGTGATTTTTGGGGGGTGGGGTCTGTTTCCAAGTCATTTGACCACCAGAAGGACTCGGAGAACCTCTGATGAAGAAGGCCTGTGCCATGAGTCAGACCTGAACCAGAACCGCACCGTGACACACTCGCCTATTGTCGGATATTTCAATCACAGACCCGCTCATTAGATTTGTTATGGGAAAAATGATGAAAATACAAACTCAGCTCATTTATTGAAACAGAGAGAGGTGTCATCCATTAAAGTTAAAATTTGAAGGAAGGCAAAGGCAGCTCCCTCACTAACCAGCTGGAGTCCTGCCCCTGGTGGCCAGAGGTTACATTAAAGCAATAATAGTGATTAAACTGGTATTCTCATTTAAACAGCTTCAACCGGGACCATGACCCATAGCAGACAGTCTATGTTTTGTAAAAAGAAAAAAAACGGTTCCTCTTCTGCCAGTTTTCCCCCATCACGCTCATTTTGTATTCATTGATTTGTTGGCAATTTGCCTGCGACAGTTGATGGTGGACAGAAACAAGAAATGTGGTCAGAAAGAAGGATGCGACATACGACAAAGTCCCCTGGCCAGAATCGAACCATGGAGCCTGTATTTTACCAGAAGACCTACCTTTTGTTTTACCAAAACTTTTGTAACTTATTGTCCAACTCCGTTAAGGACAGAGTGAAGAGGGAATCGTATGGAACCGTGGCTTCAGCATTTGACTGACAATTACTTTTCTAGGTCCCTCATGGACAGAATTCAGACCCAACCCTTGAAAGGTTGAGTGAATTTCATTTATGACTCAGAGATCAATGGCTGGTCTCATTTTTAGAACAGATTAATAACTGTTACTGTTTTAAACTGAGACCAACACAAAAAGGAGCGCAGTCTTCTGATTTCTAAAAAAAAACATTTCTTACTTCTCTGGTCTGTTACCTTCACAGTCATCCTGTTCTATCTCTGTGAACCGGGAAGAACTCTAACTAAACAGGAAAATCCTCCTCTCTGTTTAAACAGACTGGAGGAGATCAGAACCAGGCTGTGACGAACCCGGAGTCAGATTTGTATTTCCTGTGTGATTAAATCCAGAGACAAAAAAAATTAAAAAAGACAGAACCAGCTGCTACCTCTCCGCTCCGTTATCCGTTTTCTTATCTGGCCGGGCTCTATTGATTTTCGTCTGCTGCCATGACAGCAGATGGTCCCACCACCTTCATGTACTGGGTGCCGACTCATCGTGTCGACCCGAGTTGACCGGACCTGACCGCCCCATTCCTGGTTTTTCACCATTACTCAGACTCACCTGCAACCGTTGATGACAACTATTCATCCCTGAACAGACAAGGAGGGTTGAGTTTATTTTCTTATTTATTTTTTCAGTTATTCAGTTGTTGTTTTTATTTTTTTTGAAAAAGAAGCTGAAGTTCTCATGTTTTCCCAGTTAAATGTAAAAAAGGTTCTGTTTGGTTAAAGCTCCACTACATGTCTCAGATCTCATTGTACAGCTTCACCTTCTGCAAATACTACATCATCTATATTTCATAACAGTGGAGCTCAGCGGATTATAACAGTCATCAGGATTCATCCTCAAGGGACCATGAACGTCTGCATGTTCCATGCTAATCCATCCCTTAGGTATTGAGATATTCTGTTGAAGTGACAGAACCGACGCCACCATCCATGGAATAGCAAATGTTAACAGGTTTAATGGGTGACACTTGTTACGTTCGTCTATTTGATCACCACCAGACGTTTTGGGGTTTTTTTTCGGGTAAACGTCGAGCAGCATGGAGGAAAAACATCCTCTATCCTGAGAAAACTGCCCCCGCCAACATCAGATAACACTTCCCCTGTCGCATCGTCCCCTCTGATCTCCGTGGCTTATTTTGGTTTAAGGTGTCATGGTGCCACAGACGCGGTGGTAAACAGTTTACCGTCAACGCTTTACATGGTTCCTGGGATTTGAAGTTGCATGAGTTCCTCACTGCTGCTTTGAAGGAATGTTTTTTTAATTTTCCCACATGCGTGTTGGATACTTCTGGCTGCTGGTTCCTCTCAGGGATGAAGCGTTTTCCTCAACGACATCATCGCTTGTGACAGACGACGTGAGGCACCGAGGAAGCACGTCGGCAGCCAGATAATCAACAAAGGTAGAGAATGAATTCAATGAGTGTTGAATGTATTCCCACCAAGATCAATCCACCAGACTCCAGCGACTCTTTGCAGATCCTCACGGATTCTGTGAAATATCTTAACATCTACCCAGTGGATTTTAGCACAGTTAAGTCGTTGTCCACATGGGTTAACAGTGAACTGAGACTCGCTGTAAAGCTCTGTTAAGCAGATGGGCTTCACATGATTAGACACCAGAGAACCTTTGTAACACTGAGTTCAACGACTATAAACGACGAGTTGAATTAGTTCAGATGATTGTTAGATCTTCGACCTTTTCTCTGCATAAAACTTTACATGCCTGTTTCTCAGCTTTTCTATTAGTTGACCTGTCAGGAAGCAGGAGTTAATCTTCCTTCCTTGAATCGTCAAATATATACAAGGAGGGTTGAGTCGGACCCTTATCTGACCTCTGACCTATGGATTGTGGTCTGGACTGTGGCATTAACAGATCTGTCCCCCCTGATGAAAAGGACGCCTTCTCTGTGACAACTGTGCCTGAGGCTCCCTCCCGGGGGCTGATGGGATGTTTTGATCTGCTCGGGCCAAGACGATGAAAAGCGGTGAAATCGGCACGTCCTGCCAGCCTGTGGCTAAACTGAGTTAGCTACAGCTAGGTTGGTTAACGCCATGCCAACACTCCGCAGAGGGCATGTCCTCGGAGGACACCGCACTGCTGCACGCGGAGCCGCGTAAATTAAGCCGAGAAGATTGGATCCCTGCTGGGGATGAAAGATGTGGATTGAGTGTTTGATTGTTGCCCGAATCCATATCGAACAGAATCAAAGGGATGCTTCAAGGATCCATGTGAAGGAAACCCCAAAGACATTTTGTTTCCTGAGTGGTTTTTCCTTTTTTTTCCTGCGGACTCTCCATCTTCCCTCCCCCCTCTTTTCCTCTCCGGATGAATTATTTAACCGCGCCCCCCCACTGGGTCAGACCTCTGTGCTGCAGCCAAGGACAGATGCAGAGCTGTGATGGACTCTCATTCTCCGGCACCAGGAAAAAAAAATAGCCAATAGGAAACATTTCATTACTGTCAAGCATCAAAACTGAAATGGAGCTGAAATTTTCTATGCTGCTTCAAGATTCTAAAAAAATTCCTTCTTTTAATCTTCAAGAGGAGAAAATGTTGTACCTCAAGTCAATTCTAAATCTGATCTTCTTGATGAAAAGGCCCATCTGATTGATACTGTAGAAGGTCCATGAGTCTTTTGGCTCCACGGGCCCGACCAGCTTCCCTTCCCATAGCTGGGTCATCACAAAACCAAATGAACAAGTTTATTCCTCTAATGGTTCTGACTGGGAATTGTACGTTAAGTAATTAATAAAACTCTTAATTTCTGCCCAAATTTTGCATAAAGATGAGCTTGTGTTCTTCCAGGGGAACGTTTGTCCACACTGAGACCTGTCCATGATCATGTCCTCAGAGGGGTAGATGTCTCAGACTGTCACTCATCAAACCCTTTGGTCTCAAATATCCTTTTTTTAAATTCATAACAATCAATCTACAGAAGCCAATAAATCTCTTTAAAACACACTGAAGTCAAAGGGAAAATTCACACCGTCTGCAGAGTCCTTGACACCTCTCCATCTGAGTGGAAGGGGAAGTAAAAGCTGTTCACGGGATCAATAATCAATGCTGCTGCCGCACCGGAGCTGCCTGCCTTTGCATTATTGTGCTCATCACATGGATAAAAAAAAGAAAAGAAATCAGGAAAAACGGTTTGGCATAAAGGCCTCTGACATCAGACTGCACAGCACCACCTCGACTCTCGTGTCGGTGCTGTGTATTTTCTCCTGCTCGAACCATAGCGACATCAGCAGGTCTCAGTGTTCGTCTCCGAGCGCCACAGCCTGAGCCTGTTGGTCCGCCGGCGGCCGAGCAGGACCCCCTGGATGAAACCCTTTCGCCGATCCGTGAGATTGATACGTTTATCCTGGTGTTCGTCCTGGATCGTTGTACCTGGTGAACTTTGGGTGTCGGTTCAGCAGCGGCTCGATCTTCCGGGCGCTGGCAACTGGAGCCATTTTTCATGTAGCCGGAGATGCCAGCGGCTTTATACACGGCGGCTTTAAGTCAGCGAGCGTCCTCTCTGAGGGCCGGATCGCCGGGGTGGCTCACGTGTTCATCACATTAAGGTTAACAGATGCCGTGATGCCTCGGCCTCTTATCCGACCCCAGTCACGCGCTGGGATTCTCCATGGAGCCGTTTTCAATTCTTTGTTGTCTTAAGGGGGATTTTTGTTTTTTTGAGATGACATGATCAAGACGATTTAAAGATCTTTACTGCTGCCAGGAAACATCAGACATCACATCTTCTGAGTTTCTTTTTCCCATTTATTAAGAAAATAAAAATTCATTTTGACAACTAAGAGTTGTACAGATGTCCCTGAAATTTCCTGCACCTGGAGGAATGAAAATTCATCTACTAGGTGGCAGATCAGGGCCAACTCATCCCAAATTGACACTTGACAATCCTCACCAATCCTCACAACGTCACCTTGTTTACTACAGATTAAATATATATGGTACTAGTCGGCTCTTCAGATTATGCTGTGGTGGGAAAGGTAACTGCTGGATTATCTTGCTTGTGTCCGTGGCATCATTTTTTCCCGGCAAACACGTCGCAACATTTATGCGCAGAAGTCAAAGGGTGGAGGTTCGGCTGTTGTAGGTTCATCTCCTGGATTCAGACTGTCGGTAGGTTTGGGCAACAGAGGCAGGTTGGTAGAGGCTGTCAATTCGGTAAAATGTCAGTTGATGCACGGTGCAGACGTTTTTCGATATTAGAACAGAGATTTGTAAAATAAAAGACTTAAATAACGCTGTGGTCACTATAAGTGGAGGTTGAACCAACATATCTGGTCGAAAATAAATGAGACAATGGCATGTTCTTGCAACATTTTTACAACTTGCCAAATACAATAACTCACAACATTATATCAATGGGGCAACGCAGTAGTTCCAGCAGCATTCGTTTACCTCCTAGATGTATTAGCTTAGATTAATGTCTTCATCTGAGTGTCCAAACTAACACAGGACAAGTGGGTTTGACCTCATATATCCACAAATATGGAGAACAGGAAGCGTAAACTCCTTCTCTGTGCTTTTCAGTGTCCAACAACAACTTATAACCAGATCAGAATTTGGCTCTTTTTCTGTCGGGCTCAGTAAAAAACATCAAACCGAGGGAGAGGAAATGACGTCACGGTCCAGGTCACTGCTTTGCCCGTTATGTACGTGGTGAAATCGGCGAGTGAATCCACTAATTGTGACGAATACATTAAAACGTCCAGGCTTCTTGACACTCAAACTTCTTCAAACAACATGCAAACACTGTAAATGTCCACATAACAGATCAGACATGATCATTCAATGGTACAAAAAAACATTTCTCTTTTTCCTTTACTAGTATCTACTTATTATGGTTTTATTAAAAATTATGTTGTAAAAAATTCAACAATAACGTGCCCTGGTTATCAGGCATAATCCACAGACCATACAAATTTAATAGGGGCTGTTTCAGTGAGACATGTTTGGGTGAGAATGAATATGAAGAGATGACAAATATATGTTTTTCCTCTTTAAAGCAGCAGGATGTTGAGATTTTAAGAAAAATATCAGACTCTTTAGCTGCTAAATGCACCACTATGTTTGACAGTCAGTCTCAACGAGAACGAACCAGACAGGAAACGAAGAAGAGCTGGTGTAGGCGAAGATTTCCAGTCGACAGCTCCGGCGGTTGTGGGTCTGACGGGTGGCGGTGAAAACCCGATTTCCAGCTTCAGTGGGTGTCGCATTCACTATTGTGTTTATCAGGTCTCGTCTCGAGGGGGAAAAAAGCACCGAGTTCTGACCACAGGGCCGACAAAAGGGTGGGGGGGCAGCCAAGTAACTGAAAACCACGACGCTTTCACTAAAATGACGCGCTGATGTCAGGGATTCTTGTTCCGCTTTTCTTACCGTCATTGAAACCGTATCTCCCTTTTTTTTTTCCTTGAGGAAAATGAAAAGCTTTCAGCTCAGAGTAACAGTGTGAAGGTGACGCAGAGGGAGGGTGAATTAAAATGAAAATATAACAGAGAACATGCAGGAGAATAAAAGAACCCATGCTCAGCAAAACCTTCCTGGAAAGATGAAAATTTACGACCCTGGGTTTTTTCCAGTTTCCTTCATTACCTTCTGCGTATCCACTCTACCGTCGCAGCAGCATCTAGATGTGTTTCCCTCCGTGTCTTTTAACCTTGTATAATGAAAGTTGGATGAGGGCGGATGAATAAAACATGCGGCCTGTGCTGCCGACGAGTCGGCCACGTCACGCAGATATAACACAATGCCTGTAACAGCCTCAATTATTCACCGGCTTGGAACTCCGACAGAGACCCTTCTACTCTGCCAGAAACCGAGTCGTTCGCTGGGTTATAACGCTGCGCTCCAGGTAAACAGGAAGCCCCCGAACACCTGTGATCCATTTATGTCACCCGCCGTAAACGTCTCACCTTGAATTTTATTCTAGCCCCCAAAAAAATCCTTATTTCTTTGGAAAAAGTCTCGAACGCTACATAACGAACAACTCAAGTTTCAAATCTGGAGTAGTTTTTTTTTTTTTTTTTAAATCTAACTATACGACAGTTCATGCAAATGTTGGATCTTTTAATGAAGCTCATCGAATATTTGGCGGCTGAAGAGTTTGTGGAGCGTCAGCATGTTTAAATTTAACTCACGCATGGACAGGAAAAAAAACTCTTTGGACCAGCTCGTTTAAAAGTGTCCTCGCCAGGAAATCGACACGGAACCGCTGAGGGTGTGTTCAGGTGGAACGCGTCAGATTTTCAGCCATCAATGTGATCCTCCTTTAAGCGGAACTGAGTGGTTTTATTTGTCTACACGTTAAAAACACTAACTGTAGCGGAGTTGGACCGGTCAAGTGAATCATTTTTGGGAGCAAAATGACCTATTTTGTCATTTACAGTGGGAGCCAGTAGACTCAACTTCACACTGCTCTTCCTTTATAGAAACAATCTCACATATATATATATATATATATATAAATGTATATAGTAAATGACAGTGAAGCTTTTTTCTTTTAAATTTGAATCTTTTATCATGCTGTAAATCCTGTTTCCTTTAACCTTAAGCCTCTAAAGCTTGCCTGTAATTCTAGGCAAAAATCCAAGAAGACGCCTTGAAGCTAAATTAAATGAATACATGTTTGTTTTTTTGCAGCGTATCCCGGTGTCAGGAGGCGACTCTGGCGGGAGCCTGATCGGTCATGATTTACAGTCTCTCTCTACGAGAGGATGGCTGCTGGCATAAATCGCCCAAAAAAAATTAAAAAAACCCAAAGACGCCTCTACTGGAGTCACAAATCAGTGGCTGCGCGGCATCCTGCGCGCACAGGGTCGTTTATTCTCATAATCTGAAGTGACAAAGTGCAGCGCTGTCAAATTTGGAACAGCGGTTTTTCCGCGAGCTTGCGTGTAGAACAGACATCATTTCTCCTGCGCCATCAGTGACCTTGTGCTTTTGATTCTGTTGTTAAAATGACCTGAATATAGAAACCAGGACCAGAACCAGAACTAACTCCTAATAAGGACTCTGGAGAACAGACTCTGCTGCCACGTGATCATTTCTCTGGATTTTTTCTGGATTTATATCACATCCGTGTTACGGAGGATTTATAAATCTAAGTTTTTTGAAATTGTAAAAGGTTCTTACGTTGACATCTGTTAGTTGATCCGTTGCCTTTAACCAGAGCAGAGAGTGTCCTTTATGTGTTTAAATGTGCGTTGTGATCGGGGTGGATGGAGTCAGATGATCCACACGGATCCTGCACCGGTTTCATTCCGGTTTGATCCGGGTCCCGGATCAAAGAGAGAGTTCCATAGAGAGAAAAAAAACACACACCCCCTGACGAGTTGTCTCACTAAGCAAAATCTCTCGTGTCCATAATCAACACAAAGACGTCTGCTGTGTTGGTAATAACCTGTTTATTACACAGTGGACTTGTAAAATGCACCAGTTCCATCGACATTCATCATTTATCATTTACAGTATAACGCCGAACGTAGCCTCTGGAGGGAACCACTAAACAGGAAGTGATTAAAGTCGTTATTGGATCGGATGAGAAATGGATCGTTTGTGGAGCTTTATTCGTAGGATGGCGATGCATTCACACGCAACGATGTTGCTCTGTTTGGACACATGGTGTTAACCCTGCACGTTTTGCGGACGGGGCTTCGATGCCTTCCTTCATGGGGAATCAGCAGGAATGGGGAGGGGGTGCAAACCATCATTATCAGCACTCACCTGTATGAAAGGTGTTATTTAGAAAAAAGCCTCACAATGGAGGAACGTGGTCAAATCAGCCATCGTCAATGCTGAGGACCGGCTCAGTCCAATCTGGCTCCAATTTCTGTCTTTTGATCGCCACCCTTTTCCCAAAATTAGTTTAAGGTGACTGAATATGATGGACTGACAACTGCAGAGCCAACAGGTCAGAAAACACTCGCGCGGCTTTTGAAAAGCACTGGCAGCCATTTTGTCACATTGAATTCAGCGGTGGACCCTGATCTGTTCTTTTGTTTTCGTTTTTTTTTCCTAATGCAGAAATGAAAACCATCATGAGGAAGGAAGCTGAAGATGAGAGTGAGAGGATTCGGAGAATTTAAAAAGTGCAGGAGGATCCGTGTTACCCGGAAAAACCTGATCCGGCTCCTTGGACCCTGGTCCCCGTCTGTCCGTGTGGACAGCGTTGGGGGGGGTGGTCCGGTACGGCGGCTCCGGCGGGTCCCGGTCAAATTATTGCTTTTTTCAATTAAGAATCACTCTGACCATTTTCCATTCGCCATTAATTAGTCAAATCCTCCAACCGCTGACGATTAAGTAGAAACACTAAAGGCCACCAAGGCCTGCAATCAATCTATTTTAAGATGCTCTGCTCTGTTCCTCTGAGCAAGTCCTGCCGGGTTTCTGTGTGTGTGCGGTTGTGTGTGTGTGTGTGTGTGTGTGTGTTCTCTGGTCTAATAGAGGATTTTATTCTTTGGAAAAGAACTGGATTGAATCTGTGTTCTCTGTATTTTAACTATTAATCCTGTTTCCGGTTTTAGACGTTTATGTGTGCGGCCACTTTATTAGGTACACCTGTCACAATCTGCTGTCATCCAATAGAATCAGCTTTGCCATAGATTCTACATTAATGAAGTTTATAATGTTCAGGCCTTGGTGATGATGATGAAAATGTTTAAATTCCATTATGCTGATTTTTACTTCCCTCCTGTTTTTTTTGGCTGGTGAACCTCAGCGTTCGGCTGTTTGAGGAAATCACTGAGGCTCTTAAACGTAATGAATCAACGTAATGTTGATTTGTTAATGGTAAGAAAAAAAAATGTAAAATGAAACCAGACTTATCCTTTAAATACGTTGGACTATTTTGTTGGCCAGAAGTTTCCCTGTTTCTATAACTTTAAATCCAACAGAGACATTTTAGATACAGGCCTTTATTTTTCTACAGTTCGTGGTTTCACTGCAGTGGATGACTCCTCTGCAATGTCAAGTTATGAATTAAACGTGTGCATCATACGTTTGATAATCAGGCAGATTCTCATCTCACGCTCTCGCCCCCTCTGATCTTTAATGGCCCTGCTTTCCCTCTTTTTCTGCCAGTCAGTGGTTGGCAGATGACGTTCAGGGCCTTCGCCCCCCCCGGTTGTCTACTGCTGCCCCAAATTAAGCATCGGAGTCTTAGATCCCTATGAACCCGGGCTGCTTCACGCTTTCACGACTTTAAAAAAGTTTTTAAAAAAGCAGTTCTGACGGTAAAAACGCTGCTGAGGCATTAACGCATCTGCTTTTAATCTACAATGTATTAAATAATAATGTGCTGGTCAAAGATCCATTTCTCTGTAGAAACTTTACTCCGATACTTGAGATACATTTAGCTGATAAAAGGTCTTTACTTCTGCCTGAGCAGGGCTTTAATTGAGGGGCTTTTACTCCTATTAAAGTATTTTCTGTGATGTTGTGTTGGTGCTTTCATTGAAGTGAAGGATCTGAGTTCTTCTCTCCAATGACTGTTTCCTCATGTGATCAGACACGAGATCAGCTGATGAACTGGTCTAATACCGAGATCCTACTGGTTCCCACTAAATCTGAATTCATATAAACTCATGTACTCAGTGTCTGTTTTTTTTGGCTCAAATTTCAGAGTCAGTCTGTTTTTGTTGATAAAACTTGTTTTTGTTTAGATTTATTCATCCATGGACGGGTCCACAGACAGAACCTCAAAATGAGCCTCAGAGACAGTGCAAAGAAAATAAACAACCAGTGTGTGTGTGTGTGTGCATGTGTTTTAACCCTTTAAATGTTAAAAAAAAAAAAACAAACCTCAGATGAGAGTCGGGAGCGTCACAGAAAACTCGGAGTCGCCGGAGCCCAGGCCCATTATCTTACTTTCTAACTGATGACTGTGTGGTTGGTTCCGTATCCACCAGAGTACCGGTCCGGTGTCTGGAGCCTCTGACGTTCTGCAGAGCACCGACCGTCACTGAACTCAGAGAACCGGCTGCTGGCAGGTGGGGAAATGGTTTAAAAGTTTAAAATTTGCCCATTAGATAAAGATGCATTTGACTTGAGGCAAGGACACAAAAATAATAAAACATTTCATCAAAACTTTGATGTGATGTCTTTGCTTTTAGTAGTAGTGCGAGGAATTTTTTTTTTTAATCAAACTATAATAACAATTATTATTATTACTGGTAGTATTTTTATATTGAAAGGACTTATAGTGTACTTTGGAGACATTTATCATCTCTGTACATTATAATAATAATTTTTTTTTAGTTATCCTGCATCCTCCTGTTGTTGTTGCTGTTGGGTTTGTTTCATCGTATTTTTATCTTTTTATTTTTCCTTCCCCCTCTTTTAGAATGTGATTTAATACTTTAGACTTCATTTAAACCATCTGCTCTTTAAATTTTTTATATCAACTCATGCAAAATTTCAGGTTATATGATTGAAGGTTTCTTCTTCTCCTTGTTGTTGTTGTTGTTGTTGTTGTTATTATCATTGCTATTGTAAATCTTTTTTTTTTGCTGCTCTACATTTACCTGATTCTAATTTTGCATCAACCTTTGTTTTTCCATTTTATTCCTATACGTGTCCATTGACCGTTTTGATGACGTCACTACCAGTCTTTTTTGGCGCCAACCGGACGCCCCCCGCCGCCAGGTGAGTCTGTGGAGATTCAAAAGGAGAGTGTCTCAGTCAGCAGTGGTTTGAGTCTACCAGAGTCTACGTGTTGATCGGGTCCAGGTTTTGATCCGGGTCGCTCTGACGTGTGTTTGGTTCCGACGTCGGACCAAGTTTTTATTACAGTTAAAACACAGAAACAGGCGGTTGAAGCTTCCTTAATGATTCAGGTATAGTTCAGTGTAGAGTTAATTAACATCTGAATGTATCAGTAATGTAATAATAGTAATAATAATAACAATAATCATATAATAAATGACATTCACCGGGGCTGTATAACTAGTCACTATACCTGCGATGGTTTGATACTTCATCCTGTTTCTGAGGCTTCTTTACTTTTCCGTAGTGACAGTGAACGCATCACTTTTCATCGTAACGGAGCCTGTTTCTTTTTTTCTCTTCATTTATTTTACTGAAGTAAATGACGCGACTATTCGGTCAGTCCGCGCGCGTGTTTGCATCTAGGTGTGTGTGTAACAGTATTTCTGTGTGTGTGCGCGCGCGCGTGTGTGTTTATGTCTATGTCGTGCATGACTGTGCATAATTAGTTCTCGCGCGCGTGTCCCCTCCTTCACCTGTCTGTGTTCACGTGCGTGTTTTCCCTCAAGGTGTGAGATCCCTTTTTTTCTGCGTGTGCGCGCAAACACACACGCACACACACACACACACGCACACACACACTCTGCAGCGTGTATGTAGGCTGTGCATGCGTGCGTGCTTGTGAGTGTGCGCGTGTAAGTGTGCGCGCACGTCGCGTCTGCGTTGCTGCTGATGAAAGCCCGGTCCTCTCTCCCTCTCTCTCCTCCTCTCTCTCTCTCCGGCTTCTCCTCCGCTTCAGTTACAGTATCGACCTCCTTCTCGCAGCATCTCCGCTCTCCGTCCTCCGTCTCCACCCTCCTCCTCCTCCTCCTCCTCCTCCTCCTCATTCGCAGCCGCCGCCGCCTCCGCCTCAGCGCCACTTCCTCTGCAGGTGGATGGAAGCTGGAAGCCCCGGAGACTCGAGCCATGCCCGGGATCCGCTGCTGGTAGGAGTCGGCGCGGCTGGCTGGGGGATGTTTGTGTCTCCAGGAGGTTTCCTCCCATAGGTGTCTCTGTTATTCGGCGTGTGTTCACGTGTGTGTGTGTGTGAGAGAGAGAGAGAGATGGATGCGGCGTAACACCAGGTCTTTGTCTCTCCGGTGTGTGTGAGAGAGAGAGAGACAGGGGAGTGTTTGGCATTTGTTGCTTCGGGGTTTAAAATGAACAGAAAACCAGAAATCAGATGTTTTTTTTGTTTGTTTTTTTCTGGCTCCGGTCGCGTAAAACGTGTGAAATGTTCCTTTAACCCAGGAGCCGGAACGCGTCCGTGGTTCTTCGCGGGGAGTTTTTACTCCACTTTGTTCTCCTCGGTTCTGTCGCTGCTACGCTCCTGTGCTGCTCCTCGTCGTGAGGGCGGGTGTTTTTGTGCCTTTTACGCGCGGATTTTCTGCCCTCTGCGCCCAGAACGTACCAGATGCCGATAGTTCCTCAAAATGAGAGATGTAACGCTCTCCTCCTCTTCCTCTCCTCCTCCCTCCATCCTTCTTTCTTTTCTCTGTTTCACAGTCAGACTGCTGAGCACATCCCTTCGCGCCGGGGACCACATCCTTAAATGACCTGCGGCTGAGGAGGTGCGTGTGTGCGGGAGGGGGGGCGTCTCCGGATCCAGCGCTCGGACCATGGCATGCTGCCCACACCGGGCATCCAGCACTGACCATGGGACTCCGGTCCAGGACCGTCGCTAGCGGCTCGGAGGAGCAGAAGAAGCCTCCCGGCGCTCCGCCCGGGGACCTACTGGACCAAGGCGCCGGCGGAGCGGACAAGGACGGCGCCCTGCTGCTGGTGGCTCCCGGTCGGGATGACTTCAAGCGGGGCTCTCAGGGCATCGGCATCGGCATCGGGCTGCTGGCCAAGACCCCCCTGAACTACGCCCGGCCGGCCAAGAGGAATAACATCCGCAAGAGGAGGATCCAGAACCTGATCTACGACGCGCTGGAGAGGCCGCGGGGATGGGCGCTGCTCTACCACGCGTTCGTGTGAGTACACGCCTTCCGCCGCCTTGTGATTAACGACAGCGGCCTCCGGGCTTCTAACTGGGTGGAGAGGAGCGGCCGAGGGGCCCCAGACCCCCGGTCCGCGGAGCCGCCGGTTCCTCATGTGTCAGGCTCGGGCTCCGGCGGAGTCACTTTGTTGCATCAATTTTCAGTCCATTACAGAGGCTCGTTACTCCACTGATGCCGGGTCCAGTTAGCTGGTAACCTAATATCTCTGAGGGAAATGAATAGTTTCCTGCCGAACGTTTTCCCACAGACAGGAGCTCTGGCCTCGGGCCTTTGCTTCATGTCTCAGTTATTAATGTTTTTCTGAGCTTGATGGTGTTTTGGGATCCTGGAGGTTGACAGAGAGCTTTTCATGTTGGTTCTCCCGTTCCCAGAACTTTGTTTAATCCATTTAAACCCACCAAACTAAAAAAAGCTGAGCTCTGGCAGATGTTCTGATGAAGCCTGATGTTCGGTCGCTGTGGTATATTTCGTATTTTTTTGTTGTTGAAGTCGGTTCCAGACTCTCAGATCAGAGGGAACATTGGTGCGGTTGCTCCAGATGTGGTGGTTTTTTGTTTTGTTATATTTTTTTAAAGCATGTTGCTTCCAGTAGGTTTTAGAGGCATAACTTTAGCTCTGATGAACTTTTCCTGCTGGTGTCCTGCTAACGTGCGTGTGTGTGTGTCCAAGAAACCAGTGGACCACCAGTCCGCTGGAGGTGGGTGGTGCAGTGCACACTTGCAAATCACAAAAATACCGATTTTTAAGATTTACAAGTGAAGACGTCGAAATTAAAACGGGACTGAATCTGACAGAGAGATGAAAGTTTCTCAGAGAAACACCTGAAACTCCTACCAATCGATTCCCTGATTAATCGTCTGCTGTGATATAAAAACAGGGAGATGCAGCAAACATCACATTTTAAGGGGCTGGAACCAGATGTTTGGTGCTTTAGTTCTGAAAATGACAAATTGTCAGTTCAATTGTTAAAACAGCTTTTATTATAATTTTTTTAATTTATTTATTTTTATTATTCTTTTTTCTGTGAGGAAAACAGCCCCTGACAGATGTGGTTCTGATAACAGATTTACTCGGGACTGGGCTGGATTTCATCCTGATCTACGGATGATCATGTGATCATGTTGTAGATGACCCCCCCCCAACCCCACCACCACCACCACCACCACCATTTATAAAACAGTTGTAATTAGCTTCAGCTCAGCTACAGCATTCAAGTGCTACATAGAACTGCCCCACTAACATAACAATATAATGTTATTGGACATAAGCAGAGCTACTACTTTACTTTTATTACTTTAACTCCAATTTCGTTGCCAAAACTTCTATCATTTTACAGAAGTTGAAAAGAAACATAGTTTCCAGAAATACTTTTACTTTTCAACCACATTTGTCCCAGTTACAACCTGGAAGGAAATATACTCCAACAAGCAGGAAACCGGGAAGCTTCTGGATCTCTTCCGCACCTCCTGCCTGTAAATCTTTGTTCATTAGTGTGTTCACGTCAGCTGTAGCTAAAAGTCTTCATCATCATCATCACCCCAGTTCAGGAACAAACTTAAAAAGTCTCTGAAGACATCGATGATGAATCCAGTTGAGTCCTGGGATCAAAACTCTGACCCTCTGATCATGAGGCTGGGTGTGTGTCTTCAGAGCTGTGTGTGTGTGTGTTTCATAGCCATGGGTGTGTTACATATGTGCATGTGTTTTCAGAGGTGAGTGTTTCAGATTCCTGTGTGTGTTTCAGAGCTCTGACAGGTGATTGGTTGGTCTGGTCAGAGCCATTTAGATGAATTTCACATCTCCTGTCTGGTAAACGCAGCCTTTTCTCTGTCTGTTACTTCCATCGAAAAAAAAAGAAAAAAATGTCCGTCAAACGCCGGCGGACAGGAAAACACCTTTCGTCTGTTTGTTTGTTTTTTTTTCCTGAGATTGCACATCTCAAAATCCACTGTTGTTGACAGAGTTGCAGACTCATCAGCTAGAGACACAATTCGTCCTACTTTCAGCCGGTTTTAGCTCCTGACTGTCAGATATATGTCGGCCAACAAGTAGCCTGAGATGTTACTCGTTGACCTTTTGGTTTCTACACACGGAGGAAGCAGGTTTTCCTTAGAGACTGAATTTAGGAAAAATAAAAATAAGTTGTCGTTGGTCTACTTTGCCATTTTTTTCCCCAGTTATTTCCCGTCCAGCAGATGGTTTAGTCTTAGAGCGAAGGAGGCTCAGTTTTGTATGCAGCCTGTCGGGAAGTCTTGCCTGAGAGTCTCGACCCAGGGCAGTGAAGTCTCCGAGGACCTTCCCTTCCCTTCAGCCTCAGACTGAGGCAAAGAGACGAGGGAGGGGAACAGTTTGCGATGAGAGGAGTCTGAAGAGACCGGCTCATCCTCTGGCTCGTCCGGTGCCTCGCGCTCGCTCGTCGTCGCACGCGTTTCCCGGACAGCACGCTGCATGTGCGGCCTCCAACATGGCCGCTCCGTGCGGCGTGCTGGAGTCGGCCTCGGCGTCCTGTCTGGGTCGATCCAATGTTGGCGTCGCTCTGAAACCTCCTCAGCTCACAGGAAGTGATGGACCCGGAGCTCGTCCCCCTCTCTCTCTCTCTCTCTCTCTCTCTCTCGCTCTCTGATGTGTAGTGTCATCGCGTAGAGAGGTGACATCAGCAGCAGGGAAACTGAGGTGGTGCGTTGACTGCTGCTGTGTTTAAATCGGATTCCGTGTGTGTGTGTGTGCCTGTATGTGTAATCTAATAATCTGAACTGTCTGTTGCAGGGTTGTTATACAAAGTACTGTCACAAAACACACAGTTATATCATCCCTGCAAAACTGAATTGTTTAGTTAAAAGGTAAATTAAACCAAATCACATTCACAAAAACTTTTATTTTCTCACTTCAAGAGTAAAGACAAAGCTGCTGATTTTCTGTATTTGTTGACAAATCTCATGTCCAGAGCCAAACCAATGATGAACGTCTCCCACTGACAAGTCGTGTGTGTGTGCGTGTGCGTGTGTGTGCGTGTGTGTGTGTGTGTGTGTGTTTGTGCGTGTGCGTGTGTGTGTGTGTGTGTGTTGAAACCTGATACATCTGATTCCTCTGAGCCACAGATGCTCCATTGTTTCCAGAAACTATTAAGAGCAAATCAGTGAATCACACTGTTGTGCTGGGTGACGTGTTCCTTCATCACCATCAACACACACAGTTTATTTAGACTCAGTCACACACTCTATAGATTATGTCGATTATCTAGGTTCCTAATCCGGTTTCAGGGTCTCAGGACCGAGGGTGTCAGATTCTTTGCAGATTCTAAAGCCCACCGACGCAAATTTGTGATGTTTGGCAATAAAAATAAAATCAGATTTTAACTTAACTAAAAAAAATAAAAAATACAGAGCAACACCAGACCCCTGCTTGAAAACTCACAGATCCTAAATGATTTCAACCATCTTGAAATCATTTAAAGTGCAGACTTCAGTATGGGGGGGGGGGGTTGACCCCGATGATCTCCTGCATCACAAATTTGCAGGAGTCAGTTCTTCATTTAACATGATAATTTCCAGCTGTGGCAGCTGTCGGAGTCACTTGGGACCAGAGTCGGTACAAAGGCTGGATGTGACCAGACATAAGTGTACAAGAGAAACGGGTCTGAGCTCGGTGCCAGACTTCGCTGCGGTTCAGATAGATTTTATTCTTATAAGCAGAAACAACCACAACTTAATTCAAGCCGCGTTAAAGAGACAGAAAGTTTCCTCCAAGAATGTTTCCTTCAGACTACAAACCGGAGTCTGTGCTTTTCAGCCTGCTGATGTGCTGGTGATAGTTTAATTCAATGTGAATCTCAGCTTTTCATTCAACTTTATCATATCAAATCAGAACAACTCGTGTTGCCTGAAAATAGAAAGTCAAAAATTTAAATTGGATTAACTTAGAATTGGTTAAAAAAATCATGTATATTTAATGAGAAAACATTTCACAAAATTCAACTAAATTCTTGATGTTTTCCAGTGTAACCAGTTCCAGATCCAGTTTACCAACAACAGACGAGAGAAAAAATAAACTCATTCATGTGACATTTTATTTTACCAGTCGCACGTAAAACTACATGAGTCGGAATCAGTCAAAACATACGTCACACGTCGACACGTCGACTGCATTAAAACTGCCGCTGTGAGAAGCGATTTCGCCCACGGATCACGACACACTGGCTACGCTTCAGCGCGACACCTGCCCGAGGGCGGAAAGGCAAGTGGGGACGGGGACTAAAGAGCAGAAGGGCGGAGACAGACAGGAGAACCCAGGCCGGATCCAGGGATGTGAAGGGGGGGATCCCTGTGGCCAGGAAACCAGAAACCTCAGTAATGTGTAAAAACTCACACCGCAGCCGCATCATTTATTCAATCTAGATCAACATTAAAGGTTTCAGTCTTCGGTCGGAATCACTTAACATCCTGATCTCGTCTTACATAAATAAAAACGTGTTTCAATTAAGAGCTGGAAAATTAGAGCTTCCCCTGAATGATCCGGATTCTTCCACAAGTGGAACCTAATGTTGAATTTTCTGAGTCAGACCTGATTCAGAAGCTCAACATGTCTGTTCGGCAGCTCCTCCGACCGGCAGCTCCGCTGATAACCTGAATCATTCGGATTAAAATTTACCCACAGGGGTTTTATTATCAGGCGGATGGCTCTGGCTCGGGGGGAGGTATTAGAGGGTCCCCTGGAAAAAAGAGGAGCAGTATAACTGCGATAAAGTGAAAAGAGGACAGAGAGAGAGAGCAGCGGAGGGTTGAGTTTTACCCCCCCGCCGCCGCCTCCGGACCCTCTCTAACAGCCTGCTTCAGCAGCCGTCCACAGTGTCACTCAGATTCAACACTGGCTCCTGGATCCTGTCAAACACTTTATTCGCTGGGTCCAGTCAAGGGTTCTACGGAGGGTTTCCCTCCCTTCGTTGGACAAAACATGATGGTAGAATCTGCCGGAACCCACTTGAGGAACGTACTGAATCATCTGTTGTTGGACTCATTGGACGTTGTTATAATATACCGTACGCAAATATCTCACTGTCCTCCGAGTCAGGTTCGATGCGAAAATGACTTGTAACTGTAGCTAAAAACCAGATGGTTGCATTCCCATCAGATCAAGACTGATTTTAAAATATTAAAATGCACATTCAATCCCACGTTGTGCCTGATTTTCTTTTCCTGATGCTGTCGATGAAACAAGGCTGAGGGTCTCTGGGTCAGTTTCCCCTCAATTACGTCTGGCAGGAGGAAGAGGCTCGGTGCCAATATTCGATCAATATCTTACCAACCAGGCCGGAGGCAGAAAACCGGTTGAAGCATCGAGTCGTGTCTTTGTTCGGCAGCGCTTTCAGAGTCTGATCGCGGGTGGGTGCAGATATAATCTCCAATTTTAGCACTGATGCGGTTAAATCAGCCTCCTTAAAGTAACTTGTACTTACTAAGTTTATACCTGGTGACACAACGAAAGCAGCCAATTTGTGTTTTTCTGAGTCAAACTAACGGGAGATGTTCTGCTGACACTGTGAAAGCAGCACTAACTTCAGCGATGGTGGACGATGAAGAGACTCTGGGAGCTTTCAGGAGGAACTGTCCTCAGAGACCGAGGGGGGGGGGGGCAGGAATCCTGCAGCAGATGATCTGAACCCCCACAGAGCCAAAAAACAGTGTCTCCACAATGTCCTCATTGATTTTCTAAGTGGTTCAGCCGTCTGGACATAGACAGATTATGAGACAACCTGCCCCTGGTCATCGAACAGTAAAAGTAAAGTGAAGCCCTGTTTTTTTTGGACTCTGGGACTGAGTTTGTGTCCCTTGTTTTGTTTCTTCTCGTTCGTGTGTTTTTTTTGTGTCTCTGTGTCTGTTTGGAACAGTGTTGTCTCTGTCGAGCCCTGTGACTTTCAAACAAGACGCTTGAACAGTCACTGGAGGGTCCCTTGAAGACTTCTGGGCCCCTGGGCCTGGGCCCCTGGAGACCTGTTGAGTAATCGGTGCGTGGGCCCAGGTCGGATATTCAACAGACAGAAATTCGATATTTGATCTCAGTAAATTCTTGTTCCAGGCCAAAGAATTGCAGGTTAAGTTAATGTGATGGACATGGTAGGAAGCCCGCCCCCATGATTTCTTCTCCTTCCTCCTAAATGCCAGCCCCGTGCCCCCCCCCCGCTGTGAGGGAATTTCAGGCCGCAGAAGTATCGGATTCGAGCGACCATTACAGGGCCAAGGAGCCGAAATTTCGGTTTCCATAACAACCCTGTAGAGAGAGCGAAATCAGATCCACAGCGGAGGCCCGGAGTCAGGTGGAGCGAGCATGTGTGAAACAGAGAGAGAGAGAGAGGGAGAGGGAGGGAGAGATGTGGAGGGTGAGCAAGGGAAACATGAGACGTTCGACATCAGCAGTTTCGGTGGCAGATCGGCGGTGAACCTTGGCCCCGTCCTGGCATCCGGACAGGCCTGACAGGACGGCAGCTTCCCAGAATGCGTGGCCGTATAAGTCCCGTCTCTCTCTCTCTCTCTCTTTTTGATACTGTAGAGAGCTCTCTCACCCCTGCCTCCCTTTCACTTCTCTACAGTGTTGATGTCTTTGCTCTTTAACGGGAAAAACCGGCGGCGGCGGCTGAAGCATAGTGTCAGTCAGATGAAAACCTTGCGTTGTCAGTGTCGGTGATTGTGATGCCCTCAGATCAATCTGCAGGATTAAACGGTGCTCTCCAGCCCATCGGGCTCAAAAGGCGCTTTCAGAACCTTTCGGATTAACGTCGGATGTGCTCAGTCGTCCCGCCAGAGTGTGCTTGCGGGTCTGGCGGCCGCTTGGCGCCGTCGTGCTGATGCGGGTTAAACATTCGGGAGCAGGACGCTGCACGTGGATACAGTTTTTAAAGCAGAAATCCGAGATTAAACACTGCACACAGTGTTGGAGGCTGTCACGGTTGACAGGCCTCAGATTTTTATCCTAGAGTCACAACCGTAGTCGATCGATTGATAGTTTAGTCGACTGGACGAACATTAATCAGCGACTCTATCAATAATCAAAGGGGAAACGGTAAAAATGTGCTTCTGAAATGTACTGATTCCGAAACTGGACTGTTGCTCTGACAGATACAAAGTTCTCGCCGTGAGCTGTGGCAAAATTATAGAAGCGATGTTTCACCGTATTAAACATTTTACAGATGGAACGATTGGCTGAGAAAATGCTGCAGAATAATTGATAATCAAAGTAATCATTAGCTGAAGGGCTGAAGTTGCATTTCTGCCCCCAAAAGACAAATTTTTTCTTCTTCTGAAGACAAAACTCTAAATTCTACTCAACATCCCAAAGTCTTCAAATATGCCAGATTATGGGACGAACCTACCTGAGATGATGCAGAAATGATGCATGGGACATTAAACATTATGGAAAAATAGGTTTATTTACTCTGATATTGAAATGGACACTGAGAATTTCAGGGGATTTCAGCACCATGGACAGCGACCACTTTAGAAAGACTGAGCAGACCAAACTCTATTCAGAAAAGTGGAGAATTACAGATATAATAAGACTTTTACAGCTGAAACCATCAATTAACATTTAGTCAGATAACAGAAAAATAACAACAACTTTTGATTTAATCATTTGTCATTTGTTAATAAATCAACAAACATTCTTTAGTTCCAGCTTCTGTCAATATGATGTTTTGCTGCTTTTCGTTCTCTGATGTCATCATTAACTGAATTTATTTTTTCTTGATTGTTGGTCGGATAAAAGGAGACTCAGAGATCTTATGACTAGCATTTTTCACAAGTCTCTGACATTTTTATGGACAAAAAAATAAAGCAAATGACCAAAATAGTAAAGGATGAGAAAGTGTTGAGAGTTAAAGTTAATTCTTGACCTCTGAAACATTTGTTCAGCAAAAAAATTCTCATGTCAAATTCTTGAGTATGTGTAAGATAATTGATTATCATAAGATTATAAGATAACTTATCGGTAGTTGCAGCCCTAAATAGTGTAATACAGATGATAACTATGCTATTTGAAGTATAAATATGACAGTGGTGGTTATGCTAAACTCACGTTTACCAGCTCAGATCAGTTTTCTGCTCTTATTTCTCATCAGTGCTCAAGTTAAAATCCCCCCCGATTAGCGTCGGATCCGAAACAGTAGACAAGCCGACAATTCCACCGAGTTTCCAGCTCGGCTCCGTGGGGAAAAAAGCGCCGGGCGCGTAATCGACTCGCACCTCAGCCAATTACCATCCGAATTCGGGCCAAACACCATTAGTGTCACACTCTAATGTCACATCTGTTTCTCCAGATGTGGCCATTCTCTTAATTTTTCTTTTCCCTCCTCTGAACAACACATGGTGCCTTTGGTAACAGGAAGAGTAGTCCTGTTTTTAAAGGTCCCATCAGGGGCCAAGAGACGCATCCCCCCAGCCGACGTGTCCTCGGCTCGACGTGTTCTGTTACTGCACCGAGGGAAATGAGGCAGAAATGAACTTAATCTGTCACCAATCAAACCTGAAAAATTCCTCGTAGATCGAAGAGAAGCCATGTTTCAGTTTTCCTTCCGCAAGCAGCGCATCTGGGCCCAGTGCGCTCATTAGTAATTAGCGACTCTCAACGGCGCTTGGCGGCGGATTCCGCCATATGAGAGTCGCTTGTCGCAGTGGCGTGTCGGCAGCGAGCGAGGGGTCGATTGAAAGCGGACGCTGCCTCTGGCCTGGAGAGAAAATAACATGATTTCGGTTCTGGTGATTATCTCTAATATTCGCATTTTAAGATTAGATGCTGATATAAGCGAGTTTCAGGATCCTTGGAGCCTGAAGATTTGAATTTTTCTCTCTGTGAGGCTCAGCTGACAGTTTCATGTCTCAGCTTGTTCATTCAGCAGCTGATGGTTTGATCCCTTGATCCACAAAATGCAGAGAAAAGCTGTGTTAGGCTTTTTTTTCCATTTTAGAAAAAAACATATTTGCATCCGACTGCAAGACATGACTCATGTTAAACGGAAGTTCAGTCTAGACCCTGTTGGCTCCTGTTTTCCTGCCTGGCCGAAGGCTCACGGTGAATTAAATGCTGGTTTGTTTAAACCCAGGCGGCCTCGGCCTCCTCTGACACCGTAAAGACACGCGATCGCTCCTCAGGTGTAGGCGATTGATCTCTCAGCGTTTGCTGCAGGGCGAGTGCAGCAGACTCCAGCGGCTTTTCATTCCCGGAAATCTAACGTCGACACGCTGGACGGTCGTGTGTCAATAAAGCTGCCGCAGTGTCTCTGTGAAGATCTTAGCTCCTGTCAGGCTTGTGTAGAGCGTTGTGCATCTGAGGCAGATGCTGCGTTTGACGAACCGACACCTTCAATGGTAAACATGACTTTCAGGAATCACCGGCTTTTTATTTAGAATTCCAGTTTCATCAGGTAAAAAAAGGAATGAATGGCTGCTACATTTTCCTAAAATCTAAATTACTTGGGAAACTACTTTATGTTGCCTGCTGTTATAGTCAAATGTTTTAATTCAAAGATTTCAGGAGCAGTTTGAATTTTTTTTCTGTCTCCCCTAACGTCCAAACGAATGTTTAAATTTTGAATAAAACGCGTCGGCTCTAATGGAAACCCTCATAATCTTTCTTTTTTTAAAAAAACATGAGCTTTACCCTTATTTTTTTAGAACAGCAGTGTGAACCTTAAACTCAGTTTGTGTGTTTAGATGCGGTGCAGAAATAGTCTGGGTTGGACAATGTGGAACTGGAGGGGTTTACCGGCAGACATTAATTTTCAGATGAATTGGGCGGAGGGGGCAGTCCCTTGATCCAGATCAAAACACGCGAAAAACGGTCTTTGATTACGACGTTCCCTCCGCGGAGGAGTTTTACCAAAGCAGACTGTTTATGGTCACAAGTCCCAGATCCAGCTCCCGGTTTCCTAATGGACTCTGTGGTTGTGGTCATTTAGAGTAATAACAATTTATCTCCGACGAATGTTGTACCAGTGGGAGAATCATTCAGTGGTCGCTTATAGAGAGACGGAATTTATGGTCGAACCTCAATTAACTAGAAATTTCATCCTGTGGTGAGTCTGAAAAGTGTAACTCATGACATGAAAACCAGAATGAATGGGGAAAAAGAGATACAGTCTCTGTGTTCGGAAGTTTCTAAAATTTGTATTTTTCTGGGAGATCTTCTCAGCGAAGCCTTGGACGCTGTTTAGTTTCTGTGGCTTAACATTGCTACTTTTAGTCCAAGGACACCCACTGTGGTTTCAGTACTTCTGTTTACTGTTGTAACACAGTAACACTAATTCCAGGTACATTTTAACATGAGTAATTTACTGTTACTTGGGTAAAATACACTGAGTATGATTCTACTCTGCTACATTTGACTCCTCCCCTTCCATGGCTGCATTCCTGGAAAACGGAGACAGAAGAGCGTGGTTGAGTAAGTAGCTCCGGTTTTGGTCTCCACCGACTCCTGAGAGAAACCTCTGGCTCTTTAGCTGCTAAATCCTCCGCCATGTCCACCAGCTGGTCTCTGGCTGGGTCTGGCTGCTGTTTGCTGCCAAGCAGGTTAGCAGACAGTGGAGGATTTTCACAGATGTTCCTCAGAGAAACATCTGCAGCCGGACGCCGGGTTGATGAGAGCCCGTAGAGCGAAGCGAACGGGATAGTTGTGGTTCATGTGAGCCGATGTGGTCATATCAGCCCAGTTTACTGATAGATCAATAGGTATCGATCGGTGCAGCTCTAACGTCCGTCATGTTCATTGAAGGAACGTGTCTGTTTAAGTGTCGTTATTCCTGTATATTGACCTGTGGCCCTTTTTTTCTGTCACAGTGTTTTATGGATGCGGCCGCGTCGCTGCCTAGACGTGTCACATCCAGACCAGCCTCGTCATCCTCATATCTTTCATCAGTCTTGAAAAAGAAGACAAAAAAAAGAAACGAAGCCTGTTTATTCTCCTCGTTCTGAGACGAAGCTCCTCTCCTGGAGTCGGCCTTTAGCAATTTTCAAGATTTTAGTTGAACAAAGTTTACTCTGTGAGAAGAGAAAACGCTGCAGCTCCCATGAAGGAAGTAGAAGCACTTCAGTCATCGCAGCTTAGTTTGTCTGTATCCATGAAACGTGTTGTCTAAAGTCATTCTTTTCTGCCAACATCTGGGGCTGATGGGAACTGGTGTTTGTCAAAGAATTAAAAAAAAAAAATAAAGTAAAAAAGGATATTTTTAATAATTTTATAAAAAGACAAACTAATCTCCTAAACAATGAAATGACCCAAAGAACAACTGTTGAGGAAAGGCTTGTTGTTGATTTGAAGTTTTTAGTTTGGTCATGAATGTCAGTGGTGGTTCTGAATGAGGCTTTTCTTACTTCTGGAGAGAAATACTGAGGTTCTGGTTTCACTCCGGCTCCTGGTCGTAAGAGAAAAGCCAAGCTGTTCCCGGATCAGTGCTGGATCAGTGCCTGTGATGGTCCAGGTGCCCCCCCCACCCCCAGGCTGGATGCGAGCCGAGGAGAGGGGATGGATGACCTGCTGCTGCCGGGGGGAAGTTACCGTCGGCCGCTGGAGAACATACAACTGTTCGGAGCCGAAGTTTCGATGCGAGTTTTAGTCGATTCACCTCTCTGATTAAAAACAGAGAAAAGAAAGAGAGAGGACGTCTCTCTGCTTTACACGCTTGTTTCTTGCATCTAATCAAATATGATTAGATGCATCTGTTACTGCTGAATCGATGACGGCGACGAGCTGGATTTTTCTATAATTTTTTATTTTTTAACGTGTTGAAACGTTCCTGTGTGTCCGGAGCCTCCGTCCTCTGACATAATGACGCCGAGGGGGGGGCAGCCGGGGAAGGGTGACCATGCGGGGGGTCGGGGGCGACTTTGTATCACACCCCCTGCAGAATGACGACCTTTTTTTCCTTTTTTAATTTCGTTTTTTGGTGTTTTTTTTCCTTTTTTTTTTTTTTTTTTTAACTGCAAAACGCCTTCAGTTTTCCTCCAAAACCACGGATCAGTGATGGGGGTGAAATGCACCATCACTCATGAATAATGGAACAGAACTGAGTGGGTTTCTTTTTTTTTTAGAGGGAGCTCAGTGAGTTGAATCTCCTCCACAGAAGAGTTTTTTTTTTACAAAGATAGGAAGGGGTGTATAATACTGAAATAACATTTATTATTTATGACCGAACCAGCTGGGTCCATACGTGGCGACGGCGTAGTTCTGATCAACTTGGAAAAAACAGATAGTGATCACTGTCCCACTGACGATTGGTAAAAAACAAGAAGAAAAACAAATAGGAAACCCATGTTTTTCCATCTTGCATAACTTATGAATGCTCATATTTCTTTCATAGCTTTATTTTTTTCCTTTTCTTTTCATTTCCTTTTTTTATGAATAGAGCTCATCGTTTTACATACAGCAGTTAAAACCAGCACAAACATGATTATTAAAGAAAATTAATGACAAAGAATAAAAAAAAGTTGATTTGTAGGTGGATTCCAGAATAATCGGGCCTTCTAAAGCTAAAAGCTAAAACTCCGACACCGACCGTCCATGGCAGCCGGGACCACGGTGTGTGGCGCTGACGTCCGTTGGCTTCCTGTGCCACTGAATCAAGCGTGGGGGGGGTTTCATCAGGCTTGTTTAACCCTGGTGATCCTCTGCATCGCGCCCCATGAATGCTCAACCCATCGATGACTCAGCATCCGACACCACCCCCTTTTTTTGATCTGCATTATTCCGGATGATTCGGCGTTTCCGTGACACGCAGCGTCGCCTTCCTCCCGGGCACAACTACCCCAAACACCAGAGCAAATTCAATTGTCCTGCCGTTATCAGTGTTTGTACATTTCCTCTCCCGCTGCTCTCTCCGTTCCCTCCTCCGTCCCTTTGCCCCCCCCCCTCCCTGACCCAGACGACTATAAAGCTCGTGGCGCCCAGAGTCTCCAACCTCCCACGTCCCCCGAGGCTCTTCGCCCCAGGCCTCAGGCTGCTTAAGAATGATGCCGTCGGGTTTCATTTACGTCAGAAGAGCTGCGATCTTCAGGTGCGAGTCACTGAGCTGGAAATCGGCCCCCGGCTCGTCCTCGCCTTAAACTCGCTGTTTTAGACGATCGGAAAGACGATTTTTCTGGTTTCCTGGCAACGGTTCCTATCACCTTCATGTCGCTGACATGTCATTTCTTCTTGTGCGTGAAAAGTGATGCAAAATCACAAACTGACATATTATGAAATATTGATTTGAAAACGGTTTCCAGTCATTTTTTTCTTTTTATTTCTTTTTTTGCTGTGAAATATCTCAAAAATCCAGCAAAGGTTCATCAAGTTTGGGTGTTAACGTGAGTGACCGTTCACCTGAGAATTAGCGGTGGATGGGGTGACTAGGGATCGCTCATGGTTTTATTATCGGACCCTCAGCGGGTCCGCTCCGAGGTGGGCGTGTCGAAGACTCCCGGCTGGAGGCTCCGGCCGCCGCCACTGGCTCTCGGCCTGTTACCTGTGCATCCGAGCTGCGCTCGGCCGCCGTCTTGCAAGGAAGAGCAGAATTTAAACTCCTCGGATGCAGTGTTAAACCTGCAGAAGAAGGGGGACTTTTTAAATGTAATCGCTGATGTTTGTCGTCGATATTCAGCCATGTGATTGCAGACTTGTCACGTCTCCGTCTGCTGATTTCACAGCTCACTGAGTTCGTCCTGGGTCTCCTGCATCAGACCGGATCTGTATGATGTTTGGCAATGAACCGGCTGGATTTACTCAGCTGGCTCCGTCGACTGCTTTAGGGGCCCGGGGTCCTCTCTTGTCTGTGGGTCCCGATGTGCCGTCACTCCGTTTGGTGTCGGGGGCCGTTACACATGTCGCCTTCCTGTAAAATCATTTTGATAACATGCCCCATGAGAAAGTAGTGGAGACGCAGGCAGGAAGCATGAAGCGGTCGGCAACGTAGCCGGATCTCAGCAGGCGACGCTGTGGTTTACGTGCCTCGGGCCCCGAGGCCTCGTGGTCATGGAGTTTCCAGAAAACGCTCCTTGCCGGCGATGTGTTCATTTGAGCCCCGACGTCCGGGCTTCAACAAACGGCTGCTGAAAAAAAAACGGCATCAGGTGATTCCTCTGCTGTTTAATAGTCGGTGATTTAAAGCAGCTTTACTATTACTATCATTTGCAGAAGTTTTTTCATAAAAGTTGCAGTGATACTTCTGTTTCATTTTTTTTTAATTTCTCACACACACACACACACACACACACACACACTCTCAACGGATCCCTGATCACTGACAGGTATCACCGCCATCACTGACTGGTTAATGTGATATCACACACACACACACACACACACACACACACACGCACACACAGACAGGGATCAATAGCTGCAGGTGGAGCAGTCGGACCCTGAGGAGGATGATCTTACTGGGGGGGAGAAAGGCGATCTGGCTTTTGTAAAGGGAACCCCCCCCCCTCCAATCCCACAATCCCTTTCTCTCCTGCAGGTTCTGAACATCAAACCTTAGCCACGTCTGTGATCTAGTGTGTGTGTGTGTGTGTGTGTGTCTGTGTGTGTATGTATACATGCTCTAGACTAGAGTCTAAGTCAGTGAGGAGTAGTTCAGGGTGAGGTAGGGGGCTTAACGCCCTGGCTGGGGGGGTCGTTACAGTCTGTAATTTCAGTAGTGTCTGAATCTGCTGTGTCAGTGATTTTTACACCCCCCCCCCGAGTCCTCTGGCCTCTTCTACTTCCTGTAACATGATGTTAAAAATAAACCTGGTCCTGTATAACCGGACATTTCTCAGCTCTACTCGAATGTAGCAGCATCAAAAGCGGCGCTGAGGCGCTGAGGCGCTTTTCTTCACCCTTCACCCTGATCCGGTGATGCGGGTCGGGGGTGAAGTCGGAACTGTCACCGGAAACTTCCTGTCCTCACTGACCACCGGACCTCGACGGGAGAACCCTGACGCAGACGAACCGCCAGGGCGGCTCGTTAACCGTTGCCGGTCGCAAACAGGTGTCGGTAGATTCGGTGAAACCACACACCTGCTGCAGGGGAAAGGAAGATAAACTGTGCAAGCTGGAGACAATTACACCCCCCCGCCCCCATGTTAAACAGAGGGATGAGTCAGAGCCCTGGTGGATTGGAACCAGCGAGTCGTGGAGAATCTGTGTGTGGTCGGTGGACAGATTTAGCCCCGCAGAGCCGAGTCATATAACACGGCTGTGTGTGTGTCGTGTGTAGCACATTAACTCTCTGACGGCTCGTCACGGCGTTGACTATGTTGAAGCGTTAACGCAGCACAACCCCCAAAGCCCCGACGCGATCCGCCGGGTCCGGAGTCGGGGGTGAAAAGTCCGCGGGATCGCGTTCAAAGCCCGATGCAAATAGGGGGCGCTGTTCTCACAGAACGGGACTACGGGAACAATCATGCTCGTTCTCCTCTCCAAGAATGGGGAACGCCACAGAGTGTCGTCGATTAAAGATTAAAGACAAGATTAAAGACAAATTCCCGTATATCGTCTGAATATTACACTTGTTGCTGTTAAAATGTTAGTGTCAAAAAAGCAGGATCACTGAGAATGTTGTTGTTTGTTTGTTCCAGAATAAAAAAGGGCCACTAGTTCGGCAGATTCATTCTGACGATGCCACATGTTTACTGGAAGTGTTGGGGACTATAAAAGAAAAAAAAGATCAGATTATGTGCGTTTTAATTGCACAGAACACAGTAAAAGCAGTGGAAGAGTTGGATGCAGTGGAAGAAAATCAGAAACAGCGTTGGAGGGTTGTTTTCTTCTTTTGTTCTTATGTTATTGTCAAAGGGTGATCGTCGGCTACGTAGCGTCGCATTTCCTCCTCCTCCTCCTCCGACGCCTTCTGCGTCGCAGTAAATTCAGGAAAAATAAAAACTGCTGTTCAACATCCATCAGCTCCGACTCCATCGTGATCCGCTCGGTTTCAGTTGCCGCCGTTTCGTGACACGGGCAAAATGGTGGAAAATATCATCGAAGAGTCTCAACATGGTGGCATATATATGCCGTTGCCAACTAGCGGTTTGGAGGTGTAGCTGCAGAGTGACGGCAACGCAGAAGTGTAAATGCTCACGACGGTGTAGGTTCAGTGCAGGAGTATAAATTGGCCTCAAGAATCATCCTTCAACATATGATTTATGACAAACACACGGGCTGTGTGAAGGAAAAAAAACTGTGAGTCTTAGGCTGTAATTAACTTAACGCAACACAAGGTACTTTCAGGTACAGTGTATGAATTCATACATGTAAAGCTTGAGGTTATAAAACCCCCTTTTAATCTCAACAGGATTCCCTGGATTAATGACAGTTGAAATGAATAAATACATTTGTGTAAACGTGTTTAACGGATGAGCGTTTGAGGGGAGGAAGATGGAGACGCTGCCACAAACCTGCCGCCTCCATGCGATTGTGTGTTTACCGGAGAAAGTGGGTCAAGTCGGCCTCGGGATTCATGGTGCAGACGCTCAGAGGCACCGGCTCTGTTCCCCGCTGCGTGACTTTCATCAGAGATGATGTTTGTGCGGCGCGGGGGGGGGGCTAACAGCCCAACAAGAAAAATCAATGAGGAGGCAAATGACAAACTTAAAGCTTTTTTTTTGTTTCAATCTGCTGCCGATGGGACATTTGAACACCTCCGATTTGTTCCGAATCAGCGCGCAGGAAGTGTCAGGAAACCCAGAAATGGCGGCCAAGTCAACAAGTGTTTCCTGTCTTTTGACCCCGAGGAAGAAGGATACAAATGTCTAGTAGGTAAAGTGTATTATGGTCAATTTAAGCTACGTGTCACTAGATCAGACTCTCTCCGCCTCTGAATCGTGACGTCGCTCTGCGGGCTTCGGTCGACGGCTTCCTCCTCGTGGGCCCCTGATGTAGGACCGGCTGCTCCTGTCAGAGGGCCCACGAGCAGGAAGCCATCGACCGAGGGCCTGTGGCGCCAATAGAGACGAGGCCCCAGGTTTGGGCTGAGCTACTCTATGCTAACCGTGTTAGCATCCTCCCCCGTCCTGCCTGATCAACCAGAAGAGAAACAGGATTAACTGCAGCTAAGTTTATGTGCGTGTGTGTGCATGTGTGTGCATGTGTGTGCGTGTGTGAGCGTGTGCGTGTGCGTGTGCACGTGCGCGTGTGCGTGTGCGCGTGTGTGTGTTCTGGTGGAGGATTTAACACACTTTGTGTAAACAATGAATTTGCTGTTAATTAGTCTGAAGAACCTTTTTTTTCCCAACAATGCAATTATGTTGTGTTTGTGCAAATAACAGGAGTAATTTAACTACTGACTGGAGAATATATGTGTGTGTGTTAGTGCAGTCCTGACTGGTTTGCCAACAACTATCGAGCCTTTTTAGAAGTGAATAACATGTTTGGCTAATGCTGGGAAGGCGACACCAATGTCACTCTGGTCCGAACTAGAATATCTGAACAACTGTCGGTCGGGTTTCCGTCAAATTGGGTCTCGACTTCCACGTTCCCCTCAGGGTGAATTGCATCAACTCTGCTGAACCTCGGCTCGTCACCTGGACTTGTACTCGAGGTACATCAGAGGTTTTGTGCGACCAACAGCCCCAACAGATGTGATTGATCAACGAATCATCACAGCTTTAGCTTTGGTCCTTTTCTGTAATGATCCATCTATTCTTGAAATCAAAGATTAGCAGGAAGGAAAGTTTAAGATCCTGAGATGCTGTTATTTAAAAAAAAAAATTAAAAAAATTAGGGAATTCACCTTTAAAAAATCAATAATAATAATAATAACAACAACACAGAATCCTGACACAGCGTGCAGCTTCAGCAGGCTCCATTAGCTGTTAGCTGTCCACGCATTAGCCACCATTACCGCCTTATGGTGCCTAAACACACACACACACACACACACACACACGCACACACATATCCAGACTCCTTTCTTTCCTTCCTGTCACACTCACACACTTCCCGCAAGCTCAACACACACACACACAAACACACTCGAACACATGCAGTCTCCTCATGCAATGTGTGTGTGTGTGTGTGCGTGTGTTTGTGTGTTTGTGTGTTTGTGTGTGTTTTGAGTGTGTGTGTGTGTGCGGGCGTTCCTCTGCTGTTTATACCTCCCTCTCCCCGGGATCCATTTTGGAAAATGAACGCCGCGGCTCGAAGCCGACGGCGTTTAACCAGGCGGCGGCTCCCAGACTTTCTTTGAAAGCCTCCTTCTGCAGACCTGCAGGAGGAGACCGCCGCCTCTCTTTCTCTTGTGTTAGTGGGAGATAATGCTGCTTGGAGGGGCCATATTTTTTTTTCTCTAATGGCGCATTAAGATGTGTTTAAGTAACATAAATAAATAAAATCACCTTTCTCCTTTGTCTGAATCGCTAAATGTGTCTGGAACAGAGAAGAGTGTCTTGTTTTTTTATGTTTATTCGAATTGAGGTCTGGTGTCAGGCCCATAAAACAGGAAGTGAATAAAAACTCGAGAGTGAAATTCAAAAATTTTCTCTAATGAGCGACAGAGAAGCCGAGATCAACAACCTTGCCTTGTTTATAGGTTTTTGCCTCGTTTGAGTTTGATTTTGTGTTGAAGTCTTTGCCGGCAGCAACACACACACACACACACACACACTCATTCCTCATAGACTCAGTGGCATGAGATAGTTCAGGCCCCCCGGGGTCAAAATTTCTGTTGCTGTTAACAGTCAAGTGAGCAGAAGATGCACTGTTCTCCAAAAGGCATAAAGATAAAGATGGAGGATTCTTTTCAACATTTTAAGCAAGATTAGTGTTTTATTTTTGTTCTGCATAAGTGTAGAGAAAAAAAGAGCAACATACACAGGTTTGGAAACCCGAAGACATCCGAGCTCTCAGATACTTTTACCAAGGTCTCAGATCTTATTTAGCCTGTTGGGGCTTTGGCTCCTCCGCAGTCGCCGTGAGGAAAAGGACAAGTGATGCAAATTTGAAAAACTTTATAAAAAGACTGTTTCCTTAAACCTCGTCCCAACAACCAGCAGCTGAGGCTCCTCTAAGCAGCTGCCTTGACTCTGAGCATTGAAATAACTGATGCCACCAAAGCAGGAGATAAGAAGATATAAAGAGCAAAGTATTTTCAGGTCGTAATGAAATTAAGAAATAACAGGAAACAGGAAACAGTGGAAGCCAAGTTGGAGTCTAGAAGACAAGAAAACTGCTGGTAGGATTTCTAAAAAGGCAAATCAGAGCCCCCGTTTGACTGCAGAAGGCCTTCAGGAAGGTTCTACTGGACCTGCACAAATACGACCTTCATGGCAAGTCTCCAACGCCACAGGCGACTTTACACGACAGTTTTCTCAACCTGAGCGGGACCGACTGTGACAACTCAACTGGTCGTCATTCGTAATAATTGGCGTTATGCCACTTTAAAAATGTTAAAAACCAAATAGATCTGATATTGGATTGAAGGACGTTACATTTAAGTGGATTCAATACATAATTTAGATTTGATGAGTTGTTATCAAGCCTCAGTCCTGGTGTTGAATGTTTTTTTTTAATCCTTGAACAAAGGAGGCCAGGTTCATGATTTACATGGATGATCCAAAAATCAAGTCATTACGTGAACAGTCTGGTTGCTGCCCCCATGTGAAACCCACCCAGCTGATGTCAGGTTACATCGGCCCGTCTTTGTAATCAGGTCCCCGAGCATTAAAGGTTACTGGCAGCAGGAAGTCCAGGCCTCTCCTTGGAGAACCCTCGACAGAGCATTGATGTTCTGTCTTTGGTTGGTTGTTTGGTTTTCTACAGATTCACGTTTTTTTGTTGTGTTTTTTGGGGGGGGGGGGCTGAAGTGTCGGATTGCAGACCTCCTCTACCGGTGAAGCCTCCACCGCAGCTGACAGGGCACTTAGCTCCAGCGTGAACTATGCTCTCATGATTTATTCATGCTTAATTTTGCACCAGGAACCATTTGTTCTACCCCACCTCCCCTCTCTCAAGCCCGTAATGGAGCATCGTTTCCAATTCCTTCGAGGCTCGTCCCGAGGCGCGACGCCCTGTAGCGCTGCCTCCTCTCCCGATTGCTGCCGTTCGAGCCTCGGCCAACCGTTTTGGCAGCGAGGAGGCTGGAGGGAGCTGTCTTTGCATTTGCTGAGGGGCCTTTTGTTGTCCTGCCCACGGGGTTGACAGATCACAGTCAACAGAGGGGGGTTGCGTGAATGAATATGTATAAAATATATGGATATAAAACTGAGTAGAGATATGAATATGAAATGAGAGTTTCTGCCCCGGTCGCTCCTCAGGGGTGATGACACCTCCAGGTTGATGTACCTGCAGTCATACCTGGACTCTGGAAACCCGTTGGCGCGGATCAGGTTCAGGTTCAGGTTCAGGATCAGGATCAGGATCAGGATGCGTCAACCCAGCCACGGACCCCGTCGGGTTCCCCGAGTCCACGGTGCAAAATCATGCTGCGCAGTCCAATGCTGTTCAACCCATTTGACTTTATTCGATATTCCACCGCAGATCCCAGTCTAAAGGTAATAAATGTGTCAGACCGAATTTTCTGGGGTTGATGGAGCTGTGCAGCCGAATAAACACAGTCTTGTGGTGCAATACTTCAGCCGCTGAAGACACCGTGCAGCTTCATCGCAGAGCTGGACTTTTTTTTTTAATCTTAATAAAAAGCCGAATTAACACCGGCTCTTTCACTGAGAGCAGCCCTCTCGTTTTTAACACCGTGGTTTAAGAGGCCTGGGTTTTTTTGAGAGCGGCCCGGTTGCATCTCGGAGGCCCGTCGGTACGGTGAGCCGCCGGGTCGGCGTCAGGTTGACATGGAAACGGGGGCTGGAGGCGGACCAGAGGGGATGGTGAGGGTTACGCCCCCGGTAATGTTCAACACGCACTGAAGCCAAATCGCCGGGAAAGATGCTGGCTCACATGTGGTGTTTGAAGGGCAGGAGAGGACACAGCAGGAGGCGGCGGCGTCGGAGGGACGGGAGGGACGGGAGGGATGAGTCGGACTGCTGACTTGACGAGTTGGACTTTTCCTTCTCCGAACATTTGTAAAGGGCAGCGGCATCTTTCTGTTTGACGGGACAACGACCTTTCACCAGGTCTGATAAGTTTGATTGACTTTTTTTTTTTTTTCCTGCCCTTTGCTTGACGACGACAGCTGGACTCAGATCTGAGAGGCTTTAACCGAACCCTCAGTCATACGCATCTGGGATTAACTGATAGAAAATGAAGCTTTTCAAACTCTTCTTCTTTAAAAGACTGTATTAGTTTCTCCTCTTCCCTTTTACGCACCCTGTTATTCCACGATAACAAGCTGATATTTCAGCTTTAAACCCCATTTTGACATCGCAAACAGATAAAGACACGGTTGATGGAAATCATTTTAATTAATCTAACTCTTAATGAGGTTTGATTATGGCCTCTTCTCTTCCCCTCTGAAGGCACAACCTCAAAACACAACGAGTTGAAACACATCATTAAAGCATCAGGAACATTTGGGTATGAAAGTTTATTCTTGAACTTAGAATGTAATAAAATCATCTCAGGACACGGCTGCTAATTACCGTGACTTTTGCTCAGAACCCGCAAAAGCATTAACATTTTTTAAATTCATTTTTGAATGGTTTAAAAAAAAAAAAAAAAAAGTTGATCTCATAAACAAATCAACAACCAATATTTTTATGCTCTGTACTTATTTAGGTCATTTTCATTTTGAATTTTCAGCATAAGAACTAATAGTTTCCCCAAAAATGGTGTATTAATTCAGGGGTTAAATGGCTCTCGAGCAGCATTCAGAGAATTTAGTGAAGCTCAAACCTTCAGGCTAATAAAATTCTGAGTTTAAATGAGGAAGAAACTCTGAACACAATTAAGTACAACTTAGTCATACTCTCGTTAGATTATCCAGTCAGATACACCACAAAAACTTTGGTCACTAGTGGATGAAGTTAGAGGCTCATTCACGTCTGTGTCAGCTGCCATGTGGTCAGTTAGATGATAGGTTTTGTAAAGTCAGTAAATCTAGCGACAAAGGCGTTAAGTTGGTAAACACCCCCTGATGATGCAATAGAAACTGTTTTTACCAATTCACATTAAGAGATTACACAGATAAAAGCACATTCAGGTGTTTGGAGATATTTATGATGATCTTACATCAAGCGCTGGAAATTTAAGCAGTGAATTTATTGATTAAATTAAATGTAATTTTCGTAGGTTTTACACATATGTCACAGAGGAAACTTCATCGTCTCAGAACTTTAGAGACAAACTAGTAGATGTAAATTATGCAAAACATTTTTAGATACAAAATCAACCTTATATATTGGCAGAAAAATGGGTCGCACTTAACCCAGCGGCACTATACAGGAACTTTGGAGAATAACCGCGGCTGCTTATTTTGTCAAAAAGTAACTGGAAATGAACAGAAATGTGACACAATGCAACCTTTTCTCACAAAAAAAAATTCAAAACAACAATAGAATCAGCAGAAAATCTCTGGGCATCGTCCCTTTGCCTCCTCCTTCCTCCTCTTGAAGCCTCCTGACGTTCACTACCGTCCCGCGGATGATGGATGAGGAGCTCGGGACGAGACGAGGCTGAGGACTCCTCCTGCTCCCTGAGCCTTTAAGGGATAATTTAAGGGATAATTAGATCTGGAAAACATTCGGGCTCTGGGACGTGCGGATGTCTTTTTCTTACTCGCTTAATGGAAACTGCAGAACAGATGGCACTGAGCATTTAGATAGAAGACCACACCCCTGAGCTGGAGACCTCCAGTTATATATAATACTCTGACCCATCCATCTGCTCATCCACTGTCAAACCAAATATCTTCGTTCCATTATCACCATGGATGTATTTTTTTTTAAGCGACACGTCCTCCACCTGCTGCCGGCGTCTGACTGGATAGACAGAAAGGTGTCTTCCACCGCTGAGCTCATGTAGTCGCGTTCTGTGGTAATCTGATTATTCCTGACTTACACGTGTAACCTGATTCCAGGAAAATGGCAAAGCTGGTGTCTAGTTTCAGGTTAAAAGATTGAGAAAAACATGGTTCATATGGCTGGATTACTCTGAGAATCACCATTAAATGCTTATTTAGACCCTCTGGTATTTTTATTTCATTTTTTTAAGTGTTTGCACACGATGGAGATTTCAGATAACGAAATAAACATCACATTAGAAATGTATAATATCATTTCATCCTATTGGCGATCATTAATTGTGGTATCAATTAGCGGGAATGCCCTGATCAAGTTTCTTTGGCCCCAGATCCTGATCCTAGTCCCTTGACATTAAGCATCTGCAGATACAGAGTCTCATCTGATGCGTGTAGTTATCTTGTGTTGACTACATACATATCTTATATATCGACATAACATCGGTTTTCACATGCTGCTTGATCTGAATATTGGAGGTCGTGGTTCATGAATATTAACTTTTACCAGAGTAGACGTTTTATTAGTGAAGTTGGAGGCTCAGTTAAAAATCAAGAAGCTGCCATCTGAAAGTTTTCTTCACTGGTCTTTGCTAATATGGAGGAGAAAGGAGAACTAAAACCTTCGTTAGCGTCTGAGTTTGGTGAATTTGTGTTTTTGGTGAACCTCAGTATCAGAACTTGTCCGAATGCCTTTTTCACCATCACACACTAATTTCTGCACTGTAGATTGTTGGTATAGCAGAGCAGCACTGCAACAAGAGCAGGCTGAGGTGGATAAAACACAGCACAGTGTAGGGTTGCAACCAATGACTTCTTTCATTATTGATTAATCTGTTGATTATTCACCTGATTAACTTTTTAAATCTAAAAATATAAATCAAAAAGGTAGAAAATGGAGAAAGAAGACTGTTTCATTTTCCTAGAACCCAAGGTGATGACGTCAGACAACTTGTTCTCACCAATCACTGCTTCAGAACCCAAAGATACTGATTTACCATCATATAAGTCTCCGTAAAGCCACAAATCCTTTCAGCTGAACAGCTGGAACCGGCAAACACTTGGCATTTGGTTTTATTTTCTTCTCATTAACTGATTGATTCAGATCTTTGCAGCTCTAGTTCAACAAAGACAGCACCGGCTTTTACAGCTGAACCTAAAACAGGAATCAACCCTATACTGTAGCCCTCTCCTTCTACAGTCATTTTTGTGTCATGTATGTTTGGTTAACACATCTGTGCACTTTCAGATTTTACAGACAAATTCATGAACTTTTACCAGTGCAGAGATTCAGATGATTCACGTTTAATCAAGACACATTTCACCTTTGATTGTGACCTGATCAGATGCCCGAAGGCGATCGTCAAACAGCATTGAAGGATTCCTCCGGAACCGGGAGGGAAGATGCCTCAATGTGCAGACCTGCAGTGTGTGTGTGTGTGTGTGTGTGTGTGTGTGTGTGTGTGTGTGTGTGTGTGTGTGTGTGCGCATGTTTTTATAGTGGTGTAGTCTGAGCATGTGCAGAGCCCGCTGACATTTTCCAGCTTGCCCAGGCTTTTGAATAATTGATCACAGGCCTCACCTCTTTGAGTCTGTGCTCGCCGCCCTCAAACGCTCACCCCCCGTCCATCCACTTCCTCCTTTGGCTTGTCATCATCCTAATTCTCTCTGTTTAAAAAATGTTTAACTTCCTTCTTCGCTTTGAATTCCTTTGGTCATTCATGTTAATTCCCTCTGATGCATCTCCATGCTCTCTCTGTCTGATTGGACCTTTGTAGGATTCCTCAGAGCTTTTCAAAGGTTAAGCCATGAATCCTCAAACGGAAGCCAAATAATGGTCCAGGCTCAAATAATTGCAAATGATAAACAAAACAAAAGGCAGTTAAAAACATTTAATAATATCTGTACTGTAAAAGCTTGCTTCTGAATATTATTTGAGTTAATTTAACCAACACAGTCATGCTGCTCTGAATTTTTTTTGGCTCAACTGCAGCAGCAGGGCCAGAACTGTAAATGTGAATGTCCGTGACTGATTTACTGACTGGCTGACTGATAAAGTTACACCATTGGTGATTGCTCTTTCAAAATTAATGGGCATAAAAATTTTCTATTGCCTCATCGGGGGGGGGGGGGGCTACAGACCGTGTTGCCGATTGACTGCCTTTGTTGCTAGTTTTACCAACTTTTCTGACCCTTTTCCTCAAAATAGCACTTGGTGACAAGAATGACTGACTGATTGGTACGTTCAAATGTGAATGTACGCCCTGGTTAATCACCCCACCTCCATGAAAGAGCAGCCTTCCCTGAGCTGAGACAGTTGCACGATTGGGCTAAAACTTATGCGGAAAAACTGACGCAGCTTGTCGACACAGCTGCTTTTTGAGCTTTTACAAAAAACGATGACAAAACATCAACCTCCTGTGTGTTTCATCACGTTTACATTCTCAGAGGATATTAGGCCGAATTTATCGAGACAGCGGGTGAACGTGGAGGGAGTGCTGACTTTGCATAGACAGTAAATTAAAACAGGAGGAGATCAGAAAACAGCGAGGCCCCTCTCTAAATTATATAATGAAGTATACCGTACTTAATAAAATCAGGGGAATCTGGAACTAAGGGCCGGGGCCTGGTTCTCTCCCGTTAATGGTGGAGGCAACAGGACATTCTAAACTCAAGGGTCACTTACTGGCTTTTTCTGAACTCCAGACCACACAAAGGTGGTCATTGGATGCGCGGCGTTTCGTTCATGCGATTAAAAGCTCGCCACCTGATACTCTGAAGAATACCACCAGATACGGTCAAAAGGCCCGACAATGAAAAGAAAAAAACAACAAGGGAACCTTGAGGGGTTTTGTGAATCACAGATAAGAGTCTGCACTTCCATTCCAAGGTCCTGGATGAATCTGGAGTTTTATACTGTCTAGATCCGGCCTCCTCTCAGACGCCTGCCTTTATTTTCTGCCTCTCATCCTCAGTGTTGATGATCCTGCAGCTCTTGTATGAGCCTGACTGATGTTCTGCCTCTGCTCTATTTCCCCGTCGTGCTTTATCTTCTCCGTTAAATTAGGCGACGCGGAGTTTTAATGCTGCATCTTTTGAATCTCGTTTAGAAGCATCGCTTTCTTCCTCCTTTCCTCTGCCTCCGATGACAGTTTGGTCGAAAACTCCGGCGCTTTGAACCTTTTGACTGCAGAGGAGAGAATTAGACGAAGAGAGAGCAGGGTGGATAGTTTACATCTGATGGCTCCAGACAGAAAATGATGAGAAGACAAAGAGAAGGCACAAGTGGATGGGGGGGGGGGTAGACGAGGGAAAAGCCACCAGAGAAATAAGGAGGGGAAAAAAAGCAAACTGTGGGGGGTGACAGGCAGAAATGAAAGGCTGGAGAGAGAGAACGGAAAGTCCACTTACTGGCATTTTACGGAGTTTTCGACCATATCGCACATTCTTCGTGAGCTCAGTTGCGAATATAATTGCATCCATAGCATTTTGTGAATTTTGTCATGGATACGCATCAAAGTTTATTCCCTACCTCAGTCCGAAAACAGTAGTTGGAAAACAGTAGTTGGACAAGATAATCGAAATTCAAGATCGACTCAGTAAGTTTTTCTGGAGAAGATGTGAAAAAAGTCGTGAAAGACGAGAGAGACTGCAGAGGTTGTTTAATATAGCAGCCTTTATAAACTGTTATTATGAAACAGTTATTAAATGTGACAGTAAATATCCTGACGAGTTTGTGTCATTTTCAAGTAGAGAAAATGTCTAAATCCATCATTTCTCTGGCTTTCTTCTATCAGCCAGTTATTCAGAACTTAGTAACGATTACAGGCTGAGTTCCAGTTCTCTAAGGCTAAACTGGGTTTGATTTTAAGCCAGTTCACCAGATTTTTGAGAGATAATTTCCAGCATTAAATATATAAATTCCTTCTCTCCGGCTGATTTCTCATCCATACAAATACCAAAGGAGTTTTTTTTTTAAAAATCTCTCTCGGCCTGCTTTCTTCAACCTGTGAATGACAGACAGGTAACGTTTTCCTCCCCCTCAGTAAACACCTTTAACCCCCCCCCCCCCCCAGCACCCCCTTTACGCTCCACCCTTGCATTTTGACCAGTTGCACTGGTTACCAAGGGTAACCATGTGACTCGTTGCCATGGTAACCCCACTGGACAGTCAGGCGGGCAGTCCTCCTTCAGTCCTCCACTCTTGGCGATGTGGCTCACGATACCCAGGCTTTGTGTTTGCCTGTTTTTGTTTATTTATTTATTTCCTGTTTTCTGATCTGCTGCCGAGTCTCTGCGGCGATTTGTGTTGATGATGCGAGAGGAAGCCGCCGCACCGCGGATTGATTGAAGCTGTCAGAGGATGTTCATGTGTGATGTTGCTACAGACAGCAGCGCTGCAGGAAGGGGGGAGCTGTTCATACATAAAACACAGAGCCGTGAACCCTCTGCCCCCCCCAACCAAGACTACACGAGTATGCTGACTCCATCAATGGCCGTCTATATTTATCATGGTGGTGGGCGTGCTTGTTAAGATTCGGGAGAGTGTGTGTTCCTGTTTGCGGGCGCGCCTTTGCTAAAGCACGATGACACAGCCATATACAACAAAGAGTCTCAGTTGCTAGGCAACCCCATCTAAAAATGCTCACTAACCAAAATATAATATGCGTGCGGCAGCAGCTTCTCAGCTGGAGGAGCTGAAGAGTTGCAGAGGATCAGTTAGATCTCCGGCAGCGGCTTCTGGAAACGTCGCCGTTTCGTGAACCTGCGCGTTCGCCTGAGAACCTTCTCACGTTAAGTCAACCGTCAGTAACAACGAGTTCTCATATTGTTTTTAAATAAAATCAGCGTCACTCTTAGCCTGAGGAAATGCGACGGCCACAGCTGCAGCAGGTGCCGGATTTGTGACCCCCTCTTTTTCTTTTTTCTATTTTTCCTTTTTTTTATGATCATCTAACACATAAGCAAACAGGACAAAATAAATAAATAAATAAACAAACAATAATTATATCACAGCCACCTTTCCCCCCAAACCCGGCCTAGATCTCACCCTAACATCGAAGGCTCGGTGGCTCCGGGGTTCTGCTACCGGACAGGTTCCTGAAGTCTTCCGCTGTAAACTTTTTCTTTTTGTTCTCCAAGTGGCATGTTTAAGAGCTGATGCATCACTGAGAAGCTAAAGCAAGGGGGGTCGGGCCCTCACCCAACAGGTTAGAGTGGAGGATAGAACGAACACTGTGCTCCAGAAGTGGGTCTCATCGCCAAGCTCCCAGTTAATGCGCCTGAATTTACCTTTGACATCCCCCCACCTCAGCGTCTAGGGACAAGCTGCTGGTGCAGAATAAAACCATATAGCATGTGATATGTTGAAGATTCAGACTTCACACAGCTTCCTCCCTTTTTCCACATATGTGGTACTACTCCCCAACACCTGGAAAAACATACTGATGTGTAAAAATTGAAGGACTTCTCCTTTAAAAACTCCTAAACTCCCAGTTCCACACAAACTCTGTGGGGATGAAGCTGCCCCCCGCCGACCTCCAGAGGCCGGTGGCAGGAGTTCAAGCCCCATCCTGGCCCTGGAAAAACCTTCCAGTTCCAGTTCTTCTCTGCAGTGTAGCCTTGAGCCAAGTTGAATAATTAGACATCGGAGAATGACCTTGGTTTATCACGCCGCCGAGCGCAGGTCCACGGCCCGGTACTGCTGATCTGGCCTCGGAAGAAGCAGTTTTTAGTCAAACAACGACTCTGGGCTGAATTCTGATTGGCATCTATGCGGCAGAGGGGTCAGATATCATCACCTGAAATACTGACACATCAGGGCTTTTTCTTTTTAAAACGCTGTTTCAAAGTTTCCACTGCTTCACACACTGAAGCAGTGGAAACTTTTATCAACCCTGAATGTAGATACAGTCATAATATTTTTAGCACAACTGATGTGGAAGCTAATGTAAATTAAATGAAATCCGCAGGTGAACAACGGCTAAACCAGCTCCTGGGAACCAAAGGGCCCAGGTTGGCTAATTGGGCTCTGGAGAAAAAACGGGCCCAGGTTTCCAGGAGGGACGGCAACGTTGGTGAGGTGGCGTTTGGTCCTGGGCCAGTGGGAGGAGGACTGGATCCAATGGTGGGAAACAGATGTCAAGAATGATGACATTACAGAATGATGTAAAAGGTGCTTAGATCCAGACATCGGGCGTTGGGGGGGGGGGGGGGGGGGGTTTGGCCAGAAATATTGATTAGAAACAGAAGGAGGATCGATTAGGTAATTAAAGAAATGAAAGTGGAAACTTCCATATGAAAAATCCCAAAGAAATGTTCCTGATCTGACCTCGGGGCACAAGGGACCCGCCGGCGAAGCAGCTTGACGTCAGGACAGGATGAGGACGAAGTCCGCTTAAAAAAAACCCTCAATCAGGTCTGACAGGATGTCTCTGTGGTGTCATGTCACCTGAGCCAGTGGATAAATAATAGAATAAATAAGATTGAAATCTCTTCCTTTTGGTAATAAAAACTTTGACCACATAAGAAATAAGGTCTCCAAGGAAACGTAATAATGTTGGGGCAGAACTGAGTCCCCAGACTAAGGTTTGGTCCAAAAGTGTTAAGAGTCTCCAGGAAAGGAGGAGGGATTCAACTGCTGCCTGCGAGGGTCAGATCAGGGCAGGAGCATTCCCTGGCGACTCTCAGGTGGCACGACACCACAGAGACATCCTGTCAGGCCTGACTGAGGGTTTTTTATACGAACTTCGTCCTCCTTGTGTCCCGACGTCAACCTTCTTCGCCGGCAGTTCCCTTGTGCCCCGAACGGTCAGATCAGGAACGTTTATTTGGGAATTTTCATCCCGTGGTGTCCAGGAGCCTCCTGGTGCCCCAGATCCGGCGCTGTCTCGCACCCACGCCAGTATCGGCATGACTCAGTGCCCCCCCCGTCTCAGACCAGACTTTCTATTGAAACTTTACTGAGTCACCTCAGACCGCAGCATTAAACTGTAGCTCACGGTGATTTATGATCATTAATTCACAGGAACCAGGCATCACTGTATAATCCTCAGGCTGCAGAATATTGACCACATCAGCTCTCTTAGGTAAATTGGCGTCCAAGTGTCCTCACAATGTATTTTCTGGGGATTTCTTTCAGGTGAATTTGTGGAGTAAACATTGCTGGTTAGTAGACAAACTTAATATTCAGTGTCTGCACGCTCAGCTCTTCTGATACACTGGACTCATAGCATCTTGATTTCTTAACGATAAAATTTAAATTTTTCTTTGCGTTGACGTATTCATGTTTAAATCCAGAGTCCCGTGCGGTTTCAAGTCGTTGAGCTTACAGGCCGTGCTTTATTTCGCTGCTTGAACACGCTCGCTCCGTTCGCCGCCCGGCATCACACTCTGACTGTGGCTGTGTGGCGTATTTAAATGAAGGAATGGTATCTCTGGTTTGATGACTCATGGCGGGGGGCCACAGTTTGATCCAGAGCTGATAGCATCCTGCTGACTTCACGGCCACGTCATCTCTCCTAGTACCTCAGAAAAATCTAACTTTAGTTTTGTTAATTTAGTGTTGATAAGACCCAGTGTTGCCTCATTTTCTTTTTAACAGAAGATTTTTTTGGATAGTTTGCAGGTTCTGGTCATTTTTCTTTCATTCTCTGAACCCGACATCCCCCTCACCTGGTCTGAAGACGTCAAAGTACGTTTCCGCATGAGCAGGGTCGTTTCCCTCCAAGTTCTACCTTCCCAAGCGATGGCGGTGGTTAAAACGCATTCGTTGGACCGGTGCTGCGGGAGCTGTCATCCCTCAGGTTTCTCTTTGTCCCATCTTTGAACGTCCATCCAACGGCTGCAGATGCATGGCACATTGGATAAGGGGCTCGGCCTCACGCCGCATGGGAACTCCCGCCAATCATTTAATGAGGCGCCTGAATCGGATCTCGGCTTTATCATCAGCGATCGTGAGGCCGGTTTTCTCCGTTTCCCTGCCCAAACGTTCTGTTTCCTCTTCATGGTGTCGCCTCCGACAGTCTGTTTTCACTTCCTCCTCCCGCGCCACCTCTCTCTCTCAGCCCGGTCTAGTGGTTGGACAGCGAGCAGATTAACGTGCCGATCTGACGGCCGGGTGGGGGGCCTCGGCGGGAGGAAAGGGAATGAGCGGCAGGCCGCCAATGGCGCAGCACACACCGACTTCTCCCTAGGGGGCTTTGCGCTGCCAGAAAAATGTCCCAGATAATGAATAATTTTATCTGATAGTGGCCTGAAATATTTTCTTAAAATAGGCGGTGGAACCGTGTGCGTCAGGGACGAGGCTCTTTTACTTTTTTCGGTCCAGCTGAGAGAAGGTTCTTCCACATTCCCTCGTGGTTCAGAGGAAAACGCTGCGCTGATGTTGAGGAAGGGATCCGATGGGTCGATGGATTCATGTGTTCTGCTTCGCCTTTTGAAGTCAGAACCCTGGGACAGTTTGTCTCTGGAGGTTACTCTGTGTGTGTGTGTGTGTGTGTGTGTGTGTGTGTGTGTGTGTGTTAATGCTGTTGGGGTTTTTTTGGAGGGGGGGGGGGTATGACCCTCCTCCGGTCTTGATAAATTGATTAGGCAGGAAACCGAACATTTTCAGGCTCAAGACTCTCAAACGTCTCAGGTTTTTCCTTCTTTCTCTGTTTTATATCATTTTAAACTTTAATATCTTCTGCCTTTGGTTTATTAATGAAAAGAACGAGAGGTTCTTAGCCATCAAAGTCTGTCAGGTCTGGGAAGTGGTGAAGGATAAATACACACTCATAGTCTGAAAAAATTAGTCTCTTAATTGCAATAAATATATCAGCAGATTAATCGAAGATAAAAATAGTTTGTTGTAGCCCCGCTAATGTTAAAACACTGTAAACTTGATGATGAATGATTAAAAAAAGCAAAACAAAACGATGAAAATCAAAGTCAGACCTGTTTTGAAAGCCTGTAACAGTAAGTTGTCTAATTCTTGCTAGTTGTGTGGGCAGCCGTCTTTATTTGACATCACCACGTGATCACACACACACACACCATGAGTGTAAAAAGTCATACGACTACTTTGCACAGACTTTACACATCCATGAAGACGAAACTGTGTCTCAATTTGCAAATGAGTTTATTTCTTCTCTCTCCGTCTCGGCGTGAAGCCACAGATGTGTGAACACAGCTGCAGCTGGTATAAATAATCAGCAGGTTTTGTTAGCCCTCAGTCTTATTATTATTGTCATTGTTGTTGTTGTTGTTGTTGTTCCTATCGCTGCCGTTAACCGGCGCTTCCCCCTCATTAATTTAACAAGCGGCAGCTGTGTTTGCAGCACGGTGACTCTGAGGGGAAGTGGCTGTTTCAGTGCTGCCGCGGCGCCACTTCCGTCGGAGACACTCCGGCGTTGTGCTCTTTGAATTTTCTGAGGAGCTGGACTTCTGGCTCACTGCGACGGTTTTGGGATCGAAGCCCCATGAAATGTGACCCCTGGTGGTGGTGATGGGTGTGTGTGTGTGCGTGTGTGTGTGTTTGTGTGTGTGCGTGGGGGGGGTACAGAGGGGTTTTTTTTCCTGGTTTTATTGGACACTTGATGTGTCTGTTGAGACCACAGATATATCTGTGCTTCCATTAACTTTAATACAAAGTCATAGTCATAAAATATGAGATGATCAAGTCTGTCTATATTTCTGCTTCAGCTGGTTGTGACTCACCAATGAATAAATCACGTGGTCCGGACCAGAAAAAAAAAGCCCCTGCACATTGTAAATAACGGCAGCAAGGTGTTTGTTTTATCCACCTCAGTCTCCCTCCATGTCCAGGCCTCCGCTGCCTGCTCATAAGATCCACATCATTAAACCACAGAGCACAGAGGACGCAGCGATCCAGCCCCCCCCGGTCTGAAACGCTGCGTCCTGCTGCAAAGCCTAACCCCGACACACACACACACAGGCCTCTATAATATGCACCGGTTGTGTGTGTGTTTTATTTTATTTCCCAGAGCGACATAGGATGAATCAGCCAGCAGCTTTTCATCATCTCGCTGCAGGACATTTTGTCACTTGGCTGTTTTCTTTTTTGGGGGGGGGGTCAAACCCTGGATCCTCCAGCTCACTCTCGTCCTGCATATGATGACGGGCGCTGGGAGATTTTTAATCTGAAGGCAAGAATAGAGTGAGGTGTTTTCTCCATATCCTTATATTTACGTCCTGTCCCTGTATGCTTTCATGTGTATGTGCAGATTTGCCTGCAGCGGAAAAAAAAGAAACAGCCAAAGATGCTCTTTCTTGTTTAAAACGGTCGACTAATGAATTAAACCGGGGTCAAGTGGGTGTTGTGTTCGTCAGGGTCGTCGCTCCGGTTTTCCAGAGGAAATCCAGATGTTGTGCGGCGGCTGCAGCTCGGCTGCCTCGAGTCACACAAGGCCGCTGATTATCGTATTTACTCCCCATGTAATGAGCGGGTCCGTGCTCCACTAATGACTGCGTGGTCGGGAGGGGGGGATTTTGTTTTTTGTTTGTTTTTTTTTATTTCCTGGCCTGCCTTGTCTCAGTCGCCATGGAAACTAAAATGCCAAACGCAGCGGCGCTCGGTTCGGCAGAGCATCAGTGCTGCAGAAACTCAGAGGAAAGTGTCGGTGCCGCGACTCCGGCAGGGAAAAAGCGCGGTGGACTCTGGTCGGAGACGCGGTCCGCCTGACAGGCTGAACTCGGGGGAAAGAAAGTCTCTCTCGCCCGTCAAACGGTTCAGGGAGGGAAAGACGGAAAATCCTCTGATCCCCGTCCTTCGTGGCGCTTTAACGTGGGAGGTCGGGCTTCATTTCCTGTTCCCCGCTGACTCCATAATCCATAATCACCTGCTTTTGTCAGCGCAGGACAGATTCTGGTGATTCAGTGTTTCACCGAAGTGTTTACAAAGCTTCACAACGCTTGCTGAAGGTTTGTGTGTGTGTGGGGGGGGGGGATGTCGTTGTTGTGCTGAGTTGATCAAACCTCAGATCTCCAGACGTGAGCTGAACCACTGCTGAACTCCGTAGGTTCATTGCTATTACAGACAACGGCAGATGTTTCAGGCCTTCAATTCAGTTCCAGTGGTTGTGTTTTCACCGAGGAGGAGGAATCTTTGAAATCCCAGAATAAGACGCAGCGTTTTTCTGTTTGTTTTTAATTTTCAGTTGGATCTTGATCTGTTGGGGTCAAACATTTTGGAGGAAACACTTGGGGACGAGGGAACGATGTCGGCAGGTTTTATAAACGGCGTCTAGAACGTCATCAGAACATCCCTCATTCGTTTCCCCTCACATCGTTTACGGCCTCATACATTATTTTCACACAGGCTCAAGCTACTCATGTCTGAGCTAACACGTCAGGGCCCCCCCCCCAACTAACACTTTTCCACTGCTGATTTATCTGCCGATTATTTTATCGATCAATCTCTTAATCATTTGGTCAATGAAACGTCAGTAAAGACCGAAAACCGCCCGTCATTGATCGATTAATCGATCGGTCTATTAATCATTGCAGCTTCGCATTGTGGACACGTGTAACAAGATGAATCACCAACAAAACGCCCAATTCAAGTAAATGAATGAATATACTGATGTGTGTGCATATATATATATATATATGTGTGTGTGTGGGTGTGTGTGTCTGTGGGGTCCAACAGTCTGGGGGGGCATTGTCTTCAGGTCTCTCTTCATATTGTTCTTCAGTGTTGCTCGCCGGGATGTCGTAAACAGGAAGTAAAATGGAAGAAAAAGTGATGTTGCCATGGAAACAATTGGTCAGCGCGGGACCACGTCTCAGCTCGTCTGGGACTCCATGTTTCTCTGCATTTTTTTTTTCGGCAGACGTGCACCTGAAAAGAAAAAAAAGAAAGGCGTGCCATGTCGGCCAGGAGCGGTTCCTGGTAACCGTGAGGCGGGCGGCAGTCACTACTAAAACTATCACTGTTAATGTTCAAACCGATAATAAGTCTGGATATGATTATTGTGAGGCCATGAGGGAGCTGGACTCGAGTCGGTGTCAAAACGTGTCCAGCGTTTACGGGTTTTCGCTCCATCTCAGGCCAACTGATCCTTTTGCCTTACAGACCCCACTGAGGGCGGAAGCAGCGCACGCGATGGATAATTGGGCTGTTTTTATTTGGAAAACAAGAAACACGAGGCGACTGCGTGATTACGGACTAATGAAAGGCTGCAGACTGGAAGCGGCAATCTGCGGCGCGCAGGCCTTCGCAGAGGTGATAAGTGATTATGTTACATACGTGATAAGATGATACAACAAAACCTTCAAGGAGCCGCGGAAACAGAAATGAGACCAGGGGGAGATGAAGTAGAAACACACACACACACACACACATGTTCGCGATAAGACAACACGACAGCAGAAGCCAATTAAAATCCAACTGAAGAACGCAGAGGGAAACGTTCATTTGTTTGAACCAGAACGCCGCTGTGATTTTCATTAAATTTTGATAACATTGCTTTTATTGTTGAATCAAATGAATTACACTTTGTATTGCAAGCATTTAAAAAAGGAAGTATTAAACCATCGGACCGAGAGATGTTTGGTCAGAATAAGTGGAACGTTCTCAAACACTGGAAACCTCATTACTCTTCCTCCCTGGGTATAAAAGCATCAGGGCTCTGGTGAATCTAAGCAGAGGATCAGAGTCTTTGTCTAATCTTGAGCCTGTGTATTAATAACTGATCTGTACATTATTTCCATATCAGAGTCCATGCTTGCATCATGATGTTCTGCAGGTTAAAGGCCTGAACCAGTGGTTTCTGCTTCATTAAGCTTATTGACCCCAGGTCACATAACTTTTACCATTAGGTAGTGACTGTCGCTGGATGTGGTTTGTAAACTCATCAGTCTGAACATTAAAACCAACTAGACCTGAAAACCTGCCCGGGTCAGAGTTAATTTATTGTAAGGAGACGTAAATAATCCTCCACGAATCCAGACTTGATATCGATTAATCTGCAGATAATTTTCTCGATTAATCGTTTGATTGTTTGGACTATAAAATTAAAATGTCAGAAAATAGTGAAAATTTCCTGTCACATTGTTCCTTGATGACTTTACTTTCCCTCAACATCTGTCCAAACTGTATTCAGTTTTCTACGATCCAAATCAGAGAGAACCAGCATATTGTCTCACCGGAGAAGCTGCAGACAAAACTAATTTTTCCATTTTTGCTTTAAACAGTAGCAGCGTCAAAATGAGAGCAAGTTAAACAGAACTTATTAAAGCTTTAACGAGAAACTTCAGAATCAGCTTCAGCGACAAATCAGTCATCGGCTGATCTTGGTCCCAGTTTATAGTGTTAACTGCTCTAACAGTATTTTATTTGCCATTTTCTATAAAGGTTGTTGCCTTTTTTCTTCACAACTTCCTGAAACTAGAACAGGAAGTATAATGTATATGATCGTTCCCTCATCCAGAATTCACACCACCACAGTAACACACAACTTTTCATTGGCGGCGTTGTTTAAAACGGCTTTTAACCTGAACCTGAACCTGAACCTGAACCTGAACCTGAACCTGAACCTGAACCTGAACCTGAACCTGAACCTGAACCTGAACCTGAACCTGAACCTGAACCTGAACCTGAACCTGAACCTGAACCTGAACCTGAACCTGAACCTGAACCTGAACCTGAACCTGAACCTGAACCTGAACCTGAACCTGAACCTGAACCTGAACCTGAACCTGAACCTGAACCTGAACCTGAACCTGAACCTGAACCTGAACCTGAACCTGAACCTGAACCTGAACCTGAACCTGAACCTGAACCTGAACCTGAACCTGAACCTGAACCTGAACCTGAACCTGAACCTGAACCTGAACCTGAACCTGAACCTGAACCTGAACCTGAACCTGAACCTGAACCTGAACCTGAACCTGAACCTGAACCTGAACCTGAACCTGAACCTGAACCTGAACCTGAACCTGAACCTGAACCTGAACCTGAACCTGAACCTGAACCTGAACCTGAACCTGAACCTGAACCTGAACCTGAACCTGAACCTGAACCTGAACCTGAACCTGAACCTGAACCTGAACCTGAACCTGAACCTGAACCTGAACCTGAACCTGAACCTGAACCTGAACCTGAACCTGAACCTGAACCTGAACCTGAACCTGAACCTGAACCTGAACCTGAACCTGAACCTGAACCTGAACCTGAACCTGAACCTGAACCTGAACCTGAACCTGAACCTGAACCTGAACCTGAACCTGAACCTGAACCTGAACCTGAACCTGAACCTGAACCTGAACCTGAACCTGAACCTGAACCTGAACCTGAACCTGAACCTGAACCTGAACCTGAACCTGAACCTGAACCTGAACCTGAACCTGAACCTGAACCTGAACCTGAACCTGAACCTGAACCTGAACCTGAACCTGAACCTGAACCTGAACCTGAACCTGAACCTGAACCTGAACCTGAACCTGAACCTGAACCTGAACCTGAACCTGAACCTGAACCTGAACCTGAACCTGAACCTGAACCTGAACCTGAACCTGAACCTGAACCTGAACCTGAACCTGAACCTGAACCTGAACCTGAACCTGAACCTGAACCTGAACCTGAACCTGAACCTGAACCTGAACCTGAACCTGAACCTGAACCTGAACCTGAACCTGAACCTGAACCTGAACCTGAACCTGAACCTGAACCTGAACCTGAACCTGAACCTGAACCTGAACCTGAACCTGAACCTGAACCTGAACCTGAACCTGAACCTGAACCTGAACCTGAACCTGAACCTGAACCTGAACCTGAACCTGAACCTGAACCTGAACCTGAACCTGAACCTGAACCTGAACCTGAACCTGAACCTGAACCTGAACCTGAACCTGAACCTGAACCTGAACCTGAACCTGAACCTGAACCTGAACCTGAACCTGAACCTGAACCTGAACCTGAACCTGAACCTGAACCTGAACCTGAACCTGAACCTGAACCTGAACCTGAACCTGAACCTGAACCTGAACCTGAACCTGAACCTGAACCTGAACCTGAACCTGAACCTGAACCTGAACCTGAACCTGAACCTGAACCTGAACCTGAACCTGAACCTGAACCTGAACCTGAACCTGAACCTGAACCTGAACCTGAACCTGAACCTGAACCTGAACCTGAACCTGAACCTGAACCTGAACCTGAACCTGAACCTGAACCTGAACCTGAACCTGAACCTGAACCTGAACCTGAACCTGAACCTGAACCTGAACCTGAACCTGAACCTGAACCTGAACCTGAACCTGAACCTGAACCTGAACCTGAACCTGAACCTGAACCTGAACCTGAACCTGAACCTGAACCTGAACCTGAACCTGAACCTGAACCTGAACCTGAACCTGAACCTGAACCTGAACCTGAACCTGAACCTGAACCTGAACCTGAACCTGAACCTGAACCTGAACCTGAACCTGAACCTGAACCTGAACCTGAACCTGAACCTGAACCTGAACCTGAACCTGAACCTGAACCTGAACCTGAACCTGAACCTGAACCTGAACCTGAACCTGAACCTGAACCTGAACCTGAACCTGAACCTGAACCTGAACCTGAACCTGAACCTGAACCTGAACCTGAACCTGAACCTGAACCTGAACCTGAACCTGAACCTGAACCTGAACCTGAACCTGAACCTGAACCTGAACCTGAACCTGAACCTGAACCTGAACCTGAACCTGAACCTGAACCTGAACCTGAACCTGAACCTGAACCTGAACCTGAACCTGAACCTGAACCTGAACCTGAACCTGAACCTGAACCTGAACCTGAACCTGAACCTGAACCTGAACCTGAACCTGAACCTGAACCTGAACCTGAACCTGAACCTGAACCTGAACCTGAACCTGAACCTGAACCTGAACCTGAACCTGAACCTGAACCTGAACCTGAACCTGAACCTGAACCTGAACCTGAACCTGAACCTGAACCTGAACCTGAACCTGAACCTGAACCTGAACCTGAACCTGAACCTGAACCTGAACCTGAACCTGAACCTGAACCTGAACCTGAACCTGAACCTGAACCTGAACCTGAACCTGAACCTGAACCTGAACCTGAACCTGAACCTGAACCTGAACCTGAACCTGAACCTGAACCTGAACCTGAACCTGAACCTGAACCTGAACCTGAACCTGAACCTGAACCTGAACCTGAACCTGAACCTGAACCTGAACCTGAACCTGAACCTGAACCTGAACCTGAACCTGAACCTGAACCTGAACCTGAACCTGAACCTGAACCTGAACCTGAACCTGAACCTGAACCTGAACCTGAACCTGAACCTGAACCTGAACCTGAACCTGAACCTGAACCTGAACCTGAACCTGAACCTGAACCTGAACCTGAACCTGAACCTGAACCTGAACCTGAACCTGAACCTGAACCTGAACCTGAACCTGAACCTGAACCTGAACCTGAACCTGAACCTGAACCTGAACCTGAACCTGAACCTGAACCTGAACCTGAACCTGAACCTGAACCTGAACCTGAACCTGAACCTGAACCTGAACCTGAACCTGAACCTGAACCTGAACCTGAACCTGAACCTGAACCTGAACCTGAACCTGAACCTGAACCTGAACCTGAACCTGAACCTGAACCTGAACCTGAACCTGAACCTGAACCTGAACCTGAACCTGAACCTGAACCTGAACCTCCTTCCAGAGGGATCTCGGCTTTTAGTTCCCCTCCACACCTGGTTCCTGGATCAAGTTCAAGACTCGATTCCAAAAACCTTCACACCATATAAAAGACATAGACCCATGAAAGACTTGCATAAAATCGCATTAAAACTCAACATAAATTTAATGAGAGCAGGTTTGCAACGCTGCATTAAAAGCAGAGTCAGCCTGTCTGAGATGCATGTTATCGCCTCGGGACTGGCAGCATTTTCTTTTTTCAGCCAGAGCTACTCTGGAGTGTCCGCCTGATGGCGAGGTGGCGGGGGTGGTGGCGGGGGTGTGAAGGGTCCTTAGTGACCCCCCCCCCCAGGAGTTGCGTTTGAGTCGGTCTGTTGTCGCTGATTTTGGCTCAATGATGATTCCTTTGAGTCTTTCTCGTTTTTTCACGGAGTTGAACCCGGATGGTGCTTCCAACCTAAAGTCTGCCTTTTGTGGCTCAATTCTTTTCTCCTCGGGGGGGCGTCGGTCTTGGTCGCTGCTTCCTGAGGAGATGGGATGTCACACCAGTCCAACATATTTCATTGCTGGCGGTCGCCGCGGACCTACTTCGCCTTCGCACGATCCGCTCGCGTTTCAGCGCCACCTTCGCAATGTGTCAAACGCCGTTCGTTTTTTTTTTTTTGCCTAAACGCTCAAACCGTTTGGACCCTTCCTCCGTCCCCGTGAACACCCCCCCACCCCCACACACACCTCCCTCACCATTGAGGCTCCCTGCAGACAAGACTTGTGCATTAGGGAGGCGTTGCTCGCTCGGACGTGTCTGATCCGAGGCAGCAGCTCAGGGATCCGTGTGGCTAATGGACCACACATCGGATCATTAGGAGAAACATCCTCCGGCTTCGGCCTAGATTTGAGCGTATGGCCGTTTCAGATGAGCATAATGCAGCTGAAATGAAAAGCGGAAGGAAAGCTTTCTGGGCTCCGTGATGCAGGACTCGGGGGCTAAAGTTTGGCTTAAATGGTCCAGAAGTGATAAAGGAATGATGCAGAAAACGGCAGATTATTTACGTCATGGATTTTTATCGCTGTGCTTCCTGGGAAACGCACGATATTCACTTGTTTTTCCCATAAGAGTGTTTGTGATATTTTGTCCATGAAAACTAAAAAAAAAAAAAATCAGCCCAAGAATGTTGGAGAATTTCATCCGTGCTAAAGTCCTGCTAGTCAGCTAGAAACCACTAGCTATTCCACGCTAATCGTCAGGGTAGAACCTGGCCGGCGACCTAGCGGAGCCTTAGCAGCCACCTAGCAGCTCATCAGCAACAGGCTAGTGACAGTTTCCTCCACAGACGTTTTAGCTTTTCCTTTTTCTTTCTCCCGCCATCAGCCGGACCAGGCTGCCGTTAGTTGTTGGCCGAGGCCGAGGTTCCGCTCGGTCTCGCGTCGTTCCCTACCGATTTCTCCACGACAGAAAAGGGCGCTTTTGCTTTGTGTTGAAAACCACTATGGTTGACGTCTGGCCTTTATGATTTACACGCAGTCTCCGCTTTTTAGAACCGTTGAAATGTGGTGAGTTGTACTCGCAGGTGTTTCTTTTGTCTCGTGCGCCACATTTATTTCAATGGGTTTGAGCTAAATAACAGGAGCGCGATAAAGTTTGACAGCAAAGACTAGACCCTCCAGAATGATCACACGGTTTAATTCAACTCCGTCCTCGATCCGTTCCTTCAGACCCAATCTGTTCCGTTTATGAGCGGTGTCATTTTTTTTCCTGTGTTTTCATGATTTGATCTGACAGCAGCTTGTTTTTGCCTCCGTCAGCGCTTATGCAAACAACCTCGGCGTCGCCGTCTGCCAGCGGCGACCCGGTTCCACGGAATGTAAATGACGTCTGAGTTTATCCAGAGGAGGGAGGAGCGTGACGAGGAGCGTCGGCGGTGGCGGGTAGTCGCTGCCTTGCATGAAGAATTCTTTCTTGAGGAATTCTCGGCGCGATTTCAGACCAAGCACACAGACAGTAAGTGGCAAGGACTGGCGCCGCCACCTGCAGCCTTCTCGGCCAAGGTGGTCTTGGTTGTCGCTCGGGTCCTCCAGGCCTCACTCCGCTGCCTCGTGTTTTCCTCCAGGTTTTTTTTTTCTCAAGTGATGTCTGGATGTGGCAGGATTTAAAACTGCATCTGATTAGCCCAGTTTTTTTTTTGTTCGTCTGAGGTCTATTCAGAAGGGGGGGGGCTGGGTTAAACAAGGACAACAGCCTGAGGAGGAGAAATTACAGAAACAAAAAAATTTGTAATGATTTTACCAGAGACATTCCACAGTTTCAGTTTGATTCAGCCACTAAAACCTCTTCAAACATGCCACGAACTACGGGATCTGTCCCAGGACCCTGATTGGTTCATGGAAGGAAACGCTTTCTCGTCTTTCTGTGTGTTTTTTTGAAGTAAAACCATTAAATTGAAAATTTTTGATTACGCAGAGAGTTTTTACATAAGAAAAAAAACAACAAAAAACTCCACAGTTGGAAAAACAAAAGTGAAGGAGGCTCAGGCAGAGAAAGAAAAACGTTCTGGGGATGAGAAATGATTCATCATCCAACCTTATGTTTCCGCTTTACTTTATTTGTGACAGGGGTCAGGGGTCAGGGGTCAGGGGTCAGGGGTCAGGGGTCAGGGGTCAGGGGTCAGGGGTCAGGGGTCAGGGGTCAGGGGTCAGGGGTCAGGGGTCAGGGGTCAGGGGTCAGGGGTCAGGGGTCAGGGGTCAGGGGTCAGGGGTCAGGGGTCAGGGGTCAGGGGTCAGGGGTCAGGGGTCAGGGGTCAGGGGTCAGGGGTCAGGGGTCAGGGGTCAGGGGTCAGGGGTCAGGGGTCAGGGGTCAGGGGTCAGGGGTCAGGGGTCAGGGGTCAGGGGTCAGGGGTCAGGGGTCAGGGGTCAGGGGTCAGGGGTCAGGGGTCAGGGGTCAGGGGTCAGGGGTCAGGGGTCAGGGGTCAGGGGTCAGGGGTCAGGGGTCAGGGGTCAGGGGTCAGGGGTCAGGGGTCAGGGGTCAGGGGTCAGGGGTCAGGGGTCAGGGGTCAGGGGTCAGGGGTCAGGGGTCAGGGGTCAGGGGTCAGGGGTCAGGGGTCAGGGGTCAGGGGTCAGGGGTCAGGGGTCAGGGGTCAGGGGTCAGGGGTCAGGGGTCAGGGGTCAGGGGTCAGGGGTCAGGGGTCAGGGGTCAGGGGTCAGGGGTCAGGGGTCAGGGGTCAGGGGTCAGGGGTCAGGGGTCAGGGGTCAGGGGTCAGGGGTCAGGGGTCAGGGGTCAGGGGTCAGGGGTCAGGGGTCAGGGGTCAGGGGTCAGGGGTCAGGGGTCAGGGGTCAGGGGTCAGGGGTCAGGGGTCAGGGGTCAGGGGTCAGGGGTCAGGGGTCAGGGGTCAGGGGTCAGGGGTCGGGGGTCGGGGTTAGGGGTCAGGGGTCAGGGGTCAGGGGTCGGGGTCGGGGGTCGGGGTCGGGGGTCGGGGGTTAGGGGTCGGGGGTCAGGGGTTAGGGGTCAGGGGTCAGGGGTCAGGGGTCAGGGGTCAGGGGTCAGGGGTCAGGGGTCAGGGGTCAGGGGTCAGGGGTCAGGGGTCAGGGGTCAGGGGTCAGGGGTCAGGGGTCAGGGGTCAGGGGTCAGGGGTCAGGGGTCAGGGGTCAGGGGTCAGGGGTCAGGGGTCAGGGGTCAGGGGTCAGGGGTCAGGGGTCAGGGGTCAGGGGTCAGGGGTCAGGGGTCAGGGGTCAGGGGTCAGGGGTCAGGGGTCAGGGGTCAGGGGTCAGGGGTCAGGGGTCAGGGGTCAGGGGTCAGGGGTCAGGGGTCAGGGGTCAGGGGTCAGGGGTCAGGGGTCAGGGGTCAGGGGTCAGGGGTCAGGGGTCAGGGGTCAGGGGTCAGGGGTCAGGGGTCAGGGGTCAGGGGTCAGGGGTCAGGGGTCAGGGGTCAGGGGTCAGGGGTCAGGGGTCAGGGGTCAGGGGTCAGGGGTCAGGGGTCAGGGGTCAGGGGTCAGGGGTCAGGGGTCAGGGGTCAGGGGTCAGGGGTCAGGGGTCAGGGGTCAGGGGTCAGGGGTCAGGGGTCAGGGGTCAGGGGTCAGGGGTCAGGGGTCAGGGGTCAGGGGTCAGGGGTCAGGGGTCAGGGGTCAGGGGTCAGGGGTCAGGGGTCAGGGGTCAGGGGTCAGGGGTCAGGGGTCAGGGGTCAGGGGTCAGGGGTCAGGGGTCAGGGGTCAGGGGTCAGGGGTCAGGGGTCAGGGGTCAGGGGTCAGGGGTCAGGGGTCAGGGGTCAGGGGTCAGGGGTCAGGGGTCAGGGGTCAGGGGTCAGGGGTCAGGGGTCAGGGGTCAGGGGTCAGGGGTCAGGGGTCAGGGGTCAGGGGTCAGGGGTCAGGGGTCAGGGGTCAGGGGTCAGGGGTCAGGGGTCAGGGGTCAGGGGTCAGGGGTCAGGGGTCAGGGGTCAGGGGTCAGGGGTCAGGGGTCAGGGGTCAGGGGTCAGGGGTCAGGGGTCAGGGGTCAGGGGTCAGGGGTCAGGGGTCAGGGGTCAGGGGTCAGGGGTCAGGGGTCAGGGGTCAGGGGTCAGGGGTCAGGGGTCAGGGGTCAGGGGTCAGGGGTCAGGGGTCAGGGGTCAGGGGTCAGGGGTCAGGGGTCAGGGGTCAGGGGTCAGGGGTCAGGGGTCAGGGGTCAGGGGTCAGGGGTCAGGGGTCAGGGGTCAGGGGTCAGGGGTCAGGGGTCAGGGGTCAGGGGTCAGGGGTCAGGGGTCAGGGGTCAGGGGTCAGGGGTCAGGGGTCAGGGGTCAGGGGTCAGGGGTCAGGGGTCAGGGGTCAGGGGTCAGGGGTCAGGGGTCAGGGGTCAGGGGTCAGGGGTCAGGGGTCAGGGGTCAGGGGTCAGGGTCAGGGGTCAGGGGTCAGGGTCGGAACTGCTTCCAGCTTCCCTTTTACAGGGAACAAAAGGCAGCGTTCCTCTCTCTTTACACTGGATTCAAAAGACCCAAGGTTTCTCTTTTCCAGCGATTTGAAAACATGAAAATCCCCCAAAAAACGCCGTAGAGTTTTTCAATATCTTTATGTAATATACTCGACACATTGCACGTATAACTCAGTATTAATACAATCACAATATAAAAAGGTTTTTTTGTTGTGGTTCGATGCAAACAACGCTTGAAAAAACAAAGAAAAGTTAGAACACCGGTTCACAGAAATCAAACAGCAATCAATTTTTTTTAAAGACTCTTGCGTCGACGGCAAAAATTCACAAACGACTGATAATAAAGCGAGTGAACCGAGACGACCTCAAACCTCCATCTTGTTTTCTCTTCTGAACCCGAGGCAACGTGTCCCATCATGGAAGACGAACGTTCAAGAGCCACGACGGCATTTGATCTGCACGCCAGGGTCGGTCGGACCTCCTCATGTAGAAGCCAAACTCTCAGATCTGAACATGACGTGAGGAATGAAATGGGGGGGGGGGCACTTAACAGAGCTGAATGACTGAAGTGTGAAGGAAGAGCTGTGCCGTTAAAGGTACCCCCCCCCGCCCCCCACAGGTTCCCGCTTTAATCAGATTAACGGGATTATCATCTGTTCTCTGGTCGTCTGGGTCTCCTCTCATCTCCCCTATGCTGTCGACTGGAGTGTTTATCGGTTCATATGCACTAGACGTCTCATTTATTTATCTTCTGCATACACGTTTATTATCGTTGATATTTACATTTTTGGGACGGTAGCGTCGGTCCGCCACTCCGCCGCTTGGGTCCGAACTCAAACATCTCAACGGTTATCGGAGGAACCGTCATGAAATTCACTTCCGCTTTCATGGTTCCTAAAGACCTTGGTGATCCTCTGACACCAGGTCAGTATCCACTTCACTGTTATCGAAAGCATTTCTTTATAACTTGGTACAAATATTAAAGGTTTTGGAATGATGCTTCCCAGTGACTCAGACTTTGTGTCTTTAGCACCACCAGCTGTTTGGCTTTTTTGGGTTTCAGGCTGAAATGTCTCGACAAGCTAACGGCGCCAATGACGATTATAGGAGACAAAAATAAAATAAATAGACAAATATTGATTAAATAAACTCACTGTCAATCAAAATTTTAAGAGGCAACTACTGCCTGTATTGAACATAGTTCATGCTTAAAAAAAGCCTCCTTTACTTTGACCGCTGCTAAGTCCATTAATAATTTATTTTTATAGCATCTCTCATACTCTGCCTGAAAAGCAGCTGAATGGACTTCAAGTCATTGTATATACAGATTAAAAATACAAATATTAATAAATAGTAAATAATCCCACCGACAGACATATATCATCGACAGTTTTGCTGGGGGGAGCGGTTTTTCTCAACGTAACTGGCGGCGGCAGCCCCCCGGCCGCGGTGTCCGTCGGCTGCAGCGTCCGTCGACACACTGATTGCCTCTGCACGCCGCGTCGCACATAGGACGAAACGCCGATTCTGCCGACACACCGCGAAAACGATAGAAAAAAACCCCAAAACAAACGACAACCAAAAACCCCAAAAAACAGCTGAATGTTTTGCCACCGTTCTTTTTGTCCCCTTTTTCAAAGCTCATATTTGCACAAATGTTTGTTTTTTGTGGCCTCGTGAAAATCGACGCGTGGACGCGTGATTGAATTTGTTGTTTGTTGAAAAAAAAAAAAAAATCAATGTACACCACTTAGCCGGACGCCAGGATTCAGGCTGAAGGACGCAGAGAGAGTCATCCGAAGGGCGAGGCCAAAGAGGGAGCTCAATTTCTACCGGACGGAGTAGAAACCTCCGGCGTCCCGGCGTCCCGGCGTCACGTGACGACCTGGTCCACTGGCTTTCATTGTTTTTGTGCTGCAGGGTTTTTTGTTTTTTTTTTTTCAGCGGCATCGCGGTAAAGTCGAGGAGGATGTAAAAACGCTGCTGTGCTAAAAGCGTCCGTGGGTGTAAACGCGGACCCCGTAACGGTCCCTCGGGTCGGTTTTACACTGCTCTGCTCAGTTCGGGCCAAAGGAGTTTTTGTTTTTTTTCAGACCGTAAGCTGAAGGTGGAGAATCACACATTTCAGACCCAGAGACTCAGACTCTCCACTGGATCCCGTTCGATCATTATCTCCAACGTCCATTAATCCACTCGGTCGACTCCTCCCGGTCACTGCAGAACTCTCCCTGAGAATCGTGCCGTTTTTACGTTTTCCGCTGTCAGAAGTCGAATAACCCCAGTGTTGCTCCTCGTGCCGTCATATTTTGGTATATCTGCCCGGTAACGTTTAATTGACCAGGAACCAGAGCGGCCGTCTCCATATCATCTCTGTCATATTTTCTGCTCTATATATGAATCAGCCTTAGCTTGTACATATATTTATTTACGTGTATGTGTATATATATATATATATAAAACATATACTGATATGTACATATATACATATACACATACATATATATATGTATACATATGTATATACATATATGTGTGTATAAAATGTGTGTATGTATATCTATACATATACGTATATCCACATAACATATATATACATATATATATGTAAATGTTTATTTACATATTCATATATGTGTGTATATATGTATGTGTGTGTATATATATATATATATATATATATATATATATATATATATATATACACACACACACACGTATATATCTATGTATGTATATTACTGTGTGTGTGTGTGTTATATGCAGCGTTAACTCTGCCCTGACCCTCCCCCTCCGTTCTCGTACCCGGTGAATGAAGTGATCCTTGTTCTCCGTCAGCACAGAACAAACACAGCGGCCGAGCAATCACCAACACTTAGTGATGATTGATGGATCACGAGCGGCTCGGCGGCGCCATCGGCGGCTCGGCGGAGACCCGGAAATCATTCGACAAATAGAAAAGAAGGAGAGAAAGAAGAAATGTGGAGCGCTGTTAGGAAACGTGGCTGCGGCCTGTGTCAGCGATGCCAGTGCTTTCACTGTGGCAGTGGGGCGACCACTGACGCGTTCACACTGTCACACAGGAACTCAGCAGGACAACTGGTAACGTTTCCTTCCGAGAACCAGGGTTTCTTAATCTGAGGTGCGGGGGCTTCCTGAGGTCCAGCAGGAACCAGAGGGAAGTGTTAACAGTCTGAAGAGATAGTTTTCTTTGAGGAATTGAATCACTTATCAGACACTGACGTCCTATTTAGCCTAATTTGTCTAAAAACCCCAGCTCATGTTTGGTATTTTTCCTGGTAAATGACTTGAGATAATGAACGTTATTTTCGGTTGAATCCATCATTGCATTCTTTCCATCCTGCTCCCTCTTCCTGCAAAATTGGAGAGTTCATTAATTCTTTCCATACAAACTGTCAGACAGTGGAGTGTAGTTGTGGAGAAACTATTGTGTCTATGAATCGTTGTTTTTGGTTTTTTCTTTTTTAATTTTTAGATAAAAAGATATAGGAATTTTACATGATGACTGCAGAGGCTGCAGAGGGCCATTATATTTATGATGATATAATAATATGATAGACTTCTACATAGTTTAATTATAATCAGTTTTAAAAATTACACAATATAAATTCATTATATTTGCATTAAAAATGTTCTGCTCCAAGAGGAAGAATTATAAAAGGCCACTAATATCAACAGTTGCTGATTCTGTTTTATTGTTCATTTCTAAACGATAACATTAATAACTACTCTTTAAGATAAAACCATCCTTTAAAAAGGATTCTGAACTTTACTTATTGTTTTTCTATTTACTCTCGTGTCTGTCATCATTTCCTAGTTCTCCTGCTTTAGCATCCAGTCGTAATGATATAAGTCATTAGTATCTCATTTTAAAATCACAACGTTCACTGCATGTATTCATCTGACATCCATCATATAAATACAATGAAGGATATTTCCCTCCCTGACTGACGTACGGTTCTGCAGGAAGGTACCAAGGTTCCTCCTCCTCTTAATCTTCTTCTGTCCAAAGAGATAAATGAAACTCTGGTCCTCCTCCTCTCTCCACCCGCTGGTACAGAAATATATTTCCCTGTAAAATATTCCTCCGGTCGCCGGGGTAGGAGACTCCCTCACGCTCACACTCCCACACACACATACGCACTCACGTCCGAACGCACACACACACCCTGGCGGCTCGGCGAGCGTGATATATGCGCGTGGTTATCGTGGGAAATAAACTGTTAAAGGCGGCAGAAATAGCTTTTTTTTCCCTCGCAGACTGAATGTGGAGTCATAAATCCGAGGCGAGGCGGCGGCCAAGGCGTCTCCGGGTTCGTCGGCCGAGGCCTTCGGCGCGGCGGCTGGTACGGTCAGGGTTTTAGTCACGTGTGGTCACGCACGGAGCGTGTGACTCACGCCGAGGCTCCGTCCCCGAGCGCCGGCGTGGACGCGTGACCGTCTGATGTCAATGCCGCGGTCACAGGAACCGGACTCGGCCTGTTTCTATCTGGTCTCAGTGAGGTGAAGACCATGATGTTATAAAAATTCCTCTACGTATTGGAAGTGTTTCCTCTGTGTTAGGAAGGAAACCTTCCGATAACGTTTCTTTCCATCCATTCCCCCGAACCACTTTATTTTTTTGAGCTTGGGTTTTCGTCCTTGACTCAGACTCCACTTACTGAATTTCTTGAGGCGCTCTCATCCACAACGCTTGTTAACATTGCTAAAGTGAACCGTTTCCGTGACAACTGAGTTAAACACCATCCTCATTAATAGCCTGGGCCCTTAATTCACTAAATGACGTCATTCATCCCTTCGTTCGGTTTGTTCTTTAATGTCTCTACTGATTATGCAGATTTAATTTCAGGTTTTAATTCAAGTTTTATTTTAATTCAGTGCAGAGGTAGATTTTTTTTTGTTTTTCCCTGTGAAGCTGCACTGCTGCCAACCCCAGACAGAGGGGTGTGTGTGTGTGTGGGGGGGGGGGGGGTCGTGGGGGTCATTCCAGGGCAGGATGTATTAATTATGCTGGATGAATTACTCATTTCAGGGAGTCACACCAGTGTCACACTCACTGTGCTCTGCAGATTTCTTTTGGTTAAAGCAGCTCATCTCCAACTCTGTCATCAGCCGTCAGTCAAGCAGAGTGGCTTGAATGAATACTTTATTATCATGAATTATTCGGCCTCATTACCATAGGTGGCGCTGTTCTTCACATCATTGTTTCGGCCGTGCCATTAATTCCAACGACTCGGTTCTTCTAACCTGTTCGTTCCACGGATGCATTAAGAGGACCAGATCTTTGGCTCCAGGACGGTGCCCCATTCGTTCCCCATGGGCTCTCGTCCTCTGGAGAAGGACAAAGCCCCCCCCCACCCCCCACATCGTCCTGATGCCCTGACGCAATGGATCACAATTTGACAATGAAACGAGTCGTTTCTTTAGTAACGATTGGTCGCCTTAAAGCCCAGCACCTTAAAAACATACATTTACTGTATATTCACTGTACTATTATACTGCTCTACCTGTATAAACACTTTTTTCAACCTATTTTATGTCCCACAGATCAATAAAGTCCCTTTTTGTAGTATTTACAAAATGACCAATAAGATATATTTTATTATTTTACATCTGCAATGATTAATCAATCAGTTAGTTGATTTGTTGATCACCAGATTTTGATAAGTGATTGATTGTTTTAGTCATTTCTGCTTTTCTTCATCATTCATGATCATAAACTAAAAAAAGGTTATTGAAAGTTGATCGGACAAAGCAAAACACGGGAGGACGTCACCTTGAACATTGAGGAATTAAAAATAAATGTATATTTTTTTTCTATTTTCGGTCATAAATTAGATAATAAATAAATACTGAAGATAATCATTGGTTGTGACCCTGGTGTGATTCAGTATTAATGTGTCAGAGCCACAGTCTGTTTATGTTGAGGCGTCAGGGAGGATCCTCTGTTTATGCCGCTCACCGTCTGCGGCGCCAGGCTCTCCCCGCTTTCACAGCCGACGGTCGCGTCGCGCCGGTCACGTTGCGCCGCGCTGCACCCTCGAACCCGCTCGCCCCCGCGCCCCCGCGCCCCCGCGCCAGGGCCAGCACGGGTCGTCGTGGTGGAAACGCACACAGACGAGGTACGACGACCGGCGATCCCTGGCAGGAGACTGACGGGAGGAGGAGGGAGGAGGGAGGAGGGAGGGAAGCGGACAGGTGTTGCCATGGTGATGCTGAGACGGCGGGGATGCTCCGGTGAGAGTGGAGTGAGCAGCTGTTGCCATAGAGACGCACAATGCATGTCATCCAATGCTCAGTGGAAATGGGGGGGCAGTGATACAGCAGCTCATTACTGTGCTGCAAAATAAGAACATCAGACAAATACAGACACGAAGATCATAAATGCTTCTTTTCTAATGAGTTTAGATTATAAAATGTGTAAAAAACCTTCAAACCATCAAATAGAGCCAAAATTATTTGTTTTTTTTAAGTCATTGTGTCTTTTTTTAAGTTAAAGATTCAAAAATTTTAAAGATTAAAAAGAAGCTTTTGAAGATGAATATTTTCTGCTTTTCTTGGTTTCTTCATGATGATAAACTAAACATCTGTCGGGTGTGGACTATCACAAGAAACTGAAGATGCTTTCAGACCCGCAGCATTGCAAACCCCTGGCAGAGCTGGGGGGTCGGGGGTGTGAGGGGTTCCCGACAACCTTGGCCCCTGTTGACAGCCTGTACCACACACTACACACTGCTGCTGTCCATCCAGTAACATCTCACCATGCTACTGGCATTGTGGGAAGTTGCGTTATAGTCTGATGCTGAGTGTGTGACAGATATAAAGGTGTGTGAGCTTTGATGTTTCTGTCCGATATGTTAGACAACAGAGGATGTGGAGCCTTGTTTGTCAGAGTTTGATCCTTCGGGACGTTTCCGTATTTTGAAGCTTTTTTGGGGAGAAAAACAAAAAATGACCTGCTCCAATTAATCTCCTATTTTTTAAATCATCTCTGAACGTTATGATTTAATCTTAGTCATAAACACCTTCGCCTCATCTCTGGCTCCTTGAAACTCACCAGCTCATCCTGTATTTCTTTGTATTTTAATATCTCTGATCATTTCCCTTGAGTCCTGCCATCTCCCGTCCGCCTGCGTCATCCGTCTCCACCGTATGGTGCGTGGCCGCCATGTTCCAGGATTAATGATCCGGCTCCTGGGCGCCGCCGCCCCGGGCGGCCAAGGTCAGAGCACCGCGATTCCCAGCTCTGTCCGGCGGACTCTTACCAGACGTCCTTAAAACGAGTGCGTTTATCCAAAGCACTTTTTCATCCACCTCCTGAGACACTTAAAGTCCTTGACTTTTCTGTATTGTGGCTCTTGATGTAAAGAGAGTGAAGAGTCCAGGCTCTTTGGAGCATTTTAGTGAAATGCACCTTTAAACATGTAATGGGATGCTGAAGAATATAAGGAAAGTAGAAATTTACAGAATTGAATTTTCTAAGTTCTAATCCTTGTCCATGGACACATTTTCTTATTTTCTCTCGTTACATGATAAAAATGTTTCAAAAACATTTTTGATGACTTTTCATGTACAGTGGAGAAATATTTTTTATGCTCTATCTCAAACAGGGACGCAGCTACATAAAAGTATCCAGTGAAAAGTGACTGAGGTGACTAGCTAACCCGTCCATTGTGTAAAACTCTGTTTACACCAGTGACAAATGCAGTTATTTACTCGTTTCTCCTCCCAATGTAACGGCACAGGTGACGGAGGCGTGGGTGGAGCTAGAAGTCTGTTCCTGTCGTACAGGCGACCAATCACATCGGATTTAAAGTCCTCTCGAATCAAAACCCTGACAACATATGTGGCTCCTCGAAGGTTTCCCTCGAAGGTAGAGGTAGAGCTAAACAAACCCAGAGTCTTTTAATAGTTTAATGGTCCAATGGTAGAAAACTGCAGAAAAGGCAAAAGCGTCTTAGCCTCCGGCTTTGTCTGGACAGGTTGTTATTTTGTGCTCCGGCGTTCCTTATCTCCTGTTTTCTGGAAATTGAATCTGGGAATCTAATTTGGAGCGGGAGAGTGAATCTGCGGTGTGTCAGTCGGTGGGGGTGGGACACTCTCCTGCAGCAGCGCCACTGATTTAAGATGATAAGTCTGTGTCCAGCGAGCCTTTAAATAAATCAGGCCCGTAGTAGTGGCTGTAATGAGGCTCTAAATACCCGTCCGCGCTCCATCCACCGGTCCGGAGGACAACGAGGATCTGATAAACTCGGGTGGGACGGCGATGCTCTGTTTACACAAATGTTAAATTAGAGGCTAACTAAGCCGAGCCACCGAGATCTATCTTTGTGGGCCACGGGAATCGATACCTGGTGGAAGACAGATCATCTCCTGTTGTGCTGCAGCTGGTCCGCTGTCGGCCCCGGCCCCGGCCCCGGCCCCGGCCCCGGCCCTGTCCACTCCCCACTCCCCAGCCCCTCCCCGCTCCCCGGCCCGGGCCTCGGCCTCGCGGGGGCTGGAAACGTTGGCTTGCCTCGGTCATCGCCTCGGTGCTGTCCGGCTCGTCTCACGTCTCACGTCCATTTGCTTTGTTTTCATTTCATCCGATACAAGATAAAAGGTGATAAATGACTGAAACGCTCCACTTCCTTCATTCAGCTTCACGTATCATCAACTACTGATCAGAGGCTTTTCAAATAATTAATAATAACAACAATGATGGTGATGATGATGATGATGATGATACGTTTTATTTGTATTTTTTCTGCTGCTCTGGAACCTGGATGTGCTGCTGTGACTGAAGAAAGGAGTTTCCCTTCAGACAGACAGAAAAAAAGAGTCAAACAAAGGGACAGTCAGACAGATTGAGACTGACACAGACAGTCAGACAGGGACAGTCAGTCAGTCAGACAGTCAGAGTTAGCGCACTGAGCTGCGGCCCTGCTAACGACCAGCGCCGTCTGACACTGATTGGTTCCGCCTCCTCCTGGCAGCCCGGTAATGGCTTCCCCGGCCTCGAGGGCACTCAGGTGACAAATTACAGCCTCTGGCAGGCGAAGCCCTCGGAGACCCGTCGGGCCCTCGGCCGATCACATTGGCTTCTGTGTGTGGTGTCACGGCCGAAGGTTTAAGATCCATCGTCAGTCAAAAGCACGAGGCCCTTCCTAAGGGCCAAATGTAGACAAATATGAGTTGAGGGGTCCTAAAGAAGAGACTGATATGGGCCAAAACCTGTCAATGGCACTTGTTGTTTTAATTTTGTGGTGAATACATAAGAGCTAAAGTGCCACCTCTCTGCCGGTAGCCTCTGTTCCTGTAGCTCATGGAAACGGTACATTTTCTCTGAGAAGGTTCCTGTAATCCGACCTTCTGAAAACCAGAATCCAGCGAGAGTCAGCAGAGAATCTATAGCTGCACTGGACACCAACATCGGAACATCGGAACATCGGGGCCTCGTGGACCGACGGAACGGGACCGAGAAGAAGAACCACAACTCCCAGGAGTCTGTGCCAAAACAGAGACGACGACGACGATGACAATGTCCATTCAGGGTAGAGCTGCGGGTCCGGGTCGGGATTTGGACCGATCCAAAAAAGATAATACCCATCATGCACCTCTGATACACTGTAACCATACAGGACAGAATACACAGCTCTGAGACGAGCCGATATTTAGTTTCCGTGGTTGTTCCTGTTCTCGTGCGAGTTTTCACCGGTAGATCTAAGCAGGGAAATTTATTCCAGCTGTTTGTCCTGATTCATAATCCTCTTGACTTCCTGTTCAAAATGAAACATTTTGGCAGTTTTAGTTTGTTTTTAATTTTTATGAAACTTCCCGTTAAATGAAGGTCTAGAGGAACATGGGGGGATGTTTGGAATCAAAAGCCCCCTTTTCCCTCTCTCTCTCTGAACATCGATCATAAAGCCCCATCCCCGTCATTGTTTACATATCAGAAACCAGAGGGACGACATATTAGTTTTCCTTCCCCCCTATGCCCCCCCCCCCCACTCCCCACAGACGGCGGCGACGATTAATTCTTGTCTTTTGGAGATCGGGTCGATAGGTCCGGTTCCATAACCCCAGTAAACAAAAACAAATGGGCTGCTCATCAAAATGCTGCATGAATGAGCGAGACCCCCCACCCCCCCCCATCCCCGCCCTGTGGGATGCCTTAATGGTGTGATTTTTCATCATCATGCTGTTTTTACCGCTAACATCTTCAGAAACAGGACAGGGGTGTGGCAGCGGCCGGCGGCCAACTGACAGATGGGTAAGAGGAACCGTGGCGATTGATAGGTGGGCGACGCCTTCAGAGGCGACGCCAGGGGTCAAAGTTACATCAAATACCAGGCCTGGACCACAGTATCCATAGATACAATAATGCAGACTTTCCTTTCCCCGTCCTGATTCTACCGCTTCCTTCGCTCCGTCCTTCGAACACTTTCCTCTGTCGTTCTCCTCTTTCCCTTTTTGTCCTTCGGGGCTTCCGTCCATTCTTCCAGTAGGAGCCGGTTCACGGTTTCTTTGGTGATGTTCATTAACGGATGTTGTCGTTTTGACGTCTCGTCGCTTCTTTAATGTTTCTCACGTGTTCTGTTTGATACAGGTCGACTCTCTTACAGGTGGATTTTATGCGTGTGCTGGTTGTAACTCAAAAATGTTTCCATGTCCCTTTAAGACCAAACATTGATTTTGAAACACCATTTTAACCATTATAACTATAAAGGCGATTAGTCGGAAACAGGTAAATAGTGGAGCCATGTCCTTCTTTTTCTCCTACAGCACTTTTCTCTCTGTTTGTCCTCCTTTCCTTCTTTCCTACTGCTCTTCTATCCTTACTCCTTTCCTTTTTCCTTTGACTTTTTTGTCCTTTCTTTCTTTTTTTCTTTCTTTCTTTCTTTCTTTCGTTCTTTCTTTCTTTCTTCCTGTCTTTCTTTCTTTCTTTCTTTCAGTTTTGTTTCTTTTCAGGATTCTGTATTTTTTCTTTTTTCCAATTTTGTCACCTCTGTCATTCTTCCTTTCTTTTGTCACTAATTTCCTTTCTTCTTTTTCTGTCCCCTCTGTCCTCTCTTCCCTCCTCCCTCCTTTCCTCCTTCTCTCCTTTCCTTCCGTCATTTTTCTTTAAGTAACGGACATGCTTTTCTTTTTTTTTACATCAGTAGATTCTGATCCAACCATTAGTCAGATCATTTGTGTCCTCATCCTCGTTCTGTTTCAGTTCAAACGCTTCTTTAATTTTTTTTTCTGATTTGACTGAGGCGTGACCCTGGCAGCCATATTCCTCTTCCGCTCATCTTTACCTTCATTTAGCGAATGGGAGAGACGTCACTGAACCTCATTTCCTTCAGAATGACCCTAATTATACGGCCGGGAAATCTAAGATAATTAGCGCTCAGGATTCGAGATTCAGTTCTTAACTCCCCGAAGATGAGGTCAACCGAGTGCATCGGTGTCCCCTGCAGATGGAAACTGGGGAAAAATTCACCATTATTTAAATGAGGAAATAGATCTAGATCCGTCTGAACCAGCGCGTTCAGGGGTTCGGTCACTTTCAGAGAGCTTTTACTTTGACGGGATCTCGCATCTGCCGTTAGAACTGTGGTTTTCAGCCACATTTCAGACACTGGTCTCAGCGTCTTCCCCCTGTTCTGATTGGATGAATACCCCTTTTTTTTAATTAGTGGAAACTGAAGAAAGACATTAAAAATATCAGACGAATAAAAAAATGGCTGAAAAAATCTGACAACTTCAGATTTTAGCACTAAAACAAAAAAAATTCAATCAAAATGGCTAAATTGTTTCCTCTGAGGTTTATAATCAGAGAGAAATCTTTGTGTGCACTATAAAACAGAATATTTGGGGAAAAAAACTCTAAATTTCGAGGCAGTAAACTTAAATAAAATGTTTAGTTTGGTCTTTTTATTTAACTTATTAGGTCCAAGGCTTTGGGTTAATCCACATAGGAACTTTCATGTGAAATTAACTCAGATGTGTGTCCACAGTACTATTAACTCTCCTAGATGTTCTTATTGTACAGTTCAAGTGTAAACTCCGATCATAGCGTTCTGTATTTCGACTCAAGTCAACTCAAGCAAGCTAATATTTTTCTGTAGACCCCCCCCATCCATCATCTCATCCGGAGCCAAAAAAACCCCCAAGAACGGTGTGAAATTATTTTTTCGCTGAGCGACGGCCTTGTTCCCACCGCGGAGAAATGGCCCTGAACCTCACATAAATCTTTATTGAACAGACGCAGGAGGAGAATTAACCGAGATCATCATTGATCTCCTCCTCTGAGTCTGGTCCCACGCGGTCGGTGTGATTGGCTCGTTCCAAGGACGGAAAGCTTTTGACCCCCAGCAGGTAGACGCTCTCGTGAGCGGCCTCCACGTGCTCCCCCTCCTCAGCTCTGACGCCACAATTAAACAATCGCTCGGTAACTGGCTCGGAACGAATCAGATTAGTTTGGCTAATTACCTCATTTGTGCTGTTCCGAGCGCCGGGGTGTCAGACGTCAGGAGACATAAATATGACTTTACATTGACTGTCAGAGGGAGAAAAATGTCTTGAGTTTAGTGTAGTTTGCTGCAGCTGAATGAAAACCGCCAGCTGCTGCTTCGGTAAGGCCTCCTAAACTTCTAGACCCCCCCCACACACACACACACACACACACACACACACACACACACACACACACACACACACACACACACACAAGTTGCCTTAAGCTCCTCATTGTGTCCATTTACACTGATGCATTTTCCCAACCAGTGTCATCAATCAAGCGTCCACAAACTAATTGGTACAATGTGAACCACAGAGCTTTTAATTGGGGGGGGGGTGGCCTGAGGGGTCTTGGGGCCGTGGGACAGTTGACCACTTTGCCCTCAGGTGTGCAGAGACCGGTGTGTGTCTCCGACTCACAAGCTGCCAAAGTGTGTGTGTACATGGGGGGATAGTACATTCATATGCAGATTGAGCAAGAAGAGCTGGCAGACGGACACAGTGAATTCCATGCTGCTGTCCGTGCTACACACCTCTTTTGAATGTGATCAAACTGTGCAGATGTTATTAACACCTGGCTAAGATGTGATCACAGTGTGAAGCAGGCGGCTGCCAGATGTGATTAGATTTATACCAGGCGGTCGCTGTGGACGCTGATTAAAAAATAACAAAACCATTGATCTGTAATATGAATTGTAACCAAACTGACCTATTTCTGAACCCTCATGTACAGTATATGCTTGTAAATATATGTGCATCTATTCATATATGAGTAAATGCCTCGACTCAACCATAACTTAACCCTTTGTACTCACACAGTGTCAGTATGAAGCTGTCAGGTTGGTTCTGGTCTGCAGCTCAGCATCGACATGGCCGTCAGCTGTCATGGCACTGGACATGGGAAGGGGAATAACCCCCCCCAACACACACACACTCACACACACACACACACACACACACACACACTCACACACACTCACACACACACACACACGGCTGCCACTGCATCAGAGGCTGAGGATATTCCTGGTCACGCCGTGTTCTGCACGATCAGCAAATCCCAAATCACAGCCTTTTTTTCCCCCTTCCCACCTCCAAGCTGTCCCACAGCGGGGGGCAGAGGACGGGGGGGCAGTGCCGGAGGAGAATCCATCACTCCACCGCAGTTTTCCTGTTGGGATCACCGCAAATGCCTGCAAATCTGACCTCTTGTCAGGGTGGAGGGTTGTTTGGGGGGGGGGAGGGGTTGTTAACTGGAGTGTCCCCATGAGAGAGAGCTCAGGGAAAATGACCAGGACTCCTGACAGGGTGCAGCCTGCCCTCGGTCCCAAACGAATAAACACAACAATAATCCCAACTGTCACATACAACAGTGACGGGGGGGGGGGGGGGGGGCAGCAGAACAGAACAGGAAGTGGGAGGATGAGTGGACATCATCTGCAGCTGCAAAAATACACGTCGCCAGCTTTAAGATGAGGTTTCGGGGATGTGGACTGGACGGCGGCGGCTTCGAGTGATATTAAATATTATTTTAAAAATACTTATGATAATAAGTTTAAAACACAATCATCAAGCCACAAGCCACATTTTAGCAAAGAGGTGAGATTAATTATAAGTCAGAATCAGATTCTACCCAATCCCAGAGAATAGAGCAAGTCTCTGACCCGGCGTCTGACCGTTGCCGTTGTTGTTGTTTCCCCTTTTTAACCGACCTCGCTTCAGTGTGACCTCTGCTGTGACCGAGTCGGTTCTACTGTGTCTTCAGATCATCTGAACTGAGCCGAGGCTGGATCACAGGACTTTTTATCTCTATGGGCAAAAAGTTTCTTATTCTCCTCCATGTGAGCTTTTTCCTTGAGGCCTTTTAAAAATCTGAAGTTGGAGATGTTGGGTTTATTCAACCTCTTCGCTCATAAAGCATTTTGGGGAATCAAAAAACTGCGTCCATCGGACCGTGGCGGATGTTCAGGCCTGACCGGCTTCATCGTCAACACGTCCGAGGTCTCCGACTGGACGGTTTCTCTGCAGACCGACCATCACTGTGTAGTGGAGCCGCCTCCCGAACCTCTCCTCAGATCCACAGCTGAAAAAAGACCTCGTCTCTCATCTCGTCCTTGCTGCTGCAGTCATTAACTGTTGCTGCCGCTGCTGCCGCCGCCGCCGCCGCCGCCGCCGCCGCTGCTGCCGCCGCTGCTGCCGCCGCTGCTGCCGCCGCTGCTGCCGCCGCTGCTGCCGCCGCTGCCGTCTTCCCACCAATGTTTGCATTTTGCTGAGCAAATTAACTGTCAGAATTGCATCGCTTGCACTGTCTTTATTGAATCTAGCTGGCTAATTGGTTGTTAGGGATCCTCGGGGGGAGGGGGGTATCAGCATCGGGTAGCCCTGCAGGACTGAGCCTCCACTGGGCCGAGGGAAGGAAAGTGGATTAACGGAGAGAGGGAGAAAGGCACACGACCTTTAATAACTCGTGAAAAAATCCATCCAGATTCAAGTTTAGATAAATAAATCCCCTCATTAAAAACAACTAATGAGGCCTGTCGCAAACAATGTGTTTGTTGTTTAATTTTCAGGACTTGTTGTTGCTCATATGAGTTTTTTCTTTATCTATAATAACGGATTTTATTTTATTTTTTGATGTACGTGTTGCACAACAGCTGCTCTGGTTTCTGTGTCCACCTAATGAATCGAGATCCTTTACTTCCTCTTCTTTTAGCTCTGTCTTTGGTCTCCTCCACCCCCTGAGGGAAACATCCGTCTCCTTAGCTGCTGTCGCCAGAGACTCCTTTACCATCGTCATTTCAGTTACGGCGACTTCAAGGTCGGGTTAAGTCTCGACAGGTAAAAGTAACTGAATGTGAGTTCAGGCGGAGCTCTACGTGTCTTTCTACACTTAGCGTCTGTTTTTCTTTGCCTAACTTGGGAGGTGATGTGTCGTCTCCGGGGACGTTGAAGCAGAACTTCCTCTTTTTGTCAACACACACACTCAAAACCTGGCTCAGAAGTTAAGCCACAAAAATGAAGACTTAAGATGTGGTTTGGATTCGACTGCTGTTTTGATTTACCTGAGAGAGAAAAAGGAACATCCAAGACTCAAGTTGTGCCCTGATACAACCTGACTGCATCACATGGACCCCACAACTCCCCCACAACTCCCCCACAACTCCCCCACAACCCCCCAACATCTCCCCCCACAGCCCCCCAACAACTCAACAACAACTCCCCCACAACTCCCCCCACTCTTGCATAATTAATAGTCCTATGTGGTCTCAGTACTGTTGAAAAAACAAACAAACAAAGACCGACAGGCTTGAAGCTGGATCAGACCGACACTGGACCTGGACCCTGTTTTTCTGCAGGTGAATAAAATGTGAAACAGGAAACTGGTGATGTTTTGCTGAGTTTGCTGGGAAAAATAAAGGTTATATGAATGTTCAGGATTTGTATTGATTGCCTTATTTAAATCTGTTTATAGCTAAAAAAAATTGATCCCGTTAAAGCTCAAATGGAAAAAAAAACCTAGAGAAGCTTTGACTGAAAAGTTGCCTCGTGTTTTCTTTTTCTGCTGCCACTGTCCCACCCTCTGAGTCCCACCCGGCCCCAGCTCGATGGGTGGGGGTCTAACGGGCGTCGACGTGGCTCCGTGTGCCCTGTCGAACAAACCCCCTGGGGCCGAACAGGAAGCTGATCGGTATCCGCCCGCTCACATCGAGTTAACATCGACGTCCGACCCCCCACCACCCGGGATTATCTCCGTCCTCTAGATAACTTTGAGGAGAAATGCTGGGATTTCATTCAGGGGGGCAGGAGGTCTGGATGACGCGCACACACACGATAATTTGATGACTTTTCCTTAGAAAGTCGACACACACGAAGGTGAATTGTGCGAAAGTTTCTTGGCCCTTTGGATGTGAAATGTTTCTGTGTTCTGGTCGTGTGGAACCTCGGGAACTTCTCCTAGATGTCGCCCCAGCTCAATGGCCTCAGAACGGACCGTGAATGATTTAGGACGTGGGACCAGGAGGAAGAGGAGGAGCGGCCGAAGGGCAGAGCGATCAAGGATTTCGTCAGATTTAGTAAAAATAGAGAACAGTATATAAAATACAGGATCCACAAGCCTCACACTGGTTCAAGCTCCTGGATCGACCCGGGTCACTGGAATATCGTAGACATCATAATAAAGACTGTGTAAATTTACAGGTCCTGTTTTCTCCTCATATTTTCATTTAGTTTTTCTCAATGTACCGGATTTATTCGCTCGTTCTTTCTGACTTAGGAAGGGAAACGCATCATTTCTCTCAGTCTGACAGGGAACAACAACAGATACAAAAACTTTGATGACCGCCCAGACACCGTGAACCTCTCACCGCCACGAGCTCCTGCTTTCCCAGGGTGCACCACTCCGGTCTCCAGGACGGGTCGTCGCCTGTCGTGGGGGCCTCCTCGCAGAGCTGGAGGTGGAGGACAGCGGACACTCAGAGCCGGCCGAGCGCCGATTGGCCCAGTCGCCGCACGGTTCCGCGGCCGGTCGGGTTTATTCGGTGCGGTTCCACATCGTATGTCATCGTGGGGCTAGTTAGCCCCCGACAGAGCGGGATACAGCCAGGCTGTTACTGTAGCGTACAGGACATTTAAAGGAGCCAATTGAATGTCTGCAACCAATTAATTTCAGCTCCGAAGGAGCTAAATATAGCTGCTGGTGTTAAAAAAAAAGAAAAGAGAAGGAGCCTTAGTGGATCATTCAGCTTTTTAAAATAGTGGATGAAGCTTCAGCATTAAAGTGAGTGTTTGGGTTGGAAAATGAATCTGGTGAAGATAAGTTACACACACTGATAATAACGATAAGGATGGCTTTATGATAAATAGTGAATAGGTTCAATAAAGGCTCTGTAGGGTAAAGTGGTTTGACATCAGCTTACATCTGTCGTTGAATCTGCCCACGGAAGCTTCAGGAAGCTGCGACATGGTCTCATTGGTATTGTGTGTGTGTGTGTGTGTGTGTGTGTGTGTGTGGGGGGGGCACACCTCTAGATAAAAATAACCCCCCCGTCAGATAGTTTCCTTCCTGCTCCTGAATCTGTGTTTTCTTTCGACACTGATGCTGTTTTGTCTAATTTATTCCAGACGACAAAACCGAGTCGTCATTGTTTACTTTGCATTTCCCTGTGTGAATCAGTGAGCTTTTGGGGGGGGGGGGTTGCTAGGTGGGCAGATGTTGTGACCTTCGGACAGAGGCAGCTGTTTCCCCTGGTTCCAGTGTTTAAGCTGCACATGTCTAACAGGCAGCGGGATCAATCTGAATTTCTGATAGAAAGTGGATATGGGCAAAATGCTGAACTGTTCCTTTAACCTTTATCCCTGATGGTGCATGTGAATCAACAGTCAGTCAACAGTCAGCCAGCCAGTTGGCAACCTGCCGCCTGTCGCCATTATTCAGTCCATCAACCCCACAGGGTCATTGCTCTTTACTTGGAGTGTATATATATATATATATATATATATATATAAAATAAATATAAATCAGCTTGTTGGCTAAAACCCTGAGGATGTTGCGGCGTCATACTGTGGTTTTGCTTTTGGTTGTTTCCCCTTTCAGTGATACTGAGGTAAACATGAGCTACGATACGCAGCAGAGGTGGATGTTCGTTGGGCTGAAATCAGCTGGATCCTCTGCCACGACGGCTGTTTCACACACTGATCCAGTGAAACCAGTCAAACAACCAGTGGGAGTGGGTCCCGCTGCCTTTTATTAAATGTGATCTGCAGATACACTGTGTTTGCAGCTGATGCACCGACAGCTGATTTCCTCAGCTGCGCTGGTTTATAAAAAAAAACAAACAAAACCTTCCAACTATCAAATGGAGCAAAAATGGATTTTGTGGTTTTTACAGTGACAAATGTCATTTCAACAAAAGAACATCTGACACAAAGTGGGATCATTAGATTATGTGTGATTTATTCCTTCGTGGCAGAAGAGAGTGTTTCCCTCTAATTTCTGTTTCATAAAAGAGAAGCTCTGTCATCGCGAAGCCTCTTGTTTAGTCAGCAGTAGAGATGTAGCTCCCTCTAGTGGTGAACTTAAAGACACCGGAACAGAATAGAGAGTCAACAGACTTTGTGTTTTACTGCATCCTCATCTCACACTGTTGAATCCCCCAACACACACTTGGGTTTTCTCTCATTTTAATGTTTCTTTTTATCTTGGTGGAGGTGAAAAGTCACAGTCCTGCATCTGAGCAGCTGCCGGTGGCGCCGGCCCACTTCCTGCCGGTCCCGCCGGCCCACGTTCTGACCCGTTCCCTGTTTTGCGTCCCCGCAGGTTTTTGATCGTCCTGGGCTGTTTGATTCTGGCCATTCTGACGACATTCAGGGAGCATGAGAAGGTGTCTGCACACTGGCTGGTTATACTGGTAAGATACTGGGACTTTGTTCTCTCTGTGCTGAACCCATTCTGGGGTTTTGTTGTTGTTGTTGTTGTTGTCTAGTTTTTCCTTTTATTCCACCTAAAATTTTGACTAATTTCTTTCTCTGACAGCGTCACATCTCCTATTTATTCCGTAGCCTCCAGTTTTCCGGTGAAGCTACAGGTTGTTTATCGAACTCAGGATGACGTGTTTTTATATCTGCATCATCACACAGTGAATCGGTGGAAATATGTCTTGTGCATCCTCTTGTGAACCCACTGCAGGCACATCTTGATGTCTTGTGCATCATTTGACTCGTTTCTCCAAAACTCTGACACACACATTTGGTAAATAAAAAAAAAAAAAAAAGGTATCAACACTAGAATTCGTTCTTTAAAATGAATTTAATTTCACAATCAATTAATTTTTCTAGTACATATTTTTCTGCTTTTGTTCATATTCTCTTGCACTTTAGCTATGAAACTACAGAGCGTTGCTTAATGCTTAATGAGACTTATTCAGTTTATCCTGTTTCTTTACAACCGAGGCCACAGTTTCTGGTTGTGGGACGAAAATTAAAGATTTGTTCTCGTCAAACACATAAATTGTTTTTAAAAAATTTTAGGAATAACACGACCCAACTGACAATAATAAAGCTGACGCGTTTGACAACTTTTATACTGAAAATATATCAAAATACATTAAAGATGAATGAAGACTACAAGCATAAAGCAGTGAAACAGGGTGGAATCATACGACTGAGAGTAAGTTGAAACTCAGTATGATTCGGTGAAAGCAGAAAGTTTCCCGGCTGTGGTTTCGACGTGAGCTGACGCCGATGGTTTCCGTCCCCTTGTCCCCTTTTCTCGTCTGATTCTCCCACGCAGGAAACCTTCGCCATCTTCATCTTCGGCGCCGAGTTCGCGCTGAGGATCTGGGCTGCGGGATGCTGCTGTCGCTACAAAGGGTGGAGGGGGAGGCTGAAGTTCGCCCGCAAGCCCCTATGTATTTTAGGTAAAGAGGTGGAAACATGAAACGTTTACCAGCAGGAAAAATACACCTGGAAAATAGGCATCAACTACATGTTCTGTTCACACCGATGAAAAGTCTGTTCCACACAAACCACTGGACTTGTTGTAAAATGGCACTGAGGTAGTTTGTGACCTTTGTCGAGCTCTGGAGGATGAAAACACAACGCTGATACAATGATGATAACGGATAAAAACAGACAAAAAGTGTGGTTTCCACACGTATTTAGAATCAACATGAGACTGAAACTTTGGAAGTCACAGAAGATACTGAAAAAAACACAAGAAATGGAATAAAACAACGAAACTGCAAAAGAAATGAAATACACGCCGAAAAGCTTAATAAGAACAAAATAAGACTAAAATACCTGAAAGGTTTTTGATGATGAGAAGAAACAAGTGTTAAATGACTCAAAGGCACAAACAAACGGAATCGCTTCTTTAGTTCTTCTTTTTAAAATAACTCGAGCTGGTTTAGTATTTCTGGTTAATCTGGTTAATCTGAATTTGAAGAAAAATCTTGAACAAATCAGTATTTATCATTAAAAATCAAACTTATTTTAAAGATTAATGGGGTTAAGCTTCTTGCAAGGTAAACACAGAATGTACGAACCCTGCGGTGACTGAACAACTTTTTCCATCACATTGAAATATTCTTGTTGTGTCGTGTAACATCCGACACAGATTCCCAATAAACTCAGCAGATGTTCTGTGTTTGGGAACTTTGGGAAATTTATAGAGGTTCTTACGGAGGGTAAGTGCTTGATGTGACCGGAGGACGACTGTCTTAACACGAGCGTCGCTATAATCTGGCCATAAAGACATCGAGGTCTATGTGTGATGAGTGACGGTAAAGATCTACATCACCGGAAAGAACTTTGAATTAAAAACGTCCGCTAAACCTCTCCGAACGTCTCGGAATCTAATCTCCCCGACAGCGTCTCCGAAGTTCGGTCAGCTCCTCGTTCGGGAAACTAATTCCGCAGCTCTTCGCGACTCATCCCTCATCTCATAAAGCGGGACTCTGATTAACCGCCTCGGGTCAGACTCATTACGGGCGGGGTTTTTTCTGTGTCCCAGACATCTTCGTGCTGATTGCCTCGGTGCCGGTGGTGGCGGTGCGGAACCAGGGCAACGTGTTGGCCACGTCCCTGCGCAGCCTGCGCTTCCTGCAGATCCTGCGGATGCTGCGCATGGACCGGCGGGGGGGCACCTGGAAGCTGCTGGGCTCCGCCATCTACGCACACAGCAAGGTAGGAGGCGGGCCCAGCCCGGTTCTCTTTGGCGGCCCGCCGACCTTTGCCGGCTAGGGGGCACCCCGGGCGCTCCGGAGGGAAAGGCGGGCGAAGGGGCCGTTGAAGCAGGAAGGAAGAGGAAGAACGTGATATAAGAAGAGAATTCAGATAAAGAAACGGTGGTGAGGTGGTGACAGGTGTTGATGTGAGCAAGGAAATGTGTTTCCTGTGTATTGAGAGGATTCGAGCCACAAGTTGAGCGTCAGCTGACAGGAAGTCTACCTGAGCTGTAGGGAAAAGTTAGACTGGTGCTAAGATGTTGAAGGGTAGTAAAAAACAAAACAAAAAAAGGGTGAGGAAAATTCGGAAAAGAAGAGGGAAACGTGGCTAAACTAAGCTAAGATCAGGTCTCATAGCGAAAAGACACGCACACAACACACACCACACGCGCACACACACGCACACAACACACACCTTACACAGGACTATAAACTATACGCTTCGGAATTCACATTTAACATGGCTGGAAATGGAGAGAGTAGAAGAAAAGACAAAGACACTTCCTTACCTCCACATCTGTCCAGGAAGAGTCGCTGCAGATTGGTGCATTTTAATCTGTAACATCTGGACGCTGCGTGAGTATAAGTCATGCGAGCAGATGTTTCAGTTGGCGTGTGTTGTGTGCGTGTTTAATGTGTGTGTGTGTGTGTGTGTGTGTGTGTGTGTGTGTGTGTGTGCGCGCGTGTGTGTGTGTGTGTGTGTGTGCGCCTGTGTGTGTGCGCGCGTGTGCGTTTGCTTGTGCTTGTGTGCATGCGTGTCATGTGTGTCCCTCTACAGGAGCTGATCACGGCCTGGTACATCGGCTTCCTGTCCCTGATCCTGGCGTCTTTCCTGGTCTACCTGGTGGAGAAGGACGACGTCTCCATGGACGCGTCGGCCCACGAGAACACCACAGCCCCCCAGCCCGCAGGGACTCACCACGCCCGCCCACGCCTCTGTGGTGGGGGCTGGTACGTCGGGCGCGACGGCGCTTCTCCGTTTGGTTCTCCGTTCGGTTCTCCGTTCGGTTCTCCGTTCGGTTCTCCGTTCGGTTCTCCGTTCGGCTCCCTCTTAAATCCACAGCATTAGGTTTAGATGGATCAAGATCCGTATTCAGCAAAATTCTAGTCTTTCAAACTGCATAAATTTTTTGAATCCGCTGTCTGGAAACGACCCTAACCCGGGACTGGTCACGTAGCCCGACTCTTCTCACCGAACCCGGAACAGTCCGGGCCCGTCCCGGCAGTCTTGCCGGTTTCACCGGTGTTCCTCTTGGCCGACGACTGTGCACCTTCGCTCCCGAAATATCGTGCGTCTGATCCTGGATTTAGTAATATGGGAAAGAAATCTAGATCTTAACCAGTTATTAATGCTGTTTGTGAATTGTATTAAAAAACTTTAGTGTTTATAAAGTCAAAATCTGCAAGAGGTTTGAGTAAATTTTACAAATACATTTTCCGAAGTCAAGGCCTCTTTTTGGTCTTAGACACTGTAACAATAAGTGAGATGGTTTTTACCACATTGGCAGAATTCATCATCATAAAAAGTTTTTGACAAAGACTGTGACTTATTAGATGATTTCTGCCGTCAGGTTATGGTCCTCCTCTCTGTCTATAGCTTGTTAGCTGGAAGGGTTCTGAGTGGTTCTGTCTGGAGCCTGGTGAACAGATGGCACCCGGCAAAATTAATCAACCACCAACTTTTGGCTTTGATTCAAATGTCTCTGCCAAGAAAACAACAATTATCAGCTTTCAGCCGCTAAAATTCAGCTGCATTCAGGTCCAACACTCGTCGGACATTCTTTTTCGGCAGATTCGAGCCCGATGCCGAACATTAAGAAACTGTTCCTGAGTCGCTCGGCACCGGGGAGCCGCTCGGCGCCGGACCGAGCCCTGTGCTCTGATGAATCCCTCGGAGAAGCACCGATGCCTCGTTAAGGGGAACGTCTTCCGGTTAGGGTTCGGTTCCGCTGAGGGTTCCTTGGGCCATCTGCTCAATCGGTACCCTCCAAAAAACAGAACCAGCCTCCAGTGGGCCCGTACGGGGTCAGAGGGCGGAGCCAGGCTCACGGCCGAGGTTTTCCACAGGCTGTATCCCTGGCGTTGCCGTATTTTATCGTCGGGGTCGGATTTATGGGAGTTTTTGACCGAAACAGTGCGGGTAAAGTGTGACCCCTGTCTCATCTTTGCAGATCACCCTGACCACCATCGGCTACGGAGACAAGACCCCGAAGACCTGGGCCGGGAGGCTGTTGGCCGGCACCTTCGCTCTGATCGGGGTGTCCTTCTTCGCCTTGCCTGCAGTGGGTTCACTCTCCCCTTCACGTGTCCTCGCGACAGTAGCACCCAACACCGAATCGATTACAGACTTAGTCTCTTATGATTTACTGCAGATATAGTAGATGAATTTGCCTGAAACTGGTTATTGATGAATTGATGAACATCGTTGATTCAATCCTGTTCAGATTTCTTTATAAAGCTGGAAATTACAAAGTATAGCTTTTTCTTGTTTCCTTTCAGAATGAAACTTATGGTATCAACACATTTGTTTGAAAATTCATGAGTTATTACCAGAGAAGGTTATCTGCAATTAGTGTTGTACTTTTTATCTGTATAATTGTCACAACAACAAAAAAGCACATTAAAGATGTTAGAGCTACAGCATCTACTTACACCCTGACACACTGAACCAAGGCTCTTTACACCTCAGTCGTATTTTACCACCAGCTAAAACACGAGCCGACATTTACGCCGCCTCCCTCGCTCCATTTCTTTTTTTCAATCCCCGATGTGACATCTTGTCATGAAACTGACGGGACGAGACGTTTGTCCTCTTCTGATTTGTGTCGAGACACTTGGGCCTTTTTTTCCCCGTGAAACGGCGCCTGTTGAAACAGGAAGCGGGCGCTGCCTATTTCCTGGTTCCGACACGCGCCGACGTACCACAAGAGCGGCGTTTTTTACGCGTCAGACGGGCTCCTTCTGTCCATTTTTACCCTGAGCCTTTTACCCTTTTACTGTGGGAACCGACACCTCGAACCCTAACGGCTGAGACCATGAGGAGCTTAATTTAGGACGACGGCGCATGTGGCAGCTAAAATGTCCGTCCTTTTTTTTTTTTTTTTAAATGGTGGGGGACGGACCGGCTTCAGCGTTGCCGACTGTGTTGTCCTCGTCCGCAGGGGATCCTGGGTTCGGGCCTGGCTCTGAAGGTCCAGGAACAGCACAGACAGAAGCACTTTGAGAAGCGCCGACATCCGGCGGCCGGGCTCATCCAGGTGAGACGCTACCTGCCGTCGTCTAGGACCCCTTCGCACGCCGAGAGATTTGGGATTCGACGAAGCTGTTTAAAATCCGTATAATCTAACAGAATCGTACGGTCAGAATCAAAGTACCATTTTAACTCTGATCTTATCTTTCTGTCCTTTCTTTGTTCCATGAACCGAAGTCTGCCTGGCGATATTATTCCACCAATCCAATCAGGGAAGACCTTATTGCCACGTGGAGATTCTACGAAACCGTCATCTCTCTTCCCTGCTTCAGGTAAGTCGTATGAAACGTAGAAAAAAATCCCACCATAGCGCCACGTCGTCCATGTGCCTCTGTTTCGTGAAGCACCTGAACATGAATTATGTTGTTCCATGTTTATTGTATTTTCTCCCGGTTTTTGTTGATATTTTGACACCACTCACGTTTTCTGTTCACACTTGTCATTTTCTTTAGTTTGCATGTTCAACATTAAGCCGAGCCGACGTCCAGGGAGCAGGACACTGAGAACTGGGTATGACAGATGTTACAGATGTTATCGTGCACGGCTCTGCTTTTTAAAAAAGATAAATTAAAAAAAATAATAAATCTGAGCACAAAGGGAAATCTTCAAAAACATGAGGTTCCATTAAGAGCTGATTAGACTTTGACAAAACTCAACTGTTATGTGAGAAAATGTGATGCAGAAAGGGACATAACAGATTATCAGTTTAAATGATACGTCAAAAAGAATTCCAAGGATATTTGCTCATTTCAGACGTTTTTAAAACAACAGACTTTCAAGTTTTTAGTGGAAACATTTGCTTGAAGATGAAGTGGCTCTTTACTGACAACTACTGGAAGTTGCAGGAAACTACAACACTGGCAAACGGAGGTACCAGTATTTTTTTCTCGGTCTGACGAGCGTGAATATCTTCAGTCTGTGGATGTTTCATGAGAACTTCAATGCTATGAAAGTTCCTCATCAGCCTGGAAAGTTTTAAAAAAATTTAATTCATATTTTATCAACTCTGGAGAACTTTATTTTATTTGATTTGAATCTTTATGGTTTCAAAATGTCATCATAAATGTCATGTTCTCCATCCAAATGTTACACAGATGGATCTGGTGTAATCGAGGCCTGTGGAGAAAAATGCTCATTAGTATTTGCCGAAGTGTTTAATTATTTATTTGTTTAGTTGCAGTACCGTGTTTGACCACTATGGCAGCACTGTATCCATCTCTGCTGAAACATCCCAGGTTCACCCAGGTGTTGAAAAAGAAGAAGCTACAAAAAAAAAACAAGCGCCAGGTGATCAGTGAGTAGTTTAGGGGGCCTGGGAGTTCAGAGCGTTTCCAGCTCTCTTACTTTGGGAGCTTAAAAACTCTGCAGCGACGCCCGGGGACAGTGGTGGATTATCATGTCTCTGTCTGTGCTTCACCGATCGGACGTTTAGGGCCTCGACTTATAAGAGTGGTCATGTGATGCGTGTATAAATCAAGGCCTGATACTCGTCCTCTGACTCACTTTGCTAACTTTGCACTCTTCCTCTCTCCCTGTCAAGGAAGGACCACTTGGAGGCCATGGCGAGGTAGGTCACTGTGGTTTGATGTCCATCAGAGATTACTGTCTATCACACAGGGCCGTGCCCTGACTAAAGGCCCCCTGATGGCGCTTTTATTAGCCCCGCACGCCAGAAAGACTAATGAAGGTTTCCTAGAACACCCCCCACCCCGTCCACTTCTTAAATAGCCTCTTAAATTAATCCACCAGTCGGATAAATCTCTGCGCTAATGGCCGTGGTAAATATGCAGTTCGTGATATCACAGCCCACCCGTCCGCTTGCCGATAGCTCTGCCTCCTGCATCAGCCACTTTGATGACATTTTTCTTTCTTTTTTTTTCCGAAAACTATTAGTGCGGCCATTAGTTATGTTTCAATTATGAATGACAGTTAAGATGGAGTAATTAGG